>JAVGWX010000010.1:18369293-19076978 GCA_036924085.1 Ariolimax columbianus | reverse complement strand
TTTTAATAATGTCCTTAAGAGACCATCAACTGTTAATGAGAAGGCAATTGATAATTACCGCAAATAGAACATGAATGAGAGCATGGATGATCCTCCAACCGAGCAGGAAACTCGGGCCGCGATTGACCTCCTATCAAATGACAAAGCTCCGGGAGCTAATGTGATCCTAGCGGAGATCTATAAAGCTGACTGCCAAAAGATGGTTAAGAAGTTTATTCCATTATGTGGAAGGAATAGATCATCTCACAAGAATTCAAGGACGCGTTCATTGTTTTCATTAATCAAGAACGAAAGTCAGAGGCGCGAAGACGATCAGATACCGTCGTAGTTCTGACCATAAACGATGCCGACTAGTTGCTTCGATGACTCTGCGGGCAGCTTCCGGGAAACCAAAGTGTTTGGGTTCCGGGGGAAGTATGGTTGCAAAGCTGAAACTTAAAGGAATTGACGGAAGGGCACCACCAGGAGTGGAGCCTGCGGCTTAATTTGACTCAACACGGCCAACACCGAAATGATTGACATGCCGAGACCACTCTTCTGGAGTCTAATAAGGAACTGGTGCTGGACTTAGACCCCCAGAAATCTGGGGTTATGTCCCCTGTGGCTCGGTTTTGTCTGCATCCAGTGTTTAATAAAGGAATTGACGGAAGAGCACTATCAGGAGTGGAGCCTGAGACCTAAGTTAACTTACCACGCCAATACTGCAGAATGACTATCAAAAAGTACACCTTCGTGGGGTCTAATAGAGAACATGTGCTGGAATTAGACCCTCGAAAATTTTTTGGGGCTACCCTTTAAGAAACTTGATTGTCTCGCTAAGGGAATTGACGGAAGGGCACCACCAGGTGTGGAACCTGCGGCTTAATTTGACTGAACACGCCAATACTGTAGAACAACTAACAAATTGAGAGCACTGCCGTTTGGATCTAATAATGAACGTACGCTGGTATTAGACTCACGGACGACAAGTCAGCTCTCAAACACTCAAATGAAAGAACGCTACGGAAATCGTGTTTAACTCCGCAGAAACCGCAGATTTCAAATACCTGGTCATTGACAAACAAAAGCCCTCAATAAATTCGTCTGACCAAATAGTGAACGGGTGCTGGAAATAGATCTGAAGACAGGTCAGTTTTACCCTACAAATGACAGGGCGTTGCTACGGAAAACCAGCTCAAATCGAGAGGAGCCGCAGACACTTTGGTTCACGTACCAGGCTGATAAGCCAAGGGCGCGAGGCTACCATGTGGGGGATTACGGCCGAACCCTTGTAAGCCGCAATCCCGCCCAAAATCTCAGCACCACTGCAATGGGAGGCTCCTACATGCTCGGGACCTGGGGCTTGCACCCCAGCCCTATCAGGTAGAGCCACAGTAAGAGGTCCTTGCCGCCCGCAAATCGAAGCGGGCGGACAACTGCTTGATACTCACCCTATACGGCGATGGGGTGCGAAAAACACCAACCAAAGACTTAGAACCTGGTCGGGGTGTCGAAAACAGTAGAGCAGCCACCACACTGTGAACTGTCAAGACTCAACCACTGACCATGAGAGTTGTCCGCACACCAGGCGATCAACATCTCTGTGACATTACCAGGCTTGTCCTCTGGCTAAATGCACTCCGGTTACGATATCTACCTCTGTACGTTATCAGCCATAACTATCATGCTGGACGCAGAAGAGATGCAGACCAGCGGACATTGCACACCTGCCCCACTGTGTCAACACCCCAGGTGGCGGGGAATGCTAGGCGTACCATCCCTGCATAGAAGCCAAGAAAATAAAGGGAAAAAGAGATACCCCACTCACATGCAAATGCTACGATTCTGGCAGGACGTGACGATCCTGGGATACAGACACACTGGACTGCCTCTCTTCCGGGTAAACCAGTCCATCTCATATATCACATATCATCATTGCACCCTATAGACACGAGTAGTGAAGACTCGATAGTCTGGTAAGACAACTTCGATAGGAGAGAAAACTCCGATCATAAACAACTGCTGCCTTGCAGATAGGCTGGGGACAGCCAAAGGCTAAGGAGGGCATCCCTACAGAAACGCCTGTTGAAATCGGATGCACGGGGCCGCAAGCCTAACAAAACAGTGCAACGTAAATCACAGTATGATGGCAGCACAACCTATTCGAAAAACGCATGGCGCTCATCCTGAGGAGACCCGCCAGGCAGCGATAGCGCCGGGCCCCACGCCTCGAAGGGGCCCACCCTTGACTACTGGTGGTCACCCACCCATGTGTCGTGGAGTCAAGGCACATGGCTATGGGGTAACGTCTATTGGCCAAAACCTCAAGACCCTCAAAATATTACAGTGGAATGCGGAGGGAGTCATTAACAAAAAACTTTCCCTAACACACCACCTGCATGAAGGTAAGATTGACGTGGCATGTATCCAGGAAACGCACCTCAACAATAACCATAAATTCTCAATCAGAGGATACCAGACCTTCCGTCTAGATAGAGAAGGCCACAAAGGAGGGGTCCTGATACTGACCAGAAACAGCATACCGAGTAGCGCGGTACCTGTCAATCACACCGGACAAGCAGAAATTGTAGGAGTTGACATAATGGCTCAAGAGACGAAGCTCCGCATTTTCAATCTGTACAGACCACCAAACAGAGACCTATCGCTCTCGAGTATGGAGGTCAGAGACTCCAACTGCATAGTAGTTGGAGATTTCAACAGCCACTCGGAGAGATGGGGATACTCTGACACAGACAGCAGAGGTGACGAAGTGGAAGATTGGGAGATAGATGCAAATCTCTCCCTAATCAATAGGCCGGAGGATAGCCCTAGCTTCTATTCAAGAACATGGCATACCACCTCGACTCCAGATTTGGCCTTCTCCACACAGGACATACACTATAAAATAGACCGCCAGGTGCTAAACCAACTGGCAGGTAGCGACCACAGGCCGATCAGGCTAACCATTGACATGGAAGTAGGCCCACAGGAAACAAAACCGCTCCCACGTTGGAATTACAAACGAGCCGACTGGGACAGATTTGCAATCCTGACAGATGGGCTGTGTGAAACCATCAACACACGAAACACCAAAATGAAGCCCATGGTAGAGAGCCTAAGCAAGGCAATAATGCAAGCCGCCACTGAAACCATCCCAAGAGGAGCTAGGAAAAACTATAAGCCCTACTGGAATGATGAGTTACAGAAAGTGGAAGATGCAGTAACAAATGCTAGGAACATGGCAGAACGAGAAAAATCCGTGGAGGCAAACATCGCCCTCAAAGCCGCCGCGGCGAAGTACAAACACACTCTCAAGCAAACAGCAAGAGAAAGTTGGAAAAATAAAACGGAAAGTTTAAACCTGGACAAAGAAGGGAACAAGCTATGGAAGCTAGTCAGAGCCATGAACGACGAAACCCCGTCAAATAAACAAATTACTATCAAGCAAGGCGAGAACTTGATCACAGGTAAGAAAGCCGCAAACGCCTTTGTCGACCACTATGCCAGAGCAAACCACATCGAGGTCCCTGCAGATAAGCATACAGACATTAGCGAAGAGCTAAAGGGGCACGAAAACATAAATACGGCTCCTGAAGAGCACATGATGGCCAAACTAACAATGCGCGAAATGGAAGAGGCTATGAGAACACTAAAGAGAAGGAAATCTCCCGGAAAAGACGGGATAACAAACGAAATGCTGATGGGGCTGGGCCAAACAGCGAAGAAAAAACTACTATCAGTCCTGAACCAAAGCTGGAAAAGGGGTATTGTACCCCAGGCATGGAAAGATGCAATACTGGTACCAGTACCAAAAACAGGAAAGGACAAAACAGATCCGAATGGATACAGGCCCATAAGCCTACTGAGCTGTGTCGGCAAGCTGATGGAACGGATGATAAACACCAGACTGATGTGGCATCTGGAAGAAAAACGAATACTAATTCCACAGCAAGCCGGCTTTAGACAGCACAGATCCACTGAGGACCAGGTCATCCTCATAGCCCAGGAGATAGAAGATGCCTACCAGGCACAGAAACACACAGTAGCTGTTTGGGTGGATCTGGAAAAGGCATTTGACAAAGTCTGGAAGGATGGACTTAGAGTCAAGCTAAGGAGAAGTGATGTTTGTGGGAAGATGTACAAGTGGATCAACCACTACCTCAAACAAAGAACGGCCAGAGTCCAAGTACAAGGGCAGATGAGCAAAAAGGTGACACTCGAGCAGGGAGTACCCCAAGGGGGAGTACTGTCACCCACACTCTTCCTGGTATATATAAACGATATTACAGAGAATATACCAAGAAGAGTCCATAGCTCAATGTTTGCAGACGATCTGGCTATGTGGACCTCTGAAAAGAATCTCACCATAGCAAGAAATCGGATGCAAACGGCCCTAACATCGCTGGAAGAGTGGGCGAACTCATGGCTGGTCAAAATAAACGAGGAGAAAACCACGTGCACAATATTCTCGCTCTCATTAAAACCCCAAAGTACCAAATTAAGCCTAAATGGCAAAATCCTGCAGCCAAACGACAACCCAACCTATCTGGGAGTCACATTTGATCGGCGCATGACATGGAAAAGTCAGATTGAGAGAAACCGAATGAAAGCCAGAGAAAGAATGGCGATCATGAGGAAACTTGCTGGCACAAGCTGGGGAGCAGACGAAGGCATACTAAAGAAACTGTACACTGGAAGAGTGAGACCAGTTCTCGAGTATGGCATCGCGGCATGGACAACAGCAGCGAAGGCGAACTTCGATAAAGTTAACAAACTTCAAAACCAAGCCATGAGAATCATAACAGGTGGCATGAAGTCAACGCCAATTGTAGAACTTGAAAAGATTACAAAACTGCAATCCATGACCGACAGAAGAGACTGCAGAGCCCAGCTGCAGTCAGAGAAACTCCGAAGACTGACGGACCATCCAATGTACCAGAGGCTAAACAATTTGGGAACTGGGAAGCTAAAGCGGAGAAACTTTGCAGAAATAGCCAAAGCAAAGATGCACGAAGATCCCATAAACGCACTAACAACACCAAAACCCATCACTACTGTACGAAAACCTACTTGGAGGCAGGATATATTTCCAGAGGTGGTAGAAAATATACCAGGTATTGCAAACAAAAACTGCCAGACCGAAAAAGAAAGGAGAGACACTACCCTAAGCTTCATAACGAAAAGCTACCCAAGCATGGACTGGATCCATGCATACACCGACGGTTCTGTAACAAACACTACACAGAACGGAGGGGCAGGAGCATTCCTGAACCTACCAAATGGCAGAAAAATAACACTGTCATTCGCTACTGGTAAGTACACAAGCAATTTCAGAGCAGAGGCAGAGGCACTGAGGGCGGCAGTGGAAGAAATGGCAACACACAGTGAAAATGAGAGCCATATAGTCCTGCTGACAGATGCTCTCGAAGTAGTCACAGCGCTAAAAAGCCAGAAAAACACTGAGCTTAATGACTTAAGAGCAGCACTCTGCAAACTGTGCCAACAGTCCGCACCAAAAAGGGTAGTGGTACAGTGGGTTCCGTCACACTGCAACATCCAAGGCAACGAGGAGGCAGACAGACTGGCAAAAGAAGGTGCAAGGCTACCACAAATAGATACCAGTATGACGTACGAAGAGTCAAAACGGCTTATCAAAGCCAGGTACATGTCCAAATGGGAAACCGAACATACTGGTTACACCAAAAACGATGCCTATTACCAGTTGAACCGAAGAGAGCAGGTCGTTGTCTTCAGACTTCGCACTGGCCACAACAGACTGAGGTACCACCTCTTCAACAAATTGAAGATAGGGTGTACCGACGAATGCCCGTGCGGTACTGGTAAAATGACCACTGAACATCTGCTGCAGAACTGCCCGACATACGAGGATCAGAGAGAGCAGATGTGGCCATTGCCAGTGGAACTGCAAGACAAGCTCTATGGTAGTGGCGAGAGTCTCAGGATGACCGCCGCTTTTTTCGAAAAAATAATGGTTACTGTCTGACTGTGTACGCAGAAGAAGAAGAAGAAACCTGGACAAAGAAGGGAACAAGCTATGGAAGCTAGTCAGAGCCATGAACGACGAAACCCCGTCAAATAAACAAATTACTATCAAGCAAGGCGAGAACTTGATCACAGGTAAGAAAGCCGCAAACGCCTTCGTCGATCACTATGCCAGAGCAAACCACATCGAGGTCCCTGCAGATAAGCATACAGACATTAGCGAAGAGCTAAAGGGGCACGAAAACATAAATACGGTTCCTGAAGAGCACATGATGGCCAAACTAACAATGCGCGAAATGGAAGAGGCTATGAGAACACTAAAGAGAAGGAAATCTCCCGGAAAAGACGGGATAACAAACGAAATGCTGATGGGGCTGGGCCAAACAGCGAAGAAAAAACTTCTATCAGTCCTGAACCAAAGCTGGAAAAGGGGTATTGTACCCCAGGCATGGAAAGATGCAATACTGGTACCAGTACCAAAAACAGGAAAGGACAAAACAGATCCGAATGGATACAGGCCCATAAGCCTACTGAGCTGTGTCGGCAAGCTGATGGAACGGATGATAAACACCAGACTGATGTGGCATCTGGAAGAAAAACGAATACTAATTCCACAGCAAGCCGGCTTTAGACAGCACAGATCCACTGAGGACCAGGTCATCCTCATAGCCCAGGAGATAGAAGATGCCTACCAGGCACAGAAACACACAGTAGCTGTTTGGGTGGATCTGGAAAAGGCATTTGACAAAGTCTGGAAGGATGGACTTAGAGTCAAGCTAAGGAGAAGTGATGTTTGTGGGAAGATGTACAAGTGGATCAACCACTACCTCAAACAAAGAACGGCCAGAGTCCAAGTACAAGGGCAGATGAGCAAAAAGGTGACACTCGAGCAGGGAGTACCCCAAGGGGGAGTACTGTCACCCACACTCTTCCTGGTATATATAAACGATATTACAGAGAATATACCAAGAAGAGTCCATAGCTCAATGTTTGCAGACGATCTGGCTATGTGGACCTCTGAAAAGAATCTCACCATAGCAAGAAATCGGATGCAAACGGCCCTAACATCGCTGGAAGAGTGGGCGAACTCATGGCTGGTCAAAATAAACGAGGAGAAAACCACGTGCACAATATTCTCGCTCTCATTAAAACCCCAAAGTACCAAATTAAGCCTAAATGGCAAAATCCTGCAGCCAAACGACAACCCAACCTATCTGGGAGTCACATTTGATCGGCGCATGACATGGAAAAGTCAGATTGAGAGAAACCGAATGAAAGCCAGAGAAAGAATGGCGATCATGAGGAAACTTGCTGGCACAAGCTGGGGAGCAGACGAAGGCATACTAAAGAAACTGTACACTGGAAGAGTGAGACCAGTTCTCGAGTATGGCATCGCGGCATGGACAACAGCAGCGAAGGCGAACTTCGATAAAGTTAACAAACTTCAAAACCAAGCCATGAGAATCATAACAGGTGGCATGAAGTCAACGCCAATTGTAGAACTTGAAAAGATTACAAAACTGCAATCCATGACCGACAGAAGAGACTGCAGAGCCCAGCTGCAGTCAGAGAAACTCCGAAGACTGACGGACCATCCAATGTACCAGAGGCTAAACAATTTGGGAACTGGGAAGCTAAAGCGGAGAAACTTTGCAGAAATAGCCAAAGCAAAGATGCACGAAGATCCCATAAACGCACTAACAACACCAAAACCCATCACTACTGTACGAAAACCTACTTGGAGGCAGGATATATTTCCAGAGGTGGTAGAAAATATACCAGGTATTGCAAACAAAAACTGCCAGACCGAAAAAGAAAGGAGAGACACTACCCTAAGCTTCATAACGAAAAGCTACCCAAGCATGGACTGGATCCATGCATACACCGACGGTTCTGTAACAAACACTACACAGAACGGAGGGGCAGGAGCATTCCTGAACCTACCAAATGGCAGAAAAATAACACTGTCATTCGCTACTGGTAAGTACACAAGCAATTTCAGAGCAGAGGCAGAGGCACTGAGGGTGGCAGTGGAAGAAATGGCAACACACAGTGAAAATGAGAGCCATATAGTCCTGCTGACAGATGCTCTCGAAGTAGTCACAGCGCTAAAAAGCCAGAAAAACACTGAGCTTAATGACTTAAGAGCAGCACTCTGCAAACTGTGCCAACAGTCCGCACCAAAAAGGGTAGTGGTACAGTGGGTTCCGTCACACTGCAACATCCAAGGCAACGAGGAGGCAGACAGACTGGCAAAAGAAGGTGCAAGGCTACCACAAATAGATACCAGTATGACGTACGAAGAGTCAAAACGGCTTATCAAAGCCAGGTACATGTCCAAATGGGAAACCGAACATACTGGTTACACCAAAAACGATGCCTATTACCAGTTGAACCGAAGAGAGCAGGTCGTTGTCTTCAGACTTCGCACTGGCCACAACAGACTGAGGTACCACCTCTTCAACAAATTGAAGATAGGGTGTACCGACGAATGCCCGTGCGGTACTGGTAAAATGACCACTGAACATCTGCTGCAGAACTGCCCGACATACGAGGATCAGAGAGAGCAGATGTGGCCATTGCCAGTGGAACTGCAAGACAAGCTCTATGGTAGTGGCGAGAGTCTCAGGATGACCGGCGCTTTTTTCGAAAAAATAATGGTTACTGTCTGACTGTGTACGCAGAAGAAGAAGAAGAAACCTGGACAAAGAAGGGAACAAGCTATGGAAGCTAGTCAGAGCCATGAACGACGAAACCCCGTCAAATAAACAAATTACTATCAAGCAAGGCGAGAACTTGATCACAGGTAAGAAAGCCGCAAACGCCTTCGTCGATCACTATGCCAGAGCAAACCACATCGAGGTCCCTGCAGATAAGCATACAGACATTAGCGAAGAGCTAAAGGGGCACGAAAACATAAATACGGTTCCTGAAGAGCACATGATGGCCAAACTAACAATGCGCGAAATGGAAGAGGCTATGAGAACACTAAAGAGAAGGAAATCTCCCGGAAAAGACGGGATAACAAACGAAATGCTGATGGAGCTGGGCCAAACAGCGAAGAAAAAACTTCTATCAGTCCTGAACCAAAGCTGGAAAAGGGGTATTGTACCCCAGGCATGGAAAGATGCAATACTGGTACCAGTACCAAAAACAGGAAAGGACAAAACAGATCCGAATGGATACAGGCCCATAAGCCTACTGAGCTGTGTCGGCAAGCTGATGGAACGGATGATAAACACCAGACTGATGTGGCATCTGGAAGAAAAACGAATACTAATTCCACAGCAAGCCGGCTTTAGACAGCACAGATCCACTGAGGACCAGGTCATCCTCATAGCCCAGGAGATAGAAGATGCCTACCAGGCACAGAAACACACAGTAGCTGTTTGGGTGGATCTGGAAAAGGCATTTGACAAAGTCTGGAAGGATGGACTTAGAGTCAAGCTAAGGAGAAGTGATGTTTGTGGGAAGATGTACAAGTGGATCAACCACTACCTCAAACAAAGAACGGCCAGAGTCCAAGTACAAGGGCAGATGAGCAAAAAGGTGACACTCGAGCAGGGAGTACCCCAAGGGGGAGTACTGTCACCCACACTCTTCCTGGTATATATAAACGATATTACAGAGAATATACCAAGAAGAGTCCATAGCTCAATGTTTGCAGACGATCTGGCTATGTGGACCTCTGAAAAGAATCTCACCATAGCAAGAAATCGGATGCAAACGGCCCTAACATCGCTGGAAGAGTGGGCGAACTCATGGCTGGTCAAAATAAACGAGGAGAAAACCACGTGCACAATATTCTCGCTCTCATTAAAACCCCAAAGTACCAAATTAAGCCTAAATGGCAAAATCCTGCAGCCAAACGACAACCCAACCTATCTGGGAGTCACATTTGATCGGCGCATGACATGGAAAAGTCAGATTGAGAGAAACCGAATGAAAGCCAGAGAAAGAATGGCGATCATGAGGAAACTTGCTGGCACAAGCTGGGGAGCAGACGAAGGCATACTAAAGAAACTGTACACTGGAAGAGTGAGACCAGTTCTCGAGTATGGCATCGCGGCATGGACAACAGCAGCGAAGGCGAACTTCGATAAAGTTAACAAACTTCAAAACCAAGCCATGAGAATCATAACAGGTGGCATGAAGTCAACGCCAATTGTAGAACTTGAAAAGATTACAAAACTGCAATCCATGACCGACAGAAGAGACTGCAGAGCCCAGCTGCAGTCAGAGAAACTCCGAAGACTGACGGACCATCCAATGTACCAGAGGCTAAACAATTTGGGAACTGGGAAGCTAAAGCGGAGAAACTTTGCAGAAATAGCCAAAGCAAAGATGCACGAAGATCCCATAAACGCACTAACAACACCAAAACCCATCACTACTGTACGAAAACCTACTTGGAGGCAGGATATATTTCCAGAGGTGGTAGAAAATATACCAGGTATTGCAAACAAAAACTGCCAGACCGAAAAAGAAAGGAGAGACACTACCCTAAGCTTCATAACGAAAAGCTACCCAAGCATGGACTGGATCCATGCATACACCGACGGTTCTGTAACAAACACTACACAGAACGGAGGGGCAGGAGCATTCCTGAACCTACCAAATGGCAGAAAAATAACACTGTCATTCGCTACTGGTAAGTACACAAGCAATTTCAGAGCGGAGGCAGAGGCACTGAGGGCGGCAGTGGAAGAAATGGCAACACACAGTGAAAATGAGAGCCACATAGTCTTGCTGACAGATGCTCTCGCCGTAGTCACAGCGCTAAAAAGCCAGAAAAACACTGAGCTTAATGACTTAAGAGCAGCACTCTGCAAACTGTGCCAGCTGTCCGCACCAAAAAGGGTAGTGGTACAGTGGGTTCCGTCACACTGCAACATCCAAGGCAACGAGGAGGCAGACAGACTGGCAAAAGAAGGTGCAAGGCTACCAAAAACAGATACCAGTATGACGTACGAAGAGTCAAAACGGCTTATCAAAGCCAGGTACATTACCAAATGGGAAACCGAACATACTGGTTACACCAAAAACGATGCCTATTACCAGTTGAACCGAAGAGAGCAGGTCGTTGTCTTCAGACTTCGCACTGGCCACAATAGACTGAGGTACCACCTATTCAACAAATTGAAGATAGGGTGTACCGACGAATGCCCGTGCGGTACTGGTAAAATGACCACTGAACATCTGCTGCAGAACTGCCCGACATACGAGGATCAGAGAGAGCAGATGTGGCCATTACCAGTGGAACTGCAAGACAAGCTCTATGGTAGTGGCGAGAGTCTCAGGATGACCGCCGCTTTTTTCGAAAAAATAATGGTTACTGTCTGACTGTGTACGCAGAAGAAGAAGAAGAAGAAGATCGACAACAGCTATGCACAGGTCGCGCCACTGTTATTGACATTTCTTTTAGAGTTGGCATGCTGCACATAACATGTGGACCGTCTGACGACCCGATTGAAAACATCGTTGACACTCTAGTGGTAGGCCCTGCTCAAAATGACTAATTAGGGGGTTGAATTTTGGCCAGGATTGCTAGAAAAATGATTGCCATGTTGTAATAGCAAGACTAACGTTTACCTCGTCACTTGTACACATGGATGATGGAAGCAACTTTAAGATCTTCAGGTATCTGGCCGTCATCCGACATTAAACGGAATACGAAGTAATTTGTGGAAGCAGCGTGGAATCCTCTGTTTTGTAAGTTGCAGTAGAAAGATAATCTGACCAAAGTTTCTTGCCGCTAAACATTTGGCGGATTACTTGTTTGACGTCACCAATGCTTGTAGGAATATCGGAACTATCGTTGAAAAGGAGATAATAAATACCTTTGAAACACGGAAATATAGAAAATAAGACGCATTTTTGGAAAGACATAATATTACATTGCAGAAAACAACACTGGAAGCAAAGGCGGAGAGAAAAAGTGCCAGACTAATATCAAAAGATGGAATAGCAAAAGCCTGTCAGATTTCACTAGCAAGCGACTGTCACCGTTGGAGATCTACTTCTGTTGATCTTTCATTTGGAGATGGTACTTGAATTAAACTGAGCAGTTCGTATGTATAAACACTCATCTCTGTTAAATTATTTCTTTGTTTCAGTCAATGTTCTCTGTTAAATAATGAAATATTGTTACGACGAATTCACTTGATCTGTTTTATGAATATAACCTAGTTTCATATTAGGACATGGTCTATCAGCTGTTTGCTCTACTAATCTGTAGATCTGCTACAAGAATATTTGAATTTCTCAGAATCCCGTTACACAAAGAAACAACTTGACTGTTATGACCTCATTCAGTGCACGACTCCACTGAACAAAATATGTGAAAGAGCAGCACTATCGGCCTACACAATTTGACCTGACAGAAGAGAATAAGGAAGAGTTCTGTCAGTGAGTTAGTACAATATTGGAGTTTACTTGCACACCAAATCACTGTTTCTAGTGCATCAAGTCATCAAATGTTAAGTGCAGTTTAAGTTTTCCGAGAACGGGACCCGAAACTTAGATAATCAATTTACCACTCACTCACTCACTCACTCACTCACTCACTCACTCACTCAATCAATCAAGTAAATATATATATATATATATATATATATAAATATATAAATATTAGAAATGTCAGTAAGGGAATCATAAAATTCTTAGAAACGGTAACTGGGTTATTTATTTGTTTAACAGTAACTTTGTGTAGGTTCACCTGCCCATTCCTCTCTATCTCGTTATTTCTTTCCCCCTTCTCTCTCTCTCAGACTTACCCTATTTCTAATTTTTCTCTCTATCCTCACTCTGCTATCTCTCTCTCTTTGTCTCTCTCTCTCTCTCTCTCTCTCTCTCTCTCTTTCGTATTTTGTTTTTAAATTAATTCCTTTGTGTATGTTTATCTCAGCCAAATAGATGGCAGTTGTAAGAAGCGACATTCTGAAAAGGACAAGCTGCTTCATTTATATATATATAACATTTAATGTGTGTGTTTATGTATATATTTCTATCTCTTTATGTATGTATTTCTATCACTCTATGTATATATTTCTATCTTTCTATGTATATATTTATGGATACAAATTAGAACGTATACTCAAGATTGTGCACATCTGTATTTGGGCGTATGTGTCAACGTGTTGTTATGTAACAATTTTGATAATTTCATTTTCGGCCTAATTTGTCTTAAAGGGCATAAAACGATTAATGCGGATTCCTGACCACTTTCAGGTCATTTGCTGCTTCACAAGTGGTTTTGCATGTGGTCTTCTGTGTTCTATTTTTCATTACAGGCAAAGTTTATGGATCTCGCTTCAATAGGTCTCCTTTAGGAAGAATGCACCAATTCACTTTGCATGCTTTTAGAGCATTTGTTTTCCTAACAATGTATTTTACGTAATGGCGTCGTAAACCAAATGCACAATGTGTCACCAACCACCTCGCAAGACACATTGAGGTGTAACAAGTCTATTCTTTACTACCCAATAAAGGGCCCCGAGATTCACTCTAACAAATTGGTATCGATTCTATGCTAACTGTTCTTTTTGTGATCCGTTATATGTTTTCGTTTGCTCTTTCGCCACGAGGAAAACATTTTAGAGGTAATATTTGTTTCGTTTTAATTTTGTCCAAGGAAAGTAACTGAGTCAAACCTGTTTTTTTTTATCCACTAACTTTCTAAGTCTCTCCTCAACTATTATTTGATGTAGGTGTATTTTGTGTGTGCCTTACTGTCTCTACAAGATACTTATCGTTGGAACGGGTTTGAAAATAAATCTTAGAGATTTCAAATCGAGCTTGGTAGTGGGCTCCCAAATGTTCTAAATGATTACTGACCATTGAATAGTTCTTTCGATCGCGTTGACTAGGAACAAACAAGCCTCCATCATCAGTTACAACACACCATCTACGAGCAGCTCGGAAGACGCTAAAGAAAAGTTAGATAAAGATTTGGAGACACTAATCGACGCTGAATCAAAGAACAGTAAGTTGATCATTCTTGGTGACTTCAATTCCTCTTTTTGTGATGACTTTGCTTCATGGAATGGATGAATGGCAAAAATGGCATCGGTAGCTGAAATATCAACGGACACCTGGTCTTGAGGACATGTGCAGCAAGAGAACCTCTAATTACTAATACAGTGTTTCGTCTTCTCAAACGCAATAAAACCACTTGGATGTTTTCATGGCCAGATCACTGTCAATTAGTTGATCATGCCATTGTTCGGAGACGGGATCGCAAGGATGTACGTGTGGCAAAGTGCTATGTGTGGAGCAGAGTGTTGGACGGACACAGACTGGT
This sequence comes from Ariolimax columbianus, assembly GCA_036924085.1. NCBI lineage: Eukaryota > Metazoa > Mollusca > Gastropoda > Stylommatophora > Arionidae > Ariolimax > Ariolimax columbianus. Next base: position 19,062,694 of record JAVGWX010000010.1, on the reverse strand, counting down.
GATATCTAATATGAACTTTTGGTATCCATGCTCCTAGACGACCACAAAACACTAAAACCTCAAATCGTCACACCTCTGGTCTCAAAGATAACTGCACACGACAATCAATTGCTCAAACTCCTACATATCAGCTAAACAAAATGGACAATGCTATGACTGACATAGAATCCAGTGGCGCCACCTTTAACACACCGGTTCAGTCTACTGCTGTTGTTGCTCTCGGTACCCATAAACGCAAAAATCCAGATTTGTTTGTTGAGATCTGTGAATTGATCTAGCCCCTGCTAGACGAGAAGTAACGCACCTACTATACATACACAAGCGATCCTCACTCTGTATCGAAAACGAATGCTTTCACAAGATCTCGACTGTACAATGATAGCTCCGGGGCTCAGTCGCAAGGCTCATGAGATCTAGTCTTTTGATGACAGACATGAGATGAGTAATTTTTACAGTGCTCTGCAGGCTGTTTAGGGTCCGAATAAATCAGATCTGGTTCGGCTATTAAACGAAGAAAGTAATTTTAATAATGTCCTTAAGAGACCATCAACTGTTAATGAGAAGGCAATTGATAATTACCGCAAATAGAAATGAATGAGAGCATGGATGATCCTCCAACCGAGCAGGAAACTCGGGCCGCGATTGACCTCCTATCAAATGACAAAGCTCCGGGAGCTAATGTGATCCTAGCGGAGATCTATAAAGCTGACTGCCAAAAGATGGTTAAGAAGTTTATTCCATTATGTGGAAGGAATAGATCATCTCACAAGAATTCAAGGACGCGTTCATTGTTTTCATTAATCAAGAACGAAAGTCAGAGGCGCGAAGACGATCAGATACCGTCGTAGTTCTGACCATAAACGATGCCGACTAGTTGCTTCGATGACTCTGCGGGCAGCTTCCGGGAAACCAAAGTGTTTGGGTTCCGGGGGAAGTATGGTTGCAAAGCTGAAACTTAAAGGAATTGACGGAAGGGCACCACCAGGAGTGGAGCCTGCGGCTTAATTTGACTCAACACGGCCAACACCGAAATGATTGACATGCCGAGACCACTCTTCTGGAGTCTAATAAGGAACTGGTGCTGGACTTAGACCCCCAGAAATCTGGGGTTATGTCCCCTGTGGCTCGGTTTTGTCTGCATCCAGTGTTTAATAAAGGAATTGACGGAAGAGCACTATCAGGAGTGGAGCCTGAGACCTAAGTTAACTTACCACGCCAATACTGCAGAATGACTATCAAAAAGTACACCTTCGTGGGGTCTAATAGAGAACATGTGCTGGAATTAGACCCTCGAAAATTTTTTGGGGCTACCCTTTAAGAAACTTGATTGTCTCGCTAAGGGAATTGACGGAAGGGCACCACCAGGTGTGGAACCTGCGGCTTAATTTGACTGAACACGCCAATACTGTAGAACAACTAACACATTGAGAGCACTGCCGTTTGGATCTAATAATGAACGTACGCTGGTATTAGACTCACGGACGACAAGTCAGCTCTCAAACACTCAAATGAAAGAACGCTACGGAAATCGTGTTTAACTCCGCAGAAACCGCAGATTTCAAATACCTGGTCATTGACAAACAAAAGCCCTCAATAAATTCGTCTGACCAAATAGTGAACGGGTGCTGGAAATAGATCTGAAGACAGGTCAGTTTTACCCTACAAATGACAGGGCGTTGCTACGGAAAACCAGCTCAAATCGAGAGGAGCCGCAGACACTTTGGTTCACGTACCAGGCTGATAAGCCAAGGGCGCGAGGCTACCATGTGGGGGATTACGGCCGAACCCTTGTAAGCCGCAATCCCGCCCAAAATCTCAGCACCACTGCAATGGGAGGCTCCTACATGCTCGGGACCTGGGGCTTGCACCCCAGCCCTATCAGGTAGAGCCACAGTAAGAGGTCCTTGCCGCCCGCAAATCGAAGCGGGCGGACAACTGCTTGATACTCACCCTATACGGCGATGGGGTGCGAAAAACACCAACCAAAGACTTAGAACCTGGTCGGGGTGTCGAAAACAGTAGAGCAGCCACCACACTGTGAACTGTCAAGACTCAACCACTGACCATGAGAGTTGTCCGCACACCAGGCGATCAACATCTCTGTGACATTACCAGGCTTGTCCTCTGGCTAAATGCACTCCGGTTACGATATCTACCTCTGTACGTTATCAGCCATAACTATCATGCTGGACGCAGAAGAGATGCAGACCAGCGGACATTGCACACCTGCCCCACTGTGTCAACACCCCAGGTGGCGGGGAATGCTAGGCGTACCATCCCTGCATAGAAGCCAAGAAAATAAAGGGAAAAAGAGATACCCCACTCGCATGCAAATGCTACGATTCTGGCAGGACGTGACGATCCTGGGATACAGACACACTGGACTGCCTCTCTTCCGGGTAAACCAGTCCATCTCATATATCACATATCATCATTGCACCCTATAGACACGAGTAGTGAAGACTCGATAGTCTGGTAAGACAACTTCCATAGGAGAGAAAACTCCGATCGTAAACAACTGCTGCCTTGCAGATAGGCTGGGGACAGCCAAAGGCTAAGGAGGGCATCCCTACAGAAACGCCTGTTGAAATCGGATGCACGGGGCCGCAAGCCTAACAAAACAGTGCAACGTAAATCACAGTATGATGGCAGCACAACCTATTCGAAAAACGCATGGCGCTCATCCTGAGGAGACCCGCCAGGCAGCGATAGCGCCGGGCCCCACGCCTCGAACGGGCCCACCCTTGACTACTGGTGGTCACCCACCCATGTGTCGGGGAGTCAAGGCACATGGCTATGGGGTAACGTCTATTGGCCAAAACCTCAAGACCCTCAAAATATTACAGTGGAATGCGGAGGGAGTCATTAACAAAAAACTTTCCCTAACACACCACCTGCATGAAGGTAAGATTGACGTGGCATGTATCCAGGATTTACATACGTATTTACATACGTATAAAAGTAGTAAGTAGCGATGTGGTTAAGCCATCGGCCTCGTGATGACGTGTTGTGGGTTTGACTCCGGACTTCACTTTTTTCACGAGTGCTTGATGCAGAGTCCCCTGCATCTCGTAGTCGCTCTCTAGTCGTATTATCCTTGACTTGCTACTGGGGTCGGGCGGCTTGACACTAGAGAGTGAGGATAAACAGTGGCGCAGTTAATCCTCACTAAAAATAGCGTTAGCAAATACATTATGCCATAATTGTCTACGATGGACGCCGGCCTTTGTCTTTGCAAAGGTAGTAAACAAATATGTGATAACCACAGAGAGATAGCTCTGCTGTGCGAAGGATGAAAAAGTGCGTGCAAAAATACTCCGGAGACTAAATCTTCACCTGGAGCAGGGATTACTGCCGGAGGCTGAATGTGGCTTTATGAAGAACAATGGGATCACCGATATGATATTTACTGCAATGCAGATCCAAGAGAAATGTCAAGAACATAATGTTTCTCTCTATACGATGTTTGTGATACTCACTAAAACCTTTGATACCGTAAATCGAAACGGTCGATGGAGAGTTAAGGCCAAGTTTGGTGGCCTGACAACATTCGTTGCAATGGTGCTACAATTTCATGATGACATGCGTGCTCGAGATATTGATCAGGGAAACTACTCTGCTCCCTTTAGTATTACTAGTGTGTGAAGCAGTCATGTGGGCAGATTCCGGCTTATTCAGTATACTGTTTTCTGTCATGCTGTAGAATGCCAACAGCGATTGCACTGGCGTGGGGGGGGGGGGGGGGAAGTATTCAATCTGAGACGGTTCAAGATCAAAACCGAAATCCACAGTGCGACTGTACGTGATTTACTTTATGTGTATGACTTTGCCTTGAATTCAAATACGGAGGTTACATTGATGTCCCTACAGACAGGCATACAGATATTAGGGAAGAACAAAAGAGCCACGACAACATCAAGATGGCACTAGAGGAGGACATGATGGTAAAACTAACAATGAATGAAATGGATGAGGCCATGAGAACTTTAAGGAAAAAGAAATCGCTCGGAAAAGATGGAGTAACAAACAAAATGCTGATGGGGTTGGGCCAAACAGCAAAGAGTGAGTCCTGAACCAAAGCTGGAAAAGTGGAATTGTACCGCAGGCATGGACAGACGCTGTACTTATACCAGTACCAAAGAAAGAAAAAGATAGAACAGATCCAAATGGATACAGGCCTATCAGTCTACTGAGCTGTGTAGGAAAACTGATGGAGTGTAGGACAAATACCAGACTGATGTGGCATCTGGAAGTAAAACACATACTAATTCCACAGCAAGCAGGTTCTAGACAGCACAGATCCAATGAGGACCAGACCACTCTCATTGCCCAGGAAATAGAGGATGCGGTTTGGGTGGATTTAGAAAAGGCATTTGACAAGGTGTGGAAAGAGGGACTTAAAGTCAAGCTACGAAGAAGTGAAGTTTGTGGGAAAATGTACAGATGGATCAGCCACTACCTCGAAAACAGAACAGCCAGAGTTCAAGTACAAGGGCAGATGAGCAAAAAGGTGACACTTGAGCAGGGAGTACCCCAAGGGGGAGTACTGTCACCCACACTTTTCCTGGTGTATATAAACAACATCACAGAGAATATACCAAGCTCCATTGTTGCAGACGATCTGAGCTATGTGGATCTCTGAAAAAAATCTCACCATAGCAAACAATCGGATGCAGCAGGACCTAACATCGTTGGAGGAGTGGGCGAACTCATAGCTGGTGAAAATAAATGAGGAAAAAACAACATGTACGATATTTCAAATAAACCCCAGAACACCAAAATAATTCTTAACGGCAAATATCTTCGATGAGCGAAGACCCTATGAACACCACAACAATACCAAAGCCCATCCCTACTGTATGCAAACCTACCTGGAAGCAGCATATTATTCTGGAGGAGCAGGAAAATATACCGGGTATTGGAAACAAGAACAGCCAAACTGAAAAAAGAAAGAAGAGACTTAACCCTGAGGTACATAACGAAAAACTACCCAAGCATGGACTGGACCCATGCATATACCGACGGTTCTGTAACAAACACAATTCAGAACGGAGGAGCAGGGGTATTCCTGAGTCTACCAAATGGTAGAAAAATAACACTGTCAGTGGCAACTGGAAAATTATCAAGCAATTTCAGAGCGGAGGCAGAGACACTGAAGGCTGCAGTAAAAGCAATGTTGAAAGGCGAAATCAATGAAAGCCAGATAATCCTGTTTACAGATGCCATGGCCGTGGTCACAGCTTTGAAAAGCCAGAAAATAGCTGAACTTAATGATTTAAGAGCAGTACTCTGTCAACTATTCCAGCAGTCCGCACAAAAAGAGTAATGGTACAGTGGGTTCCATCCCACTGTAACATCCAAGGCAACGAGGAAGCAGACAGACTGGCAAAAGAAGGTCGAAGACTACCACAACCAGATTCTAGTGTAACCTACGAAGAGTCCAAAAGGGAAACAGAACATACTGGCTACACAAAAAGTGATGCCTACTACCAGCTGAACAGAAGAGAGCAGGTGTGGTCGTCAGACTCCGCACAGGCCACAACAGACTGAGGTACCATCTATTCAATAAACTGAAGATAGGTGGCACTGACGAATGCACATGTGGTACAGGGAAAATGACCGCTGAACATCTGCTACAAAATTGCCCGACATACGAGGACCAGAGAAAGCACATGTGGACATCACTAGTGGCAACACTAGACAAGCTCTTTGGCAGTGTCGACAGCCACAGGATGACAGCTGCTTTCTTAGAACAAATTCAAGTTGACGTCTGACAGTGTACGAAGAAGAAGAAGAAGAAGAAGAATATATCATTTTATCTGTCCAAGATTTTCACCTTAATGGTCTTATCATATCATGTTATCTTTGTATTACGAGAAGCCACATATTTATAAAAACGTGTTTTCTTCTAACCCTTGTTGTCGTTGTCTCTGCTATTGTTTTGTTGTTCTCCATGTTTTAGAGCTATACACTCTGATAAACTTTACATTGCAGTTGAAGATTTGTATGTGTTTTGTTGAACTTGGCTTATTTTGACTTCCATCAGTTCCCCAAAGGAATGAAAGTTCCTCTCCTTTTGTATTCTTATTTTGATAGCTGTATCCGTACCTGGTACTTTCCAAACGAGATGTTTCCAAACACACAAACACACACACACACACACATAAACACACACACACGCACGCACGCACACACACACACGCACGCAAGCACACACACACACAAACACACACACACACGCACGCACCCACGCACGCACACACACACACGCACACACACACACCCACCACACACACCACACAGACACACACACACACATAAATTACGTTCAAATAAGTATTGAACATTTTTTACTTTAGGCTTAATGATATTCTTTGCCATCTTCTACCGATAAAATACCTAGTTTATCATTCACCAATAAATCAAGTTTATTTTAAGATAGAAGACCAAGATACGTTCACATTACAAACAGATACACATACGTATCCATATACTGGTCAATACGTCCTGATTTCGCCAAAGGGCATACCGTCTGGTCAAAAAAGTTTCTGTTTTTGTTTCTAAGAATTGACGCCAATGCAAGTCAATGGGGATACCCACAGGTGATCAATCTCTCATTAAATGGCGCAGGGTATGGATGATGATGGTACCTGTAGCTCGCTGGTTGTACACTCTTTTGCTCTGTCCTCTCATGCGCCCTACGCCGCTGGAACAGCGTGTAATTTCAAAATTGTGCAGCCTGTGAATTACTGCAGCATCAATTACAGTGTCCTCATCTAACAGGCGGTCATTGATTGATTTCATCAATTGCAGTGTCCTCATCTAACAGGCGGTCATTGATTGATTTCATGAATTGCAGTGTCCTCATCTAACAGGCGGTCATTGATTGATTTCATCAATTGCAGTGTCCTCATCTAACAGGCGGTCATTGATTGATTTCATCAATTGCAGTGTCCTCATCTAACAGGCGGTCATTGATTGATTTCATCAATTGCAGTGTCCTCATCTAACAGGCGGTCATTGATTGATTTCATGAATTGCAGTGTCCTCATCTAACAGGCGGTCATTGATTGATTTCATCAATTGCAGTGTCCTCATCTAACAGGCGGTCATTGATTGATTTCATCAATTGCAGTGTCCTCATCTAACAGGCGGTCATTGATTGATTTCATCAATTGCAGTGTCCTCATCTAACAGGCGGTCATTGATTGATTTCATCAATTGCAGTGTCCTCATCTAACAGGCGGCCATTGATTGATTTCATGAATTGCAGTGTCCTCATCTAACAGGCGGTCATTGATTGATTTCATCAATTGCAGTGTCCTCATCTAACAGGCGGTCATTGATTGATTTCATCAATTGCAGTGTCCTCATCTAACAGGCGGTCATTGATTGATTTCATCAATTGCAGTGTCCTCATCTAACAGGCGGTCATTGATTGATTTCATGAATTGCAGTGTCCTCATCTAACAGGCGGTCATTGATTGATTTCATCAATTGCAGTGTCCTCATCTAACAGGCGGTCATTGATTGATTTCATCAATTGCAGTGTCCTCATCTAACAGGCGGTCATTGATTGATTTCATCAATTGCAGTGTCCTCATCTAACAGGCGGTCATTGATTGATTTCATCAATTGCAGTGTCCTCATCTAACAGGCGGCCATTGATTGATTTCATGAATTGCAGTGTCCTCATCTAACAGGCGGTCATTGATTGATTTCATCAATTGCAGTGTCCTCATCTAACAGGCGGTCATTGATTGATTTCATCAATTGCAGTGTCCTCATCTAACAGGCGGTCATTGATTGATTTCATCAATTGCAGTGTCCTCATCTAACAGGCGGTCATTGATTGATTTCATCAATTGCAGTGTCCTCATCTAACAGGCGGTCATTGATTGATTTCATCAATTGCAGTGTCCTCATCTAACAGGCGGTCATTGATTGATTTCAAAATGTCGTATCCATCACTAACGTGTCCATGATTGGAGCTTGTGAGGCCAAGATGTCAGCTCTTTTGTTGCTTTGAACACCGGCATGACCACGACAGTTGATCCATTTCAACCCTGGAGGTTTGAGGCCTCAACAGCTGCTAGCCACTCGTACCTAAGCCATCTCTTCTGTACCTTCTTGAGTACGGCTTGCTCGACTGCCACGATGACTGCCTCATATATCCATCTCAGCCCTGAAGACACTGCTTCCATCTCCATTCTCAAACTGAAGGTTCTTGACATGTATGCCCTACTGCGCTTGGCATCGACCTGTCCTCTCACTCTAGCCGAGAAACCCCAGCCTGATGGTCCACTGATCCGTCGGTGTATATGACGGCATTAATGCCCTGCGTGTTCTTATTTATCGTCTGATTCACCTCGTGCTCTACTTTTCCATTGCTCCGTTCTCTTCATTCCTTGCCTAAGGTAAGAATGAGTCATTCTATCACCAGTGTGGACCCATTCTTCCCCTTGGATATCGTCTCAACTGGGGTGACTTGTCCGATTGTTTTCTCTGCCTGTGCTATCCATGACGCCCCTCTCTTTGTTCTCGATCCCGTGATGTATGAGACACTACTGTACAGAGGGTGCCACGTGTTTGTGATAATACGCACATAGGTTTTGACGTGTGTCAGTTTATGTCTGGATGTCACCGATAACAATCCCAACATGCACTGCATCATCACAATCGGGGTATCTCTAGCGCAGCCTAGAAGCAATCGCATACCTTCAATCTGGATGCATTTCAACCATTCACATGGTGTTTTTGACAGTGTGAGGACGGCCAGTCCGTAATTGATAACCGATCACACAGCCTGACGAAATAGTATGAACAGGAGGCGCTGTTCCAAGTTGACAGCTGCTATATTCTCGATTGCTCCTAGTTTTTATATCTTTGTACGGTCTGGTCAACACTGTGAGATTGATTGCAAAGTTTTCTGGATCTCTTTACCAAACCTGTTTTTGTGGGCTGAATATTGGCTACTTGTACTATGTACATGTTTAACAGCACAGAGCGTAGACCCTTGAGGGAGACCTTGACATATTCCATTTGGTTTTGATGTCCAAAATCCCACCCGTAACGGAACTGTTCTTTCCATCAGGGCACATGATATCCAACTAATCAGCCACGGGTATAAACCACACTGCTTCAGACAGGTTGTATGCGTCTTCCTGGTCGAGTGCCACAGTGACTGTTTCTTGCTTTGACTGAAAACCCTCATACAATCCTGTGTAGCTCGACATCCTCAATTTTACAGGTGTTAGTATCTATCCATGTATGGGGAAGTTCTTGCTCCACATACATCGCCAGTCCCCGCTTGCCGGGCCCGGATGGATTACTGTGGCCCATGTATCCTGGACACTTGACGGTAACATTCTCCTTCAAGCAGGTATCCTGGATCATGAAGATGTCGAAGTCGTATACCAACTTTTGGAGAATGACTTTGCATTGGGTAGCTCTGCGGCAATTCCAGTAGCCTATACGGACATGTTTTAACCCAAGTCTTTCTCACTTTATTCGACGTTTTCTCTTTCCGGCTCTTTTCTCTCTCTCTCTCTCTCTCTCTCTTTTCTTTCTCTCTCTCTCTCTCTTTCTCTCTCTCTTTCTCTGTTTCTCTCTCTCTCTCTTTCTCTCTCGTTCTCTCTCGCTCTGTCTTTCTCTCTTCTATCGCTCTGTCTCTCTTTCTCTCTCTCTCTTTCACTGTCTCTCTCTCTCTCCTCTCTTGTCTCCCCCTCCTATCCTTGTGCATCCACCTATCTTGACGCAATTTGCAGGAGACATCGACGTCAGAGCAGGATCTCCGTAGCTCCCGCAATGAATTTTATGTGTGGTTTATCATCAGAGTTTTCCTTCTCCTGGAAGAGTTGCCTTCTGGGCTAACGTGTCTCCTCTATTCGGTTTGTGATCGATTATCTCCGTCATTTTTATTGCTGTGTCACATCATGGTATGGGTAACAATGAAAGCTGATCAAGCGTGTCTTTCAATTCACGGTCAGTTTTGTGGTGAAATACCAACACAATCGATGATTATCCATGAAATTTTGCTGACAGATCACTTGGTACACACTAGGTATGTCATATTGTTATGTCCTACACAACAAAATGTTGGTATTAACTACCACCATGGGAGAAAAATTCGGAGAAAATTTACTCCATGTCGCGGTACAGGTAACGCCGAACCCAGACCACTTGTGCCCTCCGATTCGATAGCAGAATTCAGAAAGGTATTTTGTATCAAACAAACAAAATATTTTTCTGCTTGACTGATGAGAATTGTTCCGCAGAGTAAGACCGGTCGAGAAATCCTTCTCTCCCATTTTCTATGCTTTCTTACATTTGTTGCGGTCTTTTCTTTAATTGTTAGCATTATCTTCAGATTACGAGAAGATCCTTGAACAATGTCTTTGAACTATCACGAATTAGGTCTTATGACTTTTAAGTCAGCAGTCATTTTCTGTACTGTGTCTCAGCTCCATTTCGTGACGTCATTTTTTAGCTTCCGCCTTGTTTCTCTAATCCCAAAGGCGGTGTGGATTGCACTGTGGTTTTTATGTTGCGCCTGTCGGGTCAGTGCATTCTATTTCAGCTGGCATTTTATGTAAGAGTCTGTTTCCTCCTGCATTTTCTATGGGTTTGCTTCCCCGGGGTAACTCCTGGGTGCTGTTATGGGGATAAAACCAGCACCCTCCGATTGTGAGCTAGACCGGTTAACCACTAGCCCACACCGTCATATGCCAGCTTGTATTAAGCCTGCCTTTTTTTGTCTTCTTGTTGGTCCATATCATGGACATGTTGGTGAAGTCTGATTATTTTCTCTTGGCAAGCTTGATCCGCGTTTAATTATGTAAATCCCATCATTCCTCACAACACAGAATCACCCAAAGCATGCAGCTCTTTACATACATGTTCTGTTTTTTGTTGTGTTCTACGATATCTATACACATGAGTGCCTCGAATATGGTAGGGTATGCTGTTACAGGATTGGTCTTTACAGCTGTAAAAGAACGCATTTCGCTTGCGATTGGCAAATATTACTAACTATATGTGACAGTTCCAGCTGTAGCATGAGTGTTTAGGGCAGAGACGATTGGGCTGAAGACTATAAGTAAAGTAGGTTGCCTGAATGCGTTGGATAAACGCAGGTCACGTCAGGATCAATCAACGTTTCGACATTAGATCGACAAAGAAAATGAAAAGCAAAGGTTCACAACGAACGTGGGAAACTTGACTAGTTTGGGGGGGGGGGGGGCGGGGTGTTGGTTTGACAAATTCTAGTATCGGACCTAAATGGTAGGGGTTTTGATTGAAGTTAAGAACGCCCACAATAGACTGGCACAGAAATGGAACAAGCACCTATGTTTCGTACAACCAATGGGGCACTTTTTGTTTCTAGAGCTACGTAAATAAGATATAAAAGACAATGTACACAAGACTGAAGAGGCAGGCACAGAGAGAGAGAGAGAGAGAGAGAGAGAGAGAGAAAGTGTGAGAGATAGAGTGTTCACGGGAATGGCTATCCTATGATACAGATAGGGCGTTGGACAATTACTCATGTGTGAGTGGGACACAATGTAAACAAAAACAGTTAGAGATCTGATCTCTTTGAATGAGCAGATTCGTCTCGGTACGAATTGAGTGGATCTAGAAGACAGTCCTCCGACTGTTCTCAAAGGAACCAGTGCGTTTAATAACGCACGCATAACCAGTTGCAGAACAACGGTGACCCTTCGAGATCCCAGTGGTACGAGAGTTCGGTATGTTTTAGGATTCAGCGAATCCTAGGGACAGCGATAGCAAAGAGACGCAATTTGGAAAGATGTCCTCAGAGAACGAAATATTTCGACATACGCGTCGTAACATGGGCACCAACAAGGTATGTCTCAAACACTTGAGAGCTGCGTACAGTTGTAAGTGAAACATAACTCATGTGGTAATTTATGTTGAGATGTTTGACACCCTAAAAGCAGCAGCCCTGACAGGGACGACAGATCATCAACAACGTAGACTATATGGGAGACGACTTAGAGATAGAACCATACAAGTGAAATAGGTGAAGTTTAGGATTTATGTTTATTTCATATAAGACGTAGAATATAGGTTTTATGTAGTTTACAGGAGTAAGATCATTATCATTTGCTTATAGCTTCTATGGTAGTTTAGTACACATATTATGATTATTTAGTTTAGGGGTTCTTTTTGGTTGTTAAAATTATGTAACCATTATTCAATTAAATAAATTATATTATTTTGTTTTATGGTCAGGATAGTGTTATTGTGTTTCTCTGTATTGAAGTTATGTCGTAGTGTAGATACATGTTTATAACTCATTAAATAGTAAACTACTCAACGCAGTTAAACATAGACTCGGGGACGGCATTGCCTAGTTGTTAAGTGGCAAGGCTCACAACCCGACGTTGCTGGGTTCGATCCCCATCACAGCACCGGCCGTTACCCCGGAGAAGCAAATCCTTAGAAAATTCAGGAGGAAGCAGATCCTTACATAAAATGTATGCTGAAGTCGGATGTACTGGGCCGACAGGCGCAAAATAAATACCACAGTGCAACGTACACCGCCTTGGGGATTAGAGAAAGGCAAACGCAAATAAAAAAATAAAAAAAAATAAAATATAGACTCTAAATGCCTTACTGTGACACATATTATTATTATTATTACTACGATAACGTCTAAATGTTGTTTAAGGTAAACAAAAAGGCTTTGCTGAACATTTTCTGCAAAACTGCCCGACATACGAGGATCAGAGAGAGCAGATGTGGCCATCACCAGTGGCAACACTAGACAAGCTCTATGGCAGTGTCGACAGCCTCAGGATGACGGCTGCTTTTTTCCAAAAAATTAAGGTTGTTGTCTGACTGCGTACGATGAAGAAGAAGAAGAAGTTTATTAATACAACGCTCATTTTTTAGTTTTTGTGCAAACGATGTCGGAGACTAAACACTTGATCACCCATACATATATAATCTGGAACGATTTAACATGACGTTTTAAGAGCGTATCTTCCATTGCAAAACTCACTTAGCCAGTCATAAATTAACTTCAATAATATAACTGACAATTCTTAAATGTTGATGGCCAATATTCACTTGCTATAAACGGTTTTACTGTTTTACTGATCCAGAAATTATTTTTATTTAATTCCGCAGGACGATGCTCCAGATGTTGGTATTTATAAGACATTTGAGAAGCTGATGCAACAAGCAGTAATATCGTATATAACTGATATAGGGTAATCGTGAATCTCAGTCACAGCAGGAGTCGGTAAGTGAAGACTTATTTTGACTGTAGCTTGTAAGTTTTGAGCTAAAGTTTGTTTTGATTGTAGCATATAAGTAAACAGCTGTGTGTTTTCAATGTAGCCTGTAAGTAAAGAGCTAAAGTTGGTATTGACTGTAACTTATATCTAATGAGATAAAGTTTGTTTTTACTGTACTGCAGCCTGTGAATAATGAGTTAATGTTTTTTTAATGTAGCCTGTAAGTAAGGAACTAATGTTTGTATTCACTGTAGCATGTACGTAAAGAACCAACATTTTTTTTGTCTGTGACCAGAAACTAAAGAGCCAAATTTGTATTGATTGCAGCATGCACGTAAAGAGCCAACGTTTGTGTTGACTGTAGACTGTAACTAAAGCGCTATAGTTTCTTTTGACAAGCCCACAATTAAACAATAAATAAAATAAGCAATCAATCAAATATTAAATGGATCAAAAATACATAAATACTTCATTTGTGACTCGTAAAATTCGTGTCATTGATATGGGAAACTAACGTATTAAAAAAACACTAGTTATGAAATGGGGATCTGCCAATATATAATGCAGTTTGGTGTGTCTAAATATGTATTGACTACAGTCTGGAATTGGAGACATATACTTTGATGTCATCCCAGTCTGGAAGTGGAGACATATATGTTAATGTCAGTGCAGTTTGGATGGTCAGGTCAGGTTAGGTCATCCCAAAACCAGTGAGGTCGTTGGGGCACACATGAAGACATCCCCACAATGCCACGCCACCCTTCTCTGTCAGCGGCCGCTGCCTGTGACTCTTCTGGTCGGAGATTGGTCCATTCTTTTATGTTGTCCTTTCATCTCTTTTTGGGACGGCCTCTTCATCGTCTGCCTTGCACCTTTCCGCGGAGGATTGTATTTGCAAGACCATTTTATCTCGATGTGTGACCGTACCAAGCGAGTTTCCTTCTTTTGACAGTTGCCAAGAGGTCTTCAAAAGGCCCTATTGCTGTTGTAATTCTATCTTTCAGAAGTTTGGATGGGAAGACATACAATGTGATGTTAGTGCAGTCTGGAAGTGAAATCATACTTTGATGTTAGTGAAGTCTGGACTTGGAAGTGAAAACATATACATTTATGTCACTGCAGTCTGGAGGTGAAGACATATGCTTTGATGTCACTACAGTGTTGATGTGGAAGTGAAAACATATGCTCTGATGTCGGTATACTCTGGAAGGGAAGACATATGCTTTGATGTCGCTACAGTCTGGAACTGAATATTTTCCATTTACTTTGACTGTAGTCAGACTTATTGACCGACAAACTCAAGTATTGGAGCGTTGTACGGAGCGCAGTGATGAGCACTTTAAGCCATCCTTAACTGTCTGTGCATCATCAACGAAGAAGCCATAGCTTGTCTCGAGCCGCTATTAACCAGATGCTTGAACTCGATCCCAGCGAGACTGGACGCGATTGTCGATCTCCAGAAGCAGGGCTCACGATTGAGATTCCCTCCCTGCTGAGATTTATCAAGCAGTGTGTCATGTGATTATTCAAAAACGAATTATACTCTGTTGGTTCCTGTATGAAGGTTCTACAGGAAAATAACGAATCCACAATTGTATATCTGTATAAGCAAAATAACATCCAGTAAACGTGTGATAGTCACAGACATATCTCCATACTCTCTTTTGCTGGAAAAACTCTGGCCCGACTGTTATTCAACCATTTACATACTTTAAGATATCTCCAACGTTAGAACAGAGAGGCAAACAGAAAACTTCAGAATAGGTGGCAAGGGCAGGAGCTTGAACACATCACTACTCCCAAATATCAAGTTGTGATGTTGGACCGCTCGCTGTCAAGAAGCAACACGTAAGATACACGCACGAAATAATATCATCCAAAAACTGATGGGCACAACATGGAGAGCATATCTATCAGCTCTCCTGACATCTGCACTTGCCCTGTGCTTTTACGTAACTGAATAAGCTGCGCCAGTCTATAAAAGGTGTGCAGTTATGCAAAACGAGTTGACACAACAATCAACACAACTGGCCGATAGTATCATGATTTCCAAAAACTACCGCCTTCGATAAAATATACCCCATAGTTGGTAAAGCACCACCTGAGATCTAAAGAAGCGCAGCAGCAGAAATCGACGAGAGAAACAGAAGCACGGCCGAAGACACCCACTGCTTGGACATCAGGTACAAAGTACAAAACTGCAATTAAAGACATAACTTTATAAAATCAACACAGCCCATATAGACAAGCAATGAAAGTCGCCGTATCGAAAGATGGCACGAATTGATGCAGGTCGCAAAGATCGAACTTCCGGATGAACCTACCTCCGGACATCATCTACCAAACAAATAATGGAAGTCACTAAACAGGCGCCGAACAGGTGTATCACGGTGTAAGAGGGACATGAAGAGATGGGAAACATATATGATGACACACGTGACTGGGGCGAAATAAAGAATCCAGACTACCGAATAACCTGCCTCAACCTCCAGAACACATGCAATAGGTGCGATTTATTGGAGGAGCATGAAACGGCAATCTATGTCGCCGAGTACGGAATGTTTTCTGCATGGCGTGGCGCTTGGGCACGAATGACAATTGCGAGCGGAGCTTAATCCAAGAGAGGCAGTGTGTGTTACGGGGAGGGGGAGGGAAAGGGGGAGGGGGTAGTGGATAAACCGATTTGATATTCACAAGACGCTAAATTCAGAAAAAGTGGCGCAACAGTATCGTGACAATTGCATCACATTCGTGACGACAAATGCCTTTGGCACTGACATTTTCCTGCTCGTCAAAAATTATTTTAATGGTAGATTAATTCTATTAGGCATGACGACACGAGTCCAGAATGAGGCAGACCTGTATGTTCTTTCTCAATACCATGTTGTGTAAAATGGGGCTGTGCTCTCGGACCAACGTTGTTTAACAAGATGTTTGCATCAATGCTCACTGAAGCTGTGGAAAATGCTGCTATGACCAACATCAGCCACAAAATTGCGAGTCGATGATTAACCTGTGACACCTGCTATCATTTACTCAAATGCTACTATCTTGAACCTTCTGTGCATGCTCTTTCCTTTTGGTCTCGCAATAAATACAAATAAATGTGAGGTCCTGCTCAGCCTACTCCATGGAAGCCCTACCGCTAACCGACAAACACAGTGTATACCCAGCGTCTACTGGATGCTTATACGTTTAAATACCTGCCTCACTTATCTACGTTTGCGAGACCTAGGCGATGTACAATCATTCATGTCAGACAGCTCAATCACTTCCACATGGACTGTCTTCGCCGGTTGCTCAATATCAACTGGCAGGACAAGATAACCAGCTACGAACTACTCTAAAGATTAAAACTTCCTAGCATCTAACTCTGTTGAAGAAAAACTAGGTTCCGTTGGTTGTACACGATGTTCGCACGTCTGACCACCGCCTGTAAAAGCAACTGCTTCATTGTTCACTAAAGACATACAAGCGTTCATTGAACAAGCAGAAACAAATATATAAATATTTGCTAAAGATATAGTTGGAAGCGCTCAATATTGAAGTTGATTCTTGAGAGTCATTACACTCAATATGGCGCTCTTTGATCACACAAGGTGCTTACCTGGGCGAGCCGAAAATCTCAAATAAAGGGAGAAAGAAGCGAGCAGCCCGAAAGGTCGCCACACAGGCTGCTCCATTAGCGCCGTGGACGTGTTGTTCTCTCATTCTTGTACCTACATTCTTCTACTTCTAGTAGTAGTAGTAATAGTAGTAGTATTAGTAGTAATAGTAGTAGTAGTAGTAATAGCAGTAGTAGTAGTAGTAGTAGTAGTAGCAGTAGTAGTAGTAGTAGTAGTATGTAGTTGCAAGAATGAGAGAACACGTCAGCTGCGTTGATATACAGAGCAACCTGTGTGGCGTCCTTTCGAGTTGCTTGGTTCTCCCTTGCTTTATTGGAGATTCTCTGATCGCCTAGGCGAGCATTTGCTGTGTTCGAGGTGCGCAATATTGAGCGGAATGACTCACAAGTGGCAACATGAATACATTATACGTTCTCCTGACCATGAACATCCATTCCAGTTCTGAAACGTTGTCACGCGTTCCTTTATGTTTGAGCTCACCGTGTAACAGCTGCTTTGGAGTGTGCTTATCTAAAATGCAAACAACAAGTTCCATCCATCTTAGCTGAGCCGATTTCAAAAGTGTATGAAAGCTCAACATGTTAGTATTGATAAGAATTTCAGAGTTAGGCACTTTGTCCTGCTACCTGATTCTGACCAGCCTAAAAATCGGGAAAACGGTTGAGCTGCCGGGCATGTCTGTTATTCAATGTCCATGTCTCACAGACATGCAGCAGAGGGGATACTACCACAGCACGATCCACTTTGGTTCGATTTACCGCTGCAGGAAGTATGAGTATCATTGTTTTCTTAGTGCTGGTCGTGAGACCAAAATTACTGCATGCCACCGAAAACTCCGTCATTGTGGACTGTATACCTTCTTCTGGGCAAGTAATGAGACTGGAATAAACCGCGGACAGGAAATCTAAGATAGAGACCTCCCGGAACTTGGTATATGATTTCAGTGGCCTCCGGATGGACAGCTGACCATGTGTCCTGTACCCGATATGCATGTCAGTAACATCACCACAGGCAGCATCAGTGAACATTGCTGCAAAGACCATGCTGAAGAGTGTCGGTGTCAGCACACAACCCTCTTTGACACCGGTGGTGACTGGGAGGGCAAAAACAATTCTTTATCGTGCTGTACATGCGCATCATCAAATTGGTTGGCAACCGCAATGAATCTGCCGGAGCAGCCAAACTTCGCCACGATTTGCCATAGTACATCCTAATTGACGGTGTCAAAGGCTTTGTACAGATCGACAAAAACTGTGTACAGGTCACAATTATGTTTTTTACGTTGTAGTTGACGTGCTGCATATATCATGTCAACTGTCCCACGACCCGAACGACCACGACTCAGAGAGTAATCCTTGCTCAAAGTGACCATTTAGGTGGTTGAGCAGGACTCGGGTCAGAGAGATACCCTTGTGGTTGTCGCAAGATTGACGATTGCCCTTTGGCTTGTACAGGTGTACAATTGTGGCATCCTTCATCTCCCGTGGAACTGTCTTGGCTCCCTAAATACAATAAGCTAATGTAAGCTTATTTATTTACATTTTAAATTTAATTTTAAATAACGGTTCCTTATTCTGTCAAAAAATGTGTTCTGTGTAAATGTTGCCCAGACAAAGGTACAGTATATAAAGGAAACAGGGATGACTTGAACAAAGCTGGCACGGATGGCTCAGGACAGTAGACCTTGCTATGTATTTGTTGAAGACCTATGCTCCACAAGGAACTGAAAGGTTTTAATTGATTGAATACTACCTGTAAAGTCACGATAAAATGTTTCATTGTTCTATAAAATATGACCATATACCGTTCTTACAGAAATATTGAACCGATCATCGCTGTTAAAGAACTAACCAATAGCCGCTGAACACAGTTGCCAAGTTGGACAGAACACTTGTCAATAGAAATGATGCGAGCAGTCTGTGTAATGGCACTGGCTTGTGTCTTGGTTTCTGTTGGTGAGTCTGTTATGTAGACGGAAGTAAAAAAATCAAAGTTTATTATATCTTTTCTAAATTAACAATTTTATAATAATCGAATAACAAAAGCCTGAATCCTCGTTATAACAATCCACTAGATAACAAATAAGTAATCGATATTTTTATAGCTGACATTATACGGGAATACGTATATAGAATTATAATAAATTAGCCTGGGAATCTGGTAAGTATTGTGACCGGGTTTCGCAAGTTTTTTCTGGAATCTCCCCACAAACCTTGACCTTTGATATAACCCTTCGTGAGGTCCACCTTGTCACTCTCGCACATTATTTTATGAGATTTCTTGTTGACTTTGTTCATCTGTCCGCAAGAAGAAACCCAGCCTACTCTAGCTGTCTAGAATGTCAACACTTTGTTCATCTGTCCGCAAGAAGAAACCCAGCCTACTCTACCTGTCTAGAATGTCAATACTTTGTTCATCTGTCCCCAAGAAGAAACCCAGCCAACTCTACCGGTCTAGAATGTCAACACTTTGTTCATCTGTCCCCAAGAAGAAACCCAGCCAACTCTACCGGTCTAGAATGTCAACACTTTGTTCATCTGTCCCCGAGAAGAAACCCAGCCTACTCAACCGGTCTAGAATGTCAACACTTTGTTCATCTGTCCCCAAGAAGAAACCCAGTCAACTCTACCGGTCTAGAATGTCAACACTTTGTTCATCTGTCCCCAAGAAGAAACCCAGCCTACTGTACCGGTCTAGAATGGCAACACTTTGTTCCTCTGTCCCCAAGAAGAAATCCAGCCTACTCTACCGGTCTAGAATGTCAACACTTTGTTCATCTGTCCCCAAGAAGAAACCCAGCCTACTCTACCGGTCTAGAATGTCAACACATGGTTCATCTGTCCCCAAGAAGAAACCCAGCCTACTCTACCGGTCTAGAATGTCAACACTTTGTTCATCTGTCCTCAAGAAGAAACCCAGCCAACTCTACCGGTCTAGAATGTCAACACTTTGTTCATCTGTCCGCAAGAAGAAACCCAGCCAACTCTACCGGTCTAGAATGTCAACACTTTGTTCATCTGTCCCCAAGAAGAAACCCAGTCAACTCTACCGGTCTAGAATGTCAACACTTTGTTTATCTGTCCCCAAGAAGAAACCCAGCCAACTCTACCGGTCTAGAATGTCAACACTTTGTTCATCTGTCTGCAAGAAGAAACCCAGTCAACTCTACAGGTCTAGAATGTCAACACTTTATTCATCTGTCCCCGAGAAGAAACCCAGTCAACTCTACCGGTCTAGAATGTCAACACTTGATTCAATGTTAATACATCCAACAATTGAACTGACACTGGGAGCAAAATTTGGCTCATTAAATTTCCAAAAAAATGGAATAGGTCAACATAATTGACATTCATTTTTCTATCTCTCATAATGGCCTTCTCATTCTCATCATCATCTCATCATCTTCTTCCACTTGTGTCGCTAGACGTCGGGGGGGGGGGGGGGGGGAATGTGTGAGGAGGTTTCGTAGTCTGCATATTGCTCTGCAACTTTGATGTCTGGTATTGTAGATACGAGCAGCTGGTAACTTCGGTTACTTTCTTGTCAGGTATCCAAACTATTTTATTCTCTGCTTTTCAATGTAATTCATGAACGATGTTGCACCCACCATATGTCCGATTATTTCGTTTCGAACTTTGTTTCTGTAAATGTCTCACAGAAGCTCAAGACATTCGTGAGCGCTGGACTGAGTTCTGTTCGAAGCTATATAAGCATGAAGATCGAGGTGACCCAAAAATTGCAATATTTCCTGAAGTGAGTGTGCTAGAGGGAAATCAAACGATAACAAGGGAAGAAGTATATGAAGCCGTGAAAATGCTGAAGAGAGGGACGGCTGTCGGTGTGGATAATATTCCAGCAGAGCTCCTACAAGTGGGAGGTGAGGCGACTATTAATACCCTGACTTACATCTGCAATAGAATTTGGCAGACAGGAGTGTCCAGCCCACCAGCTGGACAAAATCAGTCATACCACTGCCTAAATCAGAAAACCTAAATATGTGTCAGAACTATCGAACAATCAGTCTGATAAGTCATCCCAGTAAAGTTCTCTTGAGGATATTACTTAACAGACTGAATCCTCAGGCGGAGAGTATCATTGCCGAAGAACAAGCGGGCTTTCGAGGGGGAAGGAGTACCATCGAGCAGATATTTAATCTTCGTCTACTGATTGAGAAGTACTCAGAGCATCATCAACCATTCTACCATGCCTTCATTGACTTTCGAAAGGCGTTTGACAGAGTGTGGCATGCGGCGCTATGGTCAACAATGAGGCATTATAAGTTCAACAGTGATATGGTGAGGGTAATTGCAAACCTTTATCAGCAGGCGACCAGCGCTGTCTCAGTAGAGGGAACGCTAGGCGATTGGTTCCGTACGACGGTGGGTGTGAGACAGGGTTGTATACTCTCCCCCACACTCTTCAATATCTTCTTGGAGAGAATAATGGAGACGACCTTAAAAGGACATGTTGGCACGGTTCAAATAGGTGACAGGCTTATCACAAACTTCCGCTTTGCTGATGATATTGATGTATTGGCAGGCACAGAAAGGGAACTCCGGGAGTTGATTGGTAGATTGGATAGAACGGCCCTGAGTTTTAGTATGGAAATAAATGCAGATAAAACGAAGCTCATGACCAATAACATAGCAGGGTTTCAATCTGTCATAGAGGCAAATGGGCAGGTACTTGATGTGGTGAAACGTTTCAAATATCTTGGATCATTGATCAGCGAAGAGGGTTCGAAGCGAGAGGTAATTGCAAGAATAGCACAAACAACAGCGGCGCTCACTCGGCTGCAACCTCTTTGGTGAGACAAGCGCCTCGCCCTCGGCATAAAAGTCAGACTACTGCGCTCTTTGGTGCTGTCAATATTTCTGTACGCCCGCGAAACCTGGACCATTACAGCAGATATCCAGGGCAGGAAATGCGGTGCTATAGAGAACTCCTAAATGTTATATATAAAGATCGTGTCACGAACGTAGACATCCGTCAGCGAGTTGAAGACGCTATTAGTCCTTTTGAAGATCTGTTCACAGCTATCAAAAGACGAAAGATGGCCTGGTGCGGGCACGTCGCGATGTCCAACGGAATTCCCAACTCGATACTCTTTGGATCCGTACCGGGACAGAGAGGGTGAGGACGTCCAAGGAAGAGATGGGTGGACAACATCACTGAGTGGTCAGGCCTTCGTCCCGGTGAGATACGTCAAGCGGCGACAGACAGAGAGGGTTGACGTAGGATTTTCATGTCTTCATGAGTGCCCCAACTACCTGATGGGTTACGAGATGAACTGAACTGAACTGAACTCTGTTCAGCGTTGTGACTTTTATAGCCTTTTGCAAACACCTCAATAGCCGTCTCTCTCTTTCACAATACAATAAATAAAATGAAAGTTCATAACAACTTTGAAGTTTTTCTCTTCTCCTAGTCCTACCTTATAACGATCGTTTTGTAACTGTTCTCATAAAATGTTACCACTTTTGCAGGTCTGTCGTCACCTGGCACGTGACCAACATTCTCCTTACTATGTATATATATGTCTATTGTAAGACTTCTATATTGTAGGGGCTGATTTTGATGTGTATTCGACTCGAGGCATTAAAAAGTGTCTTCAGCGAAAGGCTAAACAGTGAAATAGAACTACTAAATCATCGTCTCTACAGTAAAATAGGCATTCTTTCTCTTGCGAAGACCATCGGTAACCTATTACTTTTGTTTCTGAATTGTAAGAAAGTGCCCGCTGGCGAGAACATTTGCTCAAAACCTGTCTGACCACTGGAGTTGAGCTTCACGACTTGGACCCGACTATACTAAGACTAGCTCAACCTCCAGTGTTAATCGCACTTCCTGTTTCTTAGAGGCTTTGACATGAGACATTTTGGCGACTTTGCAGTTTGAATTCTGTTTAAAGACATGCTAGCTATACTGTCTCTAGTTAAGCGATATCAGAATACCTTCGACATGCTCTGTCTATCTCTTCATCTGATCAATTGTGTTGCTAAGCAAATTGCTGGCCTTATCTTTAATAAACCCATCTACCTGTTCATATTGTTCCTGTAGCGTCTTCGTCCTGTTGTACACATCGTGCCTATTCCCTTATGCCACAGCTTCTTCTGCTTATTTAGACATTTCAACAACATTTCCCTTGTCTCTTCTCACGCTAATCCTAACCTCTTTTTTGTCTGCAGTCTGTATTTCATGTGCCTTGGCTAAGTTATCATTCGTTTTTCTGCCATTCAAGCCGACTTTCTACTTTTTTCTGACATTTATCTTTGATGTAGTGTCTTTGGTTATACATATTTTGTGTTGTATTTTTCTTACCACCAGAGTTGCATCCCACGTTTCGATCCTAATTGGCATACATCCTTTCACAAATAACTAGTTGATTTAAAGAACGGAAGTCGAACATTAGTTTCTCCATTACAATTTTTACTCCTGATTTCATGTTCAGAAATCATTTCTTCCAAACTGATTTTATCGTTCCCTACCTTACCATTTACATCGTCATCAAACTCGGAATGTTCTTTTTGAGCCTCTAATCCGTGGCAGCTTGAAGTCTGGTGTAATTCCCGTTTCATCGAGTCTTCTTAGGCATTAGTAAGTGCATATCATTGCATCTGTTTATATATACCTTCCTTTAGGTACTTTTCAAGTTGCTGATGTTTTATCTCTTCTATCTCACAACTACAATCGGATACCAATTAAAGTTGACATATTTGATGAATGGTTCCAGCAATTTGGACTGTGTATCATCATCATGTTGCATGTCCATTAAAGAAAGTCGCTCTCATCACAGTCTGTCTGAAAGAAACTCGTTCCCTTGCCAAAACTCCAGCCTCCGCCACAGTCAAACTCAGGCATTCCTGGATATCTTGGTGCCATCTTCTTCTTGGTCTACCCCCTCGTCTTTTGCCTGGCACCATACCTTCCATCACCGTTCTCTCAACACCGTTATGTCTCTTGATGTGACAAAAGTATTTGCATTTTCTAGTCAAAATGGAATTGATAAACCAGTTCTCTTCTATGCTCCACTCTTGCCAATTGTCTACGTTTGTCTTTTTCTCTGTCCAGGATATTATGAGGATCTTTCTGTAACATTTCGACTCGAAGGATTTGATTCTTTATCTAGGCATTTCGGTAAGGAAGAGCGACAAAAATGATAGTGGTATTTCAGAATTACAGTTATGAGGAAAGACTCAGGAAAACTGGCCTACAGTGTCAAGAAAAGATGATAATTCGAGGTGACAATACCGGTTTATAATATAATCACAGGAAAAGTTAATTTAGACTAGATCACGTTTTTTTTCCAAAAAACAACCACCAACGAGAACAAGAGGGCACAGATACAAAATAAGTAAACAACGGTCCAGATTGGACATGAGGAAATATTTGTTTAGTCAGAAAGTGGTCAATGCTAGGAATGCACGCCACAGGAGGTATTGGAGGCAGGGACAGTTAATGCACTTAATAAAATATTGGATGCGCATCGCTTTTAGAGCAGGGTAATGCAAATGCAACTGGTTGTATACAGGCTCTATACTAGTATGAAAACGTTAAGTTAAGTTAAATGGATATCGTTAACACAAACAGATATCTCCGCTAAATGCTTGTGGTAAACACAACATAATTAAAGTCACATTTCAAAAGATGTATTTGAACTTCTCAGAGATCAGCAGTTCGCATACACCTATGACTAAGAACAGACATTGTGACATGGATTGCGTTACTGAACTTCGCAATTATCACAAGGTGGAAAATAAAAGCAAAGTGAAGCTATGTCGGTGAGCATGTAGTTTTCATTGGTACTATTCGTTCAGTTAAAAATTAAAGCTTCCTGTCGAACACTACCTAGTGTTGAAAGCCAGTTTCATGTATTTAATACTGAATGTCTAACAAAACAAATGAACGCAAACAACATTTTTATCATGATCTAAACGACTAAGATAACCCATCAGGAATTGAACTTTCATAAATTATGTAAGTTCAATTCGACATTTTTATCTTCAGCCCTTATATATATATAATAATATATAATATATACTATATATATATGTAACACTAGTACTACACTGATATTTTTGACGAGTAAGGGACTGATATTTTTACTTGTATTTACTATGTTCGCAGTTATATTTCAGCCAAAGAGTTTTCATATGAGTACGTTACGACGTTAGAACAGGCCCTCGAAATTCCAATATAATTGTTTAAGCTTACCACAATCACATAATAAAAACCGATCGATAATCCTATTTATCTTTCCATCTCTTGCTTTCGCAATTACCCGTTTTCTGACTATTTACTATTTTTCCATTTCCTACGTCTTCATTGCTCATAATTTAGACCAATTTTAAACCTTCAAAGGGATCAAGATGCTGAGCAGCGCATGAGCTGCAATGGTCAGTGACCCATAGCTGACTGCTAGCGTCAGGGCCAGCGAACCATAGCTTCCTAGACCCTTCTACACCTCCACGCGGTGATCCTGGATAACAGGCTGCAGTAAGGCTGACTGGCTAAGGAGAAGGGATCGAAGAGGGAATGCTAACCCGGTTCTCAAAAAATGCTTGCTGAAGTCGGATGTGTTGGACCGAAAAGTGCAAATATCGCAGCCAAGCTGTAAACTACAATACAACGCATTCCGTTCTCTGGACTACATTATGCTAATTAACCTTTCAGGGTTTGGTAGTGGGAGATTGAGAACGAACGAAGAAGAAGAAGAAACCTTCATAAAACACAGAGTATTCTAGAATTGATCAGCAAGTATCGTTACCGTGGCAACGTAATTACCATAACATGTATTTTAGTGCTTGCATCTATCGGCTGAGTCTATCGTAACGGAATCTTTGACGGCAATATATATAAATATATATTGTTTAATACATTTCTCTCTTTCTCTTTCTCTCTTTCTCTCTCTTTCCCTCTTTCTCTCTCTCTCTCTCTCTCTCTCTCTCTCTCTCTCTATCTCTCTCTCTCTGCTTAGTATTATTTAAAAAAAATTAAAAATCCTATTCTTCAATACCATTTCTATCAATCATTTTTTACCATGTTCTGTCCTCTTACATTTGTTGGAGTCTTTTCTTAAATTGTTAGCATGTCTTTCAGATTACGAGAAGATCCTTGAACAATGTCTTTGAACTATCACCAATCAGGCCTTATTACTTCTAAATCAGCAGTCGTTTTCTGTTCTGTGTCTCAGCTCCATTTCGTGACGTCATTTTGGCGTCTGGGATTATTTGTCAACTCGTTCTTTTTTGTTGTTTGCGTTCTCCTTATTTCTGTAATCCCCAAGGCGGTGTGGTTTGCACTGTAGTTTTTATTTTGCGCTTGTCGGGCCAGTGCATCCGACTTCAGCTGGCATTTCATGTAAGGGTCTGCTTCCTCCTGCATTTTCTAAGCGTTTGCTTCCCCGGGGTAACGACTGGTGCCGTTATGGGTGCCTCGAATATGGTGGAGTATGCTGTTAGAGGATTGGTTTTTGCAGCTGTAAGAGAACATAATTAGCAGCATAAGTCTGATGCTGTCGCATTTCACTTGCGATTGGCAAATATTGCTAACTAAATGTGACAGTTCCAGCTGCAACAAAAGTGTTTAGGGGAGAGAACATTGGTCTGGCGACTATAAGAAACAAAGGTTGTCTGAATGCGTTGGATAAACGCAGGTCACGCAAGGGTCAATCAACGTTTCGACATTACATCGACAAAGAAAACGTGTAGCAAAGGTGTACAGTGAATGTGGGAAACTTGACTAGTTTGGGGGTGGGTATCGGTTTGACCAATTCTAGTATCGGATCTAAGAGATAGCGATTTTGAACAGGCTGATACAGAAATGGGACAAGTACCTATGTTTCGTACAACCAATGGGACACCAATGGTACCCATATTTGTTTCTAGAGCTTGGTAAATAAGATTTAAAAAATAATGCACACAAGACTGGAGAGGCAAGCAAAGAGAGACACCGAGAGACAGAGAGAGAGACAGAAACAGTGAGAAAGAGACAGAGGGTGTGTTCACGGGGTGATTATCCCATGATACACATATGGTCTTGGACTGTTGCTCATTAATGTGAGTGGAAC
Organism: Ariolimax columbianus; assembly: GCA_036924085.1. Lineage (NCBI taxonomy): Eukaryota > Metazoa > Mollusca > Gastropoda > Stylommatophora > Arionidae > Ariolimax > Ariolimax columbianus. The sequence continues at coordinate 19,035,734 of JAVGWX010000010.1, read as the reverse complement.
ACCCTGTAAACAAAAAGGGATAAGAGATCTGATCATATCGAGTGAGCAGATTCGTCTCTGTACGAATTGAGTGGATCTAGAAGTGAGTCTGACTGTTCTCCAAGGAACTTGTGCGTTTGGTATCTGCGGAACAGTGGTAGCCCCTAGAGATCTCAGTAGTACCAGAGTTCGTCACGATTTAGGATTCAGCGAATCCTAGGGACTGCGATCCCAAGGATACGTGAGTTTAGAAAGAGGTGCTTCTCTTGAGTCCTCAGAGAACGAAATTGTTCGACATACGTGTAGCACGGGAACTAAAAGGGTATGTTTTAAACACTTGAGAGCTGCGTACAGTTGTAAGTGAAACATAACTCATGTGGTAATTTATGTTCAGATGTTTGACAGCCTAAAAGCAGCAGCCCTGACAGGGACGACAGATCATCAACAATGTAGTCTATCTGGGAGACGATTTATTGATAGAACCATTGATTTATAATACAATTGGATTAGGTGAAGTTTAGGATTTATGTCATATTATAGACGTAGACTCTGGGTTTTATGTAGTTTACAGGAGTGAGATCATTATCATTTGCTTATAGAGTCTGTGGTAGTTTAGTATATACATTATGATTTTTTTAGTTCAAGAGTTCTTTTCTGCCGTTCGTCGATCAAAGGGGGCGGGAAGCTGCTCGATATTCACCCCATACGGCGATGAGGTGTGAAACCACTAGTACAATACTTAGTTCTCGGTCGGGGTGTCGTAAGCAGCAGAGCAGCCACCTCACTGCGAACTGTTGAAACTCAACCCTTGACCTTGAGATATGTCCGCACACCAGGCGAACAACATCTCAGTGACATGGCCAGGCTTGTCCCCTGGTTAAAGGCACTCGTGCCTCGCTATCAGTCATCCTAATGGACGCAGAAGAGATGCAGTCCAGCGGACATTGCACCTCTGCCCTATTGTGCCAACCTCTCAAGTGGCGGGGAATGCTAGGCGTGCCATCACTGCAGATGAGCCGAGAAAATAAAAGGGAGTGAAGAGATACCTCACTCACATGCACATGCTACATTTTTGGCAGGACGTGACGATCCTGGGATACAGACACATTGGACTGCCTCTCTTCCGGGATAGTACAAACCAGTACATAGTTCATATCATTTATCATATTTTATATATCATCACCACACCCTATTGACACGAGTGGTGAAGACTCGATAGTCCTGTAAGACAACTTCCATAAGAGAGGCAACTCTGATCACAAACAACTGCTGCCTTGCAGATAGGCTGGGGACAGCCAAAGGCTAAGGAAGGCATCCCTACAGAAACGCCTGTTGAAATCGAATGTACTGGGCTACAGGCTTAACAAGTAACACAGTGCAACGTATATCGCTGTTTGATGACTGTACGACCTAGTAGAAAAAAGCGTGGCGCTCATCCTGTGGAGTCCCGCCAGGCAGCGAGAGTGCCGGGCCTCACGCCTCGAAGGGGCCCACACAATGCTACTGGTGGACACCCACCCATGTGCTGTGGAGTCAAGGCACAAGGTGATGGGGCAAAAACTATTCACCAAAAACACAAGACCCACAGAATACTACAGTGGAATGCGGAGGGAGTCATTAACAAAAAGTTGTCCCTAACACCTCACTTGCATGAAGGTAAGATTGACGTGGCATTTATACAAGAAACGCACCTCAACAACAACCATAAATTCTCAATCAGAGGATACCAGCCCTTCCGTCTCGGTTGAGGTCACAGAGGAGGGGTTCTGATACTGACATGTAACTGCATACCGAGTAGCAGATCAAGAGACTGTATGGCCCACCAAACAAAGACCTATCGCTCTCGAGTACGGAAGTCAAAGACTCCAACTGCATAGTAGTTGGAGACTTCAACAACCACTCGGAGAGATGGGAATACTCGGACACAGACAGCAGAGGTGACGAAGTGGAAGATTAAGAGATAGACACAAATCTCTATCTAATCAATAGGCCGGAGGATAGCCCTAGCTTCTATTCTAGAACATGGCATACCACCTCTACTCCAGACTTGGCCTTTTCCACGGTTGATATTCACCTCAAAATAGACCGCCAGGTGCTAAACCAATTGGCAGGTAGTGACCACAGGCCAATTAAGCTAGAAGTTGATATGGAAGTAGCCCCACAAGAAATAAAACCGCTCCCATGTTGGAATTACAAACGAGCCGACTGAGACAGATTTGCAATCCTGACAGATGGGCTGTGTGAAACCATCAACACACGGAATAACAATATGAAGCCCATGGTGGAAAGCCTAAGCAAAGCAATAATGCAAGCTGCCACTCAAAACATCCCAAGAGGGGCAAGCTAAAACTACAAGCCTTATTGGAATGATGAATTGCAGAAAGCGGAAGACGAAGTCTCAAATGCTAGGAATATGCCAGAGAGAGAACAATCTATGGAGGCAAATATTGCCCTCAAAGCCACCACGGCGAAATACAAATACACTCTGGAAAAAAACTGGAAAAACAAAACAGAAAGCCTCAATTTAGATAAAGATGGAAACACACTATGGAAGTTATTCAAAGCCATTAATGACAAAACTCCATCAAACAAACAAATTACCATCAAGCAGGGCGACAACATGCTCACCGAAAAAAAAGCAGCAAACGCCTTTGTCGAACATTATGCCAGAGCAAAATACATCGATGTCCCTGCAGATAGGCATACAGACATTAGGGAAGAACAAAATGGGCACGACAACATCAATATGGCACCAGAGGAGCACATGATGGCAAAACTAACAATGAATGAAATGGAAAAGGCCATGAGTACTATAAAGAAAAAGAAATCACCCGGAAAAGATGGGATAACAAACGAGATGCTGATGGGGCTGAGCCAAACAGCAAAGAGGAAGTTATTATCAGTCCTGAACCAAAGCTGGAAAAGGGGTATTGTACCTCAGGCATGAAAAGATGCAGTACGTGTACCAGTACCAAAGAAAGGAAAAGATAAAACATATCCAAATGGATACAGGCCTATCAGTCTACTGAGCTGTGTAGGCAAACTGATGGAACGTATGATAAACACCAGACTGGTGTGGCATCTGGAAGAAAAACACATACTAATTCCACAGCAAGCAGGCTTTAGACAGCACAAATCCACTGAGGATCAGATCACGCTCATAACCCAGGAAATAGAGTATGCCTACCAGGAGCAAAAACACACAGTAGCGGTTTTGATGGATCTAGAAAAGGCATTTGACAAAGTCTGGAAAGAGGGACTTAAAGTCAAGCTACGAAGAAGTGAAGTTTGTAGGAAAATGTACAAATGGATCAGCGACTACCTCAAAAACAGAACGGCTAGAGTTCAAGTACAATGACAGATGAGCAAAAATGTTACACTTTAGCAGGGAGTACCCCAAGGGGGAGTACTGTCACCCACACTCTTCCTTGGTGTATATAAATAACATAATCGAGAATATACCAAGAAGAGTCCACAGCTCAATGTTTGCAGACGATCTGGCTATGTGGACCTCTGAAAAGAATCTCACCATAGCAAGTAATCGGATGCAGCAGGCCCTAACATTGCTGGAAGAGTGGGCGAACTAATGGCTGGTCAAAATAAATGAGGAAAAAACAACATGTACGATATTCTCGCTTTCAAACAAACCCCAAATCACGAAAATAAGTCTGAACGGCAAATACCTGTGGCCAAACGACAATCCAAACTACCTGGGAGTAACATGTGATCGGCGCATGACAGGGAAAAGTCAGATCGAGAGAAACCGAATGAGAGCCAGAGAAAGAATGGCAATCATGAGGAAACTTGTTGGAACAAGCTGGGGAGCAGACGAAAGTATTCTAAAGAAACTGAACACTGGAAGAGTGAGACCAGTTCTCGAGTAAGGCATTGCGGCATGAACAACAGCAGCAAAGGGGAACTTCGATAAAATTAGCAAACTTCAAAACCAAGCCATGAGAGTTATAACAGGAGGCATGAAGTCAGCGCCAATTGTAGAACTTGAAAAGATTACAAAACTGCAATCCATGACCCACAGAAGAGACTGCAGAGCCCAGCAGCAAGCAGAGAAACTCAGAAGACTGACTGAGCATCCAATGCATCAGAGACTAACAAATTTTGGAAATGGGAAACTAAAGCGGAGAAACTTTGCAGAAATAGCCAATTCAAAGATGAAGACCCTATGAACGCACTAACAACACCAAAGCCCATCCCTACTGTACGAAAACCTATCTGGAGGCAGGATATATTTCCAGAGGTGGAAGAAAATTTACCAGATATTGGAAACAAAAACAGCAAGACTGAAAAAGAAAGAAGAGATACAACCCTGAGGTACATAACGGAAAACTACCCAAGCATGGACTGGACCCATGCATACACCGACGGTTCTGTAACAAACACAACACAGAAGGGAGTGGCAGGGGTATTCCTGAGCCTACCAAATGGCAGAAAAATAACACTGTCAGTGGCAACTTGAAAATACACAAGCAATTTCAGAGGCACTGGGGGCTGCAGTAGAAGAAATGGTGACACGTAAAAGGAATGAAAGCTATATAGTCTTGCTCACAGATGTCTTGGCCGTAGTCACAGCACTAAAAAACCAGCAAAATACTGAACTTAATGATTTAAGAGCAGTACTCTGTCAACTATGCCAGCAGTCCGCACCAAAAAGAGTAGTGGTACAGTAGGTCCCATCCCACTGTAACATCCAAGGCAACGAGGAGGCAGACAGACTGGCAAAAGAAGGTGCAAGACTACCACAACCAGATACTGGTGTGACATACGAAGAGTCAAAAAGGCTTATTAGAGCTAGATACAAGACCAAATTGGAAACATAACATACTGGCTACACAAAAAACGATGCCTATTAACCAGTTGAACAGAAGAGAGCAGGTCGTGGTCTTCAGACTTCGAACTGGCCACAATAGACTGAGGTACCACCAATTCAACAAATTGAAGATAGGTGGCACTGACGAATGCCCGGGTGGTACCGGGAAAATGACCGCTGAAGATTTGCTGCAAAACAGCCCGACATACGAGGATCAGAGAAAGCAGATGTGGCCATCACCAGTGGCAACACTAGACAAGCCCTATGGCCACTGTTGACAGCCTCAGGATGACCGCTGCTTTTTTCGAAAAAATACAGTTTGACGTCTGACAGCGTAAGAAGAAGAAGAAGAAGAAGAAGAATCGTTTACGTGTCTAATATGAGCTGCGCTTTTTCTCGAACGAAGACTTTCTGTTTATAATGTAGATTGTCGGTTTTAGTGCTTTATACGCGCACAAATTACAACAATAGGTAATTACATCTTGTATACTTAAAATTGAATGATGTTTAAAAAGCAAATACAATCAATTGTAGGTTACTGAAAGGTTATATGTTATCTTCACTTTATGATTTTTTTCTAATGTGGCTGACTTGCTTTTCTTTGGTTCTTTTGTTTATTTCACATACTTCAACATTTCCCATCAACTAGTGCGATGAAAATTGCATTTGATTGCTTACTCTATTCAATAAAACACTGTGACGCACACGTTCCACAGGAACATACAGAAGGGCTTGGTGATTATCTTATAAATGATTGCAAAGGTGTTAGTTACAGGTAAGGTAATGTAAGAGGGTAAGTCAGTAAGTACGTCACAATCTGATATGGGGTATGTGAAAAATGTAGTTTCTAGTTTCAAAGATGCCATTAATTAGCGGCAACATCTAGCTTTGTGATTGATGTAGGAAGCAGACGTGATGTATCGCATGCACGTGCACAGCTTAAAGACAGTATGATGACCGTGCTGACAGTGTACAGTCAAAGAACAGCGTGCTGGTGTGCTTTTTATGTGAACTAAAAGACTGCTGTAAAGAAATGCTTCCTGTTTACGATGGGAAATGCTTGTCATATAAATCAAAACCTAACAGAATAATAACATTTCTCAAGGACGTCCCAAAATTGGTGATGAAGCCCTGCCTTTTCGCCCTTTAAACATTGCTGGAGACGTTTCGAGAATGACGGAAAGATTGAACGGAAAGTGCAACCGTGGCTAAGAAAACAATTTAGACTCCTATTCTGCAGGTTTTGAGCACTGATAAAGCGATTGGATAAGTGTATGGATATTTTAGCAATTCAGGTTGAGAAATGGGGAACAAAGAAATTTTATTTTCGGTATCTTACAATATTCTTTTAAATATAACTTTTGCTTTTTTCAGTATCTCAGTCAGCACTCGGGTAGATGCGTGTTAATTGTGTTTAATTCAGATGTTGTCTCTTGGTGATAATAACGTCCAGTTGGTACCAATGACCGGATCGTGGGTCTTTTCATGATACTTTAAGGCGATCTTTTGTTGCAAAGTAGTAATCAAGCTGAGACCTAAGCGAATATTCACGGCGAAGCATAAACCCATTTTGAGCATACAATTAGTCAACACCAAGGATCCAGAAAAGTGTTTCAGGTTCCATCAGCAGCTTTCAGATGTTCTCACTGATACATCAGGAGACTGTACAGCTAATGAAAAGTGGGATTTTATCAAAGAAGCTACTCTCAAGGCAGCAGTAACATCGTATGCCATTAGAGAACAACAATCAAGACTGGTTTTTAAGCAAATAGTAAGATACTGCAGCCTTTTATTGACAGGGAAAAGGCAGCATTATAGAGAAACAAAAACAAAACAACACGAAACTCTCAGAATGTATTGAAATACGCGAGAAAAGAAGTGCAAAGGATAGCTAGACAGTGTGCAAATGACTATTGGATTCAGTTATGTGAGAATACCCAACATGCCGTTAATAATGGTAACATTAGAGGCATGTATGAAGTGATAAAGAAAGCCATCGGCCCAACAGTGAAAAAAGAGTTCGCTGCTAAAAGCTTTATCTGGGGAAATCATCACTGATAAAAGGAAGCAGTTAGACAGATGGGAAGAGCACTATCTTGAACTCTACTTAAGCAAGACAGAGCTAACAGAAGATGCCCCCACTGCCATCGAAGCCATGCCAACTGTGGACCATCTGGACTCGATGCCAACCATAGCAGAAGTTAACTGTGCTATTGCTGACCTTGGTTCTGGCAAGGCCCAGGAAAGGATGGAATCCCGGTAGAGGTCATCAGGAATGGAAAGGACACAGATACACCAGTTGATAACTTTATGCTGGCATGAAGGACAGGTCCCGCAGGATTTCAAAGAGGGGGGGGGGGGGCAGAGTGACTGCAAAAACTACATAGGAATTTCGTTTCTGTGTACCGTTGAGAAGATACTTGCCAGAATTGTTCTGCGCAGACTCCTGGTCTTAGGAGACCAGGTTTACCCAGAGTCACAGTGAAGTTTTTGTGGGAATAGGTCTACCATAGATATGATATTCTCATTACGACAGTTGCAAGAGAAATGCAGAGAACAAAAGCAACCATTGTATATTGCCTTCATAGATGTCACGAAGGTATTTGACTCGGTCAGTCGTGTGGGTCTGTTCAAAGCGCTCGAGAGGATTGGTTGCCCACCGATTCTTCTGAGCATTATCGAGACGTTCCACACTGACACGAACCAACACACCATCAACTTTTACGGCACGTCCTCAGAGGAGTTAGCAATCAAATGCGCAGTAAAACAAGGCTGTGTACTTGCTCCAACCCTCTTTGGAATATATTTCTCACTTCTCTTGAGGCATGCATTTCGTGACCAGGAAGGTGGTATCTTCATTCACTCTCGCACAGATGGTGGCCTATTCAATTCTCAAAGGCTGAAAGCCGAGACGAAAATTAACAGGATGTTGATAAAAGAACTGCTTTTTGCGGATGATGCCGCAATTACGACTCACTCAGAGGAGGAACTGCAAAGCTTACTATTTGCATTTTTGGATGCCTGCTGTGAGTTCGGGTTAACAATCTGCAAAACGAAAACACAAGTTATGGTCCAGGGTGCAAACAAACCACCAGCAATCTCAAATGATGATGAAGCTCGCGATGTAGTAGATCACTTTACGTACTTGGGATCCTCAGTCAATAATAAACTATCCCTAGACCATGAGATCAATATCAGAATAGGAACGGCAGCAACACCAATGAGCAGATTAACAAAAAGGGTCTGGGAAAACAAGAAGCTCACTGTTTAAACAAAAACACTTGTTTACCAGGCCTGTGTCCTCAGCACCTTCTTTACGGCAGTGAGACATGGTCTACCTACATGCACCAGGAGAGACGGCTAAACAGCTATCACATGATGTGCCTGCGCAGAATGCTGGTCGTTGTGTGGTAAGACACGATCACCAACGCAGAGGTGTTGGAAAGAACAGGCACTGTCACAATCTTTTCCATCTTTAGTCTTTGAAGGCTGGCTGGGACAAACTCGGATGATGGATGATGGCAGAATACCAAAATATCTTATCTATGGGGAATTACAGTTGGGGAAAAGGTCTCAGGGTCGGCCATTACTTCGGTACAAGGATATATGCAAGCGGGATATGAATGACGCGGGTAACGATTTGGAATGATGGGAACAGAACGCCATGGATCGTATTACATGGAGGAGCAGGATTAAGCAGAAAATACAGACAAAGGAGATACTGATTGCTGGTAGGCTAAAGATTCAGAGTTTGAGAAGACACACCCCACCATGCGATGCCGCAAACGGCCCTGATTTTTCTTGCACACGCTGTGGAAGATGCTTCTCTGCCCAGATTGGTCTTGCCAGTCACATTCGTTACCGTCATGGACTATAAATGCATGCCGTTTCAAAACATGATTACTATTATCTGACAAGACGGAAAGAGCTTATGATGATAGCAGTTATTATCATAATCCTACAATCGCAGTGTTCTGTGATATATAGTTTTTGCTCACATAGTCCTACAATCACATTGTTCTGTGATATATAGTTGTTATTTGCATCATCATACAATCACAGTGTTCTGTAAAGTATAATTTTTATTCTCTCAATTTTATCATCTTCTATCCAGTATAATTTTTTATTCTCTCAATTTTATCATCTTCTATCCAGTATAATTTTTATTCTCTCAATTTTATCATCTTCTATCCAGTATAGTTTTTTATTCTCGTCATTTTGCAGTCACAATATTCTTTTTTATGAATCTTTCACCGAAGAAACATCTGAAATGTTTCCTCAATTTACTTGTTAGAATTACCCTGTTACTCAGAAAAATAAAAATTGTCCAATATATTTCTGACTTTTTCAAATAAAATTCAAAACCGTGCTTGAAAAAAGATTTTACTTTCTACGTTTTAACTACAAAACTTTATATTCAAAATATATATCGGCATCCTTTCCTTTTAAAAATATTCTCTCCACAATAGTAGCTATCACCATCATCAAACTCTGAATTTTTCGTCTACTTTACAGCTCTTTAAATTCTTATCCAATATCAATTTTTCTAATTTCATCTTAATCTCAAAATATGTTGCAGTATAGTTCTTACCCTACTCTTGTCCTCAAAATATGCCTCCATATTCAATTTTTAGATCGTCAACTTTTCCTAAAACATTTCATAAAATGTAAATTTGTGCGACTAAAAATCTATATATTTAAGCAATATAGATCTTGCATATTCGTCTACCGGCAACATCTTCCTGCATTTTTAGTTTCCACTATCGACAGTTACTTACAAAATCTTTAATTCAGTTCAAATTTGACTACCGCAAGCTCGTCCCAAAAGTCGTTATCCAATTTATCCAAAATCGACATCTGCTACCCACAATCTTTCATCGAATCCAGTTTTTATTATTGCCAGCTGCTACACAAAATCTTTCATGGAATCCAGTTTGGATTACTGTCATCTTATCATCAAAATTGTATACCAATTATTTGTATATCGATCTTCCTCACATTTATATTCATACATACCTCTCCTGTTTTTTATATGTCTCTTCTATTTTTGATACAAATCTATTTTTATATTCAAAAGATAAACGATGTCTAATCGCTGACAGGAAGACGATAACCGAAGGTCTACACAGTCTCTGAATTTTAGAAGGACAGTCCAATAAAAATTGTCAAGATATTCTTTATACCACAATTTTTAGTTGGAATCTAGATATGTAACATACTATTTTATCGTAGTCTAGATATGTAACACCACTTGTAGTCATAATCTAGAAATATAACACCATTTGTATTCCCAGTCTAGCTAGATTACACAATTTGTATTCCTAGTCTAGCTAGAAAAACACCATTTGTATTCCTATAGTTAGATAAGACCATGTGTAGTCCGACTTACTTCCGTGTTCCAAGCACTACTTACGTACCATTATTCCAGTATTCATCCACACGGATTGCCGTGTCGTTGCCACTCAGCAGGACGTCCATACTGTCTCGGGGAGGTTTTATAAGATCATCAGGTGACCTTGGTTCTGTATTGCTCTACATCAGCATGCTTTATCATCCCTGTATTCCCATCCTTTTAGGTTTTTCCTACATCGTGATATGTCACTTCGAAGTCTATTTAGTGAATTCTATGTTGCGAAAGGCAGGTGATGTCCAAATGTAGATTGTTCTCGTCACAAGATCCAGCGAACTTCGTTAGCACTTTCCATGCAGCGTTTTCCAGAACTAGTTTGTCGGGGCTGGGTTCACTGTTAGAAACTTTGTCTTGAATGTATTCTTGTCCACTGCACCTAATGGTCAAACATAGGGTGTTTTAGGACGTTTACGTGTTTCTCTCTTTCTATTCTTTGACGCGACATGTCTTCGTGTCTCATTTGAAGTCCTAATCTAGTCATAAAACATAATTTGTCGTCATAATCTAGTTATGTAGCACAATTTGTCTTCCTAATCTAGTTATAAAGCACAATTTGTCGTCCTAATCAAGTTAGCACGCACAATATGTTGCTCTATTTTAGTTATGTTGCACGATTTGTCGTCCTTATCTAGTTATGTGGCACAATTTGTCGTCCTAATCTAGTTATGTTGCACAATGTGTAGTCCCAATCTAGTTATGTAGCACAATTTATATTCATAATTTAATTATATAATACCATTGTTAGTCATTTTCCAGCTATATCGTCAATGTTAGATCTAGTCACGTATTAGAACACCATTGTTAGTCATAATGCAGCTATAACTTCATTGTTAGTCCTACTGTAGCTATAGACCACCAATGGGAGTTATAATCTAATTATAACAGTTAGTCCTAATCTAGCTATATATGTACTATATAGCACTATTGTAAGTCCTTCTTCGTCTTCTTCTTCTGTGTTCGTTATCAATCTCCCACTACCAAGCTCTGAACAGAGCTTCGCAAGTAGCAGGATGTAGTTCGGAGAACGGAATGCATTGTCTCGCTAATATACAGCTTGACTGCGATATTTGCACCTTTCGGTCCGACATCCCTCTTCGGCGGAAAATTGTAAGTCCTGATCTAGCTATATATCTTTGTAGAACTATTGTGAGTCATAATCTAACTATATAACTCCATTGTTAGTTTTAATCTAGCCATATAACACCATCGTTAGTCCACATTTTGCCATAGCACCATTTATATCGGTGCTCCTAATCTAGCTATTTGATACATTTTAGTCGTAATGTAGCTATATTACAACAGCGTTACAAAAAACATTATCTCTCGTGTGTATTTCCATTATTTGAGGTCTACCAGGATGATAAATGTAATACAAATACCGGCTCTATGAAATTCTGTATGCGACTATAATCAATCTTAATTTCTGACGTTTTCTTCTGTATATTCAATTAAACAGATACCAAGTATATATATATACTTATTCCACAGCGTTTGTTGCTTTTTGTTGTGATAGAAGGAGAATAGTTGAGTTATATTTATCTCACCAATGCCTGTTCGTTCTCGCTAAAATTGTACTACATATTCACGTTTAGACACTTTTCATAACTGATGTTATGTAAGACTCGGAAGATGTAGATACGTACTTTCCGTGTCCGGGCACCACGTCAAACATCATATTTCCAGTATTCTTCTCCTTCTGTTTATTTTTCGTACGTTGTCAGACGTCAAATTGAAATTGTTCGAAGATAGCAACGGTGATCATGAGGCTGCCGAAACTGTGTCATAGTGCTTGTCTAGTGTTGCCCCTGGTGATGGCCACATATGCTTGTTCTGGTCCTCGTTTGTCGGGCAATTTTGCAGCATATGTTCAGTGGTCATGTTCCCTATATCACAGGTGCATTAGTAGAACTTATCTTCAGTTTATTGAATAGATGGTACCTCAGTCTGCTGTGGCCTGTGCGGAGTCTGAAAACCACCTCTTGCTCTCTTCTGCTCGCCTCGTAATAATAATCATTTTTTGTGTAGCCAGTAAGCTCTGTTTCACATTTGTCCATTTATCTGGGCCTAATTAGCCTTTTCGACTTTTCGTAGGACACACTAGAATATTGGTGTTGTAACCCTCCACCTTCTTTTGCCAGTCTGTCTGCCTCCTCGTTGCCTTCAAATTTACAGTAGGATGAAATCCACTATACCACGGCTCTTTTGGGTGTGGACTACTGGCATAGATGAGAGAGTACTGAACTTAACTAATTTAGTTATGCGTTTTTCTGGCTTCTAAGGGCTGTAACCACGGAGTCTCCAGTGTTCGGTCACGTGGATTGTCTTTTTATTTCCCTCTCAATATGCTGTTTATATCGCATATTATCAGAAGGATTGGGCAGCTCATCATGTGGCCTGGTTATTGTGTGACTCAACAGTCGCATGTCTCATCATCCTTGTATCCCCGTCTCTTTAAGTTCTTCCAGCATCGTGAAATGCCAGTTCTGAGTCGTGTTTAGTCAATAATAATAACATCTTGTGTAATACAAATGGTGTCCAGGAGCAGGTTCCTCCCGAAGTTAGATTCATTGGACCTGCTCCAACACTTCATTCCTCGATGTGATGATTTCTGAAACTAGTGTGCAGGGTCTGTGTTGACTGTAAGAATCTTCGTCTAGAATTCAGTATTACGCATTGCACCTGCTGTCCAAACACAGTGTAGTGTACCTTCGATCGATAAATGTTTCTCCTTTTCGATTTTTCTGATGCGCGTCTTCTTCGTATCTTAGGGAGTCTTACACCGATTATGAAGTATATTTTTCAGCTGGAGTAAGTTTCAATCATCCTGTATCTATGCTGGCAGTCGGGCATGCACTTTTAAAACACAAATCGTAACTGGCACAGCGTACTCATCTACACCCATGATGTTCTTCTTCGGAGGACATCTCGCTGTGCTTCACATTTTGTATCAATCCATTGTCAGATCAATTTATTTCTCGCACTTGTCTTCTGTTTGTTTCCGGACATTTTATCGGTAAGGACAGAGTACAATTCAACTTCATATCCAGGTATTTGTCCCAGCACTTGTCTTCTGTTTGTTTCCGGACAGTTTATCGGTAAGGACAGAGTACAATTCAACTTCATATCCAGGGATTTGTCCCAGCACTTGTCTTCTGTTTGTTTCCGGACAGTTTATCGGTAAGGACAGAGTACAATTCAACTTCATATCCAGGTATTTGTCCCAGCATTTGTCTTCTGTTTGTTTCCGCACAGTTTATCGGTAAGGACAGAATACAATTCAACTTCATATCCAGGTATTTGTCCCAGCATTTGTCTTCTGTTTGTTTCCGGACAGTTTATCGGTAAGGACAGAGTACAATTCAACTTCATATCCAGGTATTTGTCCCAGCATTTGTCTTCTGTTGGTTTCCGGACAGTTTATCGGTAAGGACAGAGTACAATTCAACTTCATATCCAGGTATTTGTTCCAGCATTTGTCTTCTGTTGGTTTCCGGACAGTTTATCGGTAAGGACAGAGTACAATTCAACTTCATATCCAGGTATTTGTCCCAGCATTTGTCTTCTGTTTGTTTCCGGACAGTTTATCGGTAAGGACAGAGTACAATTCAACTTCATATCCAGGTATTTGTCCCAGCATTTGTCCTTGCCATTTGATCTGCAGTTTTTTTCCCTCTCTGTTTCTGAGGTGGAAAACACATACTTGGGATTTGCTGGGGTTTGCTTTGAGATGATTTTTTTGTTAATATACGGCATGCGCATGAAAGAGCGCTTGTCAGTTCGTATTTAAACTCTTGAAAACCATTTCATTGGGCACCGACAGCTGCATTGTCACCATGCATGAATTTCGTGACCTTTGTGTCTATGAGTTGGCTATTGGTAAATATGTTATACAACCGTTGTGCCAGGATACTTCATTGATCCTTGAAGTCTGAGAATTTTCTAGTTGAACAATTTCACTAGTGGAGACAAGTTGAAATGTTCTATAATATAGGCTGAACTCCCGGGCATCACATTACAGGGATGCACCATTGACATGTGTGACAGGTTGAAATACCTCGGAGTGACATCTGATCAAATCAGAGTATACATTTTAAAGTACACGAACACACACAAAAAAACGTGTTTGTTCATTATTGCTATAGAAGCCAACCTTAACAGTTCCACTGCACGGGTATAGTACAATTAGACTGGTTGCATGGCAAATGTTGTAATGATATATTTGTCATAACACAAAACACGCAATACCGTTTCACAAAAACCGAGACAATTCGAAGGGTCTAAGTATGTAAACGTTATCTTTTTATTGCGATTAACTGCACACGAAATGGTCAGAATAGTTGGAGAACATCCGGCTGACGTGAAGTGCAGATGGTGTATCAGTTAATCAAAGCCCTTCGTTTAGGAAATTGACAAAATCTCGTGAGCATGCATGGTCCTAGGCTTCTCGTCCTGTCTCGCTCCAAATGTAATAATTTAATCTTAGTTCCTTCCAACATTCTCTTCTCCATGAAATGTTTGGTCGACGGTCGACTTGTCGTTCTCTTCTAATGTAATTATTTTTTTGGCGTTCGCCTTATTTTTCCATTCCCCAAGGCGGTATACGTTGTACTGTGGTTTTTATTTTGCGCCTGTCGGCCCAATGCATCCGACTTCAGCATGCATTTTATGTAAGGGTTTGCTTCCTCTTGTATTTTCTAAGTGTTTACTTTCCCGGGATAACGACCGGTGAAGTGATGGGGATCGAACTCAGCACCTTCGGTTGTGTCACTTAACCACTAGCCCAAGCGGTCTCCCTATCTAATATAAGAGCATGTCTGGCTATTTTGGACGATGCCTTTATCCATTTTCACACGTGTTAACGAAAGACTGGACACTGCTGTAAGGCATTAGTCATTCTCTGTTTCGGCTACATACAATAGCACCGACGTGAACATTGTCGGTGAACATTCTAACTTTGGTGTGAATCTTTACTTCCCTGGATCTCCATATGTTGTTTAATGTCAGGAATGTCATTCCACCCTTCCAAATCTGATACTTACATCTGCATCTGCATCTTATGATGTATCACTTGTGATGTCCAAATTGTTAAAGGTATTCACCTTTTCCAAAGGTCCTCCGTCCAGCATGATTGGTTCTTTGGTAACTTGAGTTAGTTTTGGTTTTCTTCATTGTGATATTCGGTCCCAGTTTGACTGATCGTTCTTTTACCATATACAATTTTCTTACATTTGGTTATGACTGTGTGACAAAAGTTACATGTTGTCCAATTATGACAAAAGTGATCACTGAATACCAGTTTTTTTTCCCCTCGATTGGTATAAAATCTTGCTTATCCAATCTATAGTCAGCAAAAACACCCCTAATCTGCTAGTCAATGCTCAGCTTTCCATTCAATAGTTTGTTCTTCTATTGTGAGTAGGTTGAAAGGATGCATACTCTCCCTTTATATTTTCAACATCGATGCAGAAAATATGAGAAATGTCGAAATTGACAAAGATTATGTAAAATGTGATCACTATCGGAGGAAATGAAATGCCATAACTAAAATATACATATGGTACAGTTGTACTTTCGAAGTAAGCTGATGGGCTGGAGCAAATGATTCTTTCTGCTGAACAACACAGCAAGGAGTAATATATATTTGTTGACATTGACAAAAACCAAGATTATAATCAATGATATGGTAAAAACCAGACCTAAAGATATCTTAACTAAGCAAGCAGTTAAGAACGTCCCAACATTTGAATAGCTCAGTTATAGGCAGCATTAGTGATTGCAAAGAGGAAGTTACGATGGTGCCAAACAGACAGTGGGTCTAACTTGTATTCGTGTGTTAGTCCATTGTCCAGTATTTCGATTACATAGTGTCATATTTCCAAGGCCCTGTACGCAGATCTAAACTACGAGATTGATGCAATTCGCCTTATTTGCAGACAGAGTCCATAAATCACAGAAATTACATAAAAGGAAGTTTTAGAATATGATTGGTTATCAAACATTATTACGTGAAGGAAACTAAAATACATTGGCCACATCATACGCCACAATGGTTTTGAAAGCACGGTGTCTGGAAAGAGAGGCAGTTGCAGACCGAGGAGAAGATGAACAATGGACATTAAAGTGGTTCTGAGGATGTATGTAACGGAGGTGGGAGGGATGTCCAGATATCATGTCTTATATACACTGGATCCATGACACGTCATCAGTGACACTTTATCTCTGACGCTTCATCAGCGGCACTTCAACAGTGACACTTCATCCTTGACACTGAATCCACGAAGCGTCATCAGTGGCACTTTATCTCTGACAATTCATCAGCGGCACTTCAACAGTGACACTTCATCCTTGACACTGAATCCATGAAGCGTCATCAGTGGCACTTTATCTCTGACAATTCATCAGCGGCACTTCAACAGTGACACTTCATCCTTGACACTGAATCCATGAAGCGTCATCAGTGGCACTTTATCTCTGACAATTCATCAGCGGCACTTCAACAGCGACATTTCAAAAGGCAAACATAACTAGTAAAGTCGGTAGTTTTTACGTTTACTCGTAAAACCCGTCATCAATTTAGCTTTTGCTATTGTCATCTTTTCATCAAAGTCCTTTTGAAATACAGGTTTAACTATAGACAGAGTTTTCTTGATATACATATAAACGATTTGGCCAATGATATCGGATCATCTAAAGCGGAAGTGGATATATTCAGGTCGGATTTAGATGAAATTCGGGAATGGTTCGAGAAAAAAAGCATAGAGTTCATCAATAAGTTCGACGTCTCCATGTGCTTGTCATACGAGAAGGTATCGAACTAGTGAAAGGAGCACTACAGGTATGTTCTTAACTACCCACTAGCATCGGCTTGTCCCGATCTATCTGCTGAATCTCTGGATCCTCCCCCAGATACGGAAACCAACATCGACCCCCCCCCACCCCCCCCCCCCCCCCCCCACTACTATAGTTGAAGTCTTTGCTGCTATTCAGAAACTCAGAGATGGATGAGCGGTAGGTACGGATCATATCCCACCGTAGCTGATGAAACACGTCATCAACCAGATCAGCTCCGCCCTCCATCATTTATTCCTGCAAGTATGGATGACTGGGCACGTCTTGACCGACTGGCGCGATGGAATTCTCGTGTCCCTGTACAAAAGCAAGGAGAGTCGCAAATACTGCAGTAATTACAGGGCTATAAAACTACTCTCGATACCGAGGAAGGTGCTTGCCCAAACCGCTACTGGCTAGACTCAAGCCTCTCTTGAGCACAAAACGTCTCGCAGAACAGTCTGGCCTTCACCTTGGGTCGTTCTACAACCGACGCAATCCTTGTTCTGCCCCTCCTCGCCGAATTGCACAGGCCCTTCAATCGCCTCTTGTACTCTGCATAAATAGACTTGTAGTCCGCCGTCGACCCGGTAGATCGGCCGAAATTATTGAAAACCCTCCAGGAAATAGGCACCTTTGCTCATCCCTGTAGAACGTGATCAACGAGCTACAAAAGAATACCGGCACCAAAATTCTGACATATTCCCCACGACTTCGGGTTTCAGACAGTGATGTGTTCTTGCCCCGACCTATTCTGCCTGGCAGTCGACTGGCTTTATGGCTGCCTCAGCGCGCATACGGAAGGTCTAACTATTGATCAGTCAATTTTCACTGATGACGTTTACACAGACGGCACTGTCCTCTTCGTCACAGCCATATCTACGCTGCAGAGCTCTCTGGAAATGTTAGACAGGAAAACTTCCTCCCTTTTTATCCTGGGTCAAATCTAAAGTTCACAACCTCATTTCGGACACAGCACCCAAAGGTATTGCAACTCAATGCCTAACTACGGAGGGCCCTCGGAAGGCGGATCGGAATAGCTGCATACGCTATGCCAGACCGCCGGCGTGTGTGGAGTAAGGGCAAGATCTCCGTTGAGATCAACAATTCGCATCTACCAGTCCTGCGTAGTTCCAGTCCTGCGTAGTTCCAGTCCTGCGTAGTTCCAGTCCTGCGTAGTTCCAGTCCTGCGTAGTTCCAGTCCTGCGTAGTTCCAGTCCTGCTTTACGACTCCGAAGCCTGGACAATGCTGAAACATGACATTTCGAGACTGGAAGCTTTTCATATGCTCAACTAGCAGCGTATTCTGAGTATCCAATGGCATGACTACATCCGTAACGTGGAGGTCTCTGCTAAAACAGGCCTCCACCCAATCTCAGAAACAATTGATTTGTTCCGAGTTTCTTTGTTAGGTCATGTCAGTAGCAGCCTCCTCGTCCTTCATGGACGAGGCCCAGAACCACGCCATAGCCGTGGGCCAGGGATGTGGCCGACCAACACAACGGACCACAGAAACCTAAGCAAACATTATTATTATTATTTTGAGAACTGGCAAATGTAGTTTAATGTAGATAAATGTACAGTCGTCCACATGGATAAATCCAATATGGAACATAATTACAATATAGGAGTGAACAATATTAGAATGATATAAAATAAACGGGACCTAGAGATAATAGATCACATGCGTAAGGTGAGTGGGCAAGCGCAGGTAGCAGTGAAAAAGCCAAATGCAATGTTAGGTATGGTCAAAAGAAATGTTAAAGATAGGAGCAAGGAAGGTATAGTCAACCTGTATAAAGCATTTGTAAGACCTAGATTGTAGTACTGTGTACAGGTGAGGAGTCCTTATCGTAGAGGAGATATACAAATGCTGGGAAGGATACAAAGAAGAGCAACACAACTAATAGAGTGATTCTGGAATTACAGTTATGAGGGAAGACTAAAAAAACAAACCGGCCTACATTGTCTAGAAAAGGAAAGAATTCGAGTTGACAATACAGGTTTACAGGGTCATCAATGGAAAGGAAAAATTATACTATATCACGTTTTTCAATAAACAACCACCTTCACGAACAAGAGGCACAGCAACAAATTAATTAAAGAAAGGCCCAGATCAGATATTATAATTTTTTTTTAAAGTCAGAGAATGGTCAATACTTGAAATGCATTGCCACATAAAATAGTCGAGTGTCGCTCAATTAATGCATTCAAGAATATGTCGTTATTAGATCAAGGAAATGTTAATGAAAATGGTTCGGCGGCGTCTTCTAAACCAGTTTAAAGACGTTTAGTGAAGTTATTAATTAAACAAATATCCTTCAATTTAACTTATGCTATCGGCGCCTTACATTAATATTAAAAAGTCCTACTGTAAAACTTTACTATGGGCATCTTACATTAGTTTTGGTAAAAAGTGTCTTACAATATAATTGCACTATCGACATCTTAACATTAATTTTGGTAAAAGTGTCTTACAATATAACTTGAAATATCGACATCCTAACATTAATTTTGGTAAAAGTGTCTTACAATATAACTTGAACTATCGACATCCTAACATTAATTTTGGTAAAAGTGTCTTACAATATAACTTGAATTATCGACATCCTGACATTAATTTTGGTAAAAGTGTCTTACAATATAACTTGAACTATCGACATCTTAGTATTACCCTTTCTCAGCGAAGATGGCGACAATATCGAACTTGTGCTGAGAGGTGTGCTCTCATAAAGTTTCAGGAACCAATTTTTGCGCGGCATACTTTGCCGCATTAGGGGCAATCACGCGACGAGTCGTCTATGGAGTTATTATTTATTCCTTCTCTTTCGGGCACAAGGCTTACTATGACCCTCCGCGATGGAAGTTTAGTTCTGCGATCTGAGCACCATTTGTGATACTAATGGGCCAAATGGAACGGTTCTGTGCAAGCAACTCTAAGAAGGGACATAATTGTTGAAGCTTTTAATTTAACTTAATGTTATTATACTGGCTTAGAAGACTCTGCAGAGTGCATACAACCAGTATTTACTTTTCTTTGCTCTAAAAGTCATGCGCATCCAATCTATTCTTAAATGTATTAATCATCCTTGACTCCACTACTTCCTATGCCAATGCATTCCAAGCATTCTCCATTCTCTGACTACGAAAATTTTTCTTAATATCTAATATGGACCTTCCTTTAGTTAATCTGTAGCTGTGACCTCATGTTCTTGAACGTGGTTGTGTTTTGAGAAACTAATATAGTCTAATTTATCCTGTCCTTTTTAATCTTATAAAAATATATCGCCACCTCGATATATGTATGATTCTTCTCTTTTCGTAACATTGTAGGCCGGTTTTTCTGAGTCTTTCCTCATAACTGTAATTCTTTCATCCCACCTTCAGTTGTGTCGACCTTTTTTGTATCATATCCAGCATGTTTATATCTCCTCTATTAAAAATAACTCCACACCTGTACACAATACTTCAATATATGTCTGACTAATGCTTTTTACAGTTTGACTTCCTTACTCCTATGTTTAATATTTATTTATATCATACCAAACAACGCATTTACATTTTTCACTGCTGCCTTTACTTGCTCATTTACCTTACCTGAATGATCTGTTATAAGTGCTAGATCCCTTGCATTTTCTATCATTATAATATTTTTATCATCGATTCTGTACTGATGTTCCATATTGAATCTACCCATGCGGATGACTGTACATTTATTTACATTAAACTCCATTTGCCAGTTCTCAGAATAATAATACAAATTTTTCATTTAGGTGTCTTAGGTCCGTTGCGTCGGTCGGCCACATTCATGACAATTATCGAATTTGATCTAAATTCGATCTTAATATATCCACCTCCCTATTAGATATAACACTTCCACATAGCTGTGTGTATCAGCGAATTTAGCAAATATTTTTTATATGCACTTTCAAGGAGCATCATTAGTATTTGTTTTCTCCCTCTAATAAGCGGCGTCTTTCTGTTTTGAGCTCACCGTATAACATGTGAATGGGGATGCGCTCATCAGGCACGCGAACAATGTCTCGTCCATCTTATCCTGCGTTTTTGCAGGAGCGTATGAACGCTCATTATGTTAGTCTTACCAAATATTTCGGAGTTGGGCACGTGTCCTGTCACCTGATCCTGACATTTGGGCATCTTGCCCTATCACCTGATCCTTAGAGTCAGGCACCTTGTCTTATCACCTGATCCTGACCAACCTAGACACCTTGCCCTGTCACCTGATCTTGAGATTTGAGTACCTTGTCCTGTCATCTGATCCTGAAATTTGGGCATCTTGAGTTGTTCCCTGATTCGTACCAACCTAGGCACCTTGCCCTGTCACCTGATCCCGACCAACCTAGGCCCCTTGGCACTTTGGCAAAACATAAATATATATTTATATATACATAGAGAGAGAGAGACAGAGAGAGAGAGAGAGATAAATAGAGAAGAAGTCCCTGCTTAAGGTTACCGGTTGAGCAGTTGAGCAGGGCTCTGGACAAAACTTTGCCACAATTGACAGCAGAGAGATTCCAAGTGGTTAACTTAACTTAACGTCTTTATACTGGCTTAGAAGACCCTGCAGAGTCTATATACAACCAGTTACATTTACATCACCTTGCTCTAAAAGCTATGCGCATCCAGTTTATTCTTAAATACATTAACTGTCCCCGCCTCCACTACCTCCCCTGGCAATGCATTCCAAGCAGACACCACTCTTTGACTTTTTTTGTTTGTTGCTTAGATGTGAAAGTTGTGCCAGAGTATGACTGTATGATATAGTCAAATGAAACAGAGTGAGGTAAGAGAGGAGAGAGAAGGGGAAGAGTGCACTCTTTGACTAAAAAAGTATTTCTTTTTTTTTTTTTTTTTTTTTTGCTTAGATGTTTGCCTCACTAGTTTCTACAGGCGGAGGCGCGCCCTTTTCCACCGCAGACCGTGGTCCATTGGGCGATATCAGGACGCATAAACCAGTGCTTGGATGAATGTATGCGTCTGTATGTACCTATGCTAGGTTTGTGCTCCCTTAGAAGCTAGCCCAACCAAAGTGCAATGGAAGGGCCTCACGATGAGGGCGCGTGTGAAAGTTGTGCAAGGGTGTGACTGTAGGACAGAGTCAAATGAAACAGGGGGAGGTGAGAGGAGAGAGAAGGGGAAGAGTGGCCCCCAGGGTGAGCCATCCCTTCTCTGATAAGGACTCCACACCTGTACACACTACTCCAATCTAGGTCTAACTAAAGCTTTATACAGTTTGACTATCACTTCCTTGCTCCTATGTTTAATATTTCTTTTTATCATACCTAACATTGCATTTGCCTTTTTCACTGCTACCTTAACTTGCTCACTCACCTTTCCTGTATGATCTATTATAACCCCTAGGTCCCTTTTCATATCTATCTTTCTAATATTGTTTTCTCCCATTCTGTAATTATGTTCCTTATTGGATCTACCCATGTGGATGACTGTACATTTATCTACATTAAACTCCATTTGCCAGCTTACAGACCATTCTCGAATTTTATCTAAATCCGACATCAATATATCCACTTCCGCTTTAGATGAGACACTACTGCATAGTTTTGTGTCATCAGCAAATTTTGCAATCATGGATCCCATATCAATGTCCAAATAATTTTCAATGTCCAAATAATTTATATATATCAAGAACAAAATTGGTCCTAAAACCGAGCCCTGTGGCACATCAGTTTTCACTTCACACCACTCCGAGTACTCCTTGTTTATGCCCACCCTCTGCCTTCTTCCCGTTAACCAATTTTCAATCCATTTGACAACTTCCCCAACTATTCCATGTGATTTTAACTTTCGAAATAATCTTTGATGAGGTACTCTGTCAAAGGCTTTTGCAAAGTCTAGATAAATAACTTCCACTGACTCCCCTTTATCTATGATTTTAGTAATCTCCTCCATGAATTCTAATAGATTTGTTAAGCACGTCCTCCCTCTAGTAAGCCCATGCTGATTATTTCTAATTAGATTAAATTTGTCTACATGCATTACAATGTTTTCTTTGATTATTGACTCTAACAATTTACAGACTATGCTCGTTAAACTCACCGGTCTATAATTCGCTGGATCAGATTTTTTGCCTTTCTTGAATAAGGGAATCACTCCTGCATCTTTCCAATCCCGTGGAACAATCCTTTTTGTAAGTGATTGAGAACACAATATAGCCAATGGTTTTGCTAGTTGGTCTCTAATTTCATACAGCAATTTTGGATGAATACCATCTTGACCTGGACATTTATTCACTTTCAACCCCTCCAATTTTTTAAAAACCATTTCCTCTTTAATACAGATTGATCTTAATCCCGCTGTATCCAAGTCTCTTTGAAAAATATCTATAGGCTTTGGGATCTTGGAGCAGTCCTCTTTTGTGTAGACTGTGCCAAAGTAGTGATTGAGTAGATTAGCTGCCTCCCTATTCTCACTTATTAATTTCCCTGTACTGTCTATGAGAGGGCCTACTTTGTCTTTCGTTCTTTGTTTATTTCTAACATAAGAGAAGAAGCTTTTACTGTCAGTCTTGATCCTCTGAGCAAGTTTTTTTCTCTGTCTATTTTTGCTGTTTTATTCGCTTTCTGAGATATGTTCTGCTTGTCCAAATATTTTAAATATGTTTCTTTTGATTTACCCGCCTCTATATATTTTTTCCATGCTTTATTTTTCTCTCTTCTACATTTCACTACAAATCTAGTTATCCACTTTTTACGCTTGGGGTTTACCTTCCTACATGGAACACATTTCTCTTTTAGCGTTTCTAGAACTGTTTTAAAACTCTCCCACTCCTGTTCAACGTCTGTTCCTACGACAATATCTTTCAAGATTATGTGGTTCGCTGCCTCTTTCATCCTCTTAACATCTGCCTTAGATTAGTCGTATGTTCGCGTGTTTATATTTACTTCTTTCCTTGCAAGAAGATCCCAACGGATGATTTGATGGTCACTTGAGCGAAACAGTTCCCCAACGGTAACGTTTTCAATCATATTTTTCTCTGTAGTAAAAACTAGTCGAGTATGTTTTTGACTCTGGTGGCTGCTTCTACATGTTGAATTAAAAAATTGTCAGTTATGCACTTAACAAAAGGTTTTGACTCTACAAGTGCTTCTGCCATATCCCATTATATTTCTGGAAAGTTGAAATCTCCCATTAATAATAATTTCCCTTCACTTGCCTTTGCTATGCTAATAATCAGCTCTTCATCTTCCTCTTTTTGACTTGATGGACATCTATAGCACACTCTAATCACTGTTTTTTTCACCCCCACTTTCTATTTCTCCCCATACACTTTCATTTTTGTTACCACCTGATAAATCATCTTTGATCGTTATATTAACAGAATTTATACAGTATAATAAAACGCCACCTCCCTTAGTCTTGTCTCCATCTATCCTATCTTTCCTTACCATTGTATATCCCTCTATTTCAAGTTCACTATCTGCAATCTCCTCATATGTCCATGATTCTGTTAATCCTATTATATCTGGTTTTTCTTTATTTACATACAGTTCCAATTCTTCTCTTTTATTTACTATGCTTCTCACATTTGCATAACAACATTTTAGTTTGTAATGTTGTTGGTTTTCCTCTTTTTGCTTCTGCTTTATCATTTTAGTGTTTGCTTTTCCACTATGTATTTCACACTTCCCTGACACCAACTTACCCCTTTGACTATATCCTCTATAGCACCCTATTGTAGGCCTATCTTTAGTCTCATACTTCCTAGGCCTTACTAGTTTAAATTTCTAACACAATGATTAAACATATACTTTGCTACAACATGCTGTCCTATCTCATTTAGATGTCAACCTATATACAAAGGGAGAGAGAGATATATAGAGAGATAGATAGATAGAGAGAGAGAGAGAGAGAGAGAGAGAGAGAGAGAGAGAGAAAGCGAGATAGATGCGGTTATAGTGACCAAAAGTGAGGACATCCAGATATTTGGAGGACTTTTGGAAAAGACGAAGGTCTGTGCACAGGACCTTCGTCTTTCGACTTCCATAAATACTGATTTCGTCCCTTTGGAGATCGTCAACAGCTTCACTTATCTGAGGTCTGCCATTAGTAACACTCTTTAGCTCGTTGTGGAGATATACAATAAGCTTGCCAATGCGAACACCTTTATGGCCTGCTTGATGAAAAGAGTCTAATAGAACAATGTGATGTCTCACTACAACACGTTCCGAGTCTATCAGACCTCAGCTCTTGGCACTCTCATGTATTAAAGCGAAACTTGAGGCATTTACACTAAGCAGGAGCAGCGGCTACCACCTTTCACGTGAGGTGTCTACGGCAGGATATTGAGGATTGGGTGGCGAAAGAGAGTGTCTTTCATAGTCTTTCAGCGAGCAAACACTCCCAGCATGTCTCGTTGTTGAGTCAATGACGCCTTCAAAGAGGCATGTTTACCGAATGAAAGCTGAGAGTCTACCAAAAATATACTTTATGTGCAGCTGTCAATTCTAGCCAAAACAATCGGCCGCCCTACACTGCGATTCTAGGACATATGCATATCCATTTAGCCATTCCATCATTGGACTGAGACACAATTGCTATGGATCGAGCTGTTTGGAGACAGACAGTTTGAGGAGGCATAGTGGTTGCCGACGCTCATATATGCCTTCTTCCTGCAGAGAAAAGAGAAAGACTGAAAAGATCGGGGGACATCCCGACAAGTCAGGCTTCTCAGCATGGTTTTACAATCTGTGGCAGAGACTGTCACTCACGATTCGGTATTTATAATCATATAAGACAGTGTGGCACTGCTGGAGACAGAAATGGACAAAACTCTCAGGGCGGCACGCGCATAAACTGTAGCGAATGAGACGCCAAATATGAGTCACTGATGATGATGATGATGATATGTATGTGTGTGCTCCGTGCGAGTGTGTTTAAAAGAGGCTTTTTTATATCAGAAAACGTAAAAGAGACGTTTCAGAAAGCTAAAAACAAATCTTTTTAAAAAGTAAACGCATGGAGCTAGTTTTCGTTAAAAAACTTGGTGGATACAATGTCCTTTGAAGTTAATTGTTAGTTAGTTAGAGCAACGTCGACCATGGAACAGAGCATAGTGTAACTATGAACAAGTAAGAATTGTTAGGCTACAAGACGATCAGGAAACGCTTTCAGCAGATCAGGAACAAGGCAAGACTATATCCAATAAGAATGTTATGTGTGTTGATATTTGCAAATGTATACAATTCGCAATATTGCAGACAGTAGGACAGTGGAAGTTTGGTCTAGGGTTTATCTCATTAAATTAATTGTATAAGACATTGCAGATAAATTACAAGCCTGTGATTTGTGCCATATTAAATTCAAACGTAAACGTAGACATCTTTGTAATAGTCTACGGTATATTGTACCAGGAGAATTCAAATTAAAACCTGAAATATACATTTGACTAAATTCATGTTTTTTTAAATGAAAGCCAGGTGTATAATTTGTTGTCGTAGTCACTATTGCGTTCGATACAAGACCTCCAACGCCTATTAAGTGTATGGATTCTTGTGAAACAAAATTATCTTGGTCGCGTGTGTGACCATTCATGCAGCACCTGCTGGACCTCTTCATCAGACTTGAAAGTATTTCCCCCAATACGTTTTTAGTCGTCCAAAAACCTGGAAATCACATTGGGCTACGTCTGGTGATTACGGCGGATGTGGTAGACAATGAAAGTGGAGATCCTCGATGGTTGCAGCCATTCATAGAAGTTTGGGATCGAGCATTGCCATGTTGCAAAAAGCCACCTTTACTCAGAAATACACGTCGTTTGGATTTGATAGCTGATCGAAGATTCCTGAGAAGATCTGTATTGGTGGCACTGGTGACAGTGTTCCCTCTGAGCATGTAGTGCTCTAAATAACGTCTCGCTCATACCGAAAGAGAGTCAGCATAACCTTCCATGCAGATTGTTGTGTGCGAAACTTCTTCGGTTTTTGGTGAGGGAAGGTGCAATTTCTTGCTCGCTCTCTTCGTTTCAGCCTCATGGTAGTGAATCCAGGTTTCATCTAAAATAACAATTTTTTCTAGGATATCATCACCGTCTGCTTCAAAGCACAGCACATGTTTTTGACAGATATCAACACGCCGTTGTTTCAATTATGGAGTAAGCTGTCGAGGCTCCTACCTTGCAGGCACTCTGTGGTATTGTAACACATCATAGATGATTTAGTGTGCTGGACATTGACTGATGTCAAGATGTGTGACAATTTCATTCACATACAATATGCGATTTTCCTTTACCAAGTGGTCAACGGCTGCAATCGAACCGATGCCCCTGACATGGTCGCGAACAGACTATAACAGAACTCACGCGGTTTTGGAACTTCCTACTCCACTCATACACCTGCTGGAGTAAAGGTCCTGGATGACTGTACTGGACCTTCATTTGCCGATGAATTTCTACAGATTGTATCCCTTCGCTGCTATAACAAGTGATAACAAAACGCTTCTCTTTTGTGAATGTCAAGTGGGGCGACCATCTTTTAACTGTAATTATTACGTCATGTAGTCGTCTGCACCGTCTGGAAAAATAACTTTTTCTATGGTTATTATTTAGCAGCAAACCTTACTTTGTATTTCGTTCGCTGTTGTTCTCGTTGTTGTTGTAGTTGTTGTTGTCGTTGTTGTTTAATGACCACAACGAGTAAGATTAATATTGTTGCACCATGAAAAGGGCGTTAAGTAGCGGGTTGTAGAAGTTTTCCTCACAGGCCGAGCATGCTGGAGCTGTACATGGGTCCCCCAGGTAGTTGTACTATGATTGGTTTCATCTGCGTGACGCTCACTGCTACCGGAGTCACGTTAATCTATATCTCCACAGCTAGATTGTTTTGAAAACAGCCTGTTTCCAGGGAAAGCTGCATGGAAGAGAGATAGTTGTCTTGTTCAGTATGTTGTGTCTGACCCTGAAGCGATGTCCTGATTAGTATAGTGTGCCTGCCCCTAACTCAACGTCCTGGTCAGTATGTTGTACCTGGCTTTGACGTGACATCCTGGTCAGTATGTTATGTCTGACTCTGATGCGATGTCCTGGTTGGTATGTTATGTCTGACTCTGACGCGATGTCCTGTCAGTATGTTGTGCCTTACCAGACTAGCTTCTCAGTTCCCATAGTTGTTAGTGTGGTACTAGATGGTTCCTGTATTCACTTTAGCCACTCATACTTAAGTAGATACTTTTGACGACTTTCTTTGGCGGTAAGTTACAGTTCTCTACTGGTTTCCCGAGGCATGCTTGAGAAAATGTACCGGGATCCTCTTGGCTGTAGTGCATTGTGGGGTTTATCAGTAAGATCATCACTATTGGGAGCGCAGTGCCAATCTCGACCTCGTTAGCCAGACTGCAATTAAAACAGCAAGTTTCTATAAAGAACTGTTTAGAAGTGAGGTTGAGTCTTGGTCAGTATGTTGTGTTTGACCGGATGTTAGTCTCCCCTCCCCCTTTCACATTGGCAATGTGCACACAGTTGACTTGAATACAGATCATAAAAATACAATCCACGTTCTCTCTAATTTGGTCAATGTTACGAATGTCAATTTTATTCATATCATAAACATCATCATTATTTATTTGATTTTTCTGGAAGATGCAGAAAGTGAATAAGCTTACAGCCGACCCAGCGATTCATAGCTGGCTGCTTTCATCAGGGTCAGTGATCCATATTGACCAAGACCCTATCCAGCCTTCCATGGTGGCCCTAGAAACATGCTGCAACCATTCAGCCTGTCTAAGATAATAGCGATCAAAGAGGGAAGGCAGTCACTGTCACAACAACCGGATTTGAATGAGCGGGTTGGACGGTTACCTCAGTTTACTCAGTGTTGAGTTTTATTCCAAAATTCCTGCACGCCGCCGAAAAAAAACTCTGACGTAGCAGACTGCAAATTTTTTTCTGAGCAGGTATTAAGGGAACAATCGTCAGCAAACAGGAGATTGAAGTAGGCATGTTCATTCGCCTTGGTGTGAGATTTCAGGTGTCTTTTATTAAACAGCAGACATTACGTCCTGTACCTGATTTGAATGTCAGTATCACTGACATGAACAACACCAGAGATCATTCCTGACACATACATAAAGTGTGTCAATGTCAGCATACACCACTGTTTGACACAGTTGGAGACTGGGAAAGTTGGAGCCAATTCTCTTTAGCGCAGTACTTAAGACAACATGCCATCATGAAACTAGCGGATAAATGTTATGACATTTTTGGAGCAGTAAAACTTCGTCAAGATTTAACAGAGCACATGACTGTTGAAGATGTCAAATGCCTTGGTTTGATCGACATAAGCTATGCACAGGTCGCGTCACTGTTCTTGACATTTCTTTTAGACCATCTCACGACCCGCTTAAAAACATCGTTGAAACTCTAGGGGTAAGCCCTGCTCAAAATGACTAATTGGGGGTTGAATTTTGCTCACGATTGCTTGGAAAGAGATTGCCATATTGTTTTAGCAAGACTAACGTTTACCTTGTCACTTGAACAAATGGAGGAAAAAACTTTCAGATCCTGAGGTATCCGACATTAAACGGAATGCGCGGTAATGTGTTGAAGCAGTATGGAATCCCCTGCTTTGAAAGTTTCAGTAAAATGATAATCTGACCAAAGGTCCTTGCCGCTAAATATTTTGCTGACTATTTTTTTGATCTCATCAATGCTTGTAGAAATGTCGGGAATATCGTTGAAAAGGAGATAATAAATACCTTTGAAGCACGGAAATATAGAAAAATAAGACGCATTTTTGGAAAGACATACTATTACCTTGCAGAAAACAATGCTGGGAGCAAAAGGCGGAGAGAAAAAGTGCCAGACTAATGTCAAAAGATGGAATAACAAAAGCCTGGCATATTTCACTAGCAAGCGACTGTCACCGTTGAAGATCTACTGCTGTTGATCTTTCATGTGGAGATGGTTCTTGAATTAAACTGAGTATGTATAAACACTCATCTCTGTTAAATTATTTCTTGTTTTAGTCAATGTTCTCTGTTAAATAATGAAATATTATTACGACGAATTGACTTGATCTTTTATATGAATGTACCCCAGTTTCATATTAGGACATGGCCTATCAGCTGTTTGCTCTACTAATCTGTAGATCTGCTACAAGAATATTTGAATTTCTCAGAATCCCGTAACACAAAGAAACAACTTGAATGTTATGACCTTATTCAGTGCACGACTCCACTGAAAGAATATGTGATGGAGCAGCACTATCGGCCTACACAATTTGACCTGACAGAAGAGAATAAGGAAGAGTTCTGTCAGTGAGTTAGTACAATACTGGAGTTTACTTGCACACCAAATCACTGTTTCTAGTGCATCAAGTCATCAAATGTTAAGTGCTGGTTACGTTTTCCGAGAACTGGACCCGAAACTTAGAAAATCAATTAACCACTCACTCACTCACTCACTCACTCACTCAGTCACTCACTCCCTCATTCACTCACTCAATCAATCAATCAATCAATCAAGCAATAACTCATATATATATATATATATATATATATATATATATATATATATTAGAAATGTCAGAAAGGGAATGATACAATTATTAGAAACGGTAACTGGGTCATTTATTTATTTAAAAGTAACGTTGTGTAAGTTCACCTGTCCATTCCTCTATATCTCATTATTTCTTTCCCATTCTCTCTCTCTCTCTCTTACTTAATCTATTCATAATTCTCCTCTCTATCCTCTCTTATCTCTCTCTCTCTCTCTCTCTCTCTCTCTCTCTCTCTCTCTTTCGTATTTTGATTTTAAATTCATTTTTGAATCTGTAACATATATTCCTGCAAGTAGATTATCTCAGCCAAATAGATGGCAATTGTATGAAGCGACATTCTGAAAAGGACATGCTATATATATACGTATGCATATATTATATGTAATGTGTGTGTTTATATATATATTTCTATCTCTATATGTATGTATTTCTATCTCTCTATTTTAATATTTCTATCTCTCTATGTATGTATTTCTATCTCTCTATGTATATATTTCTATGTCTCTATGTATATATTTCTATCTCTCTATGTATATATTTCTATCTTTCTATGTATATATTTATGGATACATATTAGAGCGTATACTCAAGATTGTGCACATCTGTATTTGCGCGTATGTGTCAACGTGTCAACATGTAACCCTGTGGATAATTTCATTCATCATACAACGATTAATGCCCATTCCTGGCCACTTTCAGGTCATTTGCTGCTTCACAAGTGGTTTTGCATGTGGTCTTCTGCGTTCTATTTTTCCCTCCAGGCGAAGTTTATGGATATCACTACAATAGGTCTCCTTTAGGAAGACTGCACCAATAGACTGTACATGCTTTCAGAGCGGTTGTTTTCCTAACATTGTATTTTACGTAATCTCGTCGCAAACCAAATGCACAATGTGTAACCACCTCGCAAGACTTACATTGAGGTGTAACAAGTCTATTCTTTACTCCCCAATAAAGGTCCCCGAGATTAACTCTGTCAAATTGGTATCGATTAAATGCTAACTGTTTATTTTGTGACCAATTTTAAGTTTTCCTTTTGTTCTTTCTCTCCGACAAAAACATATTAGAGGTAACATTTGTTTCGTTTCAATTCTGTCCCCAGAAAGTAACTGAGCCACACCTGTTTATGTTATTATCGACTAACTTTCTAAGACTCACCTCTTCTATAATTTGATATATGTGTATTTTGTGTGTTACTGTATCTATAAGATTGGATACTAAACGTTGGAACGAAATCTTAGGGTTTGAAAATCTTAGGGATTTCAAATCGAGCTTGATAGTGGGCTCCCCAATGCTCCAAAATGATTAGTCACCATTGAATGGTTCTGAGGATCGCC
Source organism: Ariolimax columbianus (assembly GCA_036924085.1). NCBI lineage: Eukaryota > Metazoa > Mollusca > Gastropoda > Stylommatophora > Arionidae > Ariolimax > Ariolimax columbianus. Next base: position 19,003,823 of record JAVGWX010000010.1, on the reverse strand, counting down.
TTAACTAGGAACAACCAAGCCTCTATCATCAGTGACTATACACCAACTACGAGCAGCTCGGAAGACGCCAAAGAAAAGTAATATAAAGATTTGGAGACACTAATCGATGCTGAATCAAAGAATAATAAGTTGATCATTCCTTGTGACTTCAATTCCTCTTTTAGTGATGACGTTGCTTCATGGAATGGATGAATGGCAGAAATGGCATCGGTAGCTGAAATATCAACGGACACCTGCTCTCGAGGACATGTGCAGCAAGAGAACCTTTAATTACTAATACAGTGTTTCGTCTTCCCAAACGCAATAAAACCACTTGGATGTTTTCATGGCCAGATCACTGTCAATTAGTTAATCATGCCATTGTTCGGAGACGGGATCGCAAGGATGTACGTGGGGCAAAGGCTATGTGTGGAACAGAGTGTTGGACGGACACAGACTGGTGATATCTAAAATGAACTGTTTGTACCCATGCTCCTAGACGACCACAAAACACTAACACTTCAAAGCGTCACAACACATCTGGTATCAAAAATAACTGCGCAAGACACTCATTTGGTCAAACTCTGACAGATCAACTAAACAAAATGGACAATGCTATGACTGACATTGAATCCAGTGATGTCACCTTTACCACATCGGTTCACTCTACCTCTAAACGCACAAATCCAGATTTGTTTGTTGAGAGCTGTGAATTGATCTAGCCCCTGCTAGACGAGAAGTAACGCACCTACTGTTTATACACATGCGATCCTTACTCTGTGGCGAAAAAGAATGATTTCACAAGAACTCCATCTACTGTACAGCGACAACTCCGTGGCTCAGTCGCAAGGCTGATGAGATATAGTCTTTTACTGACAGACATGAGATGAGTAATGTTTACAGTGCTCTGCAGGTTGTTTACGGTCCGTATAAATCAGATCTGGTATGGCTATTAAACGAAGAAGGTAATTTTAATAATGTCCTTAAGAGACCATCAATTGTTAATGAGAAGCAAATTGATAAATACAGGAAATATAATTGCTTGAGAGCATGGATGATCATCCAACCGAGCAGGAAACTAGAGCCGCGATTGACTTTCTATCAAATGACAAAGCTCAAGGAGCTGACGTAATCCTAGCAGAGATCTATAAAGGTGACTGCGAAAAGATGGTTAAGAAGTTTATTCCTTCATTTGGCGAAATGTGGAAGAAAAAGATCGTCTCACGAGAATTCAAGGACGCGTCTATTGTTCATTTACATAAGTGTAAAAGTAGGAAGTGGCGAAGTGGCGAAGTGGTTAAACCGTTGGCTTCGTGATCAGGTGATGTGGCTTCGACTCCGGACTTTGCCGTCTTTTTCACGGGTGCTTGATGCAAAGTCCCTTGCATCTGGTAGACGCCCCTTAGTCGTCTCGTCCTTGACGTGCCACTGGGGTCGGGCGGCTCGAGACGAGAGAGTGAGGATACAAAGTGGCGCAGCTAATCCTTATTACAAATAGCGCTGGCAAATAAATTATGCCATCATCGTCTACGTAGGTAGTAAACACATGTGATAACCACAGTTGGATATTTCTGCTGTGTGTAGGAGGAAAAAGGCTCGGAAAAATACTCCGGAGACTAAATCTTCACCTGTAGCAGGGATTACTGCTGGAGGCTAAGTGTGGCTTTATGAAGAACAATAGGACCATCGATATTATATTTGCTGCAAAGCAGATCCAAGAGAAATGTCAAGAACATAATGTTTCTCTCTATACAGCGTTTGTGGACCTTACTAAAACCGTTGATACCGTAAATCGAAACGGTCGGTGGAGAGTTAAGGCCAAGTTTGGTGGCCTGACAACATTCGTTGCAATGGTGGGACAATGTCATGATGACATACGTGCTCGAGATATTGATCAGGGAAACTACTCTGCTCCCTTTAGTATTACTAGTGTGTGAAGCAGTCATGTGGGCAGATTCCGGCTTATTCCAGTATATTGTTTTCTGCCATGCTGTAGAATTCCAACAGCGATTGCACAGGCGGCGGGTTATTCAATCTGAGACGGTTCAAAATCGAAACCGAAATCCACAATGCGACTGTACGTGATTTACTTCATGTTAATGACTGCCTTGAATTCAAATACGGAGGTTGACATGCAAGAATGCATGGACCGGTTCGTCACAGCTTGCGTACATTTTGGCCTCATCATCTCTCACACCAATATACGTGCAGCATAGCTGAGATAGGCTGACCATTTGGTGCGTATGTCGGATCAACGTCTACCAAAAGAGCTGCTCTACTGTGAACTGTAAAATAGCGATTCAGCAAGCGTTGGTCAGCGGAAACGGTGCAAGAGCACGCTAAAAAAATCCGACACGCCTGAAGTGTCACAGTAAAGTGAATGAAGGCACGATGTTGAATCTCTTGTTGAATTTGCCAAGAGCGGCAGAATCTGCTATTTCAAATAGCATCTCGCAGCACAAGTTTGACGCTGTAGCCATCTTCGTTCGCGATGGACAGCTATTTATGATTGTTTAAAGGGCTCCCATCTCAATCCTGCTTAGTCTCTTCTTTTCTTCTATTTGATGTAGTTGCATTTGTATGTTCTATACTATCTCTATATGTTTGGATTACTGGCACCATAAGAAAGGTAAATCCCCAGTCTAGCATCCAATCACATGTCCTATATGTTACAGTATTGCTTTGTTCATCTTCGGTAATAAACTGGCGCTTTGAAAACGTTAATAAAAACAGTCAATAGCACAGTGACTGCACATGACACAAAACTAAACGATACATATGTTACGGTCATAAAGCCTTCGTCAGGGACAAAGAACGAACAAAAATAACTATCAAATCACAACAAAAACAAGACATGGTGTAAAGCGAGCGGTCCAGTTCGCCAAAGAACTTGGAGGTGCCAGGAAAGTGTGAAACATGATATGCCCGTTATAAAATAGAGTAGACCAAACAATAAACAGCCAATACGATGGCACACAAAAAACAGACGATACACGAATGAATGTTAACGAATTGTGCACAGTGATATGGAATAAAAACCTCCGGAAACAGTACTTTTGTAAACACTCTTTATTGTGTGCCCCATAGTGACAACAACTGAGTTCGTTATCTGTGCCTGTGCTAAACAAAGCAGAAAGATCCAGTTTTCCCCGTCGTGTTGCATATTGGGAATTTGATGTCAGGCTCATATTGTCTTAACTTAACTTAACGTCTTTATACTGGTTTAGAAGACTCTGCAAAGTCTGTACCCAACCAGCTTCATTTACATTACCTTGCTTTAAAAGCTATGCCGATCCAATTTATTTTTAAATGCATTAATTGTTGCTGCCCCCACTACCGCTTGTGAGAATGTATTCCAAGCATCTCCACTCTCTAACTAAACATCTGTTTCATAATATCTTATCTGGACCTCTATTAAGTTAATTTGTAGCTATGCTCTCTTGTTCTTGTGGGTGGTTGTATTTTGAAGAAAAAAAGCTTTTTATAGTCCAATTTATCCGTTCCTCTGATCATCTTATAAACCTGTATTAAGTCAGCTCAGATTTTTCTCTTTTCTAGACACTGTATGCCGGTTTTCTGAGTCTTTCCTCATAACTATAATTCTGAAATTCCATTGTCAGCTTTGCCGTTTCTTGTTTTGGGTAACCTTTCAAGCATATTATAAATTTAAAACAAACTTCCCGGGCAAAGTGAACAGTCAGAACGGAAGCGTATCCTTTTCCCAGCTCAAATACGCATGCGTCAAGTGTTTCCATCCGTTTGAGTGGAATTGACCCTGACGTTTATACACGATACTAGGTTCAATTTTGATCGAGACAGATCGATTCGTTTGACAATTTTAGGCCACCAGATTATTACGTGATTTTTGGATAGGCTTTATATTGATTCTCTTCTAGGGGTGGAGGTTTAATATCCCCAACTCTTATAAGGACTCCATACCTGTACACAGTATTCCAATCTAGGTCTAACTAATGATTTATACAGTTTGACTATCACTTGCTTGCTCCTATTTTTACTATTTCTTTTTATGATACCTAACATTGCATTTGCCTTTTTCATTGCTACCTGAACTTGCTTACTCCCCTCACCTCTATGATCTATTATAACTCATAGGTCCTTTTCCGTATCTATCTTTCAAGTATTGTTCACGGTCATTCTGTAATTATGTTCCATATTGGATCTACCCATGTGGATAACTGTACATTCATCTACATTAAACTACAATTGCCAGCTTACAGACCATGCATTCATTTTATCTAAGTCCAACCTCAATATATCCACTTCTGCTTTAGATGAGGCACTACTGCATAGTTTTGTGCCATCAGCAAATTTTGCAATCATGGATCCCATATCAATTTCCAAATCGCGTATATATATATATATATATATATATATATATATATATATATATATATATATATATATATCACACCACTCAGAGTACTGCTTATTTATGACTTTGGATATACTAGACCTTCTCTGGTACCTATTTTGTGATACTTTGTGGACCCTGGCAAAAAATATGCTGCAGGAGTTGAGGTTTTAGCCTAGGTCGATGGACTGGGCTGACAGTCCCCTGTCCATTACGCTCGTTATTGTGTTATTAAAGTGATGGTTAAAGTAGAACCATGTTTTACACAAGGAGATTGTAATCTTGTCTTGATCTTCTTCTTCTTTTTCGTCTTCTTCTTCTTCGAAGTTCGTCCTGTAAATGACGGTGTAATAGTTTACAGCGGGGCTGCCATATCTGCACCTGTCGTTCCAACAGCCGGTTTCAGCTGGCCTGTTCGGGTTCCGAGTTTGCCTTTCCACTGTCATTCCTTTTCAATTTGTCAGCCTACACTACTGCAGCTTGTTTTCAATGTCACTGCATGGAGGCGAATAGGGTCAAGGTCAAACAGAGAAGTATAGGATGCTTGATACTGTCAACTCACTCACTGTGCTGCATCTTCAGCCCTCAATCTTCTGTTTAAACCTCTTTAGTTGAATTTTGAGTACGGTAATATGAAGTAATTCTATTCTGCCATACCAAATAGTGCAACTTGCTATAAATATATTTCCTTTCTTTGAACTAATTACAATTTCCGGTCCTCATGGTTCACGTGACAGTGTTTTGTTGTCTTATATTTAAAACTTTGGTTTGGCAATCTTCAGTTTTATGTGTCATTTTTCTATATTTGATCAATCAGTGTTAACTCTGCCTGTCCGTTCTCTTTCAATACGTAGCTATATTACCACTAGTGTGTTTCAAGTGATCTTCCATATTTAATTATAACTTTGGGCTAAATTGCGGGTAGTTTAGTTCCACGTTTTCCGCCTTCCCTTATTGATTGATCTACTACAGTTTAATGTTAGACTTTCTCCTTCTTCCTCAAATATAGCTAGATCTAAAATATGTAAGTTTTACTTGCTCTTCATTTTTCTTTCAATGTTTGATCTAATAGTTTTTAAATTTCATCGTGTTCTTTCTTTAATTACTGTTTTATATAAAACATATTAATTCCACGTGCTCCCTCTCGTTTTATTATTTGTTCTAAAAACATATTAATTTCACGTGCTTCTTTTTGTTACTGTTTGATCTAAAACAGACTAGTTTCACCTGTTCCTCGATTTATTATTGTTTTATCTAAAACAGGCTAGTTTCACCTGTTCCTCGATTTATTATTGTTTTATCTAAAACAGACTAGTTTCACCTGTTCCTCGATTTATTATTGTTTTATGTAAAACAGACTAGTTTCACCTGTTCCTCGATTTATTATTGTTTTATCTAAAACAGACTAGTTTCACCTGTTCCTCGATTTATTATTGTTTTATGTAAAACAGACTAGTTTCACCTGTTCCTCGATTTATTATTGTTTTATCTAAAACAGACTAGTTTCACCTGTTCCTCGATTTATTATTGTTTTATCTAAAACAGACTAGTTTCACGTGTCGTTCCTTATATTATTTCGATTTAAATGAGATTAGTTTCACGTGCCGTTCAATTCTAGTATTATTTAATCTAAAAGATAAGTTGCACGTGTCGTTCAATTCTAGTATTATTTAATCTAAAAGATATGTTTCACGTGTCGTTTCTTATATTATTTCGATTTAAATGAGATTAGTTTCACGTGCCGTTCAATTCTAGTATTATTTAATCTAAAAGATATGTTTCACGTGTCGTTTCTTATATTATTTCGATTTAAATGAGATTAGTTTCACGTGCCGTTCAATTCTAGTATTATTTAATCTAAAAGATATGTTTCACGTGTCGTTTCTTATATTATTTCGATTTAAATGATATTAGTTTCACGTGCCGTTCAATTCTAGTATTATTTAATCTAAAAGACATGTTTCACGTGTCGTTTCGTATATTATTTCGATTTAAATGATATTAGTTTCACGTGCCGTTCAATTCTAGTATTATTTAATCTAAAAGATATGTTTCACGTGCCGTTCAATTCTAGTATTATTTAATCTAAAAGATATGTTTCACGTGTCGTTTCTTATATTATTTCGATTTAAATGATATTAGTTTCACGTGCCGTTCAATTCTAGTATTATTTAATCTAAAAGACATGTTTCACGTGTCGTTTCTTATATTATTTCGATTTAAATGAGATTAGTTTCACGTGCCGTTCAATTCTAGTATTATTTAATCTAAAAGATATGTTTCACGTGCCGTTCAATTCTAGTATTATTTAATCTAAAAGATATGTTTCCCGTGTCGTTTCTTAAATTATTTTTGGTTATCTAAAACAGTTTAATTTTAGGTATCATACCTATTATTATGGTCTAAAACAGATTAGTTTCACGTGCTGTTCCTTCTAATCATGTTGCTTGTTGTAATATAAATTAGTTTCGTGTTTACCTCTATCTTCTATTTCTTTGATAAAAATTGCGTTCTTGTATTTATTGATTATTCTAACACTGTTGAGTTCACGTGCTGTTCTCGAATTTAATTATTTTTATAACTGATCTAAATCAGCACGCGCAAACCTGCCATGACTGAGTAAGGAATTTGGAGTCTGGTTCAATTGTCCAGAAGTAGTCGACGACGTGGGCGTATTCGTATCTAAAGCAGACAGTTTCTGCTGGAAAGATGTCGAGCAGGTAAATAACTATGGCAACACATTGTTAACACTTTTCACAAAGGCGTTTAATTCACTAAACCCCTGGTATCTGACGTCGGCTTTTAAAAATCCGCATTGTTTCCCTTTGTGGAATCACATGTTCGCCTAATCTACATCGATGTCATCCATTAAGACATTAACAGCTGCTGAGTTGGGAACAAATTATTGAAAGGTCATAACTTCTGACCTTTTGGTGTTTTTTCATTTTGTGTTACTTTATATCTGTTATGATGGTTTCCGTCTGTCCATGTAATTGTACAGATAATTCATTTATGTTTTACAGCTAAAATATATACGTGATTTATGAATATGCTAAGCGCCTTATAGCAAGCACATATCAAGGTCTAATGTTAAAGATCACTATTCAATCACAGTCTGAAAGTCAACTGTACCTATCGCTCTAATTGCCTGATCACTTTATTGAATTGAATTGTGTATTCTCATTGTATTCGTTGTAGCACATTGAGCTGTGTTATATTTTTTAATAAAAAAAACAAACATATTTACTAAATGGCTCTAGTACCTAGCTACACAATTATATTTTGTTCATTGGGCATGTTTGTTCCTGAACTTAAAATCTTAGATGTGAAACCACTTTGACTATTCTCATACTGCTTCTAACATTCACGCGTTTCTTTACTCTTGTCATTTTGTACCATTGAGACAATCGGGCAATTGTACTAGATAGTGGAAATATATATATATATATATATATATATATATATATATATATATATATATATATATATATATATATATATATATATATATTAATATATATCATCATCATCAATTCTTTGTAGACCATGCGCGTGTCGGTCGCCCTGTAAGTAGCCTTTCAGGGCGCAAGCCTGGGCGCTGAATATGGAGACCCTGGGCTGCTCAAACTGCAGGATCCCTCGCTTGGCCTCTCTGGTGTAATACAAATGAATGCAAAACTTGACAATTTGGCACCAGCTCAGCTGCAGAAGATGGAGGAATGAGTTTGCAATTTTTAAACCATCTGCCTTAGGTGCTTCCACTCCGGATTTTCTGTCTGGGTTTACTACAATAACCCTACCATTTCTAGAGGTTTCCACAAGGCAGTGGAATCGTTGCCCGCAGATGCTAGTTACTGGAGACATCGTCAAAGGAATAGTCAGCTCTCTCTGGCACGTGTGGGTTTTAAATCAGAGTTTCCCCTCTTCTAGACGAACTGTCTGAACAGCTTCGTCTACTCGAGTTTTGAATCAGATTTTACCGACCCATAGACTGGCTGCCAACCAAGGCTGGAACAATCGTCCTGCCCAGTTATACCGCCGGGTACTCGGTCACACCCCGCAGCAGGCTGTAAGAAACAAGGTGACCTCTCATGTAGGTGCTGCTGAGGACACAATAATGTAGGAGAAGCCATTGACATGGAAACTCTTGCCCGACAAGCTGAACAGTGAATCCAACATCGATCTCTACACCTGGACAGGAGAGGTTGTATCACACGCTTCACTTTCCTTTAACCGAGCGGAGCGTCCAGCTCAGCCCGTTTCAGTCATGATTTAACATTGGATGCTATGGCTTGAAGTGGTAAACAAACAAAAGACATACATAACATTTTCGTTTTTGTTCTCTCTCTGATCCTGTCTTTTCACTTCTGCCTTGTAAGAGCTTCTCTTCTCCAAGGTTGAGGTGGCCTTTCAGTTTTCATCTTCATTTGGATCGGTCTGCAGCTTCGTCTTCCCAGGATGTCAGACTCATGTCCAAAGCCTTCATATCACGCTTACACACACATTTGAACATCAACTATGATCGGCCGACTGTTCTTTTGCCATCCTCCAACTGTCCATAGAGGATATCTTTGGGAATGCGACCATCATCTATTCAGCGAGCATGGCTAACGCATCGTAGCCTTTCCTGCCTAAAGGAGAGTGTATATGCTTGAAAGACTGGTGCGAGAGGGCACCTCTGTATTTGTCACTCTGTCCCTCCTTCCATGTAATTCCAAGAATTGGCGCACAGCTGCCAGTTCATAATTATCGATGCTACGTGTTAGCGTAGCTTCTTTTTCATTGTCCCAGCACAGTTGTTTTCTTGAGACATATCGTGAGACCCAAACAAAATATCTGCCAGTCTGGGAGAAGTGATCTACCAACTTCTGAAGTTCCTTCTGTGGGTAACAATTGCAGCATCATCAGCGAAAATCAAGTGCCTAATGGTGATCTCCCTTTTCTTCTTGTTTTTGTTTTGAGTCTTGGTATGTTAAACAGCCGGCCATGCTGCCTAATATGATGGTAAATTACTTCATTTCCGTTGCCAAATGCATGCTTCAGTGAAAGAGCATAGACTATTTTGAACAGTGACGACTCCAGTACGGAACCCTGTTTATTACCACTTCGAATATCAAATGGTTTTGATAGGCTACCATCAATATTAATTGTTCCTTGCATACATTCATGAACATATACTATTAGTTGTAGCAGTTCACAGATTTTCAAGAGTCCATCCGTACTAACTAAATCAAATGTCTTTTGTCAGGTCAATGAAGCCCATATAAATTGGTTGTTTCCGCTAAAGAGCTTTCCCCGAAGTTGTCGAGAGAAAATCATATCGATCGTTGATCTTCGGAACCCGAATCCACACTGACTGCGGACTCGCACGTTCAGACAAATTATGTAGCTATAGTCACATTAATCTGGCAATGACATTGCCCACAAAACTGAGCGGGGAGACACCTCGATTGTTATTAGTCACTTCTATCACCTTTGTTTTTGTATAATGTTACGATATGTGCATCTTTCATTTCTTGGGGTCTGCTTGCCTAATTCCAGCAGCGACATAACATTATATACAGGTGCTCCAAGAGGGTGTCTTACAGCGCTTGATCAAATCAGGTGGGATCCCGTCGCTGCCTAGTACTTTACACAAGGCCAAGCTGTCAATAGTTATATTCAGAATTTCTATAGATGGTTCGATGTATAGTTCTTTCTTACTGGCATATCTTTTGACAGCACTAATGGCTGAGGGAATGACTATTTGTCACACGAGTAGAGCTGAGGGAATGACTATATTGTCACACGAGTAGAGCTGAGAGAATGCCTATATTGTCATACGAGAAGATTTGAGAAAATGACTATATTGTCCCACGAGAAGAGCTGAGGGAATGACTATATTGTCACACGAGTAGAGCTGAGGGAAGCACTAAAGTGTTACACGAGTAGAGCTGAGAGAATGACTATATTGTCACACGAGTAGAGCTGAAGGAAGCACTAAAGTGTTACACGAGTAGAGCTGAGAGAATGACTATATTGTCGCACGAGAAGATCCGAGAGAATAGCTATATTGTCACACGAGAAGATCCGAGAGAATGGCTATATTGTCACACGAGAAAATCTGAGATTAGTGCTCGACCCATCGCTCCAGCTGCTTTCCTTGTATCTGTTATTTTCTCGCCAGTGATGTAATTAAGTGGTGTAATTGAGTGGTGTAATTGAGTGATGTAATTGAGTGGTGTAATTGAGTGGTGTAATTGAGTGGTATAATTGAGTGGTGTAATTGAGTTGTGTAATTGAGTGGTGTAATTGAGTGGTGTAATTGAGTGGTGTAATTGAGTGGTGTAATTGAGTGATGTAATTGAGTGATGTAATTGAGTGGTGTAATTGAGTGGTGTAATTGAGTGGTGTAATTGAGTGGTGTAATTGAGTGGTGTAATTGAGTGGTGTAATTGAGTGATGTAATTGAGTTGTGTAATTGTCCTACTAGCAGGACCAATATCTTTCTTTATACCATGGTACATTTTTCTGATGTTCTATATGGGCTTCAGTATGGATGTTTTCTTTGATCTGTAGCTAATACTCAGTAGCACAACGACGAACTGTTTGTTGCATATAATATAAAAAGCAAAATAAAGCTAGAGAGATTGAGATAAGGAATACGAGAGACAGACAAAACGGAGAGAGAGGATGAGACACAGAAAGTATTGCTAATTTTAATGTGTTTTTTTGTGTTGTATTAATTCAATTATATTTTCCTTTTTGTTAGGTCGACAACAAAAACGAATTATTGCAGATTAACCTGATGTCCTGAAGCTCCCGTTGATTTCGCCAACTATTGCCAACATAATAACACATTCAACTAAACATATACATGTACAGTTCCTTTATGTTCACTGAATCTAAGTTCAATATTGGGCAATAGTACACACTCTTTCTTACTCATTTGTGGTCACTTCTCTTGTCGTCCTCCCCTTCATTGTGAATTATTATATTGTCTGTTGTACGCTATAAAAGATGTAATTACCAATTTGTTTCGTTATTGTTTATATTAATATGAATTACATTTTGTTTTACCACTGCTGCTTTGACCTAGATTTTGAAAACTGTTCTGCTCATTGTTTGAATTCGCCGCTGATCTGGTTGTCCATCTTACTTAGATCGATCTGATTGAACAGAAAACCGATATTTTTGACAACGGGACGCAGTTATTCAGTTTCCCCATCAACTGCTGCATGTGTCATGTGGGAGATCCTACGCCTTGCCGATCTTCTCCCAGAATTTGTGACGTCAGCCAAGCAGAATCAAGTATTGTGGTGACTTGGAATAGCCCTCTGCGTGGAAGAGTGTTCATATTCATTGTTGCTTTAATTAGGCTGTGGTCTTTGCCTATATTGAGCCGATGCAACACATCAACGTTAGTAACAAATGTAATAGCATTACCCAGCATGTTGCCAATATCAGAATATATTGGAGAATGCATGGTCCACCTTTCCCCATCGAACTTTTTAAAGTTAGTGTTGATGTCATGTAGTTTTTAGATTTCAGCAAAGATAGTTAAACGCTCTCATCTTACAATTAAATTTCGGCAGAAAAAGTGCATAGGTCGCGTTGTTTCTGACTGTTTCAATCGTACTCTAGTCTTATTGTTTTTTATGACGAGTGTTTAGTACACTGGTTGTCTTTGGCCACCAAGGCAATACATTTTAGGCCATCAGGCACAGGCAGACGATGCCAATTATTAGATTCACTCCAAAAGGAATGTAAGCCACACACAAGGTTCACACTTAGAAAATGTCCTCTTGAAATGCAGAACCACACAAAAGGTTCACACTGAGATACTGTCACCCATACATACAGAACCCCACAAAATGTTCACACGCAGGTAATGACCCGGTGACATACAAAACAACACCCAAGTTTCCCCGACTCAGATAATGTGACAGTGTCGTAAAGAATGTTTGTTCGTAACAAAGATCAGAATTTATCTGCTCACGAGTAAAATATATAACGAACAGAAAAGAAACTGAAGTAACCGATAGCCGGGAATTTTTTATATATTTTTTTAAATATTTTTTTTGCGTTCGCCTTATTTTTTCTAATCCCCAAGGCGGTGTGCGTTGCACTGTGTTTTTATTTTGCGCCTGTCGGCCCAGTGCATCCGACTTCAGCACGCATTTTATGTAAGGGTCTGCTTCCTCCTGCATTTTCTAAGGGTTTGCTTCCCCGGGGTAACGGCCGGTGCTGTGATGGGGATCGAACCCAGCACCTTCGGGTCGTGAGCCGTGCCACTTAACCACTAGGCCACGCCTTCCCCTCGCCGGGAATTTGACGAATGCGCTTTGGCACAAGAGAGAAATGAGGCAGAAGACCAGTGAGTTACTCTCAACTACGCGTTCCAATAACTGGCTGCAGGTGACACGTTTAACACATTTGTTAGTATGTCTCACTTGTCTACTGTCTCAACTCATTTCTCTCTTGTGACAAGGCGTTCCGTCACCTGGAAGTCCGGTGTTCGAATTCAGGGCTGCCGAATTCTAACTTTCTTTTCTGTTGTTCGTTATGTATGTCACAAACAAACCTTTTTTGTTCGCAGCTCACTGCCTCAACGTTTACACATATCCCTTACGTTGTCACATAGCACCACAGGAAGGTATCACAATCAGGTAATGTTTTATTAACTAGTGTGTATTATATAATGAACACATGTACCAATACAATCGTGTGGGTGGTTTGTTGTTGCTGATGATATTCTGAACACAATGGAAAACATTTGTACTGTCACATTTAAACTAATATTCCCCTTCACAACAAACACACTGCGATCTACACGTGGTACCCATTGAAATAATGTTTTGTAATTAAACCATTCACTTTCATAAATACAAAACGTAATCTGTGTAAAGTGTGTGCGAAATTGTGTGACTATTGTTATATGTTAATGGGTGGAGAAATACTCATGCAACTATCAAAGTCTTAGGATGGTGTGTATCAAAATACTTCAGGGGACGGCAAGGACTAGTGGCTAAATGACACGGCTCATAACCGAAGGTGCTGGGTTCGCTCCCCATCATAGCACCGACCGTTACCCTAGGAAGCAAACCATTTGAAAATGCATAGTGAAGCAGATCCTTACATAAAATGCATGCTGAAGTCGGATGCACTAGGCCGACAGACGCAACACAAGAACATATACAAGAACTAAACAATAGCGACTTCCGGAGAAAGTCACAGATTACGGTTGTCCTGCAGCACGTCAACCATTCTAAACATTCTGTCTCGGGCACGGGATGTACAGAGGATGGCTAACTTGTTTGTTTTAGGATCGCGAGTGCAGCTCGAGCGAATCATGGCCATCTAAAGTTTATACTATAGATGGCCTTTAGCAAATCTTGTCATCTAGTTGGGCGTCTGCAAGGAGGTCTTCTTTTGCCGTACGGGTACCACAGAGTGGTTCCTGTGCTCCAGCGTTCGTCTTTCCCTCTGACTACATGACCAGCCTAGTGGTGCTTGGATTTGTTGACATGATGGATGTTATCCTTGACGTGGGACGATGCCCGTATGTCAATGTTGCGTAAGCCCATCTGTCGCTGTTGCCTGAGTGATAGCTACATATAAATAATTAATCCAATAAAAACGTTTATCAGTACGAAGCTTATTATTTAGTTTTTATACAAACGATGTCGGAGACTAAACACTTGATCATCCAGACATAAATAATCTGGAACGATTTAACACGAAATTTTAAGAGCGTATCTTCCTTTGCAAAAACTCACTTATCCAGTAATAAATAAACTTCAATAATATAACTGACTATTCTTAAAGATTGATGGCCAATGTTCACGTGCTATAAACGGTTTTACGGATGTAGACATTATAGTTATTTAATGCCGCAGGACGATACTCCAGATGTTGGTATTCATAAGAAATGAGAAAAGCTGACACAACAAGCAGTAATATCGTATATAACTGGTATAGAGAAATCGTGAAACTCAGTCACAGTAGGAGTCGGTAAGTGAAAACTGTTTTCGACTGTAGTTGTATGTAAAGAGCTTAAGTGTATTTTAAATATAGTTTGTAATCTAAGAGTTACTTTGTTTTGACTGCAGCCTGTAATTATAGAGCTAAAGTTTGTTTTCATTTTAGCATATAAATAAACAGCTAACGTTTGTTTTCACTGTAGCCTGTAAGTAAAGAACTAAAGTTGGTATTGACTGTAGCCTGTATGTACAGAGATAAAGTTTGTTTTTACTGCAGCCTGTAAATAATGAGTTAATTAATGCAGCCTCTAAGTAAGAAACTTAGGTTTATTTTCACTGTAGCATGTACGTAAAGAGCCAAAGTTTATTATGATTCTTACTTGTAAGTAAAGATGTAAAGTTTTTCGTGGTTGTAGCATGCACGTGAATAGCCAAAGTTTATCTTTCTGTGACCTGTAACTAAAGATCAAAAGTTTGCATTGACTGCAGCCTGTAACTATATAGATGTAGTTTGTTTTGACTACCCACAATTAATCAATCAATAAAACAGTCAATCAATCAACCATTTAAATATATCAAGCAGTTCAGTGTCCCGTAACCCATCAGGTCGTTGGAGCACACTTGAAAACACTCCAAAAATCCCACGCCATTTATGTGCCGCCGCCTGTCGTATATCACCGAGACGAAGGCTTGACCACTCAGTGACGTTGTCCACCCATCTCTTCCTTGGACGTCCTCGCCCTCTCTGTCCCGGTACGGAACCAAAGAGTATCTAGTTGGTAATTCCGTTGGATCTCGCGATGTGCCCACACCAGGCCATATTACGTCTTTTGATTGTTGTGAACAGATCTTCAAAAGGGCTAATAGCGTTTTCAACTCTGTGTCGAATTTCTACGTTCGTGAAACGATCTTTATATGTAACATTTAGGAGTTTTCTATAGCACCTCATTTCCATTGCATGCATTCTGTTCTGGATATCTGCTGTAAGGTTCAGGTCTCGCAGGCATACATACATTTTCAGATCACCAAAGAGAGCATTAGTCTAACCTAAAAGGAAATTATATATATATATATATATATATATATATATATATATACCTAAATATATATATATATATATATATATATATATATATATATATATATTTATATATATATAAATATATATTTACATATATATATATATATATACCTATACCTATATATATATATATATATTTACCAAAATAATCAATTCGTGATTCGTAAAAAATCTTGTCATTTATATGAAAAGCTAACGTATTAAAAAATACACGTTATGAAATGGTGATCTGCCAATATCTATTGAAGTTTGGTGTGTCTTAATATGTATTCACTGCAGTCTTGAAGTGGTGATATATACTTTGGTATCACTGCAGTCTGGAAGTGAACACATATAGTGTTAGATCAAGTGCAATCTGGAAGTCCAAAAATTTACTTTGATGTTCTTCTGGAAAATAGCGATTCCACAATTGTATATATGTGTAAGCAAAAGGACATTCGTTAATCATGTGATAGTCACAAACACATCTCCATACTGTTTTTTGCTGGAAAAACTATGGCCCGAGTAGCATTCAACCGATGAAATACTTTAAGCTATGAGCTCGTGAGAACACAGAGGCAAACAAAAAACACTTCAGGATAGGTGGCAAGGACAGGAGCTTGAACACAGCAGTGCTCCCAAATATCTAGGTGTGATGTTGGCCCGCTCGTTTATCAAGAAACAAAACGTAAGATACACGCACGAAATAATATCATCCACAAACGGATGGGCCCAACATGGAGAGCATATCTATCAGTTCTCCGGACATCTGCACTTGCTCTGTGCGTTTCCGTCACTGAATACGCTGCGCCAGTCTATAAAAGGTATGCCGTTATATAAAACGAGTTTACACAACAATCAATAAATTGGCCGATAGTATCATGGTTCATAAAAACTTCCACCATCGATAAAATATACCCCATAATTGGTAAAGCACTATCTGAGATGTAAAGAAGCGCAGCAGCAGAAATCGACGAGAAAAACAGAAGAACTACACAAGACACCCACTGTTTGAACATCAGGTACAAAGCACACGACTACCATTCAGACATAACTTTACAAAATCGACACAACGCACAGAAACGCAATGAACGACAACTGACTTTGACACTGTAAACAGAAATATGGCTAAATTTGGCTGCTCGTCGAAAATCATTATCAAAGTGAATCAATTCTTTGAGGAATGATAACACGAGTCCAGAATGAGGCAGATCTACATATGCCTTCTCAGTAAAATGTGGCGTAAAACGGGACTGTGCTCTCGGACCAACGTTGTTTAACAAGATGTTTGCAACAATGCTCACTGAAGCTGTGGTAAATGCTGCTATGACCCACATCAGTCACAAAATTGCGAGTCGATGATAAATCTGCGGCACCTTCTGTCCATTACTCAAATGCTACTATCTTGAACCTCTTGTGCATGCTCTTTCCTTTTCATCTTTCAATAAATACAAATAAATATGAGGTTCTGTTCAGCCTACTCCATGGAAACCCTATTGTTAACCGAATATCACAGTGTATATCCAGTGTCTACTGGATGCTAATACATTAAAAAATCTGGGCAGTCATTGGTCCTACCTCAGTTATCTACGCTTGCGAGACCTAAACGATGTACAATCATCCATGTTAGACAGCTCAATCACTTCCACATGGACTGTCTTCGCTGGTTGCTCAAGATCAACTAGCAGGAGAAGATAATCAGCTACGAACTACTCTAAAGGCAAAACTTCCTAGCATCTAACTTTGTTGTAGACCGACCAGGTTCAGTTGGTTGGACACGATGTTAGATAGCCAGACCATGGTCTACAAAAGCAACTCTTTCATAGTGCACTAAAGACGTACAAGCGTTATTATAGAAAGATTAGCTAAAGATATAGTTCGAAGAGCTTAATATTAATGTTGATTCTTGAGAGTCATTGTACTCAATATGGCGCTCTTCGATCACACGAGGAGCTTACCTGGGCGATCAGAAAATCTCCAATAAAGGGAGGAAGAAGCGAGCATCCCGAAAGGTCGCCACACAGATCGTTCTATTAGCGCCGTGGACGTGCTGTTCTCTCATTCTTGCAACTACATACTGCTACTAATACTAGTAGTAATAATAGTAGTAGTAGTAGTAGTAGTAGTAGTAGTAGTAGTAATAGTAATAGTAGTAGTAGTAGTAGTAGTAGTAGTATGTAGTGGTAAGAATGAAAGAAAACACGTTGGTGACGTTGATAGACAGAGCGCCATGTGTGGCGACCATTCGGGTTGCTCGGTTCTCCCTCGCTTTATTGGAGATTCTCTGCTCGCCCAGGCGAACACCTTTCTCTGTGGTCGCGGAGCGCCATATTGAGCGCAATAACTTTCAAAAGGCAACATGACTATATTATACTTTCTCTTCACCGTGGCGATCCATTCCAGTTCTGAAACGTTGTCACACGTTCCTTTATGTTTGAGCTCACCGTGTAACAGCTGCTTTGGGGTGTGCTTATCTAAAACGCAAACAACAAGTTCCATCCATCTTAGCTGAGCCAATTTCAAAAGTGTATGAATGCTAAACATGTTAGTATTGCTAAGAATTTCAGAGTTAGGCACTTTTTCCTGCCACCTGATTCTGAGCAGCCTAAACATCGGAAAAACGATTGAACTGTCTGGCATGTCTGTTATACAATGTCCTTGTCTCACAGACATGTAGCAGACGAGATACTACCACAGAACGATACACTTTGGTTCGATGCACGGCTTCCCTGGGACTGGCTGGAAGAGTATCTGTGATATCTTAGTGCTGATCGTGAGACCAAAGTTACTGTATGCCACCGAAAACGTCGTCGTAGTGGACTGTATAACTTCTTCTGGGAATGTTTTGAGACCGGAATCGGCCGCAGATAAGAAATCTAAGATTGAGTCCTCCTTCACTTTGGTGTATAATTTCAGGGGTACTGCGGATGGACAGGTGACCATGCGTCTTGTACCTGATATGCATTCCAGTAACAGCACCAAAGGCAGCATCAGTGAGCATTGATGCAAAGACCATTCTAAAGCGTGTCGGTGTCAGCACACAACCCTCTTTGACAGCAGTGAATGGGATGGCCATAAAACAATTCTTTTTGGTCCTGTACATGTGCATCACAAAATTGAGTGGCAACCGCATTGAATATGCAGGGGTAACCAAACTTGGCCATGATTTGCCATAGCACATCCCAATTGACGGTGTCAAAGGCTTTGGTCAGATCGACAAAAACTGTGTACAGGTCACGATTCTGTTTATGACGTTGCAGTTGACGTGCTGAATATATCATGTCAACTGTCACACGACCCAAACGAAAACTAGACTGCCTCTCAGAGAGTAATCCTTGCTCAAGGTGACCATCTAGGCGGTTGAGCAGGACTCGGGTCAAGGAGATACCCTTGTGGTTGTCGCAAGATTGACGATTGCCCTTTGGCTTGTACAGGTGTACAATTGTTGCATCCTTCATCTCCCGTGGAACTGTCTTGGCTCCCTAAATACAATAAGCTAATGAAAGCTTGTTTATTTAAATTTCACCAATACCGATTCCTTATACTGTCGAAATATGTGTTCTGTGTAAATGTTGCCCAGACAAAGGTACAGTATATAAAGGAAACAGGGATGACTTGAACAAAGCTGGCCAAAGCAAAGATGCACGAAGATCCCATAAACGCACTAACAACACCAAAACCCATCACTACTGTGCGAAAACCTACTTGGAGGCAGGATATATTTCCAGAGGTGGTAGAAAATATACCAGGTATTGAAAACAAAAAACTGCCAGACTGAAAAAGAAAGGAGAGATACTACCCTAAGCTTCATAACGAAAAGCTACCCAAGCATGGACTGGACCCATGCATACACCGACGGTTCTGTAACAAATACTACACAGAACGGAGGGGCAGGGGCATTCCTGAACCTACCAAATGGCAGACAAATAACACTGTCATTCGCTACTGGTAAGTACACAAGCAATTTCAGAGCGGAGGCAGAGGCACTGAGGGCGGCAGTGGAAGAAATGGTGACACACAGTGAAAATGAAAGCCATATAGTCCTGCTTACAGATGCTCTCGCCGTAGTCACAGCGCTAAAAAGCCAGAAAAATACTGAGCTTAATGACTTAAGAGCAGCACTCTGCAAACTGTGCCAGCAGTCCGCACCAAAAAGGGTAGTGGTACAGTAGGTCCCATCACACTGCAACATCCAAGGCAACGAGGAGGCAGACAGAATGGCAAAAGAAGGTGCAAGACTACCACAAACAGATACTAGTATGACGTACGAAGAGTCAAAACGGCTTATCAAAGCCAGATACATGACCAAATGGGAAACCGAACATACTGGTTACACCAAAAACGATGCCTATTACCAGTTGAACCGAAGAGAGCAGGTCGTCGTCTTCAGACTTCGCACTGGCCACAATAGACTGAGGTACCACCTATTCAACAAATTGAAGATAGGGTGTACCGACGAATGCCCGTGCGGTACTGGTAAAATGACCGCTGAACATCTGCTGCAGAACTGCCCGACATACGAGGATCAGAGAGAGCAGATGTGGCCATCACCAATGGAACTGCAAGACAAGCTCTATGGCAGTGGCGACAGCCTCAGGATGACCGCCGCTTTTTTCGAAAAAATAATGGTTACTGTCTGACTGCGTACGCAGAAGAAGAAGAAGAAGAACAAAGCTGGGACAGATGGCTCAGGACAGTAGACC
This sequence comes from Ariolimax columbianus, assembly GCA_036924085.1. NCBI lineage: Eukaryota > Metazoa > Mollusca > Gastropoda > Stylommatophora > Arionidae > Ariolimax > Ariolimax columbianus. The sequence continues at coordinate 18,983,747 of JAVGWX010000010.1, read as the reverse complement.
TTGCTATATATTTGTTGAAGACCTATGCCCTACAAGGAACTGAAAGGTTTTAATTGATTGAATACTACCTATAAAGTCACTGTAACATGTTGCATTGTTCTATAAAATGTAACCATATACCGTCCTTACAGAAATATTGAATCGATCCTCGTTGTTAAAGAACTAACCAATAACCGCTGAACACACTAGCCAAGTTGGACAGAACACTTGTCGATAGAAATGATGCGAGCAGTCTGTGTGATGGCACTGCCTTGTGTCTTGATTTATTTTGGTGAGTCTGTTATGTCGAAGGAAATAAAAATTCAAAGTTTATTATATCTTTTCTAAATTAACAATTGTATAATAATCGAATAACAAAAGCCTAAATCCTCGTTATAACAATCCACTATGTAACAAATACGTAATCGCTATTTTTATAGCTGACATTATATGTGAAGACGTTTTTGAAATTAGAATAAATTAGCCTGGGAGTCTGGTAAGTATTGTGACCGGGTTTCGCAAGTTTTTACTGGAATCTCCCCACAAACCTTGATTTTTCTGATATGACCTTCTGTCAGGTCCTCCTTGTCACTCTCGTGCGTTATTTTATGAGATTTCTTGTTGACTTTGTTCATCTGTCCGCAAGAAGATACTCAGTCAACTCTACCGGTCTAGAATGTCAACACTTGATTGAATGTTAAAACATCCAACAATTGAAATGAGGCTGGGAGTAAAATTAGACTCATTTAACATCCAAGAAATGAAATGGGTTAACATAATTGACATTCCTTTTTCTATCTCTCATCATCATCTCATCATCTCATCATCTCATCATCATTATAGTCTCATCATCTTCTTCCACTTGTGTTGCTAGACGTCGTGGGGGAGGTGTGGGGAGGTTTTATAGTCTGCATATTGCTCTGGAACCTTTATGTATGATAATGCAGATACGAACAGCTGGTAACTTTGGTTGCTTTCTAGTCAGATATCCGAACTATTTTATTCTCTGCCTTAACAATGTAATCCGTGAACGATGTTGCACCCAACATATGTCGGATTACTTCGTTTCGCACTTTGTCCAGCTTTGTGACCTCGATAGCCTTTTTTTCAAACACTCTCTCTTACACAATACAATAAATAAAATGATATTTCGTAATAACTTTGTAGTTCTTCTCTTCTTCCAGTCCTACCTTATAACGATCGTGTCGTATCTGTTGTCATAAAATGTTACCACTTTTGGAGGTTTGTCGTCACCTAGCACGTGACCAACATTCTCCTTACTATGTATAGATATGTCTATTGTAAGACTTCTATATTGTAGGGGCTGATTTTGATGTGTTTTCTCTTCGAGGCATTACAAAGAGTTTTCAACAATAAATTGTACAGTGTATTAGAACTGCTAAATCATCGTCTCTACAGTAAAATAGTCATTCTTTCATTTGCGAAGACCATCGGTTATCTGTCACTTTTGCCTCTTAATTGTAAGAAAGTGTCCACTGGGGAGCATATTTGCTCGTAAATTCACAGTTGTGTGTTTACACCTCCCCCTCCCGCTCTTGCCAGTTGACGTCTGCACCACTGGAGTTGAGCTTCACGACTTGGACCCTACTATACTAAGACTAGCTCAACCTCCAGTGTTAATCGCACTTCCTGTTTCTTAGAGGCTTTGACTTGAGACATTTTGGCGACTTTGCCGTTTGAATTCTGTTTAAAAACATGCTAGCTATATTGTGTAAAGTTGAGCGTTATCAAGTGAATTCCGAAATGTTCTGTCCATTTCTTCATCTGTTCAGTTGTGTTGCTAAGCAAATTTCCTGCCTTACCTTTAATAACCCCATCTACTTGCTCGTTTTGTCCGTTAGCGTCTTAGTCCTGTTGTACTCAACGTACCTATTCCCGTATGCCACAGCCTCTTCTGTTTATTTAGACAACTTTCCAACAACATTTCTTTTGTCTCTTCTCACACTAATTCTAATATCTTATATGTCTGCAGTCTGTATTTCATGTGCCTTTGCTGAGTTATTATTGGTTTTTCTGCCATTCAAGCCGGTTTTCGACATTTTTCTGACCTTTAGCTTTACTATAGCGTCTGTGGTTATACATATTTTGTGTTGTATTTCTCTTACCACCAGAATGTTATCCCACGTTTCGATCCTAATTAGCAAACATCATTCCACCAATAACTAGGTGATTTAAAGAACAGAAGTCGAAAAGTAACCTTCCATTTCAATTTTTATTCCTGATTTCATGATTGCAAATCATTTCTTTAAAACTGATTTTATCGTTCCCTACCTTACCATTCACATCGTCATCAAACTCGGAATGTTCTTTTTGAGCCTCTAATCCCTGGCAGCTTGTAGTCTAGTGGAATTCCCCTTTCACCGAGTCTTCTTAGGCATTAGTAAGTGCATATCATTGATTCTGTTTATATTTACCTTTCTTTTGGCAGTTTAAAGATTGCTGATGTGTTAGCTCTTCTGTCTCACAACTACACTCGGATCTCAATTAAAGTTCACATATTTGATGAATGGTTGCTGACATTTGGACTGAGGATACTCAAAGACAATAATGCACACAGATTGTGAGAATAAAAGCGTCCAAAGGAAATAACATTGAGTTGGGAGACACAATACTAAAATATATGTGGAATCATTCATTTTTCCGGGTAGCAATAGAGACACATTATGTTAGCAGGCATATATATATAAAGATATCCATTTAAGCATTCAAACATCAAGAGGGGTTTCCATTGCGTTAACAATGTATGGAACTAAAATGAAATGTGGTCAACCAATGCAAAATTCATTATATATGTTTAATGCTTGTAATAAACACATACAAATGTTTCTGCTAAATATTTATTGTAAACCTACAAAATTGTTTCTGTTCAATAAATATTATAAATATACACAGTAATTTATGTTAAAAGTTATTGTAAATATGAACAATTATGTATGTTAAATAATTATTGTAAACACACACAATTGTTTCTGTTAAATGGTTATCCTAAACACACACAATAATCTACGTTAAATTTGAATGATAGATAAGGAAAGGGACCTATGGGTTATAATACGCATACAGGTAAAGTGAGTGAGCAAATTCAGGTAGCAGTGAATAAGGCAAATGCAATGTTAGGCATGATACACATTTTTTTTAACCATATGAGTATGGAAGTGATTGTCAAACTGTATAAAGCATTAGTTAGACCTATATTTGAGTGCAGTGTACAGGTGGGGAGTCAGTATCGTAGATGAGATCTAAACATGATGGAACGGATACAAAGAAGCGCGATTAAACTGAAAGTGGGATTCCAGAATTACAGTTATGAGGACAAATGGCCTACAGTGTCTAGAAAAGAGGAGAATTTGAGGTGACAAAACAGGTTTATCAGATAAACACAGGAAAGGTTTATTTAGACTATAACATGTTTTGTTTTCTTCAAAATACAACCACCAACGAGTACAAGAGGGCACAGATACAAAATAAGTAAAGTAAGGTCCAGGTTTGATATTAGGAAACATTTGTTTAGTCAGAGAGTGGTCTATGCTTGGAATGCTTTGCCCCAAGAGGCATTGGAGGCAGAGACAGTTAATGCATTTAAGAATATATTGGATGCGCATCGCTTTTAGAGCAGATTAATGCAACTGTAACTGTTTGTATACCGACTCTGATGAGTCTTCTATATCAGTATAAAATCGTTAAGTTAAGTTAAGTTAAATCGATATGGTAAACACAAACAAATGTCTTCGCTAAATGCGTGTAGACACCACAACATAATTAAAGTCACATTTCAAAAGATGTATTTGAACTTCTCAGAGTGCTGCAGGTGGAGTAAATGTGCGACTATCAACACACTTTGTGATAGGGATTGCGATACTGAACTTCGCAATTATCACAGCCTGGAAAATAAATCCGAAACACGGTTTTGTGGGTGAGCATGTTGTCTACATTGGAACTAGTACATCGGTTAAAAATGAAAGCTCCCTGTCGTACTCTACTTAGTGTTGAAAGCCATTTTCAGATATTTAATACTGAATGTCTAACAAAACAAATGAACACAAACACATTTTTAACATAACCTAGACGACTAAGATGACCCGTCAAGAATTGAACTTTCATAAAGTATGTAAGTTCTTCTTCTTTTTCTTCTTCTTCTTCGTACGCAGTCAGACAGTAACCATTATTGTTTCGAAAAAAGCGGCGGTCATCCTGAGGCTGTCGACACTGCCATAGAGCTTGTCTTGTGGTTCCACTGGTGATGGCCACATCTGCTCTCTCTGATCCTCGTATGTCGGGCAGTTCTGCAGCAGATGTTCAGCGGTCATTTTCCCGGTACCACACGGGCATTCGTCGGTACACCCTATCTTCAATTTGTTGAATAGGTGGTACCTCAGTCTATTGTGGCCAGTGCGAAGTCTGAAGACAACGACCTGCTCTCTTCTGTTCAGCTGGTAATATGCATCGTTTTTGGGTATGTAAGTTCAATTCGACATTCATATATTCAGTTATTGTATATATATATATATATAGTTAGCACTAGTAATACATTGATATTTCCTACCAGTATAGACTGGTATTTTTAATTGGATTGACTATATTCGAAGTTATAATTCAGCCAACCAGTTATCATCTGAAAACGTTACGACATTAGGAAATGTCCTCGAAATTCCAAACTAATTGTAAATTGACCTCAATCACATAGTAACAATCTATTGATAATCCTATTTATCTTTCCAACTCCTGCTCTCGTCATTACCCGTTTCCTGCCTATTTACTAATTTTCCATTTCGCACGTCTCCATTGCTCATAATTTTGATCAAATGCTTTCTTCATCAAACACAGCATTCTAGAATTGAGCAGGCAGTATCTTTACCCTGGAAACGTAATTACCATAACACGCATTTTAGTGCTTGCATCGGTCGGCTGACTGTCGTACCACAATCTTTCACGGCAATACATATATATATATATATATATATATATTGTTTAATACATTTATATCTTTCTCTTTCTCTCTCTCTCTCTCTCTCTCTCTCTCTCTTTCTCTTTCATTTCCTCTTTCTTTCTCCCTCTCCTTCTCCCCCCTTTCTCTCTCTATCTCTGCTTAGCATGATTTAAAAAAAAAATATTGTATTCTTCAATTCCATTTCTATCAATCATTCTTTCACATTTGATCTTATAATTCCTACGGTTTTTTCTTTTATTGTTAGCATTTTCTTCAGATTACGAGAAGATCCTCGAACAATGTCTTTGAACTATCACGAATCAGGCCTTATGACTTCTAAATCAGCAGTCATTTTCTGTGTCTCAGTTCCTTTTCGTGACGTCATTTTGGCGTCTAGGATTATTTCTCAACTCGTATTTTTGTTTAAATTTGTGTTCCCCTTATTTCTCTATTCCCCAAGGCGGTATGAATTGCACTGTGGTTTTTATGTCGGGCCAGTGCATCTGACTTCAGCTGGCATTTTATGTAAGGGTCTGAATTTTCTCAGGATTTGCTTCCCAGGGGTAACAGCCGGTGCTGTTATGGGGATAAAGCCCAGCACCTTCCGATTGTGAGCTGGACCGATTAACTAATGGCCCACGCCGGCACCGATCAACTTCTATTAAGTGCGATATCTATACACATGAGTGCCTCGCATTTGGTAGGGTATGCTGTTACAGGATTGACATTTAAATCTGTAAGAGAACACATTTAGCAGCATAAGATACTGTCGCATTTCGCTTACGATTGACAAATATTACTAACAGTTCCAGCCGGAGCATGAGTGTTTAGGGCAGTGAAGATTGGGCTGGCAACTATAAGAAGCGAAGGTGGTCTGAATGCGTTGGATAAACGCAGACTTTATTATTACTGCGAAAGCTTCTAAATTTTGCTTAAGGTAAAAAAAAATGCTGTTCTAGTTGTAATGAATATGATGTTTATAGATCCGCCTGCTCCGCACTCTTTGTTTTCAAGAGTGGAAACTTTTCCACATTTGCTTTTTCTTTGTTTTATATCTAAATTGATGTTGGATTATGAGTTGCGCTTTTTCTCGAACAAATACTTTCTGTTTGTAATGTAGATTGTCGGTTTTAGTGCTACTACGCGGCAAAAATCTCAACAATAGGTAATTAAATCTGTTATACTTAACATTGAATATTGTTTAAAAAGCAATACAATCAATTGTAGGTTACTGAAAGGTTATATGTTATCTTCATTTTATGATTGTTTCTAATGTGGTTGATTTGATCTTCCTTGGTGCCATTGTTTATTTCACATACTTCAACACTTCCCATCAACCAGGGTGATCAATAACACATTTCATTGCTTAGAATATTCAATAAAACACTGTGAAGGAAACGTTCCAGAAGAACATATGAAAGGACTTGGTGATTATCTTAAAAAAGATTGCAAAGCTGTTGTTTGAGAGGTAAGGTAATACACGATGATCAGTCAGTAAGTATGTCACAAACTGATATGGGTATGTGAAAAATGTAGTTTCTAGTTTCAAAGGTGCCATTAGATAGCGGCAACATCTAGCTTTGTGATTGATGTAGGAAGCAGACGTGATGTATCGCATACATGTGCACTGCTTAAAGACAATTTGATGACTATGCTGACAGTGTACAATCAACCTTTTATGTGACAAAAGAACGGCTGTAAAGACATGCTTGTGATTGTTTAATAAATCGGAACCTAACAGAATGAATACATTTTCGCAAGGGCGTCGCAAAATTGGTGATGAAAAAAAATCCTACCCTGTCGACTTTTAAACATTGCAACCACACAGCTTATGTGTGGCGTGTAGGAGGAATAATGCTAGTTTACAGGTGAGTAACGATAGGCAGTGCATGAACTGCAACAATGTGTTCGTATGGTTTAGCTTACAGCATAATGCATGATCTCACCTTCGCTGGAGATGTTTCGAAAATGATGGAGAGATTAAACGGAAAGTGCAAATGTGGCCAAGAAAACAAGTTGGACTCCTATTCTGCAGGTTTTGAGCACTGATAAAGCGACTGGATAAGTGTAACAATAATTTTTTGCAATTCATGTTGAGAAATAGGAGGGGGGGGGGGGGGGGGAGGGGGGAGAACAATGACGTTTTATTTTCGGTATCTTACAATATTCTATTTAATATTACTTTTATTTTTGACATCTTATTTTCTATCCAATACAGGTTTTTTGTTCTTAGCATCTTACAATCACACTATTCAATCCACTGTAGTTTTTTTCTTTGTATCTTACAGTCACAATATTATATCCAATATAGTTTTGTATTCTTGCTATTTTACAATTACAATATTCTATCCAAAATATGTATTATTCTAGTAATCTTACAATCACAATATTATATCCAATATAGTTTTTATTCTTAGTACCTTACAATCACAGTATTATATGAAGTATAGTTTTTATTCTCATAATTCTATAATCGCAGTGTTCTGTGATATATAGTATTTATTTGCATCCTACTACAATCACAGTATTCTATAAAGTGTAATTTTTATTCTCTGAATTTGTATAATCTTCTATCCAGTATAGTTTTATTTATTCTCATCATCTTGCAGTCATTTTATACTTTCTAATGCATCGTTCACCAAAAAAAACATCTTAAATGCTTCCTTAATTGACTTGTTAGAATTACCCTGCTACTCTAAAAATAATAATTGTTCAATATATTTCTGACCTTTCTCAACTAAACTTCAAAATCGTGCTTGAACAAAGTTTTTACTATCTTCATTTTAACTATACATTTTTTATCAAAAATAGTTTCGATATCGGCATCCTTTCTTTTTAAAAACATTTTCTCCACTATAGTATCTGTTACCATCATCGAATTTTTCGTCCGATTTCAATTATCACTTTACACCTCTTTTAATTGTCATCCATGATACATTTTACTAATTTCATCTTAATCTCAAAATATGTTGCACTATAGTTCTTACCCTACTCCTGTCCTCAAAATATGCCTCCCTATTCAATTTTTAGATTGTCATCGTATCCTAAAATATTTCATAAATGTAAATTTGTACAACTGAAAATATATATCTTTAAGCAATGTAGTTCCTGCATATTCGCCTAAATTAAAAATCTTCTCCTATTTTTATCTTCCACTATCGTCAGCTACTTACAAAATCGTTCATTCAGTTCAATTTTGACTACCGCAAGCTGCTCCCAAAAGTCGTTTATCCAATCCAGTTTCAAATAACGTCAGCTGCTACACACAATCTTTCATCCAATCCAGTCATTACTATCGTCCGCTGCTCCACACAATCTTTTATCGAATCCAGTTTTTATTATCGTCAGCTGCTACATAAAACTGTGTATCCAATCCAGTTTTTAATAGCTGCTGCAAAAAAGTTTCATCCAATCTTTTTTTTACTCTCGTGGGCTGCTACATAAAATCTTTCATCCGATCCAGATTTTATCACTGTCATCTTATCATCAAAATTATCTACCAGTTAATTTTATATCGATCTTCCTCACATTTGTATTCAAACATACCTCTTCTGTTTGTTATATGCCTCTTCTATTTTTGATACAAATCTATTTTCAGATACAAATGAAAAACGTTGCGTTATCGCTGACAGATATAAGATGACCAATATTCTACACAGTCTCTGAATTTTAGTAGCATAGTAAAAAAAAAAATAACTGTCAAGATATCCTTTATACCACCATTTTAAATTGAAATCTAGTAATGTAACATAATATGTTAACGTAATCTAGATATGTAACACCCCTTGAAGTCCTCATCTGGAAAGATAACACAATTTGTAGCCCTAATCTAGACAGAAAACACCGTGTGTATTCCTAGTTTAGCTAGGTTAAAAAATGTGTATTCCTAGTCTAGCTAGAAAAAAATCATTTGTATTCCTAGTCTAGCCAGAAAAACACCATTTGTAGTACTAGTCTAGCCAGAAAAACACCATTTGTAGTCCTAAAGCTAGATACCACCATGTTTTGTCCTACTAACTTTCCGTGTTCCAGGCACTACTTCACGCACCATTCTTCCAGTATTCAACCGCATATATTGCCGTGTCGTTGCCACTCAGCAGGACGTCCATACTGCCTCTGTGAGGTTGGAGCAGATCATCAGGTGGCCTTGGTCTTGTGTTGCTCTATATTAGTATGTTTTATCAGCCCTGTACCACTATCTTTTTAGGTTTTTCCTTCATCTTGATATGTCAATTCGAAATATGTTTAGTGAATTATATGTTGCGAAAAGATGATAAAGGCGAAAGATGCGTGGATATGTGAGCAATGCACAAGCATCGAAGAGAGACTAAACAGAAATGATGCTAAAGGAGCATACACGGTTGTCAAAGAACTGGTTACAAAAAGACAAGGCAGGAACTTTATGATCCAGGATGAAAGAGGCAAGTGACTTATTGAGGAAAATGACGTACTGACACGATGGACAGATTACTGTTCCGAGCTATATAACTATGAAGGGCGAAACAAACCTGAGAAAACAATCCCTCCAACACCAACAAATATACAGGATAACCAATTGATAACGAAGGAAGAGGTAACTGTAGCGGAAATACATTGAGAAGAGGGAAGGCGGCGGGCGTGGACAATATACCAGCAAATCTCTTACACGCAGGTGGAGCGGTAGTGGTGGAAGGTCTGACACACATCTGCAACAAAATATGGGCGACAGGAAACTGGCCGGACTTATGGACGAAATCAATGGTTATACCGTTACATAAGTTTGGAAACCTAAAGCTGTGCCAAAATTATAGAACAATAAGCCTCATCAGCCACCCAAGCAAGGTCATGCTTAGATTAATCCTCGACCGATTGAAACCACATGCAGAGAACATCATTGCCGAGGAGCAAGCAGGGTTCAGACAGGGAAGAAGCACTACAGAACATATATTTAATATCTGGAACAGCATCAAACACTGTATCATGTGTTTGTTGATCTTAAGACGGCGTTTAATAGGGTATGGCATAAAGCGCTTTGGGCAAACATGAGGCTGTATAAAATCAACGGAAATATTATAACGGTCCTTCAACACCTGTATGACAAGGCGTCTAGCGCAGTTCTTGTAAATGGGAGGCGAGGGGACTGGTTTCGCACATCAGTTGGTATGAGACAGGGGTGTACACTCTCTCCAACTCTTTTCAGTATATTCCTTGAAGGAATTATGAGTGAGGCACTTGGAGGTCACGTTGGTACTGTCAAGATAGGGGGCCGAACGATTACCAACCTTCGTTTTGCAGATGATATCGACGGGTTGGCGGGTTCAGAAGCAGAACTCTAGGAATGGGTCAGACGGCTCGTTGTAACTTCTCTTGACTATGGTATGGAAATAAACGCTGGAAAGACACAATTAATGACCAACAACGCCAAGGGATTCAACAGCAGGATAAAAGCTAACGGTCAGGAACTCGAAGTGATTGACCGTTTTAAATATCTTGGGTCGATTGTCAGTGATGAAGGATCAAAATGTGAGGTGTTGGCCATACAATCACAGACAATAGCGGCGCTTGCACGGATTAGCACAATCAGACAAGATGAACGGTTAGCACTATGCACGAAAATCAGATTAATGCGTACACTGGTCCTGTCAATATTCCTCTATGCTTGTGAGACGGACAGTTACAGCTGACTTCAACGAAGGAAACAGCCCTTGGAGATGAGATGTTTCCAAAAGCTAGTTCAAAGATGGAGTTACAAATGAGGACATACGAGATAGAATTACAACAGCAATAGGGCCTTTCGAAAACCTCTTGGCAACTGTTAAAAGAAGGAAACTCACTTGATACGGTCACATATCGAGATCAAATGGTCTTGCAAATTAAATCTTCCACGGAATGGTGCATAGCAGACGACGAAGAGGCCGGCCCAAAAAGACATGGGAGGACACCACAAAATAATGGACCAATCTCCGACCAGAAGAGTCGCAGGGAGCGGCATCTGACATAGAATGGTGGCGTGTGGTTGTGAGGATGTAACCTCACCGGTTACAGGATGACCTGACCTGATGTTGCGAAATGCAGGTGATGTCCAAATGCAGATTCTTCTCGTCACAAGATTCAGGGGAACCCCGTCAGCATTTTCCATCTTTCCATGCAGCGTTTTCCAGGACTAGTTTGTCGGGGCTGTGTTGACTGTTAGAAACTTTGTCTTGAATGTATTCTTGTGCACCGCACCTGATGTGCAAACATAGGGCGTCTTGGGAAGTTTACCTATTCCTTTCTTTCTATTCTTTGACACGACAATTCTTCGTTTCTTATTTGTAGTCCTAATCTAGTTATATAGTACAATGTGTCGTCCTAATTTAGTTATTTAGTACATTGTGTCGTCATCATCTAGTTATAAAGCACAATGTGTCTTCTTAATCTAGTTATAACGCACAATGTGTCGTATTAATCTAGTTATAAAGTACAATTTGTCGTCCTAGTCTATTTATGTGGCAAAATTTGTCGTCATAATCTAGTTTTATAACACAACTTGTCGTCTGAATCTAGTTATGTTGCACAATTTGTCGTCCTAATCTAGTTATGTAGCAAAATTTCTATTCACAATACAACTATATAACACCATTGTTAGTCATTATCCAACTATATTGTCATTGTTAGTCTTAGTCAAGCAATAAAACACCATTGTTAGTTAGAATCCAGCTATAACTTTAATGTTATTCCTACTGTAACTAAAGGACACCATTGTTAATTTTAATCTAATTATAACATTCAGTCCTAATCTAGCTATATATGCTCATAGCATTATTGTAAGTTCTTCTTTGTCTTCTTCTTCTTCTTCTTCTTCTTCTTCTTCTTCTTCTTCTTCTTCTTCGTTTTCTTCTTCTTCTTCTTCTGCGTTCGTTCTCAATCTCCCACTACCAAGCCCTGAACAGGATTTCGCAAGTAGCAGGATGTAGTCCGGAAAACAGAATGCATTGTCTCGCTAATTTACAGCTTGACACCGATATTTTCACATTTTGAACCGACACATCCATCTTCGGAGGGAAAATAGTAAGTCCTAATCTAACTATATAGTCTCGAAACACTATTGTAAGTCCTACTATAACTATATAATATAGTCCTAATTTTTCCATATAACCATTTATATCGGTGTTCCTAATCTAGCTATTTGATACCTTTTAGTCATAATGTAGCTATATAACAACAACATTACAAAAAATGTTCTCTGGTGTTTATTTCCATTTTTAGATGTTCACCAGGAGAAGAAATGTAATCTAAATACCGGCTCAATAAAATTATGTATTTGACTATAATCAGTCTCTATTTCTGACGATTCCTTCTGTATAACCAATTAAACAGATAATAATATATACTCTTCCACAGCGTTTGTTGCGTTTTGTTTTGATAGATAGAAGGAGAATAGTTGAGTTTTATTTATGTCACCAATGCCTGTTCGTTCTCGCTATAATTGTACTACAGATTAACGTTTTTGATAGTTTTTTTCCATCACAAGTGATGAAGACCACTCTCTTTGTTCAGCCGTGTGGACAGTCGTATCTCTTGCTATGTCCGCTGAAATGGGTGACTTGCGCGGAGATTTGGATTAAAGTGAGGAAGAAACTGCGCCTTTTGTCAACCTCACTCACAGAGCCTAAGCTACATTTTGCCAATGGCAAGACATTCATCGAGACGACTGGAGATAGCATAGGATGCAGATTTTGCCTCAGGGTTACCACCGAAGCCTTTCCGTAAACATGTAACCCGCAGGGTAGAAAGGTGGGAAGGCATCTAACGCAGTTTGTCGTGCTTTTTCGATAACCACAAGAGGTCGTATGGCCAACACAGCGTGTGAGTGAGTCTGGCATCTCTCCCCAGCTGTATTCAGTTCATCATAGTAGCATCTAAAATTTCCACACGCCAAATTCGTGAAGGTGAACCGGCAAAACTAACCCGTGAGATACGACACAGGTATAACTAGTTTAAGCGTAGCGCCATTCAGCCGGCGTCCAGACCAGGATAAACGGATGGAAGAAATCACCCAAAAAAATAACGAAATAACAAGTCCAGACGGAAAACAACTCCACGTATCCGTGAACACAAGTGTAAGTCGTCGACTAGTGTGAATTCCAGGCAAATCCGTGGTCTGGCGGCATCCATAATGATCCAAAACATTAGAGAAATGTAGACTCGCAGCCAGTTACGGCGCCATCTTTGCCAGATTAAAAATTTAAAAAAAAAATGTTTTTAAATGACCTCTGTGTCTATATGTTAGCCTTTGATATATATGTTATACAACCGTGGTGCCAGGATACTTCATTGATCCTTGATGTCTGAGCATTTTCTGATTGAGCAATTTCACCAGTGGAGAACTACTTGTTCGGAGTAGCCAAGAGGAAAGAACAGTTGCACTATGCGTGGGATTTTGGATATAAGAACCGGGGCGAATATGTCCAGAACTGCCTCAAGGGTCTCTGCTTTCACCGACGCTGTTCAACATCTGCACAGTAAAAGGAGCCAACATTCAACCCACAGGAACAGGGTGAATGTTATTTACAGATGCCATTCCAACGTACAGGGCTGGCTTAGACAGTACGCGTTGGTTAAAGACATTGAGGAAACATTAGCAAGGAATCTCACAGTAGTGTGGCGACTCATACTCCAATATAAAATAAAACATGAGATGCATGACGTGGTGGTCTTTCAATAATTCTATAATAAAGGCTGAACTCCCGGACATCACATTCGAGGGATAAACTATTGACAGGTGTGACAGGATACATGTCTCGGAGTGACATCTGATTGCAGCTTCTCTTATAATTGTCATGTTGACCAGATCAGGGATCAACAATCAAGAGAGGCTCATCATGGATGGCACATGCACATAAAACAATAGGCCTTGTCACCCCAGCTCAGACGATAGCCAACGTGAAGAATGGGTCCACACTGGTTATATAATGATAGAGTACCAGTGATTCACCACAACCTTAGGCAAGGAATGCAGAAAATGGGACATCGAAAGAACAGAGCACGGTGTGAATCGGCTGATAAAAGAGAACACCCAGCACAGTGAAGCCGTCATACACGGAAATTGTGGCTCAACGGGACACCAGGATTTTGCTTCTTGGTCAGAGTGAGAGGACAGGTTGTTGCTGTATGCGACAGGGCATACATGTCAGCAACCTCCAATTGAGAGTGAAGATGGAAGCAGTGACCACAGCGCTGATATTGATATATGAGAAATCTTTAACAATGGCAGTCATCGTGACAGACGCGCAAGCCGTGCTCAAGAATATACAAAAGAAATGACTTAGGTACTAGTAGATAGCAGATGTTGAGGTCTCAAACCTACAGGGTTGACATGGATCTACTGTCCTGGTCATGCTGGTGTTTAGGGCAACGAAAGAGCTGACATCTTCGCTTCACAAGCTACAATCCTGGGCACGTTAGTGATGGATGTGAATGACATGTTGAAATCAATAAATAACCGGCTGTTAGATTAGGACACTGCAATAGATTAAGCAGCGATCCACAGACTGCTATAATTCAATACTAAACGAGGTTCGAGCGGAATAGGGCGCGTGAGAAAGAGAGTGTAAAACCAGCGAGCTGCAGGGACCATATTATCCGCCATTTGGTATGAGAGACTGATCACCTATGGGATTGCCCGGAGTGCAGTGACGTCTATTCTTATAAACAGAAATAGAACCAAGATAATATGCACATTACCGTAACACTGGATGGCCATGTTCTAGGAAAACAGAGCCTGATCCTAATCACCAGAACCACCACCGATTTCACACTAAAGACGAAAACATGACCGATATAGGACAACTCGTGGAAGAGCCATATCAACCGAAATGAAAGTCATGAACACGAGCTAGTGTGTCATTCGAGTTGTGGCTTCAGGCCGAGAAAAAAATGGAAGAAATATGTTGCTGCTCCTTTTGACTCCACCGTGTATCAAAGTCACCGATCGTTTGGTCAATCATTGATAAAATAAGAAGACGAAGACGAAGAAGACTAAGAAGAAGACAAAAGAAGAAGATAATGAAGAAAAAGAAGAATTCCAATCCCGAATAATGGTCGTTAAACATAATTACTGTACTAACTTGAGAACATGTATGATGTAACGTGATGTTGATCTATATGCGTGCTGCTCTCAATATACATTTGAAAGTACACATGGGGCAGGAGCATTCCTGAACCTACCAAATGGCAGAAAAATAACACTGTCATTCGCTACTGGTAAGTACACAAGCAATTTCAGAGCGGAGGCAGAGGCACTGAGGGTGGCAGTGGAAGAAATGGTGACAAATAAAAAAATGAAAGCCATATAGTCCTGCTTACAGATGCTCTGGCCGTAGTCACAGCGCTAAAAAGCCAGAAAAACACTGAGCTTAATGACTTAAGAGCAGCACTCTGTCAACTATGCCAGCAGTCCGCACCAAAAAGGGTAGTGGTACAGTGGGTCCCATTACACTGCAACATCAAAGGCAACGAGGAGGCAGACAGACTGGCAAAAGAAGGTGCAAGACTACCACAAACAGATACTAGTATGACGTACGAAGAGTCAAAACGGCTTATTAAAGCCAGATACATGACCAAATGGGAAACTGAACATACCGGCTACACCAAAAACGATGCCTATTACCAGTTGAACAGAAGAGAGCAGGTCGTTGTCTTCAGACTTCGCACTGGCCAGAATAGACTGAGGTACCACCTATTCAACAAATTGAAGATAGGTGGTACCGACGAATGCCCGTGTGGTACCGAGAAAATGACCGCTGAGCATCTGCTGCAGAACTGCAGACATACGAGGATCAGAGAGAGCAGATGTGGCCATCACCAGTGGAACCACAAGAGAAGCTCTATGGCAGTGTCGACAGCCTCAGGATGACCGCCGCTTTTTTCGAAAAAAATAATGGTTACTGTCTGACTCCGTACGAAGAAGAAGAAGAAGAAGAAGAAAGTACACGAGCAGAAAAAAACATGTTTGTTCATTATCGCTATAGAAGCCAACATAAACATTTCCACTGCACGAGTATAGTACACTTAGACTGGTTACATGACAAATGTATTGATATATTTGACATATTACAAAACACGCAATACCGTTTCACAAAAAACGTAGGCAATACGAAGGGTCTAATTATGCAAAAAGTATGTCACTTTACGGCGATTAACTGCACACGAAATGGTTAGAATAGATAGAGAAACACCCGGCTGACGTGAAGTGCAGATGGTGTATCAGTTAATCAAAGTCCTTCGTTTAGGAAATTGAAAATTGACATAATTTCGTCGGCATGAATGGTCCTAGGCTTCTCGTCCTTTCTCGTCTAAATGTAATAATTTAATCTTAGTTCCTTCCAACATTTTCTTCTCCATGAAATGTTTTGTCGACGGTCGATCTCTCTTTCTCTTTTAATATATATATATATTTTTTCTTTTGCGTTCGCCTTATTTATCAATTTCCCAAGGCAGTGTTCGTTGCACTGTTGTTTTTATTTTGCGCCTATCATCCCAGTGCATCCGACTTCAGGAAGCATTTTATATAAGGGTATGCTTCCTCCTGCATTTACTAAGGGACTGCTTTACCTGGGTAACGGCTGGTGCTGTGATGAGGATCATACCCAGCACCTTCGGTTGTTAGGCGTGTCACTTAACCACTAGCCCACGCCATCTTCCTCTTCTAATAAAAGATCTTGTCTGTCTATCTTGGACGATGCCTTTATCCATTTTCGCATTTGCTAACCTAGGAAAGGAGTCTGCTGTAAGGCATTAGTCGTTCTCGTAAAGAGATAAAGTTTGTTGTTAATGAAGCCTGAGAATCATGAGTTAACGTTCTGTGAGTGTACCATGTAAGTAAAGAACTAATGTTTGTATTCACTGTAGCATATACGTAAAGAGCCAACGTTTATTTTGTCTGTAACTTGTAACTGAAGAGCCAAATTTGTATTAAATGTAGCATGCACGTAAAGAGCCAAAGTTTGCATTGACTCTATCCTGTAACTATAGAGCTATATTGTGTTTTGACTATCCGACAATTAATCAATCAATAAAACAATCAATCATTCAACTATTAAAGGATCAATACATATAAATTCGAGATTCGTAAAAATCTTGTCATTCATATGAGAAGCCAACGAATTAAAAAATTCACAAGTTTTGAAATGGTGATCTTCCAATTTATATTTTAGTTTGGGGTCATAATATGTATTGACTGCAGTCTGGAAGTGGATATATATACTTTGGTATCAGTGCATTTTCGAAGTGGACATATGCTCTGATGTCAGTGCAGTCTGGAGGTGGAGACATACACTTTGGTATCAGTGCAGTTTGGACGTGACATATGCTTTGATGTCAGTGCAGTCAGGAGGTGGAGACATACACTTTGGTATCAGTGAAGTGAAGACATATAGTCGCTGGAGTCTGGAACGGAAAATTTTTCATTTACGTTGACTGTGAGTCAGACTTATTGACCGACAAACTCAAGTATTGGAGCGTTGTACGGAGCGCAGTGATGTGCACTTTAAGCCATCCTTAACTGTCTGTGCATCATCAACGAAGAAGCCATAGCTTGTCTCGAGCCGCTATTGATCAGATGCTTGAACTCGATCCCAGCGAGACTGGACGCGATTAAGTCGATCTCCAGATGCATGGCTCACGATTGAGATTCCCTCCCTGCTGAGATTTATTAAGCAGTGTGTCATGTGATTCTTTAAAAACTGATTATACTCTGTTGGTGTCTGTGGTAAGGTTGTACTGGAAAATAAAGATTCCACAATTGAATATTTCTGTAAGGAAAAGGACATCCACCAATAGTGTGATAGCCACAAACATATTTCTATTCTGTATTTTGGTCTGGAAAAACTCTGGTCCCAGTCGTAATCAACCACTGAAATACTTTAACCTATGACCACGTGAGAACACAGAGGCCAACAGAAAACTTCAGAATAGGTGGCAAGGGCATGAGCTTGAACACATCACTAAGAATCTCACCATAGCAAGAAATCAGATGCAGCAGGCCCTAACATCGCTGGAAGAGTGGGCGAACTCATGGCTGGTCAAAATAAACGAGGAGAAAACCACATGTACAATATTCTCGCTATCAATCAAACCCCAAAACACCAAATCAAGTCTAAACGGCAAATACCTGCAGCCAAACGACAACTCAAACTACCTGGGAGTCACATTTGATCGGCGCATGACATGGAAAAGTCATATCGAGAGAAACCGAATGAGAGCCAGAGAAAGAATGGCAATCATGAGGAAACTTGCTGGTACAAGCTGGGGAGCAGACGAAAGCATACTAAAGAAACTGTACACTGGAAGAGTGAGACTAGTTCTCGAGTATGGCATTGCGGTATAGACAACAGCAGCAAAGGCGAACTTCGATAAAGTTAGCAAACTTCAAAACCAAGCCATGAGAGTTATAACAGACGGCATGAAGTCAACGCCAATTGTAGAACTTGAAAAGATTACAAAACTGCAATCCATGACCGACAGAAGAGACTGCAGAGCCCAGCTGCAGTCAGAGAAACTCCGGAGACTGACCGACCATCCTTCTTCTTCTTCTTCTTCATACGGAGTCAGACAGTAACCATTATTTTTTTGAAAAAAGTGGCGGTCATCCTGAGGCTGTCGCCACTGCCATAGAGCTTGTCTTGCAGTTCCATTGGTGATGGCCACATCTGCTCTCTCTGATCCTCGTATGTCGGGCAGTTCTGCAGCAGATGTTCAGCGGTCATTTTACCGGTACCGAAAGGGCATTCGTCGGTACACCCTATCTTCAATTTGTTGAATAGGTGACACCTCAGTCTATTTTGGCCAGTGCGAAGTCTGAAGACAACGACCTGCTCTCTTCGGTTCAACTGGTAATAGGCATCGTTTTTGGTGTAACCAGTATGTTCGGTTTCCCATTTGGTCATGTATCTGGCTTTGAAAAGCCGTTTTTACTCTTCGTACGTAATACTAGTATGTTTGTGGTAGTCTTGCACCTTCTTTTGCCAGTCTGTCTGCCTCCTCGTTGCCTTTGATGTTGCAGTGTGATATGACCCACTGTACCACTACCCTTTTTGGTGCGGACTGCTGGCACAGTTTGCAGAGTGCTGCTCTTAAGTCATTAAGCTCAGTGACTGACCATCCAATGCACCAGAGACTAAACAATTTCGGAAATGGGAAACTAAAGCGAAGAAACTTTGCAGAAATAGCCAAAAAAGCAAAGATGCACGAAAACCCCATGAACGCACTAACAACGCCAAAGCCCATCCCTACAGTACGAAAACCTACCTGGAGGCAGCATATATTTCCAGAGGTGGTAGAAAATATACCAGGTATTAGAAACAAAAACTGCCAGTTCGAAAAAGAAAGAAGAGATACTACCCTGAGTTACATAACGGAAAACTACCCAGGCATGGACTGGACCCATGCATACACCGACGGTTCCGTAACAAATACAACACAGCACGGAGGGGTAGGAGCATTCCTGAGCCTACCAAATGGCAGAAAAATAACACTTTCATTCGCTACTGGAAAATACACAAGCAATTTCAGAGCGGAGGCAGAGGCACTGAGGGCGGCAGTGGAAGAAATGGTGACAGGTAAAAGGAATGAAAGCCACATAGTCCTGCTCACAGATGCACTGGCCGTAGTCACAGCACTGAAAAGCCAGAAAAATACTGAACTTAATGATTTAAGAGCAGTACTCTGTCAACTATGCCAGCAGGCCGCACCAAAAAGAGTAGTGGTGCTATGGGTTCCATCTCACTGCAACATCCAAGGCAACGAGGAGGCAGACAGACTGGCAAAAAAACGTGCAAAACTACCACAACCTGATACTAGTATGACATACGAAGAGTCAAAACGGCTCATTAGAGCTAGATACATGATCAAATGGGAAACCGAGCATACTGGCTACACCAAAAACGATGCCTATTACCAGTTGAAAAGAAGAGAGCAGGTCGTGGTCTTCAGACTTCGCACTGGCCACAATAGACTAAGGTACCACCTATTCAACAATTTGAAGATAGGTGGCACCAACGAATGCCCGTGTGGTACCGGGAAAATGACCGCTGAGCATTTGCTGCAAAACTGCTCGACATACATAGATCAGAGAGATCAGATGTGGCCATCACCAGTGGCAACACTAGACAAGCTCTATGGCAGTGTCGACAGCCTCAGGATGACGGCTGCTTTTTTCGAAAAAAATAATTGTTACTGTCTGACTGCGTATGAATAAGAAGAAGAAGAAGAAGAACACATCACTGCTCCCAAATATCTAGGTGTGATGTTGGACCGCTCGCTGTCAATAAACAAAACGTAAGATACACGCACGAAATAATATCATCCAAAAACGGATTGGCGCAACATGCAGAGCATATCTATCAATTCTTCGGACATCTGCACTTGCGCCTTGCATTCCCGTAACAGAATACGCTGCGCCAGTCTATAAAAGGTGTGCAGTTATGCAGAACGAGGAGACCTAACAATTAATAAATCTGGCCGATAGTATCATGATTCCTAAAAACTACCATCATCAATAAAATATACCCCATAATTGGTAAAACATCACCTGAGATCTAAAGAAGCGAAGCTGCAGAAATCGACGAGAGAAACAGAAGCGCGACCCAAGAAATCCAATGTTTGGACATCAGGTACAAAGCACAAGACTACAGTTCTCAGACATAACTTCATACAATCAACACAGCCCAAACAGACAAGCAATGAAAGTCGCCGTATCGAAAGATGGTACGAATTGATGCAGGTCCCAAAGATCGAACTTCTGTAGCAACCTACTCCCAGACATCATCTACCATACAAAACATGGAAGAAACTAAACAGACTCCGAACTGGTGTATCACGGTGTAAGAGGGACATGAAGAGATGGGAAACATAGATGATGACACACGTGACTGTGGCGAAATAAAGGACCAAGACTACCTAATAACCTGCCTCAACCTTCAGAACTCATGCTGGAGGAAAATGAAAGGCCAATTGATGTCACTAAATACTGGATGTGTTTTGCATGGCGTGGTGTTTGGACACAGACAGAAAAAACACGAATGACAATTGCGAACGGGGCTTACTCCAAGAGAGGCAATGTGAGTTCCGGGAAGGAGGGGGGAGGGGGGGGGGGAATGGAGCGGGGTCTTGGATAAACTTATTTTTATTCACAAGACGCCAAATTCAGAAAAAAGCCGGGAACAGTATCGTGACATTTACATCACATTAGGGATGACAAAAGCCTTTGACACCGTGAACAGAATTATGGCTACATTTGGCTGCCTGGCAAAAATAATTATAATGGTAGATCAATTCTATGAGGCATGACGACACGGGTCCAGGATAAGGCAGATCTATATGTTCTTTCCCAGTATCACGTGGCGTAAAACGGGATTGTGCTCTCGGACCAGCGTTGTTTAACAAGATGTTTACATCAATGCTAACCGAAGATGTGGTAAATGCTGCTGTGACCAACATCAATTACCATATCGATGTTTAATCTGTTGCACCTGCGATCCATTACTCAAATGCTACTATCTTGAACCTTCTGTGCATGCTCTTTCCATTTGGTCTCACAATAAATAGAAAGAAATCTGAGGTCCTGTCAGCCTACTCCGTGGAAACCCTACCGCTAACCGACAACCACAGTGTATACCCAGCGTCTACTAGCTGCTAATACGTTTAAATACCTGCGCAGTCATCGGACCTACCCCACTTATCTACGTTTGCGAGACCTAGACGATGTAAAATCGTCCATGTCAGACAGCTCAATCACTTCCACATGGATTCTCTACGCCGGTTGCTCAAGATCAACTGGCAGGACAGGATAACCAGCTACGAACTACTTTAAAGGGCAAAACTTCCTAGCATCTAACTCTGTTGAAGATCGACCAGATCCTGTTGATTGGAAACGATGTTCGCAAGCCTGACTACCGCCTACAGAAGCAAATTCGGCATAGTACACTAAAGACACACAAGCGTTCTTCGGGCAAGCAGAAACAAATATAGAAAGATTAGCTAAAGATTTGTTGGAAGAGCTCTATATTGATGTTGGTTCTTGAGAGT
Source organism: Ariolimax columbianus (assembly GCA_036924085.1). Taxonomy (NCBI): domain Eukaryota; kingdom Metazoa; phylum Mollusca; class Gastropoda; order Stylommatophora; family Arionidae; genus Ariolimax; species Ariolimax columbianus. Next base: position 18,961,774 of record JAVGWX010000010.1, on the reverse strand, counting down.
CATTGCTCTCAGTATGGCGCTAATCGATCACACAAGGTACTTACCTGGGTGAGCAGAAAATCTCAAAAAATGAGAGGAAGAATCAAGCATCACGCAAAGTCGCCATACAGGTCTCTCTATCAGCGCCTTCGTCGTGTGTTCTCTCATTCTTTCAACTACATACTACTACTACAACTAGTAGTAGTAATAGTAGTATTAATGGTACTGGTAGTAATAGTAGTGGTAGTAGTAGTAGTAGTAGTAGTATTAGTAGTAGTAGTAGTAGTAGTAGTAGTAGTAGTAGTAGTAGTAGAAGTATGTAGTTGCAAGCATGAGAGAACACACGTGGACGCCATTGAAAGATAGCTCGCCCTGTGTGGTGACCTTTCGATCTGCTCGCTTCTCCCTCGCTTTATTGGAGATTCTCTGCTCGTCCAGGTGAGCACTTTGTGTGATCGCGGAGCGCCATATTGAGAGCAATGACTCCCAAGAGAAGACATCAATACATTATACGTTCTCCTGATCATTAGCATCCATTCCAGCTCTGAAACGTAGTCACAGTTTCCTTTATGTTTGAACTCACCGTGTAACAGTTGCTTTGGAGTGTGTGTCCCTATCTGGAATGCGAAAAACAAGTTCCATCCATCTTAGCTGAGCCAATTTCAAAAGTGTATGAATGCTCGACATGTTAGTATTGCTAATCATTTCAGAGTTAGGCACTTTGTCCTGCTACCTGATTCTGAGCAGCCTAAAAATCGGGAAAACGATTGAGCTCTCTGACGTGTCGGTTATTCAATGTCCATGTCTCACAGAGATGCAGTAGATGAGATACTGTCACACCACGATACACTTTGGTTCGATGTACGGCTTCCATGGGACCGGCTGGAAGAATATCTTTGTTTTCTTAGTGCTGATCGTGAGACCAAAGTTACTGCATGCCACGGAAAACTCCGTGATGGTGGACTGTATACCTTCTTCTGGGCAAGTAATGAGACTGAAATCGGCCGCCGAAATGAAATCTAAGATAGAGACCTCCCGCCCCTTGGTGTATGATTCCAGGGGCCTTTGGATTGACAGCTGACCATGCGTTTTGTACCTGATATGATTGTCAGTAACAGCACCACAGTTAGCATCAGTGAGAATTCCTGCAAAGACCATGCTGAAGAGTGTCGGTGTCAGCACAAAACCCTCTTTGACACCGGTGGTGACTGGAAAGGCCACACACAATTCTTTATCGTGCTGTGCACGCGCATCATAAAATTGGCTGGCGACCGCAATGAATCTGCAGGGGCAGCAAAACTTCGCCACGAAATTGCCATAGTACATCCCAATTGACGGTGTCAAATGCTTTGGACAGATAGACAAAAACTGTGTACAGGTCACAATTCTGTTTTTGACGTTGCAGTTGACGTGCTGAATATATCATGCCAACTGTTACACGACCCGAACGAAAACTAGACTGACTCTCAGAGAGTAATCCTTGCTCAAGGTGACGATTTAGGTGGTTGAGCAGGACTCGGGTCAGGGAGATAGCCTTGTAGTTGTCGCAAGATTGACAATTGCTCTTTGGCTTGTTCAGGTGTATGTATACCTGTGGCCTCGTTCATTTCCCGTGCAACTGTCTTGGCTCCCTAAATACAACAAACAAATGTAAGGTTATTTTGTTACATTTCAAATTGAATTTCAAATAACGGTTCCTTATTATGTCGAAAAATGTGTTTTGTGTAAATGTTGCCCAGACAAAGGTACAGTATATAAAGGAAACAGGGATGACGCGTATAGAGCTGGCACGGATGGCTCAGGACAGTAGACCTTGCTATGTATTTGTTGAAGACCTATGCCCCACAACGAACTGAAAGGTTTTACTTGATTGAATACTACCTATAACGTCACTGTACAATTTGGCATTGTTCTATAACATTTGACTATATACCGTCCTTACAGAAATATTGAATCGATCTTCGTTGTTAAAGAACTAACCAATAACCGATGAACACAGTTGCCAAGTTGGACAGAACACTTGTCGATAGAAATGATGCGAGCAGTCTGTGTGATGGCACTGGCTTGTGTCTTTGTTTCTGTTGGTGAGTCTGTTATGTAGAAGGAAGTCTTCTTCTTCTGCGTACACAGTCAGACAGTAACCATTATTTTCTCGAAAAAAGCGGCGGTCATCCTGAGACTCTCGCCACTACCATAGAGCTTGTCTTGCAGTTCCACTGGCAATGGCCACATCTGCTCTCTCTGATCCTCGTATGTCGGGCAGTTCTGCAGCAGATGTTCAGTGGTCATTTTACCAGTACCGCACGGGCATTCGTCGGTACACCCTATCTTCAATTTGTTGAAGAGGTGGTACCTCAGTCTGTTGTGGCCAGTGCGAAGTCTGAAGACAACGACCTGCTCTCTTCGGTTCAACTGGTAATAGGCATCGTTTTTGGTGTAACCAGTATGTTCGGTTTCCCATTTGGACATGTACCTGGCTTTGATAAGCCGTTTTGACTCTTCGTACGTCATACTGGTATCTATTTGTGGTAGCCTTGCACCTTCTTTTGCCAGTCTGTCTGCCTCCTCGTTGCCTTGGATGTTGCAGTGTGACGGAACCCACTGTACCACTACCCTTTTTGGTGCGGACTGTTGGCACAGTTTGCAGAGTGCTGCTCTTAAGTCATTAAGCTCAGTGTTTTTCTGGCTTTTTAGCGCTGTGACTACTTCGAGAGCATCTGTCAGCAGGACTATATGGCTCTCATTTTCACTGTGTGTTACCATTTCTTCCACTGCCGCCCTCAGTGCCTCTGCCTCTGCTCTGAAATTGCTCGTGTACTTACCAGTAGCGAATGACAGTGTTATTTTTCTGCCATTTGGTAGGTTCAGGAATGCTCCTGCCCCTCCGTTCTGTGTAGTGTTTGTTACAGAACCGTCGGTGTATGCATGGGTCCAGTCCATGCTTGGGTAGCTTTTCGTTATGAAGCTTAGGGTAGTGTCTCTCCTTTCTTTTTCGGTCTGGCAGTTTTTGTTTGCAATACCTGGTATATTTTCTACCACCTCTGGAAATATATCCTGCCTCCAAGTAGGTTTTCGTACAGTAGTGATGGGTTTTGGTGTTGTTAGTGCGTTTATGGGATCTTCGTGCATCTTTGCTTTGGCTATTTCTGCAAAGTTTCTCCGCTTTAGTTTCCCAGTTCCCAAATTGTTTAGCCTCTGGTACATTGGATGGTCCGTCAGTCTTCGGAGTTTCTCTGACTGCAGCTGGGCTCTGCAGTCTCTTCTGTCGGTCATGGATTGCAGTTTTGTAATCTTTTCAAGTTCTACAATTGGCGTTGACTTCATGCCACCTGTTATGATTCTCATGGCTTGGTTTTGAAGTTTGTTAACTTTATCGAAGTTCGCCTTCGCTGCTGTTGTCCATGCCGCGATGCCATACTCGAGAACTGGTCTCACTCTTCCAGTGTACAGTTTCTTTAGTATGCCTTCGTCTGCTCCCCAGCTTGTGCCAGCAAGTTTCCTCATGATCGCCATTCTTTCTCTGGCTTTCATTCGGTTTCTCTCAATCTGACTTTTCCATGTCATGCGCCGATCAAATGTGACTCCCAGATAGGTTGGGTTGTCGTTTGGCTGCAGGATTTTGCCATTTAGGCTTAATTTGGTACTTTGGGGTTTTAATGAGAGCGAGAATATTGTGCACGTGGTTTTCTCCTCGTTTATTTTGACCGTAGAAGGAAGTAAAAATGCAAAGTTTATTATATAAAGCTGACATTATATGTGAAGACGTATTTGAATGTAGAATGAATTAGCCTGGGAATCTGGTAAGTATTGTGACCAGGTTTCGGAAGTTTTTACTGGAATCTTCCCACAAACCTTGACCTTTCTGATCTGGCCCTTCTTCAGGTCCACTTTATCACTGTCGAACATTATTTTATGAGATTTCTTGTTGACTTTGTTCATCTGTTCACAAGAAGAAACCCAGACAACTCTGTAGAATGTCAACACTTGATTCAATGTTTAAACATCCAACAGTTGAACTGAGGCTGGTAGCAAAATTTGACACATCAAACATCCAAGAAATGAAATAGGTTAACATAATTGACATTCCTTTTTCTATCTCTTATAATGGCATCATCATCTCATCATCTTCTTCCACTTGTGTCGCTAGACGTCGTAGTGAGGTGTGAGGAGGTTTCGTGGTCTGCATGTTGCTCTGTAACCTTGATGTCTGCAACACATTTTTAATGGTAATTGTAAACACACATAGTGATCTAAGTTTAGTGCTTGTAATAAACACACAATTGTTTCTCCTAAATATTTATTGCAAACATACACTCTTATTTCTATTAAGTATTTATTGTAAACATACACAATTGTTTCTGTTAAATAGTTATTGTAAATATACATAATTATTTATGTTAAATAGCTTTTGTAAACACACACAATTGATTTTGTTAAAAGGTTATCCTAAACATTCACAATAATATATGTTAAATATGTTCGAAAGGTAAGGAAAGGGGCCAAAGGATTATAATAGAGTATACAGGTAAATGGAGTGAACAAATCCAAGTATGCAGTGAATAAGGCAAATGCAATTTTAGGCATGATGAAAAGACATATTAACCATAGGCGTAACAAAGTGATTGTCAAACTGTATACAGCATTAGTTAGACCTAGATTGGAGTACAGTGTGGAGTCATTATCGTAGAGTATATATAAACATGCCGGAAAGGATTCAAAGAAGAGCGACAAAACTGATAGTGGGATTCCAGAATTACAGTTATGAGGAAAGACTCAGAAAAACTTACATAAAGTGTCTAGAAAAAAAGAGAATTCGAGGTAACATTATAGGTTTATAAGATAATCACAGGAAAGGTTCATTTAGACTAGAATAAGTTTTTAAAAAAAACAACCACCAACGAGAACGAAATGACACATATACAAAATAAGTAAAGATTGGATATTAGGAAATATCTTTTTAGTCACAGGATGGTCAATGCTTGAACTGCATTGCCCCTGGAGGTAGTGTGGGCAGAGACAGTTATTGCATTTACGAATATTTGGAGGTGAATAGGATTTAGAGTAGGGTAATGCAAATGTAACTGGTTGTATACAGACTCTGATGAGTCTTCTATACCAGTATAAAAACATTTGATAAGTTAAGTCAAGTTAAATGGTTATTATAAACACAAACAAATGTCTCCACTGAATGCTTATAGTGAACACAACATAATTAAAATCAAATTTTAAAAGATGTTTTTGAATTTCTCAGAATGCTGCGTCTGGAAATTGGAGTGCAGTGGAGAGCTGTGCTTTCGCCCTCTCCAATTTAAAGCCGACAATGACAAAATAACCAAAATTATTAATTGTCGGTGAATATGTAGTTTGCATTGGTACTATTCGTTCGGTTAAAAATGAAAGCTCCCATTCGAACACTACCTAGTGTTGAAAGCCAGTTTCAGATATTTAATACTGACTGTCTAACTAAACAAATGAGCACAAATACATTTTTAACATGAGCTAAACGACTAAGAACCATCAGGAAATTGAACTTTCATAAATTATGTAAGTTCAATTCGACATTTTATTTCTTAAGCATCAAATATAGCTTCTGTGGTACATATATTATAATTATATATTATGATTATTTTAAGAGTTATTTTTCGGTTGTTGAAATTATGTAACCATTACCCATGTAAATAAATTATATAGGTTTTCTTTTATGGTCAGGATAGTGTTACTATGTTTCTCTGTAATGAAGTCATGTCGTAGTGCAAGTAAAGTATCCCATAGCATTACTGCCGTAGGGGTGTGAGGTGTTAGCGATCTCACATTTCAAAGGCTCGGCTATATGAGGGAGGTAGCCATCTCCTCTCCCTCGCCGCTTTTACTTCCCGGACTGAACCGGTACCCATTTAAGGTTGGGTCGACCCGGGAGCCATTGCGGTCTGAAAAAAACATTACCGCCTCAACTGGGGAATGAACCCAGGAACACTCAGATGCGAAGCCAGCGCGCTAACCACTGCGCTACGCGGCTCCACGTAGTGTAGATACGTAGTTATAATTCATAAAATAATAAAATACTCAACTCAGCTAAACATACACTCTAAAAACCTTACGCTGACACATATTATTATTACTACAATAACTTCTAAATGTTGTTTAAGGTAAACAAAAAGGCTGTTTTACTTGTAATGAATATGATATTTATGAATCCGCCTTCTCCGCACTCTCCTTTTTCTCCTTTTGCTTTTTCTTTTGTTTTCTATTTAAATTGATATTGAATAGTAATATTTAAATCGTTTACGTGTCTAATATGAGTTGCGCTTTTTCTCGAACGAAGACTTTCTGTTTATAATGTAATTTGTCGGTTTTAGTGCTTATACGCGCAAAAATCGCATCAATAGGTAATTAAATCTTGAATACTTAACATTGAATATTGTTTAAAAAGCAAGTACAATCAATTATAAGTTCCTGAAAAGTTATATGCTATCTTCACTTTATGATTGTTACTAGTGTGGTTGATTTGCTCTTCCTTGGTTATATTGTTTATTTCACATACTTCAACTCTTCCCATCAACCAGGAGTACCAGATACAGCAAATCGTGCTTAGACGAGGAATACTGTGTATTTTCAAAGGTAGTAAACAAACTGAAAACAGAGATTGATCGTTATCTGTCTACTCAATTCGGAAATGGTCATTAGACAGGTAAGTTAATGTACGAGGGTAAGTTAGTAAGTAGATCACAATCTGATATGGGGTGTGTGAAAAATGTAGTTTCTAGTTTCAAAGGTGCCATTAATTAGTGGCAACATCTAGCTTTGTGATTGATGTAGGAAGCAGACATGATGTATCGTATGCACGTGCATAGCTTAAAGACAATATGATGACCATGATGACAGTTTACAATCTTCTTCTTCTTCTTCTGCGTACACAGTCAGACAGTAACCATTATTTTCTCGAAAAAAGCGGCGGTCATCCTGAGACTCTCGCCACTACCATAGAGCTTGTCTTGCAGTTCCACTGGCAATGGCCACATCTGCTCTCTCTGATCCTCGTATGTCGGGCAGTTCTGCAGCAGATGTTCAGTGGTCATTTTACCAGTACCGCACGGGCATTCGTCGGTACACCCTATCTTCAATTTGTTGAAGAGGTGGTACCTCAGTCTGTTGTGGCCAGTGCGAAGTCTGAAGACAACGACCTGCTCTCTTCGGTTCAACTGGTAATAGGCATCGTTTTTGGTGTAACCAGTATGTTCGGTTTCCCATTTGGACATGTACCTGGCTTTGATAAGCCGTTTTGACTCTTCGTACGTCATACTGGTATCTATTTGTGGTAGCCTTGCACCTTCTTTTGCCAGTCTGTCTGCCTTCTCGTTGCCTTTGATGTTGCAGTGTGACGGAACCCACTGTACCACTACCCTTTTTGGTGCGGACTGATGGCACAGTTTGCAGAGTGCTGCTCTTAAGTCATTAAGCTCAGTGTTTTTCTGGCTTTTTAGCGCTGTGACTACTTCGAGAGCATCTGTCAGCAGGACTATATGGCTCTCATTTTCACTGTGTGTTACCATTTCTTCCACTGCCGCCCTCAGTGCCTCTGCCTCTGCTCTGAAATTGCTCGTGTACTTACCAGTAGCGAATGACAGTGTTATTTTTCTGCCATTTGGTAGGTTCAGGAATGCTCCTGCCCCTCCGTTCTGTGTAGTGTTTGTTACAGAACCGTCGGTGTATGCATGGGTCCAGTCCATGCTTGGGTAGCTTTTCGTTATGAAGCTTAAGGTAGTGTCTCTCCTTTCTTTTTCGGTCTGGCAGTTTTTGTTTGCAATACCTGGTATATTTTCTACCACCTCTGGAAATATATCCTGCCTCCAAGTAGGTTTTCGAACAGTAGTGATGGGTTTTGGTGTTGTTAGTGCGTTTATGGGATCTTCGTGCATCTTTGCTTTGGCTATTTCTGCAAAGTTTCTCCGCTTTAGTTTCCCAGTTCCCAAATTGTTTAGCCTCTGGTACATTGGATGGTCCGTCAGTCTTCGGAGTTTCTCTGACTGCAGCTGGGCTCTGCAGTCTCTTCTGTCGGTCATGGATTGCAGTTTTGTAATCTTTTCAAGTTCTACAATTGGCGTTGACTTCATGCCACCTGTTATGATTCTCATGGCTTGGTTTTGAAGTTTGTTAACTTTATCGAAGTTCGCCTTCGCTGCTGTTGTCCATGCCGCGATGCCATACTCGAGAACTGGTCTCACTCTTCCAGTGTACAGTTTCTTTAGTATGCCTTCGTCTGCTCCCCAGCTTGTGCCAGCAAGTTTCCTCATGATCGCCATTCTTTCTCTGGCTTTCATTCGGTTTCTCTCAATCTGACTTCTCCATGTCATGCGCCGATCAAATGTGACTCCCAGATAGGTTGGGTTGTCGTTTGGCTGCAGGATTTTGCCATTTAGGCTTAATTTGGTACTTTGGGGTTTTAATGAGAGCGAGAATATTGTGCACGTGGTTTTCTCCTCGTTTATTTTGACCAGCCATGAGTTCGCCCACTCTTCCAGCGATGTTAGGGCCGTTTGCATCCGATTTCTTGCTATGGTGAGATTCTTTTCAGAGGTCCACATAGCCAGATCGTCTGCAAACATTGAGCTATGGACTCTTCTTGGTATATTCTCTGTAATATCGTTTATATATACCAGGAAGAGTGTGGGTGACAGTACTCCCCCTTGGGGTACTCCCTGCTCGAGTGTCACCTTTTTGCTCATCTGCCCTTGTACTTGGACTCTGGCCGTTCTTTGTTTGAGGTAGTGGTTGATCCACTTGTACATCTTCCCACAGACATCACTTCTTCTTAGCTTGACTCTAAGTCCATCCTTCCAGACTTTGTCAAATGCCTTTTCCAGATCCACCCAAACAGCTACTGTGTGTTTCTGTGCCTGGTAGGCATCTTCTATCTCCTGGGCTATGAGGATGACCTGGTCCTCAGTGGATCTGTGCTGTCTAAAGCCGGCTTGCTGTGGAATTAGTATTCGTTTTTCTTCCAGATGCCACATCAGTCTGGTGTTTATCATCCGTTCCATCAGCTTGCCGACACAGCTCAGTAGGCTTATGGGCCTGTATCCATTTGGATCTGTTTTGTCCTTTCCTGTTTTTGGTACTGGTACCAGTATTGCATCTTTCCATGCCTGGGGTACAATACCCCTTTTCCAGCTTTGGTTCAGGACTGATAGTAGTTTTTCCTTCGCTGTTTGGCCCAGCCCCATCAGCATTTCGTTTGTTATCCCGTCTTTTCCGGGAGATTTCCTTCTCTTTAGTGTTCTCATAGCCTCTTCCATTTCGCGCATTGTTAGTTTGGCCATCATGTGCTCTTCAGGAGCCGTATTTATGTTTTCGTGCCCCTTTAGCTCTTCGCTAATGTCTGTATGCTTATCTGCAGGGACCTCGATGTGGTTTGCTCTGGCATAGTGATCGACAAAGGCGTTTGCGGCTTTCTTACCTGTGATCAAGTTCTCGCCTTGCTTGATAGTAATTTGTTTATTTGACGGGGTTTCGTCGTTCATGGCTCTGACTAGCTTCCATAGCTTGTTCCCTTCTTTGTCCAGGTTTAAACTTTCCGTTTTATTTTTCCAACTTTCTCTTGCTGTTTGCTTGAGAGTGTGTTTGTACTTCGCCGCGGCGGCTTTGAGGGCGATGTTTGCCTCCACGGATTTTTCTCGTTCTGCCATGTTCCTAGCATTTGTTACTGCATCTTCCACTTTCTGTAACTCATCATTCCAGTAGGGCTTATAGTTTTTCCTAGCTCCTCTTGGGATGGTTTCAGTGGCGGCTTGCATTATTGCCTTGCTTAGGCTCTCTACCATGGGCTTCATTTTGGTGTTTCGTGTGTTGATGGTTTCACACAGCCCATCTGTCAGGATTGCAAATCTGTCCCAGTCGGCTCGTTTGTAATTCCAACGTGGGAGCGGTTTTGTTTCCTGTGGGCCTACTTTCATGTCAATGGTTAGCCTGATCGGCCTGTGGTCGCTACCTGCCAGTTGGTTTAGCACCTGGCGGTCTATTTTATAGTGTATGTCCTGTGTGGAGAAGGCCAAATCTGGAGTCGAGGTGGTATGCCATGTTCTTGAATAGAAGCTAGGGCTATCCTCCGGCCTATTGATTAGGGAGAGATTTGCATCTATCTCCCAATCTTCCACTTCGTCACCTCTGCTGTCTGTGTCAGAGTATCCCCATCTCTCCGAGTGGCTGTTGAAATCTCCAACCACTATGCAGTTGGAGTCTCTGACCTCCATACTCGAGAGCGATAGGTCTCTGTTTGGTGGTCCGTACAGATTGAAAATGCGGAGCTTCGTCTCTTGAGCCATTATATCAACTCCTACAATTTCTGCTTGTCCGGTGTGATTGACAGGTACCGCGCTACTCGGTATGCTGTTTCTGGTCAGTATCAGGACCCCTCCTTTGTGGCCTTCTCTATCTAGACGGAAAGCCTGGTATCCTCTGATTGAGAATTTATGGTTTTTGTTGAGGTGCGTTTCCTGGATACATGCCACGTCAATCTTACCTTCATGCAGGTGATGTGTTAGGGAAAGTTTTTTGTTAATGACTCCCTCCGCATTCCACTGTAATATTCTGAGGGTCTTGAGGTTTTGGCCAATAGTCGTTTCCCCATAGCCATGTGCCTTGACTCCACGACACATGGGTGGGTGACCACCAGTAGTCAAGGGTGGGCCCCTTCGAGGCGTGGGGCCCGGCGCTATCGCTGCCTGGCGGGTCTCCTCAGGATGAGCGCCATACGTTTTTCGAATAGGTTGTGCTGCCATCATACTGTGATTTACGTTGCACTGTTTTGTTAGGCTTGCGGCCCCGTGCATCCGATTTCAACAGGCGTTTCTGTAGGGATGCCCTCCTTAGCCTTTGGCTGTCCCCAGCCTATCTGCAAGGCAGCAGTTGTTTACGATCAGAGTTTTCTCTCCTATGGAAGTTGTCTTACCAGACTATCGAGTCTTCACTACTCGTGTCTATAGGGTGCAATGATGGTATGTGATATATGAGATGGACTGGTTTACCCGGAAGAGAGGCAGTCCAGTGTGTCTGTATCCCAGGATCGTCACGTCCTGCCAGAAACGTAGCATTTGCATGTGAGTGGGGTATCTCTTTGTCCCTTTATTTTCTTGGCTTCTATGCAGGGATGGTACGCCTAGCATTCCCCGCCACCTGGGGTGTTGACACAGTGGGGCAGGTGTGCAATGTCCGCTGGTCTGCATCTCTTCTGCGTCCAGCATGATAGTTATGGCTGATAACATACAGAGGTAGATATCGTAACCGGAGTGCATTTAGCCAGAGGACAAGCCTGGTAATGTCACAGAGATGTTGATCGCCTGGTGTGCGGACAACTCTCATGGTCAGTGGTTGAGTCTTGACAGTTCACAGTGTGGTGGCTGCTCTACTGTTTTCGACACCCCGACTAGGTTCTAAGTCTTTGGTTGGTGTTTTTCGCACCCCATCGCCGTATAGGGTGAGTATCAAGCAGTTTTCCGCCCGCTTTGATTTGCGGGCGGCAAGGACCTCTTACTGTGGCTCTACCTGATAGGGCTGGGGCGCAAGCCCCAGGTCCCGAGCATGTAGGAGCCTCCCATTGCAGTGGTGCTGAGATTTTGGGCGGGATTGCGGCTTTCAAGGGTTCGGCCGTAATCCCCCGCATGGTAGCCTCGCGCCCTTGGCTTATCAGCCTGGTACGTGAACCAAAGTGTCTGCGGCTCCTCTCGATTTGAGCTGGTTTTCCGTAGCAACGCCCTGTCATTTGTAGGGTAAAACTGACCTGTCTTCAGATCTATTTCCAGCACCCGTTCACTATTTGGTCAGACGAATTTATTGAGGGCTTTTGTTTGTCAATGACCAGGTATTTGAAATCTGCGGAGTTAAACACGATTTCCGTAGCGTTCTTTTATTTGAGCTGACTTGTCGTCCGTGAGTCTAATACCAGCGTACGTTCATTATTAGACCCAAACGGCAGTGCTCTCAATTTGTCAGTTGTTCTACAGTATTGGCGTGTTCAGTCAAATTAAGCCGCAGGTTCCACACCTGGTGGTGCCCTTCCGTCAATTCCCTTAGCGAGATAATCAAGTTTCTTAAAGGGTAGCCCCAAAGATTTTCGAGGGTCTAATTCCAGCACATGTTCTCTATTAGACCCCACTAAGGTGTACTTTTTGATAGTCATTCTGCAGTATTGGCGTGGTAAGTTAACTTAGGTCTCAGGCTCCACTCCTGATAGTGCTCTTCCGTCAATTCCTTTATCAAACACTGGATGCAGACAAAACCGAGCCACAGGGGACATAACCCCAGATTTCTGGGGGTCTAAATCCAGCACCAGTTCCATATTAGACTCCAGAAGAGTGGTCTCGGCATGTCAATCATTTCAGTGTTGGCCGTGTTGAGTCAAATTAAGCCGCAGGCTCCACTCCTGGTGGTGCCCTTCCGTCAATTCCTTTAAGTTTCAGCTTTGCAACCATACTTCCCCCGGAACCCAAACACTTTGGTTTCCCGGAAGCTGCCCGCAGAGTCATCGAAGCAACTCCTGCGGATCGCTAGTCGGCATCGTTTATGGTCAGAACTACGACGGTATCTGATCGTCTTCGCGCCTCTGACTTTCGTTCTTGATTAATGAAAACATTCTTGACAAATGCTTTCGCAGTAGCTCGTCTTGCGGCGATCCAAGAATTTCACCTCTAACGCCGCAATACGAATGCCCCCGTTTGTCCCTGTTAATCATTACCTCCAGTTCCGAAAACCAACAAAATAGAACCGAGGTCCTATTCCATTATTCCATGCACCATTATTCAGGCAGCCGAGGCCTGCTTTGAACACTCTAATTTTTTCAAAGTAAACGCGCCGGCCACCCAGGACGCTCAGCGAAGAGCACCCGTGGGAGAGAGCCGGCAGACGGTAGGGCAGGAGACAACGGGCAGTGAACCGGCGCGAGCCGGACCGCCCGCCTGCGCCTGAGATCCAACTACGAGCTTTTTAACTGCAACAACTTTAATATACGCTATTGGAGCTGGAATTACCGCGGCTGCTGGCACCAGACTTGCCCTCCAATAGATCCTCGTTAAAGGGTTTAAAGTGTACTCATTCCAATTACGGGGCCTCGAAAGAGTCCCGTATTGTTATTTTTCGTCACTACCTCCCCGTGCCGGGAGTGGGTAAGTTGCGCGCCTGCTGCCTTCCTTGGATGTGGTAGCCGTTTCTCATGCTCCCTCTCCGGAATCGAACCCTGATTCCCCGTTACCCGTTACAAACATGGTAGGCATGTCACGTACCATCGACATTTGATAGGGCAGACATTTGAAAGATGCGTCGCCGGCACATGAGGCCATGCGATCAGCACAAAGTTATCCAGAGTCACCAGTGGGGACGCCGCAACCCCGCGAGGGGAAACGACGATTGGTTTTGAACTAATAAAAGCGCTCTTTCCGCGAGGGTCGGAGCTTGGTAAGCATGTATTAGCTCTAGAATTGCCACAGTTATCCAAGTAGGATCGTGTCATCTAAGGAACCTCGACTGATTTAATGAGCCATTCGCGGTTTCACCGTGAGACAGTGTGAACTTAGACATGCATGGCTTAATCTTTGAGACAAGCATATGACTACTGGCAGGATCAACCAGATATCTGTCGGAGACGTACGTACTGCGCACACCGGTCGGCGGAGGAAGGGTGTGTAAAAAGCCTCACTGGGACGGCCGCAGGGACCGACTGACGGGACGGACGGACGGTTGTTCCACCCGTCCCTCACTCCGTCGACCTAGGACCGCCTGACAGGGGCCTCCCACACGCACCAGACGACCGACCGACCGGGCTCGCTCGAGGAGGGATGGCAGCGCTCTGTGCAGAACGGATCCCAACGACCTCGGCGACGAATTTCACTGGGACTAGAGACACAATTTGGCCTGCCCTTCTTCTCCGTAGGGAGAGAACGCAGGGCCTCGAGGCAACGATTCCTGCTTTCCATTTGCCGGTCACAAGCTCTTTGCGAGAGTCGGACCACCAGCGAGACGTACTGTCGAGCTCTGCTATAAGCCTTAGATAAATCACCAGAGACGGACCACGTTTCCTGATACGGACCAGACTAGCGCACCTCGGTGGAGGAGCCACTACCACAAACCGCACCCAATTCGCACTACGGGGAAAGGCAGGCGAGCGTTTTCCGCAAGCCCGCGCTATCGCTCCGCCTGGCGGGACTGAGATCGCTTTACGAACACTGGATGAAATTGAGTCGCTGCGGCGAGACAACTACCCCAGATCAGTTTACAATCAAAGAACAGCGTGCTGGTGTGCGTTTTATGTGGACAAAAGGGCTGCTGGAAAGAAATGATTCTGCTAGTTGAATCAATAAAGTTTCTTGAGGACGTTTCACAATTGGTGATGAAGCCCTACCTGGTCGCTCTTTAAACATTGCATCCATCCAGCATCTGTGTGGCATGTAGGAGAGATGATTCGAGTTGACAGGCGAGTAAGATAGGCAGTCTATGAACTGCAACAATGTGTTCGTATGGTTTAGCTTACAGTTTAATACATGCTATCACTTCCGCGAGAGACGTTTCGAGAATGACGGAGAGTTTGAACGGAAAGTGCAGTTGTAGCTAAGAAAACAAGTTGGACTCCTATTCTGGAGGTTTTGAGCCCTGATAAAGCAATTGGATAAGTGTATCAATATGTGTGCAATTCATGTTAAGAAATAGGGAAGAGTGAAGTTTTATTTTCTGTATCTTACAATATTTTATTTAATAAAACTTTTATTTTTGACATCTTATATTCTATCCAATTCAGTTTTTATTCTTGACATCTTAAAATTGCAATATTCTATCCAATATAGTTTTAATTCTTGGTTCCTGACAATCACATCATTCTATGAAGAATAGTTTTTATTCTCACCGTCCTACAATCGCAGTGTTCTGTGATATATAGTTTGTATTCGCATCGTCCTCCAATCACAGTGTTCTGAAAAGTATAATTTATATTCTCTCAATTTTATCATCCTCTTTCAGGTATAGTTTTTTTTTCTCGTCATTTTGCAGTCACAATATTCTTTCTAAATCATCTTTCACAGAAGAAACATCTGAAATGTTTCCTCAATTTACTTGTTAGAATTACCCTGTTACTCATAAAAATAGTAATTGTCCAATATATTTCAGATCTTTCTAAACTAAACTTCAAAATCGTGCTTGAACAAAGTTTTCACTATCTTCATTTTAACTATAAAACTTTTTATCCAAAAATAGTTTCGATATCGGCATCCTGTTTTTTTGGTAAAATATTTTCTTCACAATAGTATATATTACTATCATCGAACTCCAATTTCTATTATCACTTTACAACTCTTTTAATTCGTTTCCAATATCAATTTGACTAATTTCATCTTAATCTTAAAATATGTTGCAGTATAGTTCTTTCCCTACTCCTGTCCTCAAAATGTACCTCCATATTCAATTTTTTAAATCGTCAACTTATACTAAAATATTTCATAAAATGAAAATTTGTACCACTGAAAATCTATATCTTTAAGAAACATAATTCCTGCATATTCGTCTACCCGCAAAATCTTTCTCCATTTTTGGTTTCCGCTATCGTCATCTAGTTACAAAATCTTTAATTCAGTTCAATTTTGACTACCGCAAGCTGCTCTCCAAAGTCGTTCATCCAATCCAGTTTCTACTATCATCGGCTGCTCCACAAAATCTTTCATCGAATCCAGTTTTTATTATTGTCAGCTGCTACATAAAATTGTGCATCCAACCCAGTTTTCACTATCAGCTGCAGCAAAAAATCTTTCATCCAATCTAATTTTTACTACCGTGGGGAGCTACACAAAATCTTTCATCCAATCCAGTTTTATTGCTATCATCTTAGCATCAAAATTGTCTACCAATTATTTTTATATCGATCTTCCTCACATTTATATTCAAACATACCTCTTCTGTTTTTTTATATGTCCCTTCTATTTTTGATACAAATCTATTTTCAGATTCAAAAGATAAAACTTTGCCTGATCGCTGATAGGATGACGATAACCAAAGGTCTACACAGTCTCTGAATTTTAGTAGCACAGTAAATAAAAAAAAGCTGTCAAGATATTCGTTATACCACTATTTTTAGTTCGAATGTAGCCATGTTACTTAATATTTTATCGCGGTCTAGATATGTAGCATCACTTGTAGTCCTAATCTAGAATTATACCAACATTTGTATTCCCAGTCTAGCTAGATTTCACAATTTGAATTCCTAGTCTAGCGTTAAAAACAGCATTTGTATTCCTAGTCTAACTAGATAACACCATTTGTATTCCTAGTCGAGCGTTAAAAACACCATTTGTATTCCTAGTCTAACTAGATAACACCATTTGTATTCCTAGTCGAGCTAGAAAACACCTTTTGTATTCCTATAGCTAGATAACAACATGTGTAGTCCTACTTACTTTCCGTTTTCCAGCCACTACGTTACGTACCATTCTTTTAGTATTCATACACATGGACTGCTGTGTCGTTGCCACTCAGCAGGACGTCCATTCTGTCTCTGGGAGGTTTGAGCTAATTATCAGGTGGCCTTTGTCTTGTGTTGCTCTACATTAGCATGTTTTATCATCCCTGTATCCCCATCCTTTTAAGTTTTTCATGCATCGTGATATGTTACTTCGAAGTCTATTTAGTGAATTCTATGTTGCGAAGGCAGGTGATGTGCAAATGCAGATTCTTCTCGTCACAAGATCCAGGGGAACTTCGTCAGCACTTTCATCTTTCCATGGAGCGTTTTCCAGAACTAGTTTGTCGGGGCTGGGTTAAACGTTAGAAACTTTGCCTTAAATATATTTTTATGCACTGCACCTGCTGTCCAAACATAGGGTGTCTAGAGAAATTTACCTGTTTCTTATTTTCTATTCTTTGACGCAATTATTCTTCGTACCTCATTTATAGTGCTAATCTAGATATATAGTACAATGTATCGTCCTAATCTGGTTATGAAGCACATTTTGTCGTCGTAATCTAGTTATGTAGCATACATCTGTCGTCCTACTTTAGTTATGTAGCACAATTTGTCGTACTAATCAAGTTATACAGCACAATTTGCTGTTCTAATGTAGTTATTAAGGATAGATCGTCATCCTGATCTTGTTGCACAATTTGTCGTCCTAATCTAGTTATGTTGCACAATGTCTATTAATAATCTAACTATATAACGCCATTGTTAGTCAAAACCAGCTATAGCTTCATTGTTATTCCTACTGTAGCAGAAGAACACCATTGCTAGTTATAATCTAATTACAACAGTTAGTCTTAATTTATCTATATATGTTCATATCATTATTGTTAGTCTTAATATAGATATAAATGCTGTTAGCACTATTGTAAGTCGTTCTTCTTCTTTTTCTTCTTCTTCTTCTGCGTTCGTTCTCAATCTCCCGAAACGAAGCCCTGAATAAGCTTCGTATGTAGCAGGATGAAGTCCGGAGAAGGGAATGCTTCGTCTCGCTAGTGTACAGATTTACTGTGATATTTGCACCTTTCGGTCTAACACATCCATCTTCGGCAGAAAAATTGTAAGTGCTGATCTAGCTATATATGCTCGTAGCACTATTGTAAGTCATAATCTTACTATATAACACCATGGTAAGTCCTAATCTAGCTATATAACACCATGGTTAGTTCTAATTTTGCCATGGCACCATTTATATCGGTGCACCTAATCTAGCTATTTGATACATTTTAGTCGTAATGCAACTATTTAACAACAACATTAAATAACTTTATCTCTTGTGTTTATTAGATGTCCATCCGGCTGATCAATGCAATCAAAATACCGGCTCTATTAAATGCTTTATTCGTTTAAAATCAGTCTCTATTTTTGACGTTTCCTTTTATAAATTAAATAAAATAGATAACAAGAATATATATACTTATTCCACAGCGGTTGTTGCTTTTTGTTGTGATAGAAGGAGAATAGTTTAGTCTTATTTATCTCACCAATGCCTGTTCGTTCTCGCTATAATTGTACTTCAGGTAAAAGTTTAGGCACTTCTCATAACTGATGTTATGGAAGACCCGGAATATGTAGAAACGTACTTTCCGTGTCCGGCCACCACGTCAAACATCATATTTCCAGTGTTCTTCCCCTTCTTATTTTTCTTACGTTGTCAGAAGTAAACTTGAATTTGTTCAAAGAAAGCAGCGGTCATCCTGAGTCTGTCGACACTGCCATGTCGCTTGTCTTGTGTTAGCACTGGTGATGGCCATATATGCTTTCTCTGGTTTTCGTATGTCGGACAATTTTGCAGCATATTCAGGAGTCATTTTCTATATACTATAGGGGCATTCGTATGTAGCACTTAAAGTCAGGTCAGGTCATCCCGTAAAGGGTGAGATCGTTGGGGCACACATGAACACATCATCACAATCTCACGTCATCCTTCTCTGCCAGCGGCCGCTGCCTGTGCCTGTTCTGGTCAGAGATTGGTCCATTATTTTATGTTGTCTTTCCAGCTCTTTTTGGGACGACCTCTTCGTCATCTGTCTTGCACCTTTCTCTGGAGGATCTTTTTTCCAAGACCATTTGATCTCGATATGTGACCGTACCAATCGAGTTTCCTTCTTTTGACAGTTGCCAAGAGGTCTTCAAAAGGTCATATTGCTGTTGTAATTATATCTCGTATTTCCTCATTTGTAACTTGATCTTTGTGCGTGACGTTTAAAAGTCTTCGGAAACATCTCATCTTCAAGGCCTGTATCCTTCGCTAAAAATCAGCGGTAACTATCCATGTCTCACAAGCATAGAGGAATATTGACAGGACCAGTGTACGTATTAATCTGATTTTCGTGCACAATGCTAACCGTTTATCCAAGTGCCTCACTCATAATTCCCTCAACGAATATATTGAAAAGAGTTGGAGAGAGTGTACACCTATGTCTCACACCAATTCACAAGAACTGCGCTGGACGGCTTGTCATACAGTTGTTCAACGACCTTTATAATATTTCCGTTGGTTTTATACATCCTCATGGTTGCTCATAGCGCTTTATGCTATACCGTATCAAAAGCCTTTTTACAATCAACAAACACATGAAAAAGTAATTGCAGCCTTAAATTAAATATCTGTTCTGTAGTGCTTCTTCCCTTGCTCCTCGGCAATGATGTTCTCTGCTTGAAGTTTCAATCGGTCGAGGATTAATCTATACATGACCTTGCTAGGGTGGCTGATGAGGCATATTGTTATATAATATTGGCACAGCTTTAGGTTTACAGACTCATATAACAGATTAACCATTGATTGTGTCCATAATTCTGGCCAGGTTCCTGTCGCCCATATTTTGTTGCAGATGAGTGTCAGATCTTCCACTTCTCCAATTGCCTGTAAGAGCTCTGCTGGAATATAGTCCACGTCGTCCGACTTCCCTTCTCTCAGTGTCTTTATCGCTGCAGTTTCTTTGTTATCAGTTGGTTATCCTCTATAGTTGTTGATGTTGGATGGATTATTTTATCAGATTCGTTCCGTCCCCTTATCTTCAATTTGTTGAATAGATGGTACTTCAGTCTGGTATGGCTTGTGCGGAGCCTGAAAACCATCCACTGCGCTTTATTGTTCGCCTGGTAATAAGCATCATTTTTTCTGTATCCAGTATGCTGTTTCCAATTTGTCCATGTATCTGGCCATAATAAACCTTTTCGACTCTTCGTAGGTCACACTAGAATCAGGTTTTGCTTATCTTCCGCCTTCTTTTGCCTCTCTGTCAGGCTACCCATTAGTTTGAAAGTTATAGTGGGCTGAAATCCACTGTACCACGACTCTTTTGGTTAATCGAGCCACCGAGAAGGCATTTGACAATGTGTGGAAAGAGGGACTTAGTCAAGCTACGAAGAAGTGAAATATCTGGAAACATGAACACATGGATCTGCCACTACCTCGAAAACAGAATAGCCAGAGATCAAGTACAAGGGCAGATGAGCAAAAAGGTGACAGTGGAGCAAGGAGTACCCCAAGGGGGAGAACTGTCACCCACACTTTTTCTGGTGTATATAAACATCATCACAGAGAGAATATACCAAGAAGAGTCCACAGCTCCATGTTTGCAGACGATCTGGCTATGCGGACCTCTTAAAAAAATCTTACCGTAGCAAACAATCGGATGCAGCAGGCCGTAACATCGTTGGAAGAGTGGGCGAAATCATGGCTGGTCAAAATAAATGAAGAAAAAAACAAAATGTACGATATTCTCCCTTTCAAATAAACCACAGAACGCCAAAATAAGTCTTAACGGCAAATATCTACGGCCAAATGACAACCCAAACTACTTGGGCGTCACATTTGATCGGCGCATGACATGGAAATGTCAGATAGAGAGAAACCGAATGAGAGCCAGACAAAGAATGGCAGTCATGAGGAAACGTGCTTGCACAAGCTGGGGAGCAGACGCAAGCATACTTAAGAAACTGTACACTGGAAGAGTGAGACCAGTTCTCGAGTATGGCATTGCGGCATGAACAACAGCAGCAAAGGCGAACTTTGATAAAATTAGCAAACCCAAGCCATGAGAGTTATAACAGGAGGCATGAAGTCAACGCCAATTGTAGAACTTGAAAAGATTAAAAATATGCAATTCATAACCGACAGAAGAGACTACAGAGCCCAGCAGCAAGCAGAGAAACTCAGAAGACTGACAGACCATCAAATCCATCAGAGACTAAATAGATTTGGAAAAGGGAAACTAAAGCGTAAACTCTTTGTAGAAATTGCCAAAGCAAAGATGGGCGAAGACCCTATGAACACCATAACAACACCAAATCCCATCCCTACTGTACGAAAACCTAGCTGGAAGCAGCATATCATTCCAGAAGTAGTAGAAATTTTACCAGATATTAGAAATAAAAATATCCAGATTTAATAAGAAAGAAGAGACATAACCTTGAGGAACATAGTGAAAAACTACCCAAGCTTGGAGTGCACCCATTCGTACACTGACGGTTCTGTAACACACACAACACAGAATGGAAGGGGAGGGGTATTCCTGAGCCTACCAAATGGTAGAAAAATAACACTGTCAGTGGCAACTGGAAAATTTTCAAGCAATTTCAGAGCGGAGGCAGAGGCACTGAAGGCTGCAGTAGAAGCAATGGTGACAGGTGAAAGAAATGACAGCCAGATAACCCTGTTTACAGATGCCCTGTCCGTGGTTACAGCACTAAAAAGCCAAAAAATACACACCTTAATTATTTAAGAACAGTACTCTGTCAACTATGCCAGCAGTCCGTACCGAAAAGATTAGTGGTACAGTGGGTTCCATCATACTGTAATAATCAAGGCAACGATGAGCCAGACAGACTGGCAACAGAAGGCGAAAGACTACCACAATCATTTTATAGTGTGACCTACGAAGCGTCCAAAAGGTTTATTAGGGACAGGTACATGGACAAATGGGAAACATAGAATACTCTCTTCACAAAAAATGATGCCTATTTACAGTTGAACAGATGAGCTCAGGACGTAGTTTTCAGACTCCGCACAGGCCACAACAGACTGAGGAACCACCTATTCAATAAACTGAAAATAGGTGGCACTAACAAATGCACCTGTGGTACCGAGAAAATGACCGCTGAACATCTGCTGCAAAATTGACCAACATACGAGGACCAGAGAAAGAACATGCGGCCATCACCAGTGCCAACACAAGACAAGCTCTATGGCAGTGTTGACAGCGACAGGATGACCAGCTGCTTTCTTCGAACAAATTCAAGTTGACGTCTGACAGCGTTCAAAGAAGAAGAAGAAGAAAAAGAAGAAGAAGAAGAAGAAGAAGAAGAGAAGAATAACCTTACACGTCAATTGGATAATGCATTTCCTGTTTCTTGTCATCATTTGTCGTTGGGTTCAGGAAGTGCTAACGTCTAGTTGAAGACGCCCCATGAACAGAGCCGATAGTTATTCTTGTTTATGAAGACAACGGATTTTGGTTTCACAAAGAGACGCATCACACCAACAAAAAAGGACGGTTATAGGCTGTGCCTAGGTTGTGAGATCGGGGACAAGGACCGACGTGTCATGTCAATAATGAGATCGGGGTCTAGGACTGAAGTGTCATGTCAATAATGATACCGGGAACTAGGACTGACATGACCTGTCAATAATGAGATCGGAGACTAGGTGTGACATGACATGGCAATAATGAGATCGGGAACTAAGGACTGACATGTCATGTCACTCTGTACTGCTATTTAAACAGAAAAGGACGATCAATGTTGCTGACCAGACCCAATGGTGTGTAGAGAACTGACATATCTTAATGACTGTAAATTTTACATGACCTCCTACAACTTGACAAACAATTTCTAAGAAGAAATGTTGGCCTATTCAAATTTTCTTTCTGCAAAGCGATCACTGCTTCTAGGGAAAGTCTTTCTGCTTCAGACGAATCAGTTTCTTTTGGATGCCGAAGACAGAAAAAATCCATCATCCGTAAAAGCATCTACATCAAGGGATGCTGATTATAAGCCTATTGAGATATGTACCGCTACATAAAATCTACCTAACATTAAAGAGCTTGAATTTGATGATCCGTGAGAGATCTGAAATTGCCAACAGGTACAGCAGAGCTGTTTGGATCAACGTTTCAGCGATGGAGTGAATATATGCTACCAGCAATGGAGAAAGTATTTGCTACTAGCGATGGAGAGAGTATATGCTACAGCGATAGAGAAAGTATATGCTACCAGCGATGGAGAGAATATATGCTACCATTATTAAAAAAATAAAATATAACTTCCTTGATTGAGTTATTCTGATGACAGCCATCATTCTTTGCTGCATTGAAAGACATTTCGTGGACATAACTCTCAGACAACAGCGGCAAAGCGATCTATACAATAGCGACTTCTGTAGAAAGTCAAGATTAAGGATGTCCTGCAGCACGTCAACCATTCTAAACATTCTGTCTCGGGCACTGGTTGTCCCGAGGATGGCTTACTTGTTTGTTTCACGATCGAGAGTGTTGTGTTCTAAAGTTTATACCATATATGGCCATTAGCGAATCTTGCCATCTAGTTAGGCGTCTTCCAGGTGGTCTTTGTTTTGCCGTGCGGGTACCACAGAGTGGTTGCTGTGCTCCAGCGTTCGTCTTTCCTTTTGACTACATGACCAGCCTAGCGGTGCTTGGACTTGTATGCATGGTGGATGACATTTTTGACGTGGAACAATTACCGTATGTCAGTGCTGTGTAAGCCCTGAATGATAGGTACATATAAATAATTGATCCAATAAAAACGTTCATCAATACAAAACTAATTATTTAGTTTTTGTACAAACGGTGTCGGAGACGAAACACTTGATCATCCAGACACAAATAATCCGGAACGCTTTAACACGACGTTTTAAGAGTGTATCTTCCTTTGCAAAACTCACTTAGCCAGTCATAAATAAACTTCAATAATATAACTGACTATTCTTAAAGGTTAATGGCCAATGTTCACTTGCTATAAACGGTTTTACTGTTTTACTGATGTAGACATTTTAGTTATTTAATGCCGCAGGACGATACTCCAGATGTTGGAATTTGTAAGACATGAGAAAAGCTGACGCAACAAGCAGCAATATCTTAAATAACTGGTAAAGGAAAATCGTGAACCTAAGTCACAATAGGAGTCGGTAAGTGAAGACGTATTTTGACTGTAGCCTGTACGTAAGGAGCTTAAGTCTATTTTAACTAAAGTTTGTAAGCTAAGAGTTACTTTTGTTTTGACTGCAGCCTGTAAGTTTTGAGCTAAAGTTTGTTTTGATTATAGCATATTAATAAACAGCTAACATCTGTTTTCACTGTAGCTTGTAAGTAAAGAGTTAAAGTCGGTATTGACTGTAGCCTAATTGTAAAGAGATAATGTTTGTTTTTACTGAAGCCTGTGAATAATGAGTTAACGTTCTGTGAATATAGCCTGTAAGTGAGGAACTAATGTTTTTATTAACTGTAGCATGTAAGTAAAGAGTCAAATTTGGATTGAATATAGCACTTACGTAAAGAACCAAAGTGTTGACTGGAACCTGTAACTATAGAGCTATAGTAAGTTTTGACTAGCTCATAATGAATCAATCAATAAAACAATAAATAAATCAACCATTAAATGGATCAATATATTTCAATTCGTTATACCTAAAAATCTTGTCATTTATATGAGAAGCTTCCGAATTAAAAAATACACAAGTTATGAAATGGTGATCTTCCAATTTCTTTTGTAGTTTGGTGTGTCTTAATATGTATTGACTGCAGTCTAGAAGTGGATACATACACTTTGGTGTAAGTGCAGTTTGTATAGGAAGACATATACTATGATGTTAGTCCAGTCTGAAGGGGGAGATATACACTTTGGTATCAGTGCAGTCTGGAAGTAAAGACATATACTTTTATGTCAGTGTAGTCTGAACGGGGAAGTGATAACATATGCTTTGATGTTACTGCAGTCGGGAAGTGGAGACATATACTTTGATGTCGCTGCAGCCTGTAACTGAATATTTTCCATTTACGTTGACTGTAGTCAGACTTATTGACTGACAAACTCAAGTATTGCAGCGTTCGGCGGAGCGCAGTGATGATTTATCAAGCACTGTGTCATGTGATTCTTCAAAAACTGATTAAACTCTTTTGGTGCCTTTAGAAAGGTGTTACTAGAAAATAAAGATTCCACAGTTGTATATCCGTGTAAGCAAAAAGGCAACCGCCAATAGTGTGATAGTCACAAACAAATCTCCATATTGTCTTTTGCTGGAAAAACTCTGGCCCGAGTGTTATTCAACCACTTAAATACGTTAATCTATGACCACGTGAGAACACAGAGGCAAACATAAAACTTCAGAATAGGTGGCAGGGGCAGCAGCTTGAACACAGCACTACTCCCAAATATCTAGGTGGGAAGTTGGACTGATCGCTGTCAAGAAACAAAACGTAAGATACACGCACGAAATAATATCATCCAAAAACGGATGGGCGCAACATGGAAAGAATATCTATCAACTCTCCGGACATCTGCACTTGCCCTGTGCATTCCCGTAACTGAATACGCTGCTCCAGTCTATAGAAGGTGTGCAGTTATGCAGAACGAGTTGACACATGAATAGTATAGTAACTGGCCGATAGTATCATGATTCTTAAAAATTACCATGGGAAAAAAAACTTGTAAATGTTGATTAAGGTTGAGTTTAATCAAGATTTAAAAATGGGTATGGTCAGATACCGCACCGAGACGAGAACACAAACAAAATCTATGTTACGACCAATAGGCCTTCATCAGGGACAACAATACTGAACTAACAAATCAACATATAAGAAAAAATGGTCAACTCATCTGTTTCTGATAGTGGACCCAGTCTGTCTAAGCGACCGGTTAGGCCAGACGCTTGATTGAAACTGAATCGGAGCGGTGAAACACAAAGTGGGGGAATGTGCCGGATAAGCCAATGGTTGCCAAATAGTGGTCCAGATGGGAGAACAAATAGATGGCAATTTAAGCCTGAAGGGCGTGAGGTTGATATAGAAGGAGGGGGGGGGGAGAACTGATAGAATAATGAGGTGGGGGCAAAGTAAGACAAATACATGGAGGCCAGTGTTAGGGTTTAAGAAAAAGTATGGAAGATATTAATGCCATGTGGTTGGAGACAGCACATACTAGAGTTAAGTCTATTCTCAAAGGCGAATCGATGACGATCGTCAGAGAAGCACGAAACTAGACCAGTGCCACTAACGTCAGCCGTACCCCGGTGCTCAGGACCATTGAAGTGGCTGACAAATGGGGAACCAGTGCGGTTGCCGATGTCGTTGAGGTGTTGGCGGAAACGCTCCCGCAGTTCCATACCAGTTTCCCCAATATATGTCACACAACACTGGCGGCAGATGATAGAATAGATGAGCTTACGAGAATTGCATGTGAATCCCTCTTTGATGAAGAGTTCTGCTTTAGGAAAGGTGATGGAGCGATAAAGGATGACATGAGGGCAGGTAACATAGCCACGTGAATTTTTGCACGGCTTGGTGCCTTGGAGGCTATGAGGGCTGGTGTGTAGGCGACTACTGACCAGTAAGTTCCTCAGGTTCCTATCTCGTTTGTAAGCGACAAGGGGAAGATCGGGAACAACTTTACGTGTGGCAGGATCAGAGTGAAGAATATTGAGATGGCGGAATAGGATATCCCGGACAGAGACGCCAGCCCAAAATGAGAAGCAATGAAAGTCGCCGTATCGAAAGATGGTACGAATTGATGCAGGTCCCAAAGATCGAGCTTACGGAGGAACGTACTCCACGGACATCATCTACCATACAAAACATGGAAGTCACTAAACAGACTCCGAACTGGTGTATCACGGTGTAAGAGGGACATTAAGAGATGGGAAACATAGATGATTTTTGTTTTGTTTTTGCGTTCGCCTTATTTCTCTATTCCCCAAGGCGGGTGTGCGTTGCACTGTGGTTTTTATTTTGCGCCTGTCGGCCCAGTGCATCCGACTTCAGCATGCATTTTAAGTAAGGGTCTGCTTCTTCCTGCATTTTCTAAGGGTTTGCTGTGATGGGGATCGAACCCAGCACCTTCGGATTGTGAGCCGTGTCACTTAACCACTAGGCCACGCCGTCCCCACATAGATGATGACACACGTGACTGTGACGAAACAAAGGACCCAGACTACCTAATAACCTGCCTCAACTTCCAGAAAACACGTAATAGGTGCGATGGAGGAAAATCAAATGCCGATCTATATTGCTGAATACAGGATGTTGTCTGGATGGCGGGAGCTTGGACACGGCAAGGATGAACACGAACGACAATTGGGAGCGGGGTTTACTCTAAGAGATTCAGTGGATCGTGGATAAACCGATAAACGCATTCAGAAAAAATGCCAGGAACAGTATCGTGACATTTACACCACATTAGGGACGACAAATGCCTTTGACACTGTGAACAGAAATATGGCTAAATGTGGCTGCCTGGTGAAAATCATTATAATGGTAGATAATTTCTATGAGGCATGACGACACGGGTCCAGAATGAGGCAGATCTATATGTTCTTTCTCAGTAAAATATGTCGTAAAACGGGACTGTGCTCTCGGACCAACGTTGTAAAATAAAATGTTTACATCAATGCTCACTGAAACTGTGGTAAATGCTGATGTGACCAACATCAGTCACAAGATCGATGTTTAATCTGTGGCACCTGCGAGCCTTTACTCAAATGCTACTATCTTGAACCTTCTGTTCAGCCTACTACATGGAAACCCTACCGCTAACCGACAATCACAGTGTATATCCAGCGTGTACTAGATGCTAATACATTTAAATACCTGCCCAGTCATCGGTCTTACATTGCTTATCTATGCTAAGGAGACCTAGGCGATGTAAAATCAGCCATGTCAGACGGCTTAATCACTTCTACATGGACTGTCTTAGCCGCTTCCTCAAGATAAACTGGCTGGACATGATAACCAGCTACGAACTATTCTAAACGGCAAAACTTCCTAGCATCTAACTATGTTTAAGCACGACCAGGTTTCGTTGATTGGACACCATGTTCGCAAGCCTGACCACAGTGTAGAAAAGCACTACAGACATGCAGGCGTTCATCGGACAAGCAATAATAAACATAGAAGATTAGCTAAAGATATAGTTGGAAGAGCTATATATTGATGTTGATTCTTGTGAGGCATTACATTCAATATGGCGCTCATCGATCACACAAGGTGCTTACCTGGGCGACCTGACAATCTCAAATAAAGTAAGGAAGAAGCAAGCATCACGAAAGGTCGCCACACAGGTCTCTCTGTCAGGGTCTTCGACGTGTGTTCTCTCAATCTTTAAACTACATACTACTAGTAGTAGTAATAGTATTAGTAGTAGTAGTAGCAATAGTAGTAGTAGTAGTAGTAGTAGTAGTGGTAGCAGTGGTAGTAGTAGTAGTAGTAGTAGTAGTAGTAGTAGTATGTAGTTGCAAGCATTAGAGAACACACGTGGACGCTGTTGAATTACAGAGCGCCCTATGTGGCGAACTTTCGGGTTGCTCGCTTCTCTCTCGCTTTTTGGAGATTCCTAGGCGAGCACTTTGTGTGATCGCGGAGCCCCATATTAAGCGCAATGACTCCAGAGAGTAAACATGATACATTATACATTCTTCTGACCGTGGTCATCCATTCCAGCTGTGACACGTTGTTACAGTTTACTTTATGTTTGAGCTCACCGTGTAATAGTTGCTTTGGGGTGTGTGTCCCTATCTGGAATGCGAACAAGTTCCATACATTATAGCTGAGCCAATTTAAAAAATGTATGAATGCTCAACTTGTTAGTATTGCTAAGCATTTCAGAGTTAAGCACTTTGTCCTGCTACCTGATTCTGAGCAGCCTAAAAGTAGGGAAATCGTCTGAGATCTCTGACCTGTCTGTTATACAATGTCCAAGTGTCACAGACATGCAGTAGATGGGATACTGTCACACCACGATACACTTTGGTTCTATGTACGGTTTCCTTGTGACAGGCTGGAAGAGTATCTTTGTTTTCTTAGTGCTGATTGTGAGGTTAAGGTTACTGCATGCCAGCGAAAATCCGTCATGATGGACTGTATACTTTCTTTTAGGCAAGTATTAAGACCGAAATCTAAGATAGAGACCTTGGTGAATGATTTCAGGGGGCACTAGATGGAAAGTAGTCCTGTACCTGATATGCATGCCAGTAACAGCACCACAGTTAGCACCAGTGAGTATTCCTGCAAAGACCATGCTGAAGAGTGTCGGTGTCAGTACACAACCCTCTTTGACACTGGTGGAGACTGGGAAAGCCACAAACAATTCTTTATCGTGCTGTCCACTCGCATCATCAAATTAGCTGGCGACCGCAATGAATCTGCAGGGGCAGCCAAACTTGGCCACGATTTGCCATAGCACATCCAAATTGACGGTGTCAAAGGCTTTGGACAGATCGAAAAAAACTGTGTACAGGTCACAATTCTGTTTTTGACGTTGCAGTTGACGTGCTGCATATATAATGTCAACTCTCCCACCACCCGAACGAAAACTAGACTGACTCTCAGGTAGTAGACCTTGCCCAAGGTGACCATTTACATGGTTGAGCAGGACTCGGGTCAGAGAGATACCCTTGTGGTTGTCGCAAGATTGACGATTGCCCTCTGGCTTGTACAGGTGTACAATTGTGGCATCCTTCATCTCCCGTGGAACTGTCTTGGCTCCATCAATACAACAAACAAATGTAAGATTATTTATTTACATCTCAAATTTATTTTCAAAAAACGGTCCCTTATGATGTTGAAAAATGTGTTCTTGAACAGAGCTGGCACGGATGGCTCAAGACAGTAGACCTTGCTATGTATTTGTTAAAGACCTATGCCCCACAAGGAACTGAAAGGTTTTACTTGATTGAATACTACCTATAAGGTCACTGTAAAATGTTGCATTGTTCTACAAAATGTGACGATATACCGTCCTTACAGAAATATTGAATCGATCTTCGTTGTTAAAGAGCTAACAAATAACCGCTGAACACAGTTGCCAAGTTGGACAGAACACTTGTCAATAGAAATGATGCGAGCAGTCTGTGTGATGGCACTGGCTTGTGTCTTGGTTTCTGTTGGTGAGTCTGTTATGTAGAAGGAAGTAAAAATTCAAAGTTTATTATATATAGCTGACATTACATGTGCAGACGTATTTTGATGTAGAATGAATTAGCCTGGGAATCTGACAAGTATTGTGACCGGTTTTCATAAGTTTTTATTGCCATCTCCGGATAAACCTTTTACCTTTGATATGGCCCTCCGTCAGGTCCACCTTATCACTCTCGCACATTATTTTATGAGATTTCTTGTTGACTTTGTTCATCTGTCCGCAAGAAGAAACCCAGCTAAGTCTACCGGTCTAGAATGTCAACACTTTATTCAATGTTAAAACATCAAACAATTGAACGGAGGCTGGTAGCAAAATTCGACTCATCAAACATCTAAGAAATGAAATAAGTTAACATAATTGACATTAATTTTTCTATCTCTCATAATGGTCTTCCCATCATCTCATCATCTTCTTCCACTTGTGTCGTCAGACGTCGTAGTGGAAGGTGTGAGGACGTTTCGTTGTCTGCATGTTGTTCTGCGACCTAAATGTCGGCAACACATATTTTAATGGTTATTGTAAACACACATAGTGATCTACGTTCAGTGCTAGTAATAAACACACAATTGTTTCTGCTATTTATTTTTTGAAAACATACACACTTGTTTCTGTTAAGTAATTATTGTAAACATACACAATTGTTATTGTAAATATACATAATTATTAATGTTAAATAGTTTATGTAAACAAACACAAATGTTTCTGTTAAATGGTTATCCTAAATATCACAATAATCTACCTTAAATTTGTTTCATAGGTAAGGAATTGGACAAGGGGGTTAAAATAGAGTATATAGGTAAGGTCAGTGAGCAAATTCAGGTAGCATTGAATTAGGCAAATGCAATGTTAAGCATGATAAAAAGCATGATATTAACCATATGAGTAAGAAAGTGATTGTCCAACTGTATAAATCATTAGTTAGACCTAGATTGGAGTACAGTGTGGAGTAATTATACCACAAGAGATATAAACATGTTGGAAAGGATACAAAGAAGAGAGAGAAAACTGATAGTCGGATTCCAGAATTACAGGTATGAGTAAAGACTAAAAAAAACTGGCCCACGGTGTCTAGAAAGGAAAATATATCGAGGTGACAATACAAGTTTTTAAGATAATCACATGAAAGGTTAATTAAGACTAGAACAAGTTTTCTATTCTTCTTCTTCTTCTTCGTACTTGAATTTGTTCGAAGAAAGCAGCTGTCATCCTGAGGCTATCTCCAATGCCATAGAGCTTGTCTAGTGTTGCCACTGGTGATGGCCACATGTGCTTTCTCTGGTCCTCGTATGTCGGGCAATTTTGCAGCAGATGCTCAGCAGTCATTTCCCCTGTGCCACATGTGCATTCGTCAGTGCCAACTATCTACAATTTATTGAATAGATTGTACCTTAGTCTGTTGTGTCCTGTGCGAAGTCTGAAGACCACGACCTGTTCTCTTCTGTTCAGCTGGTAGTAGGCATCATTTTTTGTGTAGCCAGTATGTTCTGTTTCCCATTTGGCCATGTATCTGACCCTAATTAACATTTTGAACTCTCCGTAAGGCACACTACAATCTGGTTGTGGTAGTCTTGCATCTTCTTCTCCTAGTCTGTCTGACTCCTCGTTACCTTTGATGTTACAGTGGGACGGAACCCACTTGACCACTACTTTTTTTCATGCGGACTGCTGGCATAGTTGACAGAGTACTGCTCTTAAATTATTAAGTTCAGTAATTTTCTGGCTTTCTAGTGCTGCAACCACCGACAGGGCATCTGTCAACAGGACTATCTGGCTTTCATTGCTTTTGCCTGTGAGCATTGCTTCTACTGCAGCCCTAAGTGACTTTGCATCCGCTCTAAAATTGCTTGAAAATTTTCCAGTTGGCATGGACAGTTTTATTTTTCTACCATTTGGTAGGCTCAGGAATACCCCTCCCCCTCCATTCTGTGTTGTGTTTATTACAGAACCGTCGGTATATACATGGGTCCAGTCCATGCTTGGGTAGTTTTCCGTTATGTACCTCAGGGTTATGTCTCTCCTTTCTTGTTCAGTCTGGCTGTTCTTTTTTCCAATACCTGGTATATTATCTACCACCTCCGGAATGATATGCTGCTTCCATGGGGGTTTGCATACAGTAGGGATGGCTTTGGTGTTGTTATGGTGTTCATAGGGTCTTCGCTCATCTTTGCTTTGGCAAATTCTGCAAAGAGTCTCCGCTTTAGTTTCCCGTTTCCAAATCTATTTAGTCTCTGATGCATTGGATGGTCTGTTAGTCTTCTTAGTTTCTCTGCTTGCTGCTTTGCTCTGCGGTCTCTTCTGCCAGTCATAAATTGCACATTTGTAATCTTTTCAAGTTCTACAATTGGCGTTGACTTCATGCCTCCTGTTATAACTCTTATGGCTAGGTTTTGAAGTTTGCTAGTTTAATCAAAGTTCGCCTTTGCTGCTGTTGCCCATGCCGCAATGCCATACTCGAAAACTGGTCTCACTCTTCCAGTTTACAGTTTCTTTGTTATTCTTTCGTCTGCTCCCCAGCTTGTGCCAGCAAGTTTCTTCATGACTGCCATTCTTTGTCTGGCTCTCATTCGGTTTTTCTCGATATGACTTTGTCATGCGCCGATCAAACAAGTACTTTGGGTTGTCGTTTGGCCGCAGATATCTACCGTTAAGACTTTTTTTTGGCGTTATGGGGTTTATTTGAAAGGGAGAATATCGTGCATGTTGTTTTTTTCTTCATGTATTTTGACCAGCCATAATTTCGCCCACTCCTCCAAAGATGTTAGGGCCTGCTGCATCCGAATTTTTGCTAGGGTGAGATTTTTTTCGGAGATCCACATAGCCAGATCGTCTGCAAACATGGAGCTGTGGACTTTTCTTGGTATATTCTTTAAGATGTTGTTTATATACACCGGAAAACGTGTGGGTGACAGTACTCCCCCTTGCGGTATTCCTTGCTCCAGTTCCACCTTTTTGCTATCTGGCCTTGTACTTGGACTCTGGCTGTTCTGTTTTCGAGGTAGTGGCTGATCCATCTGTACATTTTCCCACATACTTCACTTCTTCGTAGTTTGACTTTAAGTCCCTATTTCCACACCTTGTCAAATGCATTCTCTAAATCTATCCAAACCGCTACTGTATGCTTTTTCTCCTGGTAAGCATCCTCTATTTCCTGGGCTATGAGAGTGATCTGGTCCTCAGTTGATCTTTGCTGTCTAAAATCTGCTTGCTGTGGAATTAATATGTGTTTTGCTTCCAGGTGCCACATCCGAGTGGTGTTTATCATACGCTCCATCAGTTTTCTTACACAGCTCAGTAGACTGATAGACCTGTATCCAATTGGATCTGTTCTATCTTTTTCTTTCTTTGGTACTGGTATAAGTACAGCATCTTTCCATGCCTGCGGTACAATTCCCGTTTTCCAGCTTTTGTTCTGGACCGAAAGTAACTTCCTCTTTGCTGTTTGGCCCAATCCCATGAGCATTTAATTTGTTACCCCATCTTTTCCGGGCGATTTTTTTTCTTTAAAGTTCTCAAAGGCTCATCCATTTCGTTCATTGTTAGTTTTGCCACCATGTGCTCCTCTGGTGCCATCTTGATGTTGGCGTGGCTCTTTTGTTCTTCACTTATATCTGTATGCCTGTCTGTAGGGACATCGATGTGGTTTCCTCTGACATAATGTTCTATAAAGGCGTTTGCTGCTTTTTTTCCGTTAAGCATGTTGTCGCTCTGTTTGATGGTAATTTGTTTATTTGATGGTGTTTCGTCGTTCACGGCTCTGACTAAATTCCATAGTTTGTTCCCTTCGTTATCGAAATTGAGGCTTTGTGTTTTTTTTCCAACTGTCTCTTGTTTTTTGTTTCAGTGTTCTTTTGTATTTCGCAGTGATGGCCTTGAGGGCCATATTTCCTTGAATAGATTGCTCTCTCTCTGCCATGTTCCTAGCATTTGAGACTTCATCTTCAGGTTTCTGGAGCTCGTGATTCCAATATGGCTAGCAGTTTTTCCTTGCCCCTCTTGGGATGGTCTCGGAGGCTGCTCGCAGTATTGCTTAGCTATTTCGTGTGTTGATAGTTTCATACAGCCAATCTTTTAGCATTGCAAATCTGTCCCAATCGGCTCGTTTGTAGTTCCAACGTGGCAGCGGTGTTGTTTCCTGGTGGCCTACTTCCATATCAATATCTAGCCTAATTGGCCTGTGGTCGCTACCTGCCAATTGGTCGAGCACCTGACGGTATATTTTGTCGTGAATATCCCTCGTGGAGAAAGTCAGGTCTGGAGGTGAAGTGGTATGCCATGCTCTAGAATAGAAGCTAGGGGTGTCATTCGGCCTATTGATAAGATAGAGATTTGTGTCTATCTCCCACTTCATCCCTCTGTTGTCTGTGTCTGAATATCCCAATCTCTCCGAGTGGCTCTTGAAGTCTCCAACCACTAGGCCGCTGGAGTCCTTGTTTTCTACACTAGAGAGTGACAGGTCTTTGTTGTGTGGGCGATACAGTGTGAATATTCGGATTTTCGTTTTTTGTGTCATTATGTCGACTCCTACAATTTCTGCTTGTCCGGTGTGATTTACAGGTACTGTGCTACTTGGTATGCAGTTACGTATCAGTATCAGAACCCCTCCTTTATGACCTTCTCTATCAAGTCGTAATTTCTGGTATCCTGTGATTGAGCATATGTGGTTGTTGTTGAGGTGCGTGTCTTGAATACAATCTTGCCTTCGTACAGGCGATTAGTTAGGAAAACCTTTTGTTAAGGACTCTCTCCGCATTCCACTGTAGTATTCTAAGGGTCTTGGTTTTTTGGTCAATAGCTCTTGCCTCATGTCCCTGTGCCTTGACTGCACAACACATGGGTGGGTGACCACCAGTAGCATCAGGTGGGCACCTTCGAGGCGTGGGGCCCGGCACTCTCTCTGCCTGGTGGGAATCCACATGATGAGCACCATACTTTCTTCTTTTAAGTTGTGACGTCATCATACAGCGATTTACGTTGCATTGTTTCTTTAAGCCTGTGGCCCAGTGCATCCGATTTCAACAGGCGTTTCTGTAAGGTTTCCCTCCTTAGCCTTTGGCTGTCCCCAGCCCATCTGCAAGGCAGCAGTTGTTTGAGGTCAGAATTGTCTCTCTTAGGAAAGTTGTCTTGCAGGACTATCGAGTCTTCCCCACTCATGTCTAAAGGTGTGATGATGATGATGATATGATATGATATGATATGATGGACTTATGTACTCGTTTTTCAAGTATCCCGGGAGAGAGGCAGTCTAGTGTGTCTGTGTCCCAGGATCGTCACGTCCTGCCAGAAACGTAGCATTTACATATGAGTGGGGTATCTCCTTGCTCCCTTTATTTTCTCGGCTCCTCTGCAGTGATGGCACGCCTATCATTCCCCGCCACCTGGGAGGTGAACAAGTTTTTTTTTAAAAACAGCCACCAACGAGAACAAAAGGCACATATACAAAATAAGTAAAGAACGGTCCAGTTGGATATTAGGAAATATCGTTTTAGTCAGAGAGTGGTCAATGATTGGACTGCATTGCCCCTGGAGGTAGTGGAGGCAGTTATTGCATTTAAGAATATATTGAACGCGCATAGCCTTTAGAGCAGGGTAATGCAAATGTAGCTTGTTGTATACAGACTCTGATGAGTCTTCTATACCAGTATAAAAACTTTAAGTAATTTTAAGTTAAATGGATCTTGTAAACACAAAGAAATGTCTCCTCTAAATGCTTGTAGTAAACACAACATAATTAAAATCACATTTTAATATATATGTTTGACCTTCTCAGAGTGCTGCGTTAGGAAGATACACTGTGGTGAAATGTCGTGCAATGACCCTCTGCCAGTTCGAACCACCAATGACAAAGAAACCAAAATGATTAATTGTCGGTGAGCAAGTAGTCTGCAATGGTACTATTCGTTCAGTTAAAAATGAAAGCTCCCTGTCGAGCACTACCTAGTGTTCAAAGCCAGTTTCCGATATTTAATACTGAATGTCTAACAAAACAAATGAACACAAAAACATTTTTAAAATGACCTAAACAACTAAGAAGATGACCAATCAGGAAATAAACTTTCATAAATTATGAAAACTCAATTCAACATTTTTATCTTCAGCATTTTTATAAATATGTAGCGGTAGTACTACATTGATATTTCCCACGAGTATGGGACTGATATTTTTACTTGTATTGAATATTTTCGCAGTTATATTTCAGCCAACGAGTATTCATCTGAGAACGTTACGACATTAGAAAATGGCCTCGAAATTCCAATTTAATTTTTAAATTCACCACAATCAAATAATAAAAATTGATTGATAATCCTATTTATCTTTCTAACGCTTCTCTCGCCATTACCCGTTTCCTGACTATTTACTATTTGCCATTTGCTATGTTCTCATTGCTCATAATTTTGATCAAATGCGTTCATAATAAAACACAGAGCAATCTGGAATTGACCAGCAAGTATCGTTACCCAGGCAACGTAATTACCATAACACGCATTTTAGTGTTTGCATCTGTCGGCTGACTAGTAACACAATCTTTGACGGCAATATTTTGTTGTTGCTTAGATGTTTGCCTCACTAGTTTCTACTGGCGGAGGCGCGCCATTTTCCACCCCATACCGTAGTCCATTGGGCGATATCAGGACGCATAAACCAGTGCTTGGATGCATGTGTGTGTCTGTATGTACCTATGCTAGGTTTTTGCGCCCTCAGAAGCTAGCCCAACCAAAATGCAATAGAAGGGCCTCACCATGAGGGCGCGTGTGAAAGTTGTGCAGGAGTGTGACTGTAGGACAGAGTCAAATAAAACAGAGTGGGGTAAGAGGGGAGAGAAGAGTTGCTCCCAGGGTAGAAGACCTGTCGACGGCAATATATATAAATATTTTTTGTTCAATACATGTCTCTCTTTCTCTATCTATCCTCTCTTTCTCTCACTCTCTCTCTCTCTCTCTCTCTCTGTCTTCTTCTCACTCTCTCTCTGGTTAAAATTATTTAAAAACAATTAATAATCAAATTCTTCAATTCCATTTCTATCAATCATTCTCTCCCATTTTATGTTCCCTCTTACATTTGTTGCGGCCCTTTATTTAATTGTTAGCATTTTCTCAAGATTTCGAGAAGATCCTTGAACAATGTCTTTGAACTATTACGAATCAGGCCTTATGACTTCTAAATCAGCAGTAATTGTCTGTACGGTGTCTCAGCTCCATTTCGTGACGTCATTTTGGTGTCTAGGATTATTTGTCAACTAGCATTTTTTGTTTGTTTTGCGTTCTCCTTTTTTCTCTAATCCCCAAGTAGGTGTGCGTTGCACTGTGGTTTTTATTTTGCGCCTTTCGGCCCAGTGCATTCGATTTCAGCATCCATTTTTGTAAGGGTCTGCTTCCTCCTGTATTTTCTAAGCGTTTGCTTCCCCGGGGTAACTGCCGGTGCTGTCATGGGGATAAAACCCAGCACCTTCCGATTGTGAGCTGGACCGATTAACCCCTATCGCTCGCCGTCACATGCCCGCTTGTATTAATTCTGCTTTTCTTTTGTCTTCTTTTTGGTCCATAGCATGGACATGTTGGTGAAGTCTGATTCTTTTCTCTTGACAAGCTCGATCCGCGTTTATTTATGTTAATCCTATCATTCCTCACAACTCAGAATTACCCAAAGCTTGCAGGCCTTCACATTCATGTCCTGTTTGTTGTGGTGATCTGCGATATCTATACACACGAGTGCTTCGAATGTAGTAGGGTTTGCTGTTACAGGATTGGTCTTTACAGCTGTAAGAGAACACATTTAGCAGAATAAGCCTGATGCTGTCGCATTTCGCTTGCGATTGACAAATATTATTAACTATATGTGACAGTTCCCGCTGGAGACTATAAGAAACAAAGGTTGCCTGAATGCGTTGGATAAACAGGTCAAGTCAGGGTTAATCACCGTTTCCACATTTAAATGACAAAGAAAACGAGAAGTAAAGGTTCACAACGAAAGTGTGAAATTTGGCTAGTTTGGGGGTGGGTGTCGGTTTGACCAATTCTAGTATCGGACCTAAGAGGTAGGGGCTTTGATTGAAAATAGGAACGCGCACAACAGGCTGGTACAGAAATGGGACAAGCACATATGTTTCGTACAACCAATGGGACACCACTAGTCGGCCATATTTCTTTCTAGAGCGAAATGAATAGATAAATAAAATATAAATGACAATGAGAGGCCGGCAAAGAGAGTGAGAGAGAGAGAGAGAGAGAGAGAGAGAAGAGAGAGAGAGAGAGAGAGAGAGAGAGAGAGAGAGAGAGAAAGAACGCGTTCATGATACACACAGGACATTGGGCTATTACTCATGTGTGTGAGTGGGACACCCTGTAAACAAAAAGAGATAGAGAGCTGATAAAATCGAATGAGCAGATTTGTCTCGGTGCGAATTGAGTGGATCTAGAAGACATTCTGACTGTTCTCCAAGGAAACAGTCCGTTTGGCATCTGCGGAACAAAGGTGGCCCTTCGATTTCCAAGTGGAACGAGAGTTCGGCACGATTTAGGATTCAGCGAATCCTTGGGACTGTGATCCCAGTTATACACTGTGAATCCAGTAGTACAAGAGTTCGCCATGATTTAGGATTCAGCGAATCCTAAGGAATGTGATCCCATAGGTACGTGAGTTTTGAAAAATCTGCTTCTTTTGAGTCCTCAGAGAACGAGATTGTTCGACATACGTGTAACACGGTCACCAAAACGGTATGTCTCAAACACTTGAGAGTTGCGTACAGTTGTAAGTGATACATAACGTTTGGGCTAATTTATGTTGAGATGTTTGACAGCCTAAAAGCACCAGCCCTGACATGAGCGACAGATCATCAACAACGTAGACTAGCTGGGAGACAACTTAAAGATAGAACCATTGATTATAATACAATTGAATTAGGTGAAGTTTATGATTTATGTGTTTTTCATATAAGACGTAGAATATGGGTTTTATGTAGTTTACAGGAGTAAGATCATTATCATTTGTTTATATCTTCTGTGGTAGTTTAGTACATATATTATGATTATTTAGTTTAAGTGTTATTTTTCGGTTGTAAAATTATGTAACCATTATTCATGTAAATATATGATATTGTTTTCCTTTATGGTCAGCATAGTGTTTCTCTGTTTTTAAGTCATGTCGTAGTGTAGATACATGGCTATAACTCATACAACAGTAAACTACTCAACTCAGGTAAACATTGACTCTAAAAACCTTTTCTGACACACATATTATTATTATTATTATTACTGCGGTAACTTCTAAATCTTGTTTAAGGTAAACAAAAAGGCTGTTCTAGTTGAAATGAATATGATGTTTATGGATCCGCCTGCTCCGCACTCTCTGTTTTCAAGAGATTTACTTTTTATTTGTTTTTAATCTAAATTGATATGGGATTGTAATATTTGAATTGTTTACGTGTCTAATATGAGTTGCACTTTTTCCAGAACGAAGACTTTCCGTTTGTAATGTAGGTTGTCGGTTTTAGTTCTTATACGGTCAAAACTCCCATCAAAAGGTAATTAAATCCGTTATACTTAATATTGAATATTGTTTAAAAATCAAGTACAATCAATTGTAGGTTACTGAACAGTTATAAGCTATCTTCACTTTATGATTGTTTCTTCTTCTTCCTCTTCGTCTTCTTCTTCGTACGCAGTCAGACATCTACCTTTATTTTTTCGAAAAAAGCAGCGGTCATCCTGAGGCTGTCGACACCGCCATAGAGCTTGTCTAGTGTTGCCACTGGTGATGGCCACATCTGCTCTCTCTGATCCTCGTATGTCGTGCAGTTTTGCAGCAAATGCTGAGCGGTCATTTTCCTGGTACCGCACTGGCATTCGTCAGTGCCACCTATCTTAAATTTGTTGAATAGGTGGTACCTAAGTCTATTGTGGTCAGTGCGAAGTCTGAAGACCCCGACCTGCTCAACTGGTAATAGGCATCGTTTTTTGTGTATCCAGTAAATTCGGTTTCCCATTTGGTCCTGTATCTAGCTCTAATAAGCCGTTTTGACTCTTCGTATGTCATACTAGTATATGGTTGTGGTAGTCTTGCACCTTCTTTTGCCAGTCTGTCTACCTCCTCATTGCCTTGGATGTTGCAGTGGGATGGAATCCACCGTACCACTACCATTTTTGGTGCGGACTGCTGGCATAGTTGACAGAGTACTGCTCTTAAATCATTAAGTTCAGTATTTTTCTGGCTTTTTAGCGATGTGACTCCGGCCAAGGCATCTGTAAGTAGGACTATATGGCTTTCATTCCTTTTACCTGTCACCATTTCTTCCACTGCCGCCCTCAGTGCCTCTGCCTCCGCTTTGAAATTGCTTGTGTATTTTCCAGTAGCGAATGACAATGTTATTTTTCTGCCATTTGGTAGGTTCAGAGATTCTCCTGCCCCT
This sequence comes from Ariolimax columbianus, assembly GCA_036924085.1. NCBI lineage: Eukaryota > Metazoa > Mollusca > Gastropoda > Stylommatophora > Arionidae > Ariolimax > Ariolimax columbianus. The sequence goes on along the minus strand of JAVGWX010000010.1, from coordinate 18,921,761 downwards.
CCGTTCTGTGTTGTGTTTGTTACAGAACCGTCGGTGTATGCATGGGTCCAGTCCATGCCTGGGTAATTTTCCGTTATGTAGCTCAGGGTAGTTTCTCTTCTTTCTTCTTCAGTCTGGCAGTTTTTGTTTCCAATACCTGGTATATTTTTTCTAATTTGCTTATAATTGTTTCTAATGTGGTTGATTTGATCTTTCTTGGTTCTATTGTTTTTTCAAATACTTCAACACTTACCATCAACAAGGTTTGCCATAGCCAAGAAAAGGTGCTTAGAGTTTGTCAAAAAAGAATGTGCATTATCAATGGAAGCGTCCAGACTGAAAGGAAAGATTGAGAGTTTTCTTTCTACTCAATGCAGAAATGGTCAATAGACAGGTAAGGTAATGTACGAGGGTAAGTTAGTAAGTAGATCACAATCTGATATGGGGTATGTGAAAAATGTAGTTTCTAGTTTCAAAGGTGCCATTTAGCTTTGTGATTGCTGTAGGAAGCAGACGTGATGTATCGCATGCACGTGCAGAGCTTAAAGACAATATGATGACCATCCTGACAGTGTACAATCAAAGAACAGCGTGCTGGTGTGCGTTTTATGTGGACAAAAGGACTGCTGGAAAGAAATGCTTTATGTTTACGATGAGCAGTGATTGTCATATTAATCGGAACCTAACTGAATCAATAAAGTTTCTCAACGACGTCCCAAAATTGGTGATGAAGCCGTACCTGGTCGCCTTTTAAACATTGCAACCACACATCGTCTGTGTGGCGTATAGGAGAGATAATTCGAGTTGACAGGCGTGTAACGATATGCAGTGTATGAACTGCAACAATGTGTTCGTATGGTTTAGCTTACAGTATAATACATGATATCACATCCGCGAGAGGCGTTTCGAGAATGACGGAGAGATTGAACGGAAAGTGCAAATGTGGCTACGAAAACAAGTTGGTCTCCTATTCTGCAGGTTTTGAGCACTGATAAAGCAATTGGATAAGTGTATCAATAATTTTGCAATTCATGTTGAGAAATAGGGAACAGTGAAGTTTTATTTTCGGTATCTTACAATACTCTATTTAATATAATTTTCATTTTTGACATCTAATATTCTATCCATTATAGTTTTTTGTTCGTTGCATCTTACAATCACAATATTCAATCCACTATAGTTGTTTTTCTTGGTTTCTTACTGTCACAATATAATATCTAATATATTTTTTATTCTTGACATCTTACAACCACAATATTAAATCCAATACAGTTTTAATTCTTGGCACCTTACAATTACAGCATCTAATGAAGTATAGTTTTCATTCTCATGATCCTATAATCGCAGTGTTCTGTGATATATAGTTTGTATTCGCATTGTCCTATAATCACAGTATCCTATCCAGTATAATTTGTATTCTCTCAATTTTATCATCTTCTATCCAGTATAGTTTTTTTTCTCTATATTTTATCATCTTCTATCCAGTATAGTTTTTATTCTCTCAATTTTATCATCTTCTATCCAGTATAGTTTTTATTCTCTCAATTTTATCATCTTCTATCCAGTATAGTTTTTATTCTCTCATTTTTATCATCTTCTATCCAGTATAGTCTTTATTCTCTCAATTTTATCATCTTCTATCCAGTATAGTTTTTGTTCTCTCAATTTTATCATCTTCTATCCAGTATAGTTTTTATTCTCTCAATTTTATCATCTTCTATCCAGTATAGTTTTTATTCTCTCAATTTTATCATCTTCTATCCAGTATAGTTTTTATTCTCTCAATTTTATCATCTTCTATCCAGTATAGTTTTTATTCTCTCAATTTTATCATCTTCTATCCAGTATAGTTTTTATTCTCTCAATTTTATCATCTTCTATCCAGTATAGTTTTTATTCTCTCAATTTTATCATCTTCTATCCAGTATAGTTTTTATTCTCTCAATTTTATCATCTTCTATCCAGTATAGTTTTTATTCTCTCAATTTTATCATCTTCTATCCAGTATAATTTTTATTCTCTCAATTTTATCATCTTCTATCCAGTATAATTTTTATTCTCTCAATTTTATCATCTTCTATCCAGTATAATTTTTATTCTCTCAATTTTATAATCTTCTATCCAGTATAGTTTTTATTCTCGTCATTTTGCAGTCACAATATTCTTTCTAAATCATCTTTAACCAAAGAAACATCTGAAATGTTTCCTCAATTTAGTTGTTAGAATTACCCTGTTACTCAGAAAAATAATAATTGTCCAATATATTTCTGACCTTTCTCAACTAAACTTCAAAATCGTGCTTGAACAAAGTTTTTACGATCTTCATTTTAACTATAAAACTTTTTATCCAAAATAGTTTCGATATTGGCATCCTTTCTTTAAAAAAATATTATCTCCACAATAGTATCAATTACCATCATCGAACTCTGAATTATTGACCAAAAACACAAGACCCTCAGAATACTACAGTGGAATGCGGAGGGAGTCATTAACAAAACGATTTCCCTAACACATCACTTGCATGAATGTAAGATTGATAATTCCAAGTAACACTCCTCAACAGCAACCATAAATTCTCAATCAGAGGATACCAGACCTTCCGTCTGGATAGAGAAGGTCACAAAGGAGTGGTTCTGATACTGACACGTAACTGCATATCCTCAAATGGAAGAAAAATAACACTGTCATTGACAACTGGAAATACACAAGCTATTCGAGAGCGGAGGCAGAGGCACTGAGGGCGGCAGTGGAAGAAATGGTGACAGGTAAAAGGAATGAAAGCCATATAGTCCTGCTTACAGATGCCCTGGCCGTAGTCACAGCACTAAAAAGCCAGAAAAATACTGAACTTAATGATTTAAAAGCAGTACTCTGTCAACTATGCCAGCTCCGCACCAAAAAGAGTAGGGGTACAGTGGGTTCTATCCCACTGTAACATACAAGGCAACGAGGAGGCAGAAAGATTGGCAAAAAAATGGTGCAAGACTACCACAACCAGATACTAGTGTGACATACGAAGAGTCAAAAAGGCTTATTAGAGCCAGATACATGACAAAATGGGAAACAGAACATACTGGCTACAAAAAAAAACGATGCCTATTACCAGTTGAACAGAAGAGAGCAGGTCGTGGTCTTCAGACTTCGCACTGGCCACAACAAATTGAAGACAGGTGGCACTGACGAATGCACATGCGGTACCGGGAAAATGACCGCTGAACATCTGCTGCAAAACTGCCCGACATACGAGGATCAGAGAAAGCAGATGTGGCCATCACCATAGGCAACACTAGACAAGCTCTATGGCAGTGTCGACAGCCTCAGGATGACCGCTACTTTTTTCGAAAAAATTAAAGTTGACGTCTGACAGCGTAAGAAGAAGAAGAAGAACTCTGAATTGTTCGTCTTATTTTTTTAATCACTTTACAACTCTTTTAATTTTTTTCCAATATCATTTTGACTAATTTCATTATAATCTAAAAATATGATGCAATATAGTTCTTTCCCTACTCCTGTCCTCAAAATATACTTCCATATTCAAATTTTAGATTGTCAACTTATTCTAAAATATTTCATAAAATGTAAATTTGTACCACTGAAAATATATATCTTTTAGCTACATAATTTATGCAGATTCGTCTACCCGCAACATCTTCTTTCATTTTTAGTTTCCACTATCGTCAGCTACTCACAAAATCGTTTATTCAGTTCAATTTTGACAACCGAAAGCTGCTTCCCAAAGTCGTTCAACCAATCCAGTTTCCAATATCGGCTGCTGCTACACACAACCTTTCATCCAATCCATTTTTAACTATCATCAGCTGCTTCACAAATTTTTTTTATCGAATCCAGTTTTTATGATCGTCATCTGCTACATAAAATTGTGCATCCAATTCAGTTTTTACTGTCCTCGGCTGCTGCACAAAAATCTTTCATCCAATCTAATTTATACTACCGTGGGCTAATACACAAAATCTTTCATCCAATCCAGTTTGTATTACTATCATCTTATCATCAAAATTATCTACCGATTATTTTTATATCGATCTTCCTCACATTTATATTCAAACATATTTCTTCAGTTTTTTATATGTCTTTTCTATTTTTGACATAAATCTTTTTTCAGATTCAAAGGATAGACGTTGAGTTATCGCTGACAGGTAGATAATGACCAAAGTTCTACAGTCTCTAACTTTTAGTTGCACAGTGAATTAATAACTGTCAAGATTTTCTCTATACCTCCATTTTTAGTTGGAATCTAGCCATGTAACATACTATTTTATAGTAATCTAGCCATGTAACATACTATTTTATAGTAATCTAGATATGTAACATACTATTTTATAGTAATCTAGATATGTAACATACTATTTTATAGTAATCTAGATATGTAACATACTATTTTATAGTAATCTAGATATGTAACATACTATTTTATAGTAATCTAGATATGTAACATACTATTTTATAGTAATCTAGATATGTAACATACTATTTTATAGTAATCTAGATATGTAACATACTATTTTATAGTAATCTAGATATGTAACATACTATTTTATAGTAATCTAGATATGTAACATACTATTTTATAGTAATCTAGATATGTAACATACTATTTTATAGTAATCTAGATATGTAACATACTATTTTATAGTAATCTAGATATGTAACACCACTTGCAGTCCTAATCTAGTCATAAATCACCATTTGTATTCCTAGTCTAACTAGATAAACACCATTTGTATTCCTAGTCTAACTAGATAAACACCATTTGTATTCCTAGTCTAACTAGATAAACACCATTTGTATTCCTAGTCTAACTAGATAAACACCATTTGTATTCCTAGTCTAACTAGATAAACACCATTTGTATTCATAGTCTAACTAGATAAACACCATTTGTATTCCTAGTCTAACTAGATAAACACCATTTGTATTCCTAGTCTAACTAGATAAACACCATTTGTATTCCTAGTCTAACTAGATAAACACCATTTGTATTCCTAGTCTAACTAGATAAACACCATTTGTATTCCTAGTCTAACTAGATAAACACCATTTGTATTCCTAGTCTAACTAGATAAACACGATTTGTATTCCTAGTCTAACTAGATAAACACCATTTGTATTCCTAGTCTAACTAGATAAACACCATTTGTATTCCTAGTCTAACTAGATAAACACCATTTGTATTCCTAGTCTAACTAGATAAACACCATTTGTATTCCTAGTCTAACTAGATAAACACCATTTGTATTCCTAGTCGAACTAGATAAACACCATTTGTATTCTTAGTCTAACTAGATAAACACCATTTGTATTCCTAGTCTAACTAGATAAACACCATTTGTATTCCTAGTCTAACTAGATAAACACCATTTGTATTCCTTTAGCTAAATAACACCATGTGTAGGCCTACTTACTTTCCGTGGACCAGGCACTATTTCACGCACCATTCTTCCAGTATTCATCCACGTGGATTTCTGTGTCGTTTCCACTCAACAGGAAGTATATACTGTCTCCGGGAGGTGACATTGGTCTTGTGTTGCTCTACATTAGCATGTTTCATCCTCCCTGTATCCCCATCCTTTTAGGTTTTTCTTGCATCGTGATAAGTCACTTCGAAGTCTATTTAGTGAATTCTATTTTGCGAAAGGCAGTTGATTTCCAAACGTAGATTAATTTTTGTCACAAGATCCAGGGAAACTACGTCAGCACTTTCCGTCTTTCCATGAAGCTTTTTCCAGGACTAGTTTGTCAGGGCTGGGTTGACTGTTGAAAACTATGCCTTGAATATATTCTTGTGCCCTGCACCTGATGTCCAAACATAGGGTGTCTTGAGAAGTTTACCTGTTTCTCTTTTTCAATTCTTTGACTGAAGAATTCTTCGTGTCTCATTTGTAGTCCTCATCTAAATATATAGTACAAACTGTGTCCTAATCTCGTTATGCAGCACATTTTGTCGTCCTAATCTAGTTATAAAGCATAGTTTGTGGTCCTTTTATAGTTATTAAGCCAAGATCGTCGTCATAATCTAGTGATGTAGAGCAATTTGTCGTCCTAATCTAGTTATAAAGCACAATGTGTCGTCCTAATTTAGTGATGTAGCACAATTAGTTGCCCTAATCTAGTTGTAAAGCACAATTTGTTTCCCAATTGTAGTTATGTAGCACAATTTTTCGTCCTAATCTAATTATAAAGTACACTTTCTATTCATAATCTAACTATATAACACCATTTTTTTTCATAAGCCAGCTATAACTTCATTGTGATTCATACTGTAGTAACAGAACACCATTGTTAGTTATAATCTAATTATAAGAGTTAGTCTTAATCCAGCTATATATGCTCGTAGCACCATTGTATTTTTTATTCTTTTTCTTCTGCGTTCGTTCTAAATCTCCCAAAAACTAAGCCCTGATCAGGGCTTCGAAAGTAGCAGGATGTAGTCCGGAGAACGAAATGCTTTATCTCGCTAGTTTACAGCTTGACTGCGATATTTTCACCTTTCGGTCTAACACATCCATCTTCGGCGGAAAATTGTAAGTCCTAATCTAGCTATATATTCTCGTAGCACTATTTTTAAGTCCTAATTTTACTATATAACACCATTGTTAGTCATAATCTAGCTATATAACACCATTGTTAGTCCTAATTTTGCCATAGCACCATTTACATCGGTGCACCTAATCTAGCAATTTTATACCTTCTAGTCTTAATGTAGCTATATAACATCAACATTAAAAAACATTATCTCTGGTGTTTATTTCTTTTTTTAGAGGTCAACAGGCTGATCAGTGCAAACAAAATACCGGCTCTATAAAATTCTATATTTGATTATAATCATTCTCTATTTCTGACGTTTTCTTCTGAATATTCAATTAAACAGATAACAAGAATATAAATACTTATTCCACGGCGTTTGTTGCTTTTTGTTGTGATAGAAAGAGAATAGTTGAGTTATATTTATCTCACCAATGCCTGTTCGTTCTCGCTATAATTGTGCTACAGATTCACGTTTATACACGTCTCGTAACTGATGTTATGGAAGACCCGGAATATGTAGATACGTACTTTCTATGTCCGGGAACTACGTCAAACATATTATTTCCAGTATTCTTCTTCTCCTTCTTTTATGGACGTTGTCAGACGTTAACTTCAATTTGTTCGAAAAAAGCAGCCGTTATTCTGAGGCTGTCGAACTTCCATATAGCTTGTCTTGTGTTAGCACTGGTGTTGGGCACATATGCTTTCTCAGGTCTTCGTATGACGGGCAAATTTGCAGCAGATTATCAGGAGTCATTTTCGATATACTACAGGGGCATTCGTCTGTAGCACTTAAGGTAAGGTCAGGCCAGGTCATCCCGTAACCGGTGAGGTCGGGGCACACATGAAGACATCATCACAATATCACGCCCCCCTTCTCAGTCAGAGGCCGCTGCCTGTGCCTCTTCTGGTCGGAGATTGGTCCATTTTATTTATGTTGTCCTCCCACCCTTTTTGGGACAGTCTTGCACCTTCCCATAGAGGATCGTTTTGTAAGACCATTTGATCTCGATATGTGACCGTACCAAGCGATTTCCTTTTTTTGACATTTGCCAAGAAGTCCTCAAAAGGCCCTATTGCTATCTCGTATTTCCTCATTTGTAACTCGATCTTTGTACGTGACGTTTAAAAGTCTTCGGAAACATCTCATATTCAAGTCATGTTTTCTTCGCTGAAGGTCAGCTGTAACTGTCCATGTCTCACAAGCATAGAGGAATATTGACAGGACCAGTGTACGCATTAATCTGATTTTCGTGCATAGTGCTAACCGTTTATCTTCACAGATTGTGTTAAGCCGTGCAAGCGCCGCTATTGTCTGTGCTTTTCTGGCCAACACCTTAAATTTTGATCCTTCATCACTGACAATCGACCCAAAATATTAAAAAAGGTCAACCACTTCGAGTTTTTTACCATTAGCTTTTATCCTGCTGTTGAAGCCCTCGGCGTTGTTGGTCATTAATCTTATCTCCATTCCATTGTGAAGAGCGATTTCATCGAGCCTTCTGACCAATTCCTGGAGTTCTGCTTCTGAGCCCGCAAACCCGTCGATTTTATCTGCAAAACGAGGGTTGGTAATCGTTCGCCCACCCCCCCCCCCCCCCCCCCCCTCCCTATGTTGACAGTACCAACGTGACCTCCAAGTGCCTCACACATAATTCCCGCAAGGCATATATTGAAAAGAGTTGGAGACAGTGTACACCCCTGTCTCACACCCATTCACAAGAACTGCGCTAGATGCCTTGTCATACAGGTGTTCAACGACCTTTATAATATTTCGTTGATTTCATACATCCTCATGGTTTCCCATAGCGCTTTATGCCATACCCTATCAAACGCCTTTTTAAAATCCACAAACACATGATACAGTGTTTGTTGCTGTTCTAGATATTTCTCGCCTAGCAGCCTACAATTAAATATCTATTCTGTAGTGCTTCTTCCCTGTCTGAACCCTGCTTGCTCCTCGGCAATGATGTTCTCTACTTGGGGTTTCAATCGGACGAGGATTAATCTAAGCATGACCTTGCTTGGGTGACTGATTGTTCTGTAATTTTGGCACAGCTATAGGTTTCCAGACTTAAGTAACAGTATAACCACTGATTTTGTCCATAAGTCTGGCCAATCTCCTGTCGCCCATATTTTGTTGCAGATGTGTGTCAGACCTTCCACTTCTACCTATCCACGACGGCCGCCTTCCCTCTTCTCAATGTCTTTACCTCTGCAGTTACCTCTTCCTTGGTTATCGGTTGGTTATCCTCTATAGTTGTTGATGTTGGAGAGATTGTTTTCTCAAGTTCGTTCCGTCCCCGATGTAGCACGAATCTTCAATTTATTGATTAGATGGTACCTCAGTCTGGTGTGGCTTGTGCGGAACCTGAAAACCACCCACTGCTCTCTTCTGCACATTTTTGTGTAGGCAGTATACTGTTTCCAATTTGTCCATGTATCTGGCTATAATAAACCTTTTTGACTTTTCGTAGGTCACACTAGAATATGGTTTGCCCTCGTTTTATTCTGCCAGACAGTCTACTGGCTTCTTGACCACCTCAGCGCGCATAAGTATGGTTACTGATCAGTCAATCTTCACTGATCTCGTTTAAACAGACGACAAAGTCCTGTTTGGCACAGTAATATCTTCGCTGCAGAGCTCTCTTGAAATATTAGACAGTGAGACGCCCCACCTTTATATCCTGGACCAAATCCAAAGTTCACAACCTCATTCCCTCAACAGCACTCCGGGGTATTGCAGCTCAAAGATATACTCCGAGGGCACCAGCGAATTCATCTTTTTCGGTAGCATAATATCATCGGAAAGGCACATCGATTCAGATATGTCTAGGCAGATGGGACTAGCTGCGTCCGATATGCACGACCTCCAACGTGTGTGGAGTAATGGCAAGATCTCAGTTGAGATAAAAACATCCGCATCTACCAGTCCTGCGTGGTTCCAGTCCTGGTTTACCGCTCCGTAATTTGGACATTGTCGAGACAGGAAGTCTTTCACATGCGCAACCAACAGCGTATCCTCAGTATACAATTGCATGACTACATCCGCAACGTGGAGGTCTCTGGTAAAACAGGCCTTCACCCAATATCAGAAACAATTGATCTGCCCCGAGTTTCTTTGTTCGGTCATGTTGTACGGCTGGACCAGGAAACCCTTGCCCACAAGGTACTTTACAAAGTCGTTTCTCAGCGCTAGAAGTCTTCCAACAACCGACCGGCTGGAGGCGCAGAAGAGGCCGTACCCGAACAGCTAATAGCAGCCTCCTCCTCCTTCCTAGACGAGACCTTGAACCACGCTATACCCGTGGGTCATGGATGTAGGCGATCGACGGAACGGACCTCAGACGCCTAATCGGACATTACAATTTTTATTCTGAGAACTGGCAAATGGAGTTTAATGTAGATAAATGTACGGTCGTCCAGATGGGTAAATCCAATATAATACATAATTACAATATGGGAGTGAACAATATTATAATGATATAAAAGGAACGGGACATAGAGATAATAGTAGATCACACGGGTAAGGTGAGTGGGCAAGCGCAGGTAGCAGTGAAAAAGGCAAATGCACTGTTAGGCATTGTCAAAATAAATGTTAAACAGAGGAGCATGGAAGGAATAGTCAACTTTATAAAATCGTTTCTCTAATGTTGTTTTTATAATCGTCATATTAGCGTGACAATTGCCCTATACTTTTATTTTATTATTTTATAACAAACAAATGTTTCTTCCAATATAGTTTTCATTATCATCAGTTTGTCCTAAAAAAACCTTCCCCGAATGTAATGTGTACTCTTGTCATTTATCTTTCAAAATGTACTTAAATATGACATTTTGCTCTTGAATGTTTTCTCAGAATGATTGTGTCCGTTATCTTACATTCTAAATTCTCATTCTATTTAGCTTACACTATTGTCAAATTAGCAGTTACAATATAGTTGGCTTACATATTTCTTTTTATTCTAATCTAAACCTCCATAATTTTCTCTTCATTACAACTTTATAAACTGCTTTTTCTAAAAGTGTCAATTTCTTCAATGCAAAATGTTTCCACAAAATAGTTTGAAAATAGCTTTACTACAACTTAAAACATGTTTCATTCAAGAAAGTTTAACTCTCGCATTACTACAATTTTAAACATGTTTCAAATAGTATTGAACAATTTTAAAAGTATTTAATCCGGAACGTTTTTTGCTCTGGCAATTGTATAATTTAAAAAATAAGTTTGCTCCAAAATGGATTTACTCTCACATTTCTACTTATAGTTTTCCAACGCAAAAATTGTTCTCAAATATAGATCTTATCATAGATCTAAAACGCTATAAACTTTCCGCCAATATAGATTTTATCATTGACCTAAAACGCTATAAACCTTCCCCCAATTTATATTTTATCATAGATCTAAAACGCTATAAACCTTCCCCCAATTTAGATTTTATCATTGACCTAAAACGCTATAAACCTTCCCCCAATTTAGATTTTATCATAGATCTAAAACGCTATAAACCTTCCCCCAATTTAGATTTTATCATTGACCTAAAACGCTATAAACCTTCCCCCAATTTAGATTTTATCATAGATCTAAAACGCTATAAGCATTCCCCCAATTTAGATTTTATCATTGACCTAAAACGCTATAAACCTTCCCCCAATAAAGATTTTATCATTGATCTAAAACGCTATAAACCTTCCCCCAATATAGATTTTATCATTGATCTAAAACGCTATAAACCTTCCCCCAATTTAGATTTTATCATAGATCTAAAACGCTATAAACATTCCCCCAATTTAGATTTTATCATTGACCTAAAACGCTATAAACCTTCCCCCAATAAAGATTTTATCATTGATCTAAAACGCTATAAACCTTCCCCCAATATAGATTTTATCATAGATCTAAAACGCTATAAACCTTCCCCCAATATAGATTTTATCATTGACCTAAAACGCTATAAACCTTCCCCCAATATAGATTTTATCATTGATCTAAAACGCTATAAACCTTCCCCCAATATAGATTTTATCATTGACCTAAAACGCTATAAACCTTCCCCCAATAAAGATTTTATCATTGACCTAAAACGCTATAAACCTTCCCCCAATATAGATTTTATCATTGATCTAAAACGCTATAAACCTTCCCCCAATTTAGATTTTATCATTGACCTAAAACGCTATAAACCTTCCCCCAATAAAGATTTTATCATTGACCTAAAACGCTATAAACCTTCCCCCAATATAGATTTTATCATTGATCTAAAACGCTATAAACCTTCCCCCAATTTAGATTTTATCATTGACCTAAAACGCTATAAACCTTCCCCCAATAAAGATTTTATCATTGACCTAAAACGCTATAAACCTTCCCCCAATATAGATTTTATCATTGATCTAAAACGCTATAAACCTTCCCCGAATATAGATTTTATGATGACCTAAAACGCTATAAACCTTCCCCCAATATACATTTTATCATTGACCTAAAACGCTATAAACCTTCCCCGAATATAGATTTTATCATTGACCTAAAACGCTATAAACCTTCCCCAAATTTAGATTTTATCATTGATCTAAAACGCTATAAAGCTTCCCCGAATATAGATTTTATCATTGATCTAAAACGCTATAAACCTTCCCCGAATATAGATTTTATCATTGACCTAAAACGCTATAAACCTTCCCCCAATATAGATTTTATCATTGATCTAAAACGCTACAAACCTTCCCCCAATTTATATTTTATCATTGATCTAAAACGCTATAAACCTTCCCCCAATTTATATTTTATCATTGATCTAAAACGCTATAAACCTTCCCCCAATTTATATTTTATCATTGATCTAAAACGCTATAAACCTTCCCCCAATTTATATTTTATCATTGATCTAAAATGCTATAAACCTTCCCCCAATTTATATTTTATCATTGATCTAAAACGCTATAAACCTTCCCCCAATTTATATTTTATTATTGATCTAAAACGCTATAAACCTTCCCCCAATTTATATTTTATCATTGATCTAAAACGCTATAAACCTTCCCCCAATTTATATTTTATCATTGATCTAAAACGCTATAAACCTTCCCCCAATTTATATTTTATCATTGATCTAAAACGCTATAAACCTTCCCCCAATTTATATTTTATCATTGACCTAAAACGCTATAAACCTTCCCCCAATTTATATTTTATCATTGACCTAAAACGCTATAAACCTTCCCCCAATTTATATTTTATCATTGACCTAAAACGCTATAAACCTTCCCCCAATTTAGATTTTATCATTGATCTAAAACGCTATAAACCTTCCCCCAATTTATATTTTATCATTGACCTAAAACGCTATAAACCTTCCCCCAATTTAGATTTTATCATAGATCTAAAACGCTATAAACCTTCCCCCAATTTAGATTTTATCATAGATCTAAAACGCTATAAACCTTCCCCCAATTTAGATTTTATCATTGACCTAAAACGCTATAAACCTTCCCCCAATTTAGATTTTATCATTGACCTAAAACGCTATAAACCTTCCCCCAATTTAGATTTTATCATTGACCTAAAACGCTATAAACCTTCCCCCAATTTAGATTTTATCATTGATCTAAAACGCTATAAACCTTCCCCCAATTTATATTTTATCATTGATCTAAAACGCTATAAACCTTCCCCCAATTTAGATTTTATCATCGACACCTAACGATATTATCTTTCCTTCAATATAGTTTTTAATATATTCGTCGAATACTAAAAATATTGTTAACCAATAGTTGTCAATGTCGTTATTTATCAGTCAATCTCCTCATCGAGCGTTACTTTAACTATTCTCCTTTTACCTTCACAATCCGCTTGCAAAATAAATTTGTTCTTTCAGAAACATGAGCTCTCAAAATGTATGTTTTCCATAATACAATGACGTATCTGTACAACTGTGTACACGTGATTCACACAAATTTATCTTGTGTTTAATTTATGTTATGAGGCGAGGGAGAAGAAAGTTATATGAATGCTATGCGTGAATATGTACTTATGTATATGCGGGTTTGAGTCTCATGTTGGAAATTAATAAACAACGAAAGACAAGCTGGGCAATCTCATCGATAGCACAGGTAAATTAATAAGGGTTAATAGTCAGAATGCCAATCTACTAATTCAATATTACGGCACAGTCTACACAAAAGAAGACTGCTCTTTTTTTTGTTGCTTAGATGTTTGCCTCACTATTTTCCACCCCAGACCGTAGTCAATTGGGCGAAATCAGGACGCATAAGCCAGTACTTGGATGCATCTGTATGTACCTACGCTAGGTTTGAGAGCCCTCAGAAGCTAGCCCAACCAAAGTGCAATGGAAGGGCTTTACCACGAGGGCGCGTGTGAAAGTTGTGCAAGAGTGTGATAGAGTCAAATGAAACAGAGTGAGGTAAGAAGAGAGGGCAGGGGAAGAGTTGCCCCCAGGGTGATACCTCAGAATGCTGCTTTTTTTTTTTTTTTTTGCTTAGATGTTTGCCTCACTAGTTTCTACTGGCGGAGGCGCGCCATTTTCCACCCCAGAACCGTAGTCAATTGGGCGATATCAGGACGCATAAACCAGTGCTTGGATGCAATGTGTGCATCTGTATGTACCTATGCTAGGTTTGTGCGCCCTCAGAAGCTAGCCCAACCAAAGTGCAATGGAAGGGCTTTAACCACGAGGGCGCGTGTGAAAGTTGTGCAAGAGTGTGATAGAGTCAAATGAAACAGAGTGAGGTAAGAAGAGAGGGCAGGGGAAGAGTTGCCCCCAGGGTGATACCTCAGAATGCTGCTCGAAGATCCAAGAACCTATAGATATTTTCAAATGTGGACTGGATATACTGAGATTAAAATATATGTATTAAGGAGGACATTTAAAAAAAAAATGGATGAATTAAAAATGGATAAATATCCAGGTCAAAATGCCATCCATTCAAAAATGATATTTGAAATTAGAAACCAAATAGCAAAATCATTTGCTATATTATGTTCTCAATCACTTTATTCAAGGAGATTGGAAAGATGCAGGATTGATTCCCTTATTTAATAAGGGAAATAAATCAGATCCAGTAAATTATAGACTGGTAAGTTTAACAAGACAAAGAAGGAACCTTATGATCCATGATAAAAACGGCAAGTGTCTCATTGAGGGAAATGACGTACTGGCAAGATGGACAGAGTACTGTTCCGAGCTATATAACTATGAAGGGCGAAACAAACCTGAGAAAATATTCCCTCCAACACCAACAAATATAGAGGATAACCAACTGATAACGAAGGAAGAGGTAATTGCTGCGGTAAAGACATTGAGAAGAGGGAAGGCGGCCGGCGTGGACAATATACCAGCAGAGCTCTTACAAGCAGGTGAAGGGGTAGTAGTGGAAGGCCTGACACACATCTGCAACAAAATATGGGCGACAGGAGACTGGCCGAATTATGGACGAAATCAATAGTTATACCGTTACATAAGTCTGGAAACTTAAAGCTGTCCCAAAATTACAGAACAATAAGCCTCATCAGCTACCCTAGCAAGGTCATGCTTAGATTAATCCTCGACCGATTGAAACCCCAAGCAGAGAACATTATTGCCGATGAGCAAGCAGGGTTCAGACAGGGAAGAAGCACTACAGAACATATATTTAATTTAAGGCTGCTGAGCGAGAAATATCTAGAACAGCAGCAAACACTGTATCATGTGTTTGTGGATTTTAAGAAGGCGTTTAATAGGGTACGGCATAAAGCGCTTTGGGCAACCATGAGGATGTATAATATCAACGGAAATATTATAACGGTCCTTGAACACCTGTATAACAAGGCGTCTAGCGCTGTTCTTGTGAATGGGAGGCGAGGAGACTGGTTTCGCACATCAATTGGTGTGAGACAGGGGTGTACACTCTCTCCAACTCTTTTCAATATATTCCAGGAAGGAATTATGAGTGAGGCACTTGGAGGTCACGCTGGTACTGTCAAGATAGGGGGCCGAACGATTACCAACCTTCTTTTTGCAGATGATATCGACGGGATGGCGGGTTCAGAAGCAGAACCCTAGGAATGGGTCAGAAAGCTCGATGAAACAGCTCTTGACTATGGTATGGAGATAAACGCTGGAAATACAAAATTAATGACCAACAACGATACGTGCTTCAACAGCAAGATAAAAGCTAACGTTCAGGAACTCGAAGTGGTTGACTGTTTTAAATATCTTGGGTCCTTTGTCAGTGATGAAGGATCAAAATGTGAAGTATTGGCCAGAATAGCACAGACAATAGCGGCGCTTGCACGGCTTAACAAAATCTGGCAAGATAAACGGTTAGCACTGAGCACGAAAATCATATTAATGCGTACACTGGTCCTGTCAATATTCTTCTATGCGTGTGAGACATGGACAGTTACAGCTGACCTTCAACGAAGGATACAAGCCTTGGAGATGAGATGTTTCAGAAAACTTTTAAACGTCACGTACAAAGATCGAGTTACAAATGAGGAAATACGAGATAGAATTACAACATCAATAGGGCCTTTCGAAGATCTCTTAGCAACTGTCAAAAGAAGGAAACTCACTTGGTACGGTCACATATCGAGATCAAGTGGTCTTGCAAACACAATCCTCCACTGGAAGGTGCATGGCAGACGACGAAGAGGCCGGCCCAAAAAAAATGGCAGGACAACATAAAAGAATGGACCAGTCTCCGACTAGAAAAGTCACAGGTAGCGGCATCTGACAGAGAGGAATGACGTGGAGTTGTGAGGATGTCTTCATGTGTGCCCCAAGGACCTCACCGGTTACGGGATGACCTGACCTGACCTGACCTGAGTCTGTAAATTATTAGAATTAATAATCAAAGAAAACATTGTAACGTCTCTTGACAGGTTTATTCTAATTTGAAATTGTTAGCATGGGTTTCCCAGAGAGATACCGTGCTGAACAAATTTATTAGAATTCATGGAGGAGGTTACTAAAATGTTAGATAACGCGGAACCAGTGAATTTTAATTATCTAGATTTTGGAAAGGTCTTTGATAGAGTCTTCATCGACGATTATTTAAATATATATATAGACTGCGAGAGAAGTAAAGAATTTCCATAAATAAACTGTTGACATATAGATAGCAAATGTTCCATCTTACATACAAGCTGGTGCAGACTAACCAATTATCGACGAACTACATTGACTGGTCATAGGTCATTTCCGGTGGTATGACCACGTACAGTATTTTCTTTCATCACCTCCTGTTACAGTTCACAGTTATAGCTGGCGCGTCAAATATATGGAGTAAGACAATGACAAAGAAAATTCAATACTGAAGGAAGTGTCTTCTGGCAGTACAATCTAAGTCGCCATGTAACCCATATAAATATAGTGACGTGTCGGTCAACTCACAGCGTTGATTAAAATACGGCTGGCATATACACCAGCCTGAGCACACATAAATGATCATGAGGGAAACCGGGAGGTCGAGGGAGTAGTAAACGCGGCAGCCAGGGTGAATCACGTACGATAAAACCTTGCAGAGGAGGCAATTAATGAATGGAAAATGTTGAGGGCTATATACAGGGTCAAGTTCCCTAATAAATAGATCAGGTCACACATTTTCAATATCTGAGCTCAAAAATTGACAAAAATGGCGACTGCTCGAAAGAAAGAAGAAGAAGACTAGCCAAGGCAATACAGAGACTGAACAGCCTGAAAAAAATTATGACAGAGCACCAACAAAATGATAAAAGTAAAAGTCTTGAGAGCCTGTGTTTTTCCTGTGTCAATGGTGGCTGTGAATCATGGACGATTACCAAAACTTCTAGACAAAGAATAGAATCCTTCGAATCAAAATGTTACAGAAAGATCCTCAGAATACCCTGAATAGAGAAAAAAACAAATGTAGACATTCGGCAAGAGTTGAGCATAGAGGAGAACTGGTTTATCAATTCCATTTTGGTTATAAAATGCAAATACTTTTGTCACATCAAGAGACACAACGCTCTTGAGATAACCGTGATGGACAGTATGGTGCCAGGCAAAAGAGGAAAGGGGTAGTCCAAAAAGACGATGGCACCAAGATATCCAGGAATGCCTTGGTATGACTGTGGCGGAGGCTGGTGTTTTGGCAAGAGAACTAGTTTCTTTCAGGCAGACTGTGATGGGAGCGACGTTCTACAAAGGACATGCTACATGATGAATTCGCTAATAAGCCACATAGAGAGAGATGGGTTCCGTCAGGTGTGTAGTGGCCCGAGCCACACTTTTAGTGCAGAAAACGGTTAGGGAGAACAACAATGCGACAGTATTGCCAGGATTTTTTTTTTTTTTTGCTTAGATGTTTGCCTCACTAGTTTCTACTGGCGGAGGTGCGACATTTTCCACCCCAGACCGTAGTCAATTGGGCGATATCAGGACGCATAAACCAGTGCTTGGATGCATGTGTGCGTCTGTATGTACGTAACTATGCTAGGTTTGTGCGCCCTCAAAAGCTAGCCCAACCAAAGTGCAATGGAAGGGCTTTACCACGAGGGCGCGTGTGAAAGTTGTGCAAGAGTATGATTGTAGGATGAGTCAAATGAAACAGAGTGAGGTGAGAGAAGAGAGAAAAGGGGAAGAGTGGCCCCCAGAGAGAGAGCTCAGTATTGCCAGGACGACACAAGCACGACCTTTAAGATCAACCCGTCCAGACAGAAACTCAGAACACGTGACAAAGTCATTACTACCACGTGGAATGGCAGAACATTAAGACAGGTTGGCAAACTGAATGAACTCTCACATGAAATGCATTGGTATAGATGGGACGTACTAGGTGTTTGGGCGACATGATGGAATAGCTTTTGAGAGACAAACACAGAGGAAGGTCATATATTCTGCCATAATGGTGGGGAATGTTTTCATCGAAATGGTGTGGGGTTCTTGGTCCACAAAAATAACAAAAACACAGCGCTAGAATACTACCTCATATCCAGTAGACGCGTAGCTATAAGATTAAAGGCATCACTCTTTAACATAACGGTCGTTCAACAGACTACGAGGAGGTTGAGTGTTGTAAGACCAGTTACATGAGTGCATCAACAAAACCCACAAGAAATACTTTTCTCATAGTTCAGAGTGACTGGAATGCGAAAGTTGGCTCTGACGCATCAGACACAACAGGCGGACCCTTTTGTAACATAGTTTCAAACGTGAGAGGGCATAGGTTACCGGAATTTGCCGAATACAATCATTTTGTACTTGTGAATACGCTGGGGAACCATGAAATGTTTTGAAGAACCACATGACACTCACCTAGCGAGAAACACCAAAATAAGATAGACTACATGATGGTACACACCAGATTTCTATCCGGTATCAATAAGGATCAAACTAGAAGTTTTCCAGGGCGTATATATGCAGCGACCATGATGTGCTTATGCTTACAACAAAAGATTAGATAAGACCTTAATAGACTGAAATATCTTTTAACCGTGGAAGCGTTTTCTGATAGCCTGAGGATCAATGTTAATCTAGCAACAAGAACTAATGCAGATACAGTACGCTAGGATGCACTCTATGTTAGAAGACTTCAACACTATACACAAGGATACGGCCGAGAAAATACTGGTAAGGTACAAACGGAGGTCTAAACCCTGGGTTTCCGAACATAAGTTACTACTATGTAACACTAGGAGAACTCTTAAAATTGTGAAAAATCCAACAGCCGATCGGAAAATACAGATCTATAAACAAGGCTATAAGAAAAGACATGCGAGAGCAAAGAAGGAGTGGACAATAGATCAGTGCACACAAATTCAAGACTGCATTGCCAATAACAACCGTAAAACAGCTTACCAATCAGTTAAAAACTTAACAAGGAAGTTCACGCCTACAATAAGAACAATTCAAGATAAGGCAGGGAATACAATGACTGCGGAAAAGGATGTCATGCAGAGATGGACGGAATATTGCTCTTAGCTGTACACTATGAAGTCCCCTAGGATCCTAGAGATCTAACAGCAGCAGACCAACAAGATGAGCATGATAACTTTAGCATAATGCGTGAAGATGTTGAGGTGTCGGTTAGATCTCTTAAAAATGGTAAAGCCGCAGGAGGGGATAATATACCAGGCGAACTAAAAATTCTTTGAGGAACAGAGGTGATATTTTCTAACAAAAATCTCTAACATGATATGGCAGACGGGAGAATGGCCCACAAGCTGGACAAAATCATTGATAATAGGGATAGGAGAATGGCCCACAAGCTGGACAAAATCATTGATCATAGTGATAGGAGAATGGCCCACACAAAATCATTGATCATAGTGATAGGTGAATGGCCCACAAGCTGGACAAAATCATTGATCATAGTGATAGGAGAATGGCCCACACAAAATCATTGATCATAGTGATAGGTGAATGGCCCACAAGCTGGACAAAATCATTGATCATAGTGATAGGAGAATGGCCCACACAAAATCATTGATCATAGTGATAGGAGAATGGCCCACACAAAATCATTGATCATAGTGATAGGTGAATGGCCCACACAAAATCATTGATCATAGTGATAGGTGAATGGCCCACAAGCTGGACAAAATCATTGATCATAGTGATAGGAGAATGGCCCACACAAAATCATTGATCATAGTGATAGGAGAATGGCCCACACAAAATCATTGATCATATCGATACCAAAGAAGAGTAACCTCCAACAGTGTCAGAACTACAGAACCATCAGTCTGATTAGCCACACCAGTAAAGATATGCTCAAGGTTACCCTTAACGGACTGCAGCCAGGAGCAGAAGAAATTGTTGCGGAAGAAGAAGCGGGTTTCAGAGATGATCGAAGTACAATTGAACACATTTTTAACCTGCGCTTGTTCATTAACAAATACGCTCATCACAAACAGAAACTGTACCAGGTCGTCATTGACTTTTTGTTTTTGTTTGCGTTCGCCTTATTTCTCTAATCCCCAAGGCGGTGTGCGTGCGTTGCACTGCGGTTTTTATTTTGCGCCTGTCGGCCCAGTGCATCCGAATTCAGCATGCATTTTATGTAAGGGTCTGCTTCCTCCTGCATTTTATAAGGGTATGGCTGTAACAGATCCTGAACTTGCAAGACTAGTCGCAATCATGGACAATGCTGCACTGAAATTTGGGATGGAAATCAGTGCAGAGAAGAGCAAGATCATGGCCAAGAGAACGTATTTTAAGCCCGACTATGGTCAAAGTGGAAGCTCTGAACGGTTTGTTTTGGATTTTTTTTGCTTAGATGTTTGCCTCACTAGTTTCTACTGGCGGAGGCGCGCCATTTTCCACCCCAGACCGTAGTCCATTGGGCGATATCAGGACGCATAAACCAGTGCTTGGATGCATGTGTGCGTCTGTATGTACCTATGCTAGGTTTGTGCGCCCTCAGAAGCTAGCCCAACCAAAGTGCAATGGAAGGGCCTCACCACGAGGGCGCGTGTGAAAGTTGTGCAAGGGTGTGACTGTAGGACAGAGTCAAATGAAACAGAGTGAGGTAAGAGGGGAGAGAAGGGGAAGAGTGGCCCCCAGGGTGAGACCCTGTAGAAGACCGCTCTGAACGGTGAACGTAAATATTGCGCAATGGAAATGAGATGCTTGCGAAGAAATCTTGACATTTTATATCTGGATCGCGTTTAAAACGAGAGTTTTCTTGAAGAAATTGTTAGCAAGGATTTAGACCGGTATAAAAACATATTGACTTAAGTAAAAACTCGAAAATTGACATGGTATGAACATATATCACGATCGGTTAGGCTGACCAAGACCCTCCCACAAGGCACTGTGCCTGGGGAACGAGGGAGAGGGAGACCAAAGAAAGAGATGGGAGGACAATACAAAAGAGTGGACGGAAAGGCCTATAGCTGAATCTAATACCCGGACAAACAAACGAAACATACGGTGTGAACTGGTTCGACAAACCGTTATTGCATAACGGGGCCTCAACAACCTTCTAGGTTACGGAGCTGATGATGATGAGTTATATTAGAACTAAAATTGTGTTATGTAACTACTGAAACTATAAATTGTGTATCGACATTTCTAAATTGACAGTTCCTCGTGAGAGAAGGTCTGGACCTTTCGTTAGCACCTTCCTTCCAACTGCAGTCAAACACGGAGAAGCAGCTCAATGTTTAGGTGGTCGTTCTGAAAACAGAAGTGATATGTATTAAAAATGTAAGAGAATTATATCAAAAACAGAAGAGGTATGACCTGATGTAAGTTATCATATAGACATTTGTGATACAGATTGAGTTCGATAAGATGATATACACAATAATTGGAAGATGGTTTTGAGATGAACATGATGGTACTAAAAGCTAACTTGGATGAAAGGTTTGGAGAGCAAAATGGTAAAACATGAATATGGAGCAAATAAAAGCTTCACTCTTCCAGATTTTGGCTTTACGATGAAATTAGTAAAATCTACTTTGGATGAAATATTTTGAGAGCAATCTGACGATAGTAAAACTGTAAACGGGTAAGAACTATAGCATTCAGCTATGGTTCGTTTGATAGCTGCAGTTCATACGCTGCTCAGCATCTTGATCCAATTCCCACACATAAATATCATAGAGTTCCAAAAATAGAAACTCATTTAAGCTGTAAACAACCTTAAACCAACTTGCCGTTTAATCTCACTCTCAATCTTATCTAGCTAATCTGTTTACGGTCAATCATTCGGTTCTCGTTCATCTAGTGTCTTGTTCTTCCTCTCAGCTTCTGAAACCTCTGTATCATTAGAGCCTCTTGTCTCGTCTTCACGACAGGAAGTTGATTTCAGGGTTTAGTTCGTCTGGTTCCTCTTTTCCGCCGTCTAGTCAGGAACCATGCGACGGTTACAGCGGTTCTTGCACCGTGATTTTTCTCCAACTCAAATCTAACGCCCTTGTTGACGGAAGTTCTCGTGTCTTCGATAGACGAAAGTCGTTCTGTTACTTTAGTTGCCAAGAGTAACATATTTGTTACAGTGTGTTGACGGACGATAGGTTTGTGTTTAAAGTAACCCGTCTCCTTCTGACAAGTATGCAGTCGAATGCAACTCCAGGGACTTGGAAGTCAGCGTCACGTGTGATAGGGTGTAATCGTCGAATAAACAGGACCACACACACAGTCAAATACTTACAAGTGCCTTATCGATATTTTACCTCTCAGTGACTAGAGTCTGCTTTGGTGACTTATCTGTGGTACTAGAGCTATGCTATCTCTCTGTTCTAACAACCTAACTTTAGCCGATGTTTCTCGCTCTGTCCTATCTTTCCTACCAACTGCCTGGTAGTCTTCTCTTCTGTGGTCTATGACGAATACTCTGATCCTCCAGCTTATATACTTTATTTTCCCCCATTGGAAACAAGAAGACAATCTTTTTTCTAGTCTTTTCGTGTCATGAACGTTTGATGAACTTTTCAGCTACTAAAGAAAGACTATTTTATTTTGCCCCCAAAAAGTCGTGGTTTTTTTTCCAGTTGGAACCGTGGTAAAATCCATTTTTGCTGGACAATCTTAAATGAGGATTCCCGAAGAATTTCAAAAACTGGCCGTTCTATTAACTCAATTTCTCGGAATGGGTTCTAAAGTTATGCGTGGGTACAAAGTACGGTGTTTTTATGGGTTCTCTAACCCTGACTCGTGGGACTCATTCTGTAACTCTGTTACACTATCTTTCTCGTTCTAAATAAAGAAATTAAAAAGTACAGCTGTGCAAAATTTTGTGAAGATGAGACTTTATTTAATGTCGTGCATGAGCAACATACTGTCTACCTTGCAGAAACACGCACACATACACACACCAGTGTATATATATATATATATATATATATATATATATATATATATATATATATATATATATATATATATATATAGTTACACTTCGCAAGCGAAGATGGGGCCAACATCAGACTTGTGCTGAGAGGTGAGTTCTGCTTTGGCTTTAGGAACCAATTTTTGAACGGCATACTTTGCCGTATTAGGGACACTCACACG
Source organism: Ariolimax columbianus (assembly GCA_036924085.1). NCBI lineage: Eukaryota > Metazoa > Mollusca > Gastropoda > Stylommatophora > Arionidae > Ariolimax > Ariolimax columbianus. The sequence goes on along the minus strand of JAVGWX010000010.1, from coordinate 18,898,254 downwards.
ACGAGTCTCCTATGGAGTCATCGTTTGTTCTTCTCTTTCGGGCACCACGACTACTATGAGCCTTTGCGATGGAAATTTAGTACTTTGATCTGAGCACTGTTTGTGATACTAACGGGCCAAATAGAACATTTCTGTGCAAGCAACTCTCAGAAGTGACATCAATGTTGAAGCTTATAATTTAACTTAATGTTTTTATACTGGCTTAGAAGACTCTGCAGAGTGCATACAACCAGTTTCATTTACTTTTCTTTGCTCTAAAAGTCACGCCCATCCAATCTATTCTTAAATGCATTAATCATCCTTGCCTCCACTACTTCCAGGGACAATGTATTCCAAGCATTCACCCTTCTCTGACTAAAAAAATATTTCCTAATATATAATCTGTACCTTTCTTTAGTTAATTTGTAGCTGTGCCCTCTTGATCTTGTATGTGGTTGTGTTTTGAGAAACTTGTTACAGTCTAACTTTTCCTATCCTTTTTAATCTTATAAAAATCTATTGTCGTCTAGAACTCTTCTCTTTTCTTGACATTGTAGGCCGGTTTGTCTGAGTCTTTCCTCATAACTATAATTCTGGAATCCCACTATCAGTTTTGTCCATCTTTTTGTATCCTTTCCAGCATGTTTATATTACCTCTATAATAAGAACTCCACAGCTGTACACAGTACTTCAATCTAGGTCTAACTAATGTGTTTTACAGTTTGACTTCCTTGCTCCTACGTTTAATATTTATTTTTATCATATCCAACATCGCATTTACATTTTTCACTGCTGCCTTTACTTGGTCACTCACTTTACCTGATTGATATATTATAAACCCTAGATCCCTTTTATTTTCTAACATTCTAATATTGTTATCACCTATTCTGTAATTATTTTCCATATTGAATCTTCCAATGTGGAGGACTGTGCATATATTGACATTAAATTCCATTTGCCAGCTCACAGACCCTTCTCGAATGTTATCTGAAATCTATTTCATAATATCCACCTCTTCATTAGATGAAACACATCCGCATAGATGTGTCATCAGTGAATTTAGCAATCATTTTTTATATGCACTTTCAAGGATCATCAGTAGTATTTGTTTTCTACCTCTAATGAACCTATGCCTGTTTTGAGCTGACCGTATAACAGGTGAATGGGGATGCGCTCATCAGGCATGCGAACAACATGTCTCGTCCATCTTTTTCTGAGTTTTTACAGAAGCGTATGAAAGCTCATCATGTTAGTCTTACTAAGAGTTGGGCACGTTACCTGTCACCTGATCTTGATAGTTGAGGATCCTGCCTGTCATCTGATCATGAAAGTTGGGCACCTTGCCCTGTCACCTGATCATGACCAATCTAGGCACCTTGCCCTGTCACGTGATCCTGAGATCTGGCCACCTTGCCCTGTCATCTGATCCTGACCAACCTAAGCACCTGGCAGTGTCACGTGATCCTGATAAATCTAGGCACCTTGCCTACTCACTTGATCCTGACCAACCTAGGCACCTCGTCCTGTCACCTTATCCTGACCAACCTAGGCACCTTGTCCTGTCACCTTATCCTGACCAACCTAGGCACCTTGTCCTATCACCTGATCCTGAGCAGCAGATGAAGACATCTCAGATGAAAACTTTTTAGCAGGCTGACGTGTTTGCTATACACTGTCCATGTCTTACAGGCATGCAGCCGGGTGGTTAACACTACAGCGCGATACACTTTAACCTTAGTGACGACCCTGTCGGCTCCAGACGTTTGCTTGCTGCTTCCAAACGTAGAGCTCGCCGTTGCAATTCTGCTGATAACCTCAAAGTCGATATTCGTCTCTCTAGCGAGGGTACTGAATAGGTATGCAGAGCTCTCAACTGCCTGGAGACGTTGGTTCTGTACGGCTGCTCATGAGCAGGTTAGGAGAGTATCTCAGTTTTTCTAGTGTTGATCGAGAGACCAAAGTTACTGCATGTCGAAAACACTATTACGGTGGATTGCATATCTTGTTCTGAGCAGGTGTCTAGAGCGGAACTGTCGTCAGATAACAGATTAATTAAGATCGTGGCCTTAATCACCTTGGTGTAATACTTCACGCGTCTCGGATTGGGCAGCCGACCTTCAGTCCCGTACTTGATATGCATACCAGTAGCATAACCATGCACATTATCAGAGAGCATTGCCGCAAAGACCATTGTAAAGGGTATCGGTGCCGGCACACAACCTTAGTTACTGGGAAGACCGCAGACAATTCTCTTTCCTGCAGTACTCGGGCCATCATGTCATCACGAAACTGACGGACAACCGCAATGAATCTGTTTGAACATCCAAACATCGCCATGGTTTGCAAGAACCCTTTTCTTTTGGCGGTTTAAAAGTATTTAGTCAAGTCGCTAAAAACTGTACATGTTACAATGATGTTCTTGACATTTCTCCTGGAATTGACACATTGCATATACTATGTTGACCGACCGTGATTCGTACAAAAACCACACTGACTCTGGAAGTAGTTCCTGCTCAAGGTGACCGGTTGAGCAGTTGAGCTAGACCCTGGACAGAATGTTGGCGCAATTGACAGCAGGGAGATTCTCAAGTGGTTGTCGCAATATTTGATGGGTGCTCTTCTGCTTGCTTGTTTAAACTATGTTTGTATATTACGGAGGGAGAGAGGGAGAGAACGAGAGAGAGAGAGAGGGAGAGAGAGAGGGAGAGAGAGAGGGAGGGAGGGAGAGAGAGAGAGAGGGAGGGAGAGAGGGAGGGAGGGAGGGAGAGAGAGAGGAAGGGAGAGAGGGAGAGAGAGAGGGAGAGAGAGGGAGAGAGAGATGGAGAGAGAGAGAGAGAAAGAGAGGGAGAGAGAGAAGGAGTGAGAGAGATGCGGTTATAGTGACCAAAAGTGAGGACATCCAGAGACTTAGAGGTAGTTTAAAAAAGACGAAGGTCTGCGCACAGGATATTAACACCCGACCTCCATAAATACTGATAATCTTCACTTTGGAGGTCGTCAACAGCTTCACTTATCTGAGGTCTGCCATTAGCAACACTCTTTAGCTCGATGTGGAGATATACAGTAGGCCTGGCAATGCGAACATCTTTATGACCCGCTTGATGAAGAGAGCTTAAAAGAACAATGTAATGTCTCACTACAACAAGTTCCGAGTCTATCAGACCTCAGCTCTTGGCACTCTCATTAGTGAAGCGAAACTTGAGGCATTTACACTAAGCAGGAGCGGCAGCTACCATCTTTCACGCCACGTGTCTACGGCGGGATATTGAGGATTGGCTGACGAAAGAGAGTGTGACAATATGTAGTCTTGCAGTGAGCAAACACTCCCAGTGTGTCTCGTTGTTGAGTCAAGAAGATGCATGTTTACCGAATGAAAGAAACGAGTCTACCAAAGAAAATCCGTTATGTGCAGCTGTAAATTGTAGCCAAAACAATAGGCCGCCCTACACTGCGATTCTAGGACATATGCATAGCCATTTAGCCATTCCATCCGTGGACTGAGAAACAATCTCTCAGGATCGAGCTATTTGGATACAGTTCGAGGAGGCATAGTGGTTGCCGACGCTCATATGCCTTCTTCCTGCAGAGAAAAGAGAAAGACTGAAAAGATCGGGGGACATCCCGACAAGCCAGCCGCCTCAGCATGGTTTTACAATCTGTGGCAGAGACTGTCACTCGCGGTTCGGTATTTATAATCATATAAGACAGTGTCGCAATGCAGGAGACAGAAATGGACAAAACTCTCAGGGCGACACGCGCATGATCTGTAGCGAGTGAGACGCCAAATATGAGTTACTGATTATGATATATATGTATGCGTGCGTGCGTGCGAGCTTTCGTGTGTGCATAAAAGAAGATTTATGTATATCAGAAAACGTAAAAGAGGCGTTTCAGGAGGCTAAACTATATTTTTTTAAAGTAACCACATGTAACTAGTTTTCGATAAAGAAGATGGTGGATAAAATGTCCATTGAAATTAATTGTTAATTAGTTAGGGCAACATCGGCCATGGATCAGAGAGTAAGGTAGCTATGAACAAGTAAGAAATGTTAGGCTACAAGACGATCATGAAACGCTTTCAGTAGATCAGGAACAAGGCAAGACTGTATCCAATAAGAATGTTATGTGTGTTGATATTTGCAAATGTATACAGTTTATAGCATGGCAGACAGTAGGACATTGGAAGCTTGATCTAGGATTTATCTCCATTAAATTAATTGTATAGTATATGGCAGATAAATCGAAGTCTGTGATTTGTGCCATATTATTCTTCGGCATATTGTACCAGGAGACTTCAAATTAAAACCTGAAATACATATTTTGGTAAATTCATGCTTTTCAAAGTGAAACACAGGTGTATAATTTGTTGTCGTAGTCACTATTGCATTTGATACAAGTCCTCCAGCGTCTATAAAGTGAATGGATTCCTGTGAAACAATATTCTCTTGGTCATGTGTGTAACCATTCAAGCACCACCCGATGGACCTCTTCATCAGACCTGAAAGTCTCTCACCCAATGCCTTTTTAGTCTTCCATAGACGTGGAAATCACATTTACCTAGGTCTGGTGAGTATGTCATTTGTGGTAGACACTGAAAGCGGAGATCCTCGATGGTTGCAGCCGTTGCACAGACAGTATGGGGTCGAGCATTGCAATGTTGCAAAATGCCACCTTTACTCAGAATTCCACGTCGTTTAGATTTGATTGATTAACCAAGATGATTCCTGAGAAGATCTGTATTGGTGGCACTGGTGACAGTATTCCCCCTGGGCATGTAGTGCTCTAAATAACGTCTCGCTCATCCCAAAAGAGAGTCAGCATAACCTTCCATGCAGATTGTTGTGTGCGAAACTTCTTCGGTTTATTGGTGAGGGAAGGCGCAAATCCTTGCTCGCTCTCTTCATTTTAGGCTTGTGGTAGTGAACCCAGGTTTCATCTCGAGTAAAAGTTTTTGCTAGGATATCATCACGTCTGCTTGAAAGCACATCAACAGTTCCTGACAGACATCAACACGCAGTTGTTTCAATTCTAGAGTAAGCTTTCGAGGCACCCACCTTTTAGACACTTTGTGATACTGTAGCACATCAAAAATGATGTAGTGTGCTGAACCTTGACTGAAGCCCATATGTGTTACAATATTATTCACAGTCAATCTGCGATTTTCCTTTACTTAGCGGTCAACGGCTGCATGGTCGCGAACAGGTTATCACAGAAATCACGCGGTTTTGGAACTTCCTGCTCTACTCAAACACTTGCTAGAGTCAAAGTCGTGAAGGACTGTAGATGAATTTCTATAGATTTCACCCCTTTGCTGCTATAACAGCTGATAACAGAACGCTGCTACTCTTTTGTGAATGCCAATAGTGGAGCGGCCATCTTTTAACTGCAATTATTACGTCACGATGACACGTGCAATACTCTCCTGAAATCCATGACAAGTTACAATATATTGTTAAGGCGACAGATATGCCCGTCAGGAAACTCGGAAAGGCATCTTAGACGCAGATATCAGGGGATAGGCTTATGTAGACTTTATCACCGAGGCAGAGGTCCGAAGTAGCCTACGTACAAGCAAAAACACAGCTCCAGGTCCTGATGGAGTACAGTATTGCCACATCAAGCAGTTGGATGAGACAGAGATAAGAAATATGGTGAAGGAGGTCAACAACAATATAGAGAAGGCATATGTGCTTGAGGAGTGGCTTCATAGCTATTTATGCCCACTGCCTAAACCTGGTAAGAACTCCACGCTTCTCGGCAGCTATCGAATAATCACCATACAAAATGTATATGGCAAATTTCGAGAAGATAGCGACAAGAAAAATAATGGCCTACCTTGAACGAGAGCAAATTCTACCCGATTCGTTGGGCAGTTATAGAACAGCGAATGAGACCTGGGCTAACGCTGGAACTTTCGCGTATGATGTGTACGAGGGGTTTCAGTCAAAGCAAGAAATAGTCGTGGTGGCACTCGACCTGGAAGACGCATACAATCGTGTCAATTGTGGGACCTTAATTACCTGTCTGCAGCAGTGTGGTTTAAGCCCGTGGCTGGCGAGTTGGATATCAGCTGCCCTGATGGAAAGAACAGTTGCGCTACGCGTGGGATCGTGGACATCAGAACCGAGGCGAATATGTCCAGGACTGCCTCAAGGGTCTCCGCTCTCACCGGTGCTGTTCAACATTTACACAGTAAAAGTTGCCAATATTCAACCCACAGGGACAGGGCGAACTTTGACATTTGCCGATGACATCCTAACGTACAGGACTGCCTCAGACAGACAAGAGTTGGTCAAGGACATCCAGAAAACCTTGCAAGGAATCTCACAGTGGTGCAGCAACTCAAGCTTCAAGATCAATCCGAACAAGGCCTGCATGATGTGGTGCTCTTTGAATAATTCCATAGTAATGGCTGAACTCCCGGGCATCACTTTTGATGATTGCACCATCGACAGGTGGGACAGGCTGGAATATCTCGGAGTGACATTTGATCGCAGTCTTTCCTATAACATGTTGGCCACATCGTATAACGATGCAAGAGAGGGTTAGGAGCACTCAAGACCATGGCTGCTGCCAACTTGGAACAATGTCTCCTGTTCATCCTATTTCGTCAGGTCGTGTTGTCTGTCATCGATTACGGACTATGCATCCTCACACTATCAAGAACACAGTGTGCGAGGTTGGACCGCATCCAGAATGAAGGTATGCGTCTGGTTCTGGGCTGCACTAGAGATACCCCGATTGTGATGATGCGGTACATGTTGGGATTGTTATCGGTGACATCCTGAAATAAACTTGCACAAGTCAAAGTCTATATGCGTGTCACCACAGACACTCGACACCCTCTGCACAGTAGTATCTCAGATATCAAGGGATCAAGAATCAAGAGAGGGTCGTCAGGGATTGCACAGGATAAGACAACAATCGGAAACGTCACTCCAGCCAAATGGGAAGAATGGGTCCACACTGGTGATAGAATGATAGACTACCAGAGAGTCATCATAACCTTAGGCAAGGAATGCAGAGAACGGAACAACAAGAGTGTAGAGCACGAGGTAAATCAGCTGATAACTGAGAGCTCCCAGAAGAGTGACGCTGTCATATACACCGACGGATCAGACGTGCGCAGTGGGACATCAGGATGGGGTTTCTCGACTAGAATGAGAGGAGAGATCGTGGCTGAGCGCAGTAGGGCATACATGTCAACAACCTCCAGTATGAGAATGGAGACGGAAGCAGTGACCTCAGCACTGAAATGGATATCTGAGACTTCTATAACAAAGGCAGTCATCGGGACAGACGCGCAAGCCGTACTTCAGAAAGTACAGAAGGGATGGCTTAGGTACGAGTTGCTAGCTGCTGTTGAGGCCTCAAACCTCCAGGCGTTGACCTGGATCTACTGTCCTGCTCATGCCGGGGTTCAGGGCAATGAAAGACCTGACATCTTGGCTTCACGGGCTCCCATCATGGGCACATTGGTGATGGACATACGTGACATTTTGAAATCAATCAATGATCGCCTGCTGGATGAGGACACCGCAATAGTTGAAGCAGCAATCCACAGACTGCAATGTTTCGACATTAAACGAGGTTCGATCGGAGTGGGGTGCATGAGAGGGCGGCGCAGGAGCGTGTACAACCAGCGAGCTACAGAGACCATCAGCATCCATACCTTACGCAATTTGATGAGAGTGACTGATCACCTATGGGTATGCCCGGAGTGCACTGACGTCGATTCCTAGAAATAGAAATGGAAGGTTTTTATTAGAAGACCCATCGTATAAGTTGTCACACTGACGAACATTGCTACAGGCGCTCGGAGAAATAATAATTAAGTCCTGAACAGTTTGGTTCATATTTTATTGATGTCATATTTCTTTGAGTAAAGTATTAACGTCTACAGTATTTAAACTAACGAATAATTTATACAACCTGTATCACACAAATACTGCTATGTATAGTTATACTTTTTAGCACACACATCAACCAAATTCTTATTCTTTAGTCAACTGGGAGCATAATCTTGAAACGGTTTGAATGTCCTTCAAGACTGAAAAAGAAAAGAGAGATACTACCCTAAGCTTTATATCGAAAAGCTACCCAAGCATGGACTGGACCCATGCATACACCGACGGTTCTGTAACAAACACTACACAGAACGGAGGGGCAGGAGCATTCCTGAACCTACCAAATGGCAGACAAATAACACTGTCATTCGCTACTGGTAAGTACGCAAGCCATTTCAAAGCGGAGGCAGAGGCACTGAGGGCGGCAGTGGAAGAAATGGTGACACACAAAGAAAATGAAAGCCATATAGTCCTGCTTACAGATGCCCTCGCCGTATTCACAGCGCTAAAAAGCCAGAAAAACACTGAGCTTAATGACTTAAGAGCAGCACTCTGCAAACTGTGCCAGCAGTCCGCACCAAAAACAGTAGTGGTACAGTGGGTCCCATCACACTGCAACATCCAAGGCAACGAGGAGGCAGACAGACTGGCAAAAAAAAGGTGCAAGACTACCACAAACAGATACTAGTATGACGTACGAAGAGTCAAAACGGCTTATCAAAGCCAGATACATGACAAAATGGGAAACCGAACATACTGGTTACACCAAAAACGATGCCTATTACCAGTTGAACCGAAGAGAGCAGGTCGTTGTCTTCAGACTTCGCACTGGCCACAATAGACTGAGGTACCACCTATTCAACAAATTGAAGATAGGTGGTACCGACGAATGCCCGTGCGGTACCGGTAAAATGACCGCTGAACATCTGCTGCAAAACTGCTCGACATACGAGGATCAGAGAGAGCAGATGTGGCCATCACCAGTGGAACTGCAAGACAAGCTCTATGGCAGCGGCGACAGCCTCAGGATGACCGCCGCTTTTTTCGAAAAAATAATGGTTACTGTCTGACTGCGTACGAAGAAGAAGAAGAAGAAGAAGAAGAAGAAGAAGAATGTCCTTCAGTCAAAGAACACATGTGGTAGATGGCACTGACAATAACATGGAAGATTCTTATAGAAGAGACGCTGCACAAATCGAAACCCAACAAGACAGTAAAACGAAGAATAATATTGTTTCTGGACAAAAAACAGCAAAATGCACACAAAACGTATGGAAACTTCAAATATATGCATGGCCTCATTGCCTCAAGTTAGTTCAAGTAACATGTGTCAGTGCTGTTTGTATGACTAATTGCGACCAATTGATGTCTTCGATAAATATCCAATAATTATTACTATTCAGATTGGCCAAGTGAAAGGTCAAAGCATTGTACGGATGCTACAATAAAGCGGCGGCTGTACACCAGTTGGGACCTCTGAGATTGTTAGGCGGGGTAGGAAATAAGTCCGATTGTGGCCAGAGCGTCAGCAGTAAATAGAAATGTTCAGAACAGTGTGTGATGATAACATGTGTCATAGTTCTTGTCGGTAAGTTACAATATTTTGTGTTTGTATTTATTTTACGCCTGGGTACAATGTTTGTAAGTTTCAATAATTTTGCTCATTTGTGGGATAATAATTTGTTCTGTGCTTATTATTTAGCAGCAACCCTACTTTGTACTTCGTTAGTTGTTGTTGTCTATGTTATTGTCGTTGTTGTTTAATGACCAAAATAAGTAAGTTTACTTTTGTTTGCCCCGTGAAAAGTGCGTTAAGTGGCGAGTTGTAGTAGCTTTCCACACATCCCGAGAATGCTGAAGGTCCTCCTGGTGGTTGTATTATGATTGGCTTCCAGGAAACGCTGCACGGAAGAGATGTTGGTTTTGGTCAGTATTATTTGCCTGCCTCTAACTCAACGTCCAGGAACGTATGTTGTGCCTAACTTTGACGTGACGTCCTGATCAGTATGTTGTACCTGACTTCTACGTGACGTCCTGGTCAGCATGTTCTGTCTGACCCTGACGCGATGTTCTGGTCAGTATATTGTGCCTGACTCTGATGCAAAGTCCTGGACAATATGCTGTGTCTGACTCTGATACGACGGCCTGGTCAGTATATTGTGACTGACTCTCACGCGATGTCCTGGACAGTATGTTGTGCCTGACTCTGTTGCGATGTCCTGGTCAGTATAATGTGTCTGACTCTGGCGCGATGTCCTGGACAGTATGTTGTACCTGACTCTGATGCGACGGCCTGGTCAGTATATTGTGCATGACTCTGATGCGATGTCTTGGTCAGTATGTTGTGGCTGACTCTGACGCGACGTAATGGTCAGTATGTTGGACCTGACCGGCCTAGCGCCTCAGTCCCCCTAGTTGTTAGTGTAGTACAGATAGTTCCTTGGTTCACGTTAGCCACTCATACTTGAGAAGATACTCTGACAACTTTCTTTGCCGGAAGGTTACAGTGCTCTACTGGCTTCCCAAGGCATTCGAGAAATGAAATGGGATCCTCGTGGTGATAGTGCAATGCGGGTTTATATAAATGTAATATTAAGTTATTCTGAAATATTTCTCGACCTGTATATATTACACCAGTGTGAATATCTTCAGTATCATGATTCATTAAAGAAAGAAAACTACGAAGCGTGTCAAACATTTAATGACTGATGTATTTACTCTTTGCCCTTCTACGTTGCTGTTTTTGTTTGTTTTGAAGTGAGGCATACATGAAGCATTATCTGATCTATGGTGCGTTTTGAAAATTCGTGCCCATCTTTAAAAAAAAATATAAATCTAAATAATTATGAGATAAAAAAGGATGCAAATAAATGTTTGTGGTTATTGTAAAACCGAAGTTTAGTCATTTTTTTCAATCATTACAAGTAAATAGGATGTATTTGAGATTGTGTTAAGCAAATGAAAACTGTCTTCTATTTTAATAGTTCCACAGTAGCCGGGTCGAAGTTTGGGAAATGTTTTTCTTGAAATTACTTATTGCAAGTGTTTTGTTTTTGTTGAGAGATCGTAAAAACGAACTGCTATTGCACTGGAAGTTTCGGGATACGTGACAAGTTTATTGTGCTAAGTTCATTTCATAATTCTTGTCAATCTGTAAAAGAGTAACAGAGATATTGTGTTTTTATTATCTGAATGTAGTTGAAAGTTTGAAAGTTAAATTTGATGCACTCGAAAACTTAGCAATAACATTGTGTAAATATTTATAATGTGAGACTAAGCGTGCGAGTCTCTATCCTCGTACTTGAAACGCAGAAAAAAGAAAAATGTATGTCCCGGGTATTATCAAAATTATATTTTCATGATACGCACTACAACATGAGTGTCTGCCTACATATACCGCCGGTAACAGATAACGAAATATGATAGTTGATAGATTTGGTAAAGTTATTAAAAAGACAATTTATAGACCGGTGGATTCTAAAAAAGCTATGACACTAAGGAAATTGAACATTTCACTGACTACATTAATATATCTAATTCCACTATTTGGCAACGCTTGGCTTATCAGGCATATTCCGCCACTTTTTTGTTTGACCGCTCCTATTTCAGTTTCTATCGAGCACTTGGCACAACCGGTCGCTTAGATAGAAAGCGTCTCCTACCTGAAACAGATGAGTTGACCATTTTTTCTTATATGTTGATTTGTTAGTTCAGTGTTGTTGTCCCTGATGAAGGCCTATTGGTCGTAACGTAGGTTTTGTTTGTGTTCTCGTCTCGGTGCGGTATCTGACCATACCCATTTTAAAATTTTGATTAAGCTCAACCTTAATAAACTTTTACTAGTTTTATATCTAATTCCATATTGTGGAAAGCTTCAGATTCAGTAAGGTTTAGAAATATAAAAGCAATTAGATGCAGCAAATATTTTCGGAGAAAATCGAGAAAATCTTGACACCTATGATATTCTTTACAAAGATGAAACATGGATTAATAAACACCATAGCAATGAGAAGGAATGACAAAATAGTTTCGATATCGCCATTTTTTCTGTTTTAAAAATAATCTCTCCACAATAGCATATACTACCATCATGGAGCTCTGAATTTTTTGTCCAATTTCTATTATCACTTAACACTTCTTTAAATTGTTGTTCAATTTACGTTTTACTAATTTCATCTTAATCTCAAAATATGTTGTAGTATAGTTCTTATCCTAAACTAGTCCTCAAAATATGCCTCCATATTCTTCTTCTTCTTCTTCTTCTTCTTACGCTGTCAGACATCGACCTTTATTTTTTCGAAAAAAGCGGCGGTCATCCTGAGGCTATCGACACTGCCATAGAGCTTGTCTGGTGTTGCCACTGGTGATGGCCACATCTGCTCTCTCTGATCCTAGTATGTCGGGCAGTTTTGCAGCAAATGCTTAGCGGTCATTTTCCCGGTGCAACTCGGGCATTCGTCAGTGCCACCTATCTTCAATTTGTTGAATAGATGGTACCTCAGTCTGTTGTGGCCTGTGCGGAGTCTGAAGAACATGACCTGCTCTCTTCTGTTCAACTGGTAATAGGCATCATTGTTTATGTAGCCAGTATATTCTGTTTCCATTTTGGCCATGTATCTGGTCCTAATAAACCTTTTGGACTCTTCACTAGAATCTGGTTGTGGTAGTCTTGCACCTTCTTTTGCCAGTCTGTCTGCCTCCTCGTTGCCTTGGATGTTACAGTGGGATGGAACCCACTGTACCACTACTCTTTTTAGTGCGGACTGCTGGCATAGTTGACAGAGTACTGCTCTTAAATCTTTCAGTTCAGTATTTTTCTGGCTTTTTAGTGCTGTAACCATGGCCAGGCATCTGTAAACAGGACTATCTGGCTTTCATTGATTTCGCCTGTCAGCATTGCTTTTACTGCCTTAAGTGTCTCTGCCTCCGCTCTGAAATTGCTTAACAATTTTTCAGTTGCCACAGTGTTGTTTTTCTACCATTTGGTAGGCTCAGGAATATCCCTCCCCCTCCATTCTGTGTTGTGCTTGTTACAGAATGGTCGGTGCATGCATTGGTGCAGTCCATGCTTGGGTAGTTTTCCGCTATATATCTCAGAGTTATATCTCTTCTTTCTTTATCAGTCTGGCTGTTCATGTTTCCAATATCGGGTATATTTTCTACCACCTCCGGAATGATATGCTGCTTCCATGTGGGTTTGCGTACAGTAGGGATGGGCTTTGGTGTTGTTATGGTGTTCATAGGGTCTTCGCTCATCTTTGCTTTCGGCTATGTCTGCAAAGTTTCGCCGCTTTAGTTTCCCTTTTCGAAATCTATTGTCTCTGATGCATTGGATGGTTTGTCAGTCTTCTGAGTTTCTCTTCTTCCTGCAGGGCTCTGCAGTCTCTTCTGTCGGTCATGGAGTGCAGATTTCAAGTTCTACAATTGGCGTTGACTTCCTGCTCCAGTTATAACTCTCATGGCTTCGTTTTGAAGTTTGCTAATTTTATCAAAATTCGCCTTTGCTGCTGTTGCCCATGCCGCAATGCCATACTCGAGAACTGGTCTCACTCTACCAGTGTACAGTTTCTTTAGTATACTTTCGTCTGCTCTCCAGCTTGTGCCAGCAAATTTCCTCATGATTGCCATTCTTTGTCTGGCTCTCATTCGGTTTCTCTCGATCTGACTTTTTTTGGATCAAATGTGACTCCCAAGTAGTTTGGGTTGTCGTTTTTCCGCAGATATTTGCCTTTAAAATTTATTTTGGTGTTCTGTGGTTTTTTTGAAAAAGAAAATATCTTACATTGTTGTTTTTTTCTTCATTTATTTTGACCAGCCATGATCTCGCCCACTCCTCCAATGATGTTAGGGCCTACTGCATCCGATTGTTTGCTACAGTAAGATTTTTTTCAGAGGTTCACATAGCCAGATCGTCTCCAAACATGAAGCTGTGGACTCCTCTTGTTATATTTTCTATGATGTTGTTTATATACACGAGAGAAAGTGTTGGGTGACAGTACTCCCCATTAGGGTACTCTTTGCTCCAGTGTCACCTTTTTGCTCATTTGCCAGTCTATCTGCATCCTCGTTGCCTTGGAATTTACAGTGGGATAGAACCCACTATTCCACTACTCTTTTTGGTGCCGACTGCTGGCATAGTTGACAGAGTACTGCTCTTAAATCATTAAGTTCAGTATTTTGAGAAACTGATTGAGAATCTGTGGTTGTTGTTGAGGTGCGTTTCTTGGATGCATGCCACATCTATCTTACCTTCGTACAGGTGATTTGTTAGAGAAACCTTTTTGTTAAGGACTTCTTCCGCATTCCACTGTAATATTTTAAGAATTTGGGTTTTCGGTGAATATCTCTCGCCCCATGTCCTTGTGCCTTGACTCCACAATTCAGTTTTTACTATCCTCAGCTGCTGCAAAAAATCGTTCATTTAATCTAATTTTTACTACTCTGGGCTGCAACACAAAATCCGGTTTTGAAGTTAAAAGGATAATAGTTAAAGTTACGATGGATGAGGAGTTCGACTGATAAATAATGAATTGGAAAACTATTGGTAAAACATAATTTTAGTGTATGACGATACATTAAAAACTATATTGGAGGAAAGTTATTATCGTTAGGTGTTGATGATAAAATCTATTTTGGGGGAAGGTTAATATCGTTAGGTGTTGATGATAAAATCTATATTGGGGGAAGGCTCATAGCGTTTTAGGTCGAAGATAAGATCTATATTTGAGAACAATTTGTGGGTTAGATGACTATCAGTAGAAATGTGAAAGTAAAACCATTTTGGAGGAAACATTTTACAAATTATTCAATGACTAGAGCAGATTAAATACTTTTTTAATTGTAGGAATCTATTTTGAATGGAACATGTTTAAATTGTACCAATGCTATTTTCAGACAATTTTGAGGAAACATTTTTCAATTGGTGCACAGTTCACAGTGAAACTGTTTGAAGAACTAGTTTTTCAAGTTGTAATGAAGATGACATTTTGGAGCTTCAGAAGAAAATAGAAAGAAATATATTAGCCAACTATTTTTAAATGCTAGTATGACTATATTATAAGCTAAATTGAATGCAAATTTAGAATGTAAGATAACGGACACAATCATACTGACGAAACTTTCAAGAGCAAAATGTCATATTGAGACATATTTTGAAAGATAGATAACAAGAGTACACATTACATTCGGGTAAGCTTTTTACAGGACAAGATGATGATAATGAAAACTATATTGGAAGAAACATGTTTTTGTTATAAAATAGTAACAAAATAGTATAGGTCAATTGTCACACTAATATGACGATTATAAAAACAACTTTGGTGAAACGATTTTGTAAAGTTTATGGTGATAGAATGAACAATAAAGCAGATGACGTTTATTGGACACGATGAAAATACAGAAAATAATGATCTTGGAGGGATAATTTTGAATGGAAGATGACAATTATTTTTTTAACATGAATTGGTAGACAGATATTATACTAAGGGGGACACGAAAGGAGCCTCCTCGAAGATTGCACCCTATAAGGCAGTCCGGCGTCGCCTGGAAACGACTTTCAATCGGCCAATTTTTTTAACACCAAGGCACTAATCATACTGGAAGAATGATGTGTGAAGTAGTGCCTAGGACACGGAAAGTAAGAAAGTATTATACTAAGATGTCGATAGTGAAAACTATATTCTAGGGTACTTTTTAAAAATTATTGCAAGTTGCCTATAGCACACGTTATATTGAAGGACACTCTATAATTAATGTTAGATGTCGATAGTTCCTTATATTGTAAGACACTTTTATCAAAATTAATGTAATATGTCGATAGTTCAAGTTGTATTGTAAGACACTTTTACAAAAATTAATGTAAGATGCCTTTAGAAAAGTTTCACTGTAGGCGGTTTTTATTTTAATTGTAAGACGCAGTTAGCTTAAGTTATATTGAAGGATATTTTTAAAATTATTAACTTAACTAAACGTCATTTTACCGGTTTAGAAGACGCTGTAGATTGTATTCAACAAGGTACTTTGACATTTCATTGATATAAAAACGACATATTCTTGAATGCATTAATTGAACCTGACTGGACTACTTCATGTAGCAATGCAATTTAAGTATTGACCATTCTCTGACTTTAAAAGAAAATGTACTAATATCTGATCTTGACCTTTCCTTAATTAATTTGCAGTTGTACCCTCTTGCTCTTGTAGGTGGTTGTAGCTCTGCCCTCTTGCTCTTGTAGGTGGTTGTAGCTCTACACTCTTGCTCTTGTAGGTGGTTGTAGCTCTGCCCTCTTGCTCTTGTAGGTGGTTGTAGCTATGCCCTCTTGCTCTTGTAGGTGGTTGTAGCTCTGCCCTCTTGCTCTTGTAGGTGGTTGTAGCTCTGCCCTCTTGCACTTGTAGGTGGTTGTAGCTCTGCTCTCTTGCTCTTGTAGGTGGTTGTAGCTCTGCCCTCTTGCTATTGTAGGTGGGTGTAGCTCTGCCCTCTTGTTCTTGTAGGTGGTTGTAGCTCTGCCCTCTTGCTCTTGTAGGTGGTTGTAGCTCTGCCCTCTTGCTCTTGTAGGTGGTTGTAGTTGTACCCTCTTGCTCTTGTAGGTGGTTGTAGCTCTGCCCTCTTGCTCTTTTAGGTGGTTGTAGCTCTGCCCTCTTGCTCTTGTAGGTGGTTGTAGCTCTGCCCTCTTGCTCTTGTAGGTGGTTGTAGCTCTACTCTCTTGCTCTTGTAGGTGGTTGTAGCTCTGCTCTCTTGCTCTTGTAGGTGGTTGTAGCTCTGCTCTCTTGCTCTTGTCGGTGGCTGTAGCTCTGCCCTCTTGCTCTTGTAGGTGGTTGTAGCTCTACCCTCTTGCTCTTGTAGGTGGTTGTAGTTGTACCCTCTTGCTCTTGTAGGTGGTTGTAGCTCTGCTCTCTTGCTCTTGTAGGTGGTTGTAGCTCTGCTCTCTTGCTCTTGTCGGTGGCTGTAGCTCTGCCCTCTTGCTCTTGTAGGTGGTTGTAGCTCTGCTCTCTTGCTCTTGTAGGTGGTTGTAGCTCTGCTCTCTTGCTCTTGTCGGTGGCTGTAGCTCTGCCCTCTTGCTCTTGTAGGTGGTTGTAGCTCTACCCTCTTGCTCTTGTAGGTGGTTGTAGTTGTACCCTCTTGCTCTTGTAGGTGGTTGTAGCTCTGCTCTCTTGCTCTTGTAGGTGGTTGTAGCTCTGCTCTCTTGCTCTTGTCGGTGGTTGTAGCTCTGCCCTCTTGCTCTTGTAGGTGGTTGTAGCTCTACCCTCTTGCTCTTGTAGGTGGTTGTAGCTCTGCTCTCTTGCTCTTGTAGGTGGTTGTAGCTCTGCTCTCTTGCTCTTGTAGGTGGTTGTAGCTCTGCTCTCTTGCTCTTGTAGGTGGTTGTAGCTCTGCTCTCTTGCTCTTGTCGGTGGCTGTAGCTCTGCCCTCTTGCTCTTGTAGGTGGTTGTAGCTCTGCTCTCTTGCTCTTGTAGGTGGTTGTAGCTCTGCTCTCTTGTTCTTGTCGGTGGCTGTAGCTCTGCCCTCTTGCTCTTGTAGGTGGTTGTAGCTCTACCCTCTTGCTCTTGTAGGTGGTTGTAGCTCTACCCTCTTGCTCTTGTAGGTGGTTGTAGCTCTGCCCTCTTGCTCTTTTAGGTGGTTGTAGCTCTGCCCTCTTGCTCTTGTAGGTGGTTGTAGCTCTGCCCTCTTGCTCTTGTAGGTGGTTGTAGCTCTACCCTCTTGCTCTTGTAGGTGGTTGTAGCTCTGCTCTCTTGCTCTTGTAGGTGGTTGTAGCTCTGCTCTCTTGCTCTTGTCGGTGGCTGTAGCTCTGCCCTCTTGCTCTTGTAGGTGGTTGTAGCTCTACCCTCTTGCTCTTGTAGGTGGTTGTAGTTGTACCCTCTTGCTCTTGTAGGTGGTTGTAGCTCTGCTCTCTTGCTCTTGTAGGTGGTTGTAGCTCTGCTCTCTTGCTCTTGTCGGTGGCTGTAGCTCTGCCCTCTTGCTCTTGTAGGTGGTTGTAGCTCTACCCTCTTGCTCTTGTAGGTGGTTGTAGTTGTACCCTCTTGCTCTTGTAGGTGGTTGTAGCTCTGCTCTCTTGCTCTTGTAGGTGGTTGTAGCTCTGCTCTCTTGCTCTTGTCGGTGGCTGTAGCTCTGCCCTCTTGCTCTTGTAGGTGGTTGTAGCTCTACCCTCTTGCTCTTGTAGGTGGTTGTAGTTGTACCCTCTTGCTCTTGTAGGTGGTTGTAGCTCTGCTCTCTTGCTCTTGTAGGTGGTTGTAGCTCTGCTCTCTTGCTCTTGTCGGTGGCTGTAGCTCTGCCCTCTTGCTCTTGTAGGTGGTTGTAGCTCTGCTCTCTTGCTCTTGTAGGTGGTTGTAGCTCTGCTCTCTTGCTCTTGTCGGTGGCTGTAGCTCTGCCATCTTGCTCTTGTAGGTGGTTGTAGCTCTACCCTTTTGCTCTTGTAGGTGGTTGTAGTTGTACCCTCTTGCTCTTGTAGGTGGTTGTAGCTCTGCTCTCTTGCTCTTGTAGGTGGTTGTAGCTCTGCTCTCTTGCTCTTGTCGGTGGCTGTAGCTCTGCCCTCTTGCTCTTGTAGGTGGTTGTAGCTCTGCTCTCTTGCTCTTGTAGGTGGTTGTATATTGAGAAACGTGTTTTAGTATAATTTATCCTTTCCATTGATAACCTTGTAAACCTGTATTGTCACCTATCCTTGTCTTTTCTGGACACTAGGCCGGTTTTTTTTTAGTCTTTCCTCATTAACTGTAATTCTAGAATCAATCTTTTAGGTGTTGATCTTCTGTCTTTCCTTTTCAGCATGTGTATATCTCCTCCACGATAAGATATCCACACCTGTACACAGTACTCCAATCGATGTATTACAAAAGCTTTATACATGTTGCCTATCCCTTTCATGCTCTTATGTTTAACATTTCTTTTGATCGTACCTAACATTGCCTTTGTCTTTTTCACTGCTACCTGCGCTTGCCCTCTCACCTTACGCGCGTGATCTACTATTACCTCTAGGTCTCTTTCCATTTCCATCATAATAACATTGTTCACTCCTATATTGTAATTATGTTCCATATTGGATTTACCCATGTGGACGACCGTACATTAATCTACATTAAACTACATGTTCCAGTTCTCAGAATAATAATAATAATGTTCGCTTAGGCGTCTCAGGTCCGTTGCGTCGGTCAGTCACACCTGTAACCCACGGTTGTGGCGTGGTTCAAGGCCTCGTCCAGGAAGGACGAGGATGCTACTACTAACATGACGGAACAAAGAAACTGGGAACAAATCAATTGTTTCTGAGATTGGGTGGAGGCTTATTTTAGCAGAGACCTCCACTTTGCGAATGTAGTCATGCCATTGGATGAATATGATACGCTGATGGTTGAAAGGCTTCCAGCCTAGACATTTAATGTTGCAACAATGTCCAGATTTCGGAAAGCATGAATGGAACCACGCAGGACTGGTAGATGCGGATTTTTAAAATCTCAACGGAGATCTTAACATTACCCCACGCACGACGGAGTTCGTGCATAACAGACGGAGGTAGTTCGATCCGCCTTGACATATCGGGACAGCTGCGCCGATCGAATGATATCATGATACCGAGATAGATGAATTCGTTGGTGCCCTTCGCATTATGCCTTGAGATGCAATACCCTGTGGTTCTGTGCCGGAAATGAGGTGGTGATCCTTGTATTTGGCCCAGAATAAAAAAAGAGGGCGTTTCACTGTCTAACATTTCCAGAGAGCTCTGCAGCGTAGATATGTCTGTGCCGAACAGGACAGTGCCGTCTGTGTAAACGAGATCAGTGAAGATTGACTGATGGATACCGTCCTTAAGCGCGCTGAGGCGGTCAGGAAACCAGTCGACTGCCCGGCAGAATAGGTTGGTAGCAAAAACGCATCACTGTCTGACACCCGAAGTCTTGGGGAATCTGTCAGAGAGAGCACCACCTAGCTGAATTCTTGTGCCGGTATCCCTTTGTAGCTCTTTGATTACGTTCTACAGGGGTGAGCAGAGGTGTCTATTTCCTGGAGGGATTTCCAGAATATCGGCCAATCTACCGAGTCGACGGCGGACCCCAAGTCCATTTATGCAGAGTACAAGGGGCGATTGAAGGCCCGGTGCAATTCGGCGAGGAGGCGCAGATCAAGGATAGCGTCAGTTGTAGAATGACCCAAGGTGAAGTCAGACTGTTCTGGGAGACGTTTTGTGCTCTAGAGAGGCTTGAGTCTAGCCAGTAGCACGTTAACAAACACCTTTCCCGGTACCGAGAGTAGTATTATAGGCCTGCAATCACTGCAGTCCCCCCTTACCTTTGTACAGGAAGACAACGATTCCATCGCGCCAGTTGATCACGACGCGACTCGTCTTCTATACTTGGAATAATTGATGGAGGGCAGAGCTGATCTGGTAGATGACGTGTATCAACAGCTACGGTGGGATGTAATATGTATTTACCGCACGTCCATCTCTGAGTTTCCAAATAGCACAAATGACTTCAGCTATAGTAGGGGGTCGATGTAGGTTTCCGTATCTGGGGGAGGATCCAGAGATTCAGCAGATAGATAAGGACACGTCGGTGCTGGTGGGTAGTTAAGAGCATACGTGTAGTGCTCCTTAAACCTGTTCGATACCTCCTCGTATGACGAGCACATGGAGCCGTCGGACTTATTGATGAACTCTATGCTTTTTTTCTCAGACCATTTCGGAATTTCATCTACATTCGACCCCAGTATATTAACTTCGGCTTTAGATGATCCGATGTCATTGTCCAAATCGTTTATATGTATATCAAGAAAACTCTATCGATAGTTAAACCTATATTGCAAACGGATTTTGATGGAGATATGACAATAAGAAAATCTAAATTGATGGAAGGTTTTACGAGTAAACGTAAAAACTAGTGTCTTTACTAGGTCTTTATGACTATTGATAGGAACAACTGAATTCTAGGAATATTTTGAGAGTTAGATGAGAACAGATATATTTGATAAGTGCTACGTAGTTAGTAAGGTAAAGGCTGTCCAATAGCACAATGTAACAGGAATTAAGTGGTAGGGATAACGTGTTTAGGATGACGTGTCAGGAATGACGTGCTTGAGAAGAAGTATCAGGGATGACGTGATTGAAATGAAGTATCAGGGATCATGTTTCATAGATCCAGCTTCAGGGATCACGTGTCAGAAATTGTGTGACAGAAATTATGGGTTATACATGATGTGTGAGAGATGACATGTACGGGATAAAATATAAGGGATGAAGTGTTAAGGATGACGTGTCAGAGATAAAGTGTCATTGATAACACTTCATGGCTCCAGTGTCAGGGATGAAGTCTCGCTATTGAAGTGCTGCTGATGAAGTGTGAAATATAAAGTGTCGCTGATGACGTGTCATGGATCCAGAGTACGTAAGACTCGATATCTGGACATCTCTCCGACCTCCGTCACAGACATCAACAGAACCACTTTAATGCCCCTTGTCCATCTTCTTCTCGTTCTGCAGCTGTCTCTCTTTCAAAACCATTGTGGCGTATGATGTGGTCAAAGTATTTTAGTTTCCTTTACGTAAAATTGTTTACTAACCAATAATATTACATAACTTAATTTGTTAGCATTTCTCTGATTTGTTTAGTCTGTCTGCAAATATAACCAATTCCATCGATCTAGTAGTTCAGAAGTGTGTGCAGGACCTTGTAAATACGACACTGTGTAATGGAAACACTATTACATATAGCCGATGACCATGCCGGTATAATCGGAAGAAACATTACCTCAAAACGAACGAACTAATCCAAACGGAAAACAGTAATTCGTAACGTGGACACATGTGTAAGTCGCCAACTAGTGTAAGTTCTAGTCATATACGTGGCTTTGTGATACCAATAATGGACTAAAACACGATTACAAGTTAGACCCACGGCCTGTTGGGCGACATTGTAATTCCTTCTGGCAATCTCTAATTGAGCTATTTAAATTTTGGGACGTTCTTAATTGCTTGCTTAGCTAAGATATCTTTAGGTTTGTTTTTTACCATATCATTGATTATAATCTAAGTTATTTTCAATCTCAACAAATATATATTAATTGTTGTTGTGTTGTTTAGCAGAACGTATTATTTGTTCCAGCCCCTCAGCTCACTTCGAAAGGACAACTGTATCATATTTATATCTTAGTTTTGGCATTTCATTCCCTCTGATAGTGATCAAATTTTACATAATCTTTGTCAATTGCGATATTTCTCATATTTTCTGCATCGATGTTGAAAATATAAAGGGAGAGTATGCATCCTTTCACCCTACTCACAATAGTACAATAGAACAAACTATTGAATGGAAAGCTAATTATCGACTAGCAGATTAGGGGTGTTTTTGCTGGCTATAGATTGGATAATCAATATATTACACCTATCGAGGGGAAAAGAACTGGTATTCAGTGAATACTATCGTCATAATTGGACAACATGTAACTTTTGTCACACAGTCATAACTAAATGTAAGAAAACTGTATATGGTAAAAGAACAATCAGTCAAACTGGAACCGAATATCACAATGAAGAAAACCAAGACTAACTCAAGTTACCAAAGAACCAATCATGCTGGACGGAGGACCTTTGGAAAAGGTGAATACCTTTACCAATTTGGACATCACAAATGATACATCATAAGATGCAGATGCAGATGCAGATGTAAGTATCAGATTTGGAAGGGTGGAATGACATTCCTGACATTAAACAACATATGGAGATCCAGGGAAGTAAAGATTCACATCAAAGTTAGAATGTTCACCGACAATGTTCAAGTCAGTGCTATTATATGGAGCCGAGACATGGAGAATGAGTAAAGCCTTACAGCAGAGTCCAGCCATTCGTTAACACGTGTGAAAAGGGATAAAGGCATCGTCCAAGATAGCCAGAATAGCTTTTATAATAAAAGAGAAAGAGAAGTCGACTGTCGACCAAACATTACATGGAGAAGAGAATATTGGAAGGAACTAAGCTTAAATTATTACATTTGGAGCAAGACAGGACGAGAAGCATATGACCATGCATGCTGTCGAAATTAAGCCAATTTCATAACCGAAGGGCTTTGATTAATTGATTCACCATCTGCACTTCACATCAGCCGGATTTTTCTCTTACTATTATGGCCATTTCGTGTGGAGTTAACTGCCGTAAAGAGATAACGTTTACATACTTTATATTGGAGTATGAGTTGCTACACTACTGCGAGATGGCTTGCTAATGTTTCCTCTATGTCTTCAACCAACTCTTACTGTGTGAGCCAGTCATGTACGTTCGAATGTCATCTGTAAATAACGTTCACCCTGTCCCTGTGGGTTGAATGTTGGCCACTTTTACTGTGCAGATGTTGAACAGCACTGGGGATTGCGGCGACCCTTGAGGCAGTCCAATTAGTTCTCCACTGGTGAAATTGTTCAACACATAAATTCTCAGACATCAAGGATCAATGGAGTATCCTGACACCACGGTAGTATAACATATAAACTATAGGAGAACCTATAGACACAAAGGTCATGAAATTCATGTATTGTCACAATGCAACTGTCAGTGCCCAACGAAATGGTTTGTAATAGTTTGAACACGAACTGATAAGCGCGCTTTATTCCGCGTGCCGCATATTAACGGAAACATCATCTCAAAGCAAACCCCAGCAAAATCCAAGTATGTGTTTTCCACCTCAGAAATAGAACGATAAACATAAAACTGCAGATCAAATGGAAAGGACTGGTGTTGAGAGAAATACCTGGAGATGAAGTTGAATTGTACTCTGTCCTTAGCGATAAACTGTCCGGAAACAAAGCAGAAGACAAGTGCTAGATATACATTGATCCGAAAATGGATTGATACAAAATATGGAGCACAGGCAGATGTCCTCCGAACAAGCTCATGAGCGTAGATGAGCACGCCGTGCCAGTTTAGCATTTTTTTTTCGCGCATGTCAAATCGGACTGCCGGCATAGATACAAGATCACTTAAACCTACTCCAAATCGGTGTATGACACCCTGAGAAACGAAGAAGAGGCGCATCAAAATCGAAAAGGCGAACAATTTATCGATCAAAGTTACACTGTGTTTGGACAGCAGGTGCAATGCATAAGACTGACTTCTAGTCGAAGTTTCTTAGTCACCACAGCCCCTGCAGACTAGTTCCGGAAATCGTTACATCGAAGAATGAAGTTCTGGTGCAGGTCCCATGAATCTAACTACGAGAGGAACTTGATTCCGGACACCATTTGCATTACACAAGATGGGCTTATTATTGACTAAACACGACTCCAAACTGGAATATCACGATGCAGGAAGAACTTAAAGAGACGGGGATACAAGGATGATGAGACATACGACTGTTGAGCCACACAATAACCAGGCCACATGATGAGCTGCACAATCCATCTGCTAATATGCGATATAAACGGCATATTGAGAGGGAACGACAAAGACAATTCACGTGAACGAACACTGGAGAATCCGTGGTTACAGCCCTTAGAAGCCAGAAAAACCGATAACTAAATTATTTAAGATCAGTACTCTCTCAACTATGCCAGCAGTCCATACCCAAAAGAGTCGTGGTACAGTGGATTTCATCCCACTGTAACTTTCAAGGTAACGAGGGGGCAGACAGACTGGCAAAAGAGGGTGGACGGTTACCACAACCAGAAAAATAGTTTATTAGGGCCAGATACAAGGACAAGCGGGAAACAGAGCATACTGACTAAACAAAACATGATTCTTATTACCAGATGAGCAGAAGAGAGCAGGAGGTGGTTTTCCGCACAGACCACAGCAGACTGAGATACCATCTATTCATAAAACTGATGATGTGCAACAGACGAATGCACCTGTGGTATAGGGAACATGACCTCTGAACAGATGCTGCAAAATTGTCCGACATACGAGGACCAGAGAAAGCTTATGTGGCCATCACCAGTACTAACACTAGACAAGCTCTATGACAGTGTCGACAGCCTTAGGATGACCGATGCGTTCTTCGAACAAATTCAGGTTGGCGTCTGACAACGTCTAAAAAAGAAGGAGAATAACACTGGAAATATGATGTTTGACGTTGTACCTGGACACGGAAAGTACGTATCTACATCTTCCAGGTCTTCCAGAACATCAGTTATGAGAAGTGTCTGAACGTGAATCTGTAGCACAATTATAGCAAAAAAGAACAGGCATTGGTGAGATAAATAAAACTCAACTATTCTCCTTCTATCTATCACAACAAAAATCAACACACGCTGTCGAATAAGTATATATATTCTTATTGTCTGTTTAATTGAATATACAGAAGAAAACGTCAGAAATAGAAACTGATTATAGAAACTGATTATCGTCTGCTGACTGTGAAGATCTCAATTAGCCCATACGCTGCTCCCAAACCGACACTGACTAATGTCTCAATTAGCCCATACGCTACTCCCAAACCGACACTGGCTAACTTCTCAATTAGCTCATATGCTATTCCCAAACCGACACTGACTAAGTTCTCAATTAGCCCAGATGCTGCCCCCAAACCGACACTGGCTAAGTTCTCAATTAGCCCATATGCTGCCCCGAAACCGACACTAAGTTTTCAATTAGCCCATATAATGCCCCCAAACCGATACTGACTTAGTTCTCAATTAGCCCATATGCTGCCCCCAAACAGACACTGACTTAGTTCTCAATTAGCCCATATGCTGCCCCCAAACCGACACTGGCTATGTTCTCAATTAGCCAATATGATGTCCCCAAACCGATACTGACGTAGTTCTCAATTAGCCCATATGCTGCCCCCAAACAGACACTGACTTAGTTCTCAATTAGCCCATATGCTGCCCCCAAACCGACACTGGCTATGTTCTCAATTAGCCAATATGATGTCCCCAAACCGATACTGACGTAGTTCTCAATTAGCCCATATGCTGCCCCCAAACCGACACTGACTTAGTTCTCAATTAGCCTATATGCTGCCCCCAAACCGACACTGGCTAAGTTCTCAATTAGCCGATATGCTGCCCCCAAACCGACACTGACTACGAGGTACAATGTCCAGCTTCACTGCTGTGCCCCCCTCCCGTCTTCCAGATGATCCAGAAACAGCTTAGTCCGCCATAAAAGATGTCATACGCGAGGCGGCTTAGCCTATCGTGGGATCAAATCTAGCAAAGCACCAGCCGCGGCTATCTGACAGCACATACACTATCCTACTCTTAAAGAAAGCAGCCAGGCTACACAACGATATGATCGAACGCCGTCGACTGTAAAGTCGATTCCGCGCAGCGGCTAGAGCTGTCAAAGAGCGCTACATCAGTGGCATTGCGAATGCAGTCGAAGCGGGCCTCAGATTTCATGACATCAAGTCTGTCTACCAGGCCATAAAGCTCCTTCTACCTGGAGGAAAGCAGCAAGTGCGCAGTGGTCTCCAGTTTGTCAACAGGGCCGATGGCTCACCTTGCACAACGAAGGAAAAGGTGGCAGCTAGATGGAATGAGCATTACACAAATGCTCTAAATAAACCACCAGCCACGGCCTGCCCTGACCTGGCAGAAGAATCCGCTGCCGCTTGAACTGATCCGCACACCAGCTTCGACCCACCAACTCTAGTGGAAGTCCAGGAAGCCATGCGCAAACTAAAAGACGATCGTGCTGCAGGACCCGACCTTATCCCGCCGGAACTGCTGAAATATGCGTTGGATCCTATCAGTTCTGCTTTTCATTATCTCTTCCTTCAGGTCTGGAGGACCGGTCGTGTCCCAGCCGAATGGCGCGATGAAATAATTGTCGCCCTATTCAAAGGATGTGGAAGCCGCAAGGATTGCAACAACGATACGCCAATAACACTACTCTCAATACCAGGCAAGGTATTCGCACACGTGCTGTTAACTCGCCTTAAACCACTGCTGTTCTCCAAACGACGCCCACACCAATCGGGATTTACACCAGATCGATCAACGGTGGACGCTATCCTCGCGCTTCGCCTTCTGGCAGAGCTAAAACGTGCATTCGCTCGACCCATCTGCGCTGCCTACGTGGAATTAAGGGTCGCGTTTGACTCGGTGGACAGATCCGCTCTGTGGAAAGCAATGCAGTGAATTGGCACTCCTGTTCCGCTACTAAATTTGATAAAGGAGTTGCACACAGACACCGGTGCCAGAATACGTCTCTGAGCCACACTTTTGGAAAGGTTCTCTACATCCGCAGGTGTTAGACAGCGTTGCGTACTCCCCCCAGATCTCTTCTGCCGGGCCGTCGACTTGCTCCTGCACGACGCCAGCACCCACCTACATGGAATTACTATAGATTAAACACTCTTCACAGACCTTTGTTTACGAAGATGATGTAGTCCTGCTCGGCTCAGACAGTACAGCACTGCAGCAGTCCCTTGAGAACCTGGACAGCATCACGCGAAATATGGGCCTGTCAATATCACAGACAAAGACCAAAATCCAGAATCTTGGTTCTGACAAACGGCCTCAGGACATAGTAGTCAATTGTCACACTACGGACGGTGCCAATCAATGATCTCTCCTACCTCGGCAGCACGATTGCACCCGAATGCCGCAGTAACTCCGACATACACAAGCGGATTGGTCTAGCGGCATCGGCGATGAACGACATCCACCGTGTGTGGAAGAACAGTAGGCTCCCCATGGGCACTAAACTGCGCATCTACCACTCGTGCGTGATCCCTGTCCTCGTGAATGGCTCCGCTACCAGGACGATTCAAAAAAGCGCACCTCGAGTCTTGAGGCCTTCCATATACGAAATCAGCGACACATTCTTGGCATTCGTTGGTACGATATTGTCCGGAATGTAGACGTTTGTGCAGAGATACATCTCCCCCCGTCTCAGTTATTCTGGAACGTCGCCGTATCTCTCTGTTCGGTCATGTTGTCCGACTGGACAAGGAGGTCCCAGCTCACCAGATTCTTGAAAAGACAATTAACAGTGAAAACGGCCTCCACCCTACTGGCTGGAAGCGCCTGAGAGGTCGTGCCCGAAACACGTGGCTTCAACAGGTAGCGGCTTCCCCATATGCCTTAGTGGAGGTCTGGCTGCACGCAGTTACAACTGGACATGTGGTGTTCATCGAGGCAACGGGGCTCAGACGGCTAAGAGAACATTTTTGTTGTCGTTATATAGCTACATTACGACTAAAAGGTATCAAATAGCTAGATTAGGAGCACCGATTAAAATGGTGATATGGAAAAATTAGGACTAACAATGGTGTTATATAGGTTAGGATTAACAATGGTGTTATATAATATATAATTAGATTAGGATTACAAGAAGATGGATGTGTCGGACCGAAAGATGAAAATATCGGTGTCACGCTTTAAACTAGCGAGACAATGCATTCTGTTCTCCGGACTACATCCTGCTACTTGCAAAACCCTATTCAGTGCTTGGTAGTGGGAAATTGAGAACTAACGCAGAAGAAGCAGAAGAAATACTTACAATAGTGCTACGAGCATATATAGCTAGATTAGGACTAACTGTTATAATCTAATTATAACTACCAATGGTGTTGTATAGCTACAGTATAACTAACATTGAAGTTATAGCTGGATTATGACTAACAATGGTGTTTTATTGTTAGATTATGAATAACAATTGTGCTACATATCTAGATTAAGACGACAGATTGTGCAATATAAATAGATTAGGAGGACAAATTGTGCAACATAACTAGATTTAGGACGACACATTGTGCAACATAACTAGATTAGGACCACAAATTGTGCTTTATAAATAGATTATGAGAACAAACTGCGCTTTTTAACTAAATTAGAACAACAAATTCTGTTTTATAACTAGATTATGATGACAAATTGTGCAGTTTAACTTGATTAGGACGAAACATTGTGCTTCATAACTAGATGATGACGACAAATTGTGCATTTTAACTAGATTAGGACGAACCATTGTGTTATATAACTAGATTAGGACTAAGCATTGCGCTACATGACTAGATTAGGACAGCAAATTGTGCTTTATAACTAGATTAGGATGACAAATTGTCCATTATAACTAGATTAAGACGACAAATTGTGCTTTATAACGAGATTAAGAAGACACATTGTGCTACATAAGTAAAACAGGAAGTTAAATTGTGCTATATAACTGGATTAGGACGACACATTGTACTATATAAATAGATTAGGACAACAAATGAGACGCGTCACATGATAGAAAGAGAGATACAGGTAAACTTTCCAGAACACCTTATGTTTGATATCAGGTGCAGTGCACAAGAATGCTTTAAAGATAAAGTTTACAACAGTCAACCCAGCCCCGAAAAACTAGTCCTGGAAAACGCTGCATTAAAAGATGGAAAGTGATGACTTAGTTCTCCTGAATCTTGAGACGAGAAGAATTTGCATTTGGACATCACCTGACTTTTGCAACATAGAATTCACGAAATAGACTTCGAAGTGACATATCACGATGCAGGAAAACACTAAAAAGATGAGGATACAGGGAGGATAAAACATGCTAATGTAGAGCAACACAAGACCAAGGCCACCTGATGATCTGCTCAAACCTCCCGGAGACAGTATGGACGCCCTGCTGAGTGGCAACAACACGAAATCCATGTGGATGGCTACTGGAAGATGGTGCATGAAGTAGTGCCTGGAACACGGAAAGTAAGTCGGACTACACATGGTGTTATTCAGCTATAGGAATAAAAATGGTGTTTTCTGACTAGATTATGACTAAAAATGGTGTTATCTTTTTAAAATAGGACTATACGTGGTGTTACATATCTAGACTACGATAAAATATTATGTTACATGGCTAGATTCCAACTAAAAATGATGGTATAGAAAATATCTTGACAGTTTTTAATTGAATGTGCTACTAAATTTCAGAGAATGTGTAGACCTTGGGGTCATCGTCTTCCTGTTAGCGATAAGACGTTTATCTTTTGCGTCTGAAAATAGATTTGTATCAAACATAGAAGAGACATATAAAAAACAGAAGAGGTATGTATGAATATAAATGTGAGGAAGATCGATATAAAAATAATTGGTAGATAATTTTGATGATAAGATGACAGTGATAAAATGTAGATTGAATGAAAGATTTTGTGTAGTTGCCACGGCTAGGAAAAATTAGATTGTCTGAAAGATTTTTTGCAGCAGCTGAGGATAGTAAAAACTGAATTGGATGCACAATTTTATGTAGCAGCTGACGATAATAAAAACTGCATTGGATGAAAGGTTGTGTGGAGCAGCTGCCAATAGTAAAATCTGGATTGGATGAAAGGTTTGGTGGAGCAGCTGACGATAGTAAAAACTGGATTGGATGCAAGGTTGTGTGGAGCAGCTGACGATAGTAAAAACTGGATTGGATGAAAGGTTTGGTGGAGCAGCTGCCGATAGTAAAAACTGGATTGGATGCAAGGTTATGTGGAGCAGCTGACGATAGTAAAAACTGGATTGAATGAAAGGTTTGGTGGAGCAGCTGCCGATAGTAAAAACTGGATTGGATGCAAGGTTGTGTGGAGCAGCTGTCGATATTGAAAACTGGCTTTGATGAACGACTTTTAGGAGGAGCTTGCGGTAGTCAAAATCGAACTGAATGAAAGATTGTGTAAGTAGCTGCGGAAACTAAAAATGGAGGAAGATGTTGCAGATAGACGAATATGCATGAGCTATTTTGGTTATTAAAATATATTTTTAGTCGTACAAATTTACATTATATAAAATATTTTAGGATAAGTCGACAATCTAAAAATTGAATATGGAAGCATATATTGAGAACTAAACTAGGGTAAGAACTATACTGCAACATAATTTGAGATTAAGATGAAATTAGAAAAATTGATATTGGATAACAATTTAAAGAGGTGTAAAGTGATAATAGAAATCGGACGAAAAATTCGATGATGGTAATAGATACTATTGTAGAGAGAATATTTTTAAAATGAAAGGATGCCGATATATATTTTGGATAAAGAGTTTTATAGTTAAAATGAAGATAATACAAACGTTGTTCAAACACGATTTTGAAATTTAGTTGAGAAAGTCGGAAATAAATTGGACATTTGTTATTTTTCAGATTAACAGGGTAATTCTAACAAGTAAATTGAGGAAACTATTAAGATGTTTCTTCGGTGAAATACTGTGATTGTAGGACGATACGAATAACATATATATCACAGAACTGTGTGATTGTAGGACAATGCGAAAAAAAACTATATGTCACAGAACTGTGTGATTGTAGGACGATGAGAATGAAAACTATACTTCATAGAACACTGTGATTGTAAGGTGTTAAGAATGAAAATTGTATTGGATATAATATTGTGATTGAAAGATGCCAAGAATAAAAACATGTTTTGGATAGAAAATTGTGGTTGTAAGATGTCAAGAATAATATCTAAATTGTATATAACATTGAGACTGTAAGATACCAAGAAAAAAACTATAGTGGATTGAATATTGTGATTGTAAGATGCCAAGATCAAAAAATATATTGGATAGAATATTAGATATAAAAAAAAGGTAAGTTATATTAAATGGAGTATTGTAAGATACCGACAATAAAACTTCACTGTTCCCTATTTCTCAACATGAATTGCACAAATATTGATACACTTATCCAATCTCTTTATCAGGGCTCAAAGCCCAATAGGAGTCCAACTTGTTTTCTTAGCCACAACTGCACTTTCCGTTCAATCTCTCCGTCATTCTCGATACGTCTCCAGCGGAGGTGAGATCATGCATTATGCTGTAAGCTAAACCATACGAACACATTCTTGTAGTTTATACACTGCATATCGTTACTCGCCTGTCAACTCGAATTATCTCTCCTATACGCCACACAGATGCTGGTGGATGCAATGTTTAAAGGGCGACCAGATATGGGTGCATCCCCAATTTTGAGACGTCCTTGAGAAACGTTATTGATTCAGTTAGGGTCCGATTTATATGACAATCATTTCTCATCGTATAAAGGAAGAATTTCTTTGCAGCAGTCTTTATGTCCACATAAAAGGCACACCAGCACGCTGTTCTTTGATTGTTCACTGTGAGCATGGTCATCATATTGTGTTTAAGCTCTGCACGTGCATGCGATACATCACATCTGCTTCCTACATCAATCACAAAGCTATATGTTACCGCTTTCTAATGGCACCTTTGAAACTAACAACTGCATTTTTCACAAACCCCATAACAGTTTGTGACCTACTTACTGACTTACCCTAGTACATAACCTTACCTGTATTACTAAGCTCTGCATTTGTTGTTAAAGAACATTAACAGCGTGTCAAGGGTTTCGTCAGTATCCTTTAATCCACAGTTATTCTTTGAATAGACTAAGCAATCAAATGATTCTTTGACCACCCTGGGTGATGGGAAGTGTTGACGTATGTGAAATAAACAATGGAACCAAGGAAAAGCAAATCAACCACATTAGAAACAAGCATAAAGTGAAGATAGCATGTAACCTTGAAGTAACCTACAATTGACTGTACATGCTTTTTAAACAATATTCAATGTTAAGTATAACATATTTAATTACCTATTGATGGGATTTTTGCGCGTTTAAGCACCAAAACCGACAATCTACTTTACAAACAGTAAGTCTTTGTTCGAGAAAAAGCGCAACTCATATTAGACACGTAAACGATTCAAATATTACAATCCAATTACAATTTAGATAAAAGAAAACAAAAGAAAAAGCAAATGTATAAAAGTTTGCACTCTTGAAAACAGAGAGTGAGGAGCAGGCGGATCCATAAACATCATATTCATTACAACTAGAACAGCCTTTTTGTTTACCTTAAACAACATTTAGAAGCTATCGCAGTAAAAATAATAATAATATGTGGCAGCGTCAGGTTTTTAGAGCTTATGTTTAACTGAGTTGAGTAGTTTACTATTGTATGAGTTATAACCATGTATCTACACTACGACATGACTTCAATACAGAAAAACACAGTAACACTATCCTGACCATAAAATAAAACAATATCATTTATTTACATGAATAATAGTTACATAATTTCAACAGCCGAAACGAACACGTGAAGTAGAAAATCATAATATATGTACTAAACTACCACAAAAGCTATAAGCAAATGATAATGATCATATTCCAATAAACTACATAAAACCCAGATTCTACGTCTTATATGAAATAAATCCTAAACTTCACCTATTTCACTTGTATTATAAATCAATGGTTCTATCTCTAAGTTGTCTCCCAGATAGTCTACGTTGTTGATGATCTGTCGTTCATGTCAGGGCTGCCGCGTTTAGGCTGTCAAACATCTCAAAATAAATTACCACATGAGTTATGTTTCACTTACAACTGTACGCAGCTCTCAAGTGTTTGGGACATACCCATTTGGTGCCCAAGTTACACGTATGTGGAAATATGTCCTTCTCCGAGGCCTAAAGAGAAACACCTCTTTCCAAATCCACGTTCTTTTGGGATCGCAGTCCCTAGGATTGGCTGAATCCTAAATCGTGCCGAACTCTCGTTCCACTGAGATCTCGAAGGGTCGCCGCTGTTCTGCAACTGGTTATGTTTGCGTTATCAAACGCACTGGTTCCTTGGAGAACATTCAGACTGTCTTCTAGATCCACTCAATTCGTACCGAGACGTGATCAGATCTTTCTTCTTGTTTACATTATGTCCCACTCACACACATGAGCAATAGGCCAACGCCCTATCTGTATCATGGGATAGCCATCCCGTGAAGATTATCTCTCTCTCTCTCTCTCTTTCTCGTTCTCTCTCTATCTCTATCGCTCTCTCTCTCTCTCTTTCTCTCTCTCTCTCTCTCTTTCTCTTTGTCTGCCTTTCCAGTTCTGTGTGCATTGTATTTCATATCTTTCGTACCAGTGGTGTCTCATTGGTTGTACGAAACATTGGTGCTTGTCCCATTTCTGAACCAGCCTGTTGTGGACGTTCTTATCGTCAATCAAAGCCCCTACCACTTAGGTCCGATACTAGAATTGGTCAAACCGACACCCACCCCCAAACTAGCCAAGTTTCCCACTTTCGTTGTGAATCTTTACTTCTCGTTTTCTTTGTGGATCTAATGTAGAAACGGTGATTGACACTTGCGTGACCTGCGTTTATCCAACACATTCAGGCAACCGTTATTTCTTATAGTCTCCAGCCCAATCTTCCCTGCCCTAAACACTCATGATCCAGCGGGAACTGTCACATATAGTTAATAATATTTGTCAATCGCAAGCGAAATGCGACAGCATCATATTTTGCTGCTAAATGTGTTCTCATACAGCTGTAAAGACCAATCCTGTAACTGCAGGCCCTACCATGTTCAAGGCACTCATTTGTATAGATATCGCAGAACACCACAAAAAATACAACATGAATGTGAAGAGCTGCATGCTTTGGATAATTCTGAGTTGGGAGGAATGATGGGATTACCATAAATAAACGCGGATCGAGCTTGTCAAGAGAAAAGAATCAGACTCTACCAACATATCCATGCTATGGACCAAAAAGAAGACATAAAAAGGCATACTTAATACAAGCGGGCATGTGACGGTGTGGGCTAGTGGTTAAGAGGTCTAGCTCACAATCGGAAGGTGCTGGGTTTTATCCCCATAACAGCACCGGCCGTTAACCCGGGGAAAAAAACCCTTAGAAAATGCAGGAGGAAACAGACTCTTACATAAAATGCCAGATGAAATAGGATGCACTGACCCGACAGGTGCAACTTAAAAACCACAGTGCAATCCACACCGCCTTTAGGATTGGAGAAATAAGGTGAACGCCAAAAATAAAATAGAACGAGTTGACAAAAAATCCTAGACGCCAAAATGACGTCACGAAATGGAGCTGAGACACAGTACAAAAAATGACTGCTGATGACCTGATTAGACCTGATTCGTGATAGTTCAAAGACATTGTTCAAGGATCTTCTCGTAATCTGAAGAAAATGCTAACATTTAAAGAAAAGACCGCAACAAATGTAAGAAATCACAGAAAATTGGAGAGAAATTGATATAAATGAAAATGAAGAATGTGATTATTAATTTTTTTTTAAATAATGCTAAGCAGAGAAAGAAAGAGGCAGATGGAGAAAGAAAGATAGAGAGAAAGAGAAAGACAGAAAGAGACACATTTATTAAATAATATATATATATATATATATATTTTCGTCAAAGATTCTTACGAGAGAGTCAGCGGATAGAAGCAAGCACTAACATGCGTGTTACGGTCAAGTACGTTGCCAGAGTTATGATACCTGCTGATCAATTCTTCTAGAATGCTGTAATTTATGATGAATACATTTAATCAAAATTATGAGCAATGAAGACGTAGAAATGTAAAAATAGTAAATACTCAGGAAACGGGTAGTGACAAGAGCACGCGTTTGAAAGATAAATAGGATTATCAATCGATTTTTATAATAGGTTTGTGGTATATTTAAAAATTAGTTTGGAATTTCGAATCCATTTTATAATATCCTAAAGTTCTCAGATGAAAACTCGTTGGCTGAAATGTAACGCGAATATAGTCAATACAAGTAAAAATATCCATCCCATACTCGTCGGAAATATCAATGTAGTATTATTGCTATATATATATATATATACATACATGCTGAAGATAAAAATGTCGAATTGAACTTACATAATTTATGAAAGTTCAATTTCCTGATGGGTCATCATGAGTCGTTTAGCTCATGTTAAAAATATATTTGTGTTCATATGTTTTGTTAGACATTCAGTTTTAAATATCTGAAACTGGCTTTCAACACTAGGTAGTGCTGGACAGGGGGCTTTAATTTTTAACCGAACGAATAGCAACAATGCAGACTGCATGCTCACCCACAAAATATTTCTTTGCTTTTAACTGTCCGGTCTTCATAAGTGGCAATTGCTGCATTGCAATCCTTTCCACAGTCTTTCTTCACAGGCGGCGAACTTGAACTCGATGAGCAGCATTCTGAGAAGTTCAAATACATCTTTTGAAATGTGACTTTAATTATGTTGTGTCTACTACAATCATTTAGTGTAGATATTTGTTTGTGTTTACGATATCCATTAAATTTAACGTTTGTTTGCTGGTATAGAAGACTCATCAGAGTCTGTTTACAACCAGTTGCATTTGCTATAAAATCGTTGCGAATGCAAAATAGTATTAAATGCATTAACTGTCACTGCCTCCACGACCTTCTAGGGAAATCTTCTTCTTCGTACGCTACGAAGGAAAATTAATTCCAAGCATTCCAATCTCTGACTAAACAAATCTTTCCTAAAATTCAATCTGGACCTTTCTTTATTTATTTTGCATCGGGGCCCTCTTGTTCTAGTTGGTGGTTGTATTTGGAAAAAAAAATGTGTTCTAGTCTAAATTAACCGTTCCTGTGATTATCTTATGAATGTGTGTTGTCACTTCGAATTCGCCTCATTTCATGACTCTTAGGCCACTTTTTCTGAGTCTTTCCTCATAACTGGAATCTCCCTATCAGTTTTGTCGCTCTTCTGTGTATCTTTTTCAGCATGTTTATAACCCCTCTATAATAAAGACTCCACACC
The DNA here is from genome assembly GCA_036924085.1 of Ariolimax columbianus. Lineage (NCBI taxonomy): Eukaryota > Metazoa > Mollusca > Gastropoda > Stylommatophora > Arionidae > Ariolimax > Ariolimax columbianus. The sequence continues at coordinate 18,861,927 of JAVGWX010000010.1, read as the reverse complement.
TGTACACTGTACTCCAATATATGTCTAATTAATGCTTAATACAGTTTGATAATCACTTCCTTACTCTTATGGTTAATATTTCTTTTTACCATGCATAACATTGCATTTGCTTTATTCCCTGGATTATTACCTGGATTTGCTCACACACTTTACCTGTGTGCTCTATTATAACTACTAGATCCCTTTCCTTATCTATAATTCAAATTTAACATACATTATTGTGTTTCTTTAGGGTAATCATTTGACAGAAATAATAGTGTGTTTACAATAACTATTTAACAGAAACAATTGTGTGTATTTACAATATATATTTAACAGAAACCAATTCGTATGTTTACAATAAATATTTAGCAGAAACAATTGTGTGTGTTTATTACAAGCATTAAACATATATCACTATGTGTGTTTACAATAACCATTAAAAAGGTGTTGTGTGTTTATTTAAATCATTTTTCATTAATAATAATAATATTAATAATAAAATATTAATAATAATAAAAGTTACCCATCTGTCTTGCCTTTCAAACATTCCTATTTTTGAGACATGATCATTTCATTTAACTTCACGGCATTCACCCACTGAAAGTTTGCCGTTGTAGGTTTCCTTGTTCTGCTTGTTACAGAGCCATGCACATATCATGGATTTTGCATTGGTCGATCTAATTTCATTTTATTACCATACATTGGTAACGCAATGGAAGCCACTCTTGATGTTTGAATGCTTAAATGGATATCTCTATACATATGGCTGCCAATCAACTGTGTCTCTATTGCTACCCGGAGAAGTGAATGATTGTGTCTCCGAACTCAATTTTATGTCCGTTGGACGCTTTTATTCTCATAATCTGTGTGCATTAATATCTTTGAGTATACTCAGTCCAAATGTCAACAACCATGCATCAAATATGTAACTTTAATTGGTATCCGATTGTAGTTGTGAAACAGAAGAGCTAAAACATTAGCAATTTTTAAAGTACCTAAAGGAAGGTATATATAAACAGAATCAATGATATGCACTTACTAATGCCTAAGAAGACTCGGCGAATAGGGCAAATACACTAGACTTCAAGCTGCCAGGGATAAAAGACTGAACACAGACATTCCGAGGTTTATAGGCGATGTAAATGGTAAGGTCGGGAACGATAAAATCAGTTTTGAAGAAATGATTTGCAAACATGAAATCATAAATAAAAATTGTAATAGAGGTTTAAAGAAATTATGGCAGGGCACCAACAAAACGATAAAAGTAAAAGTCTTGAGAGCCTGTGTTTTTCCTGTGGCAGCTTATGGCTGTGAAGCATGGACGATTACCAAAACGTCTAGACAAAGAATCGAATCCTTCGAGTCAAAATGTTACAGAAAGATCCTCAGAATACCCTGGACAGAGAAAAGAACAAATGTAGACATTCGGCAAGAGTTGAGCATAGAGGAGAACTGGTTTATCAATTCCATTTTGGCTAGAAAATGCAAATACTTTGGTCACATCAAGAGACACAACGGTCTTGAGAGGACGGTGATGGAAGGTATGGTGCCAGGCAAAAGAGGAAGGGGTAGACCAAGAAGACGATGGCACCAAGATATCCAGGAGTGCCTGAGTATGACAGTGGCGGAAGCTGGAGTTTTGGCAAGGGAACGAGTTTCTTTCAGACACACTGTGATGGGAGCGACGTTCTACAAAGGACATGCTACATGATGATAGAGGTTTACTTTTCAACTTCTGTTCTTTAAGTCAACTAGTTATTTTATTGGAAGGATGTTTGCTAATTAGGATCGAAACGTGGGATGCAATTCTGGTGGTAAAAGAAATGCAACACAAAATATGTATAACTACAGAAACTATACCAAAGACAAAGGATAGAAAAATAGAGAATGCCGGCTTGAAAGGCAGACAAACCAATAACTTAGCTAAGGCACATGAAATACAGACTGCAGACAAATAAGAGATTAGAATTAGTGTGAGAAGAGACAAGATAAATGTTGTTGAAAAGTTGTCTAAATAAGCAGAAGAACTGTGGCATACGGGAATAGGTACGTTGTGTACAAGAGGACGAAGACGCTAACATGGACAATATGAGCAAGTAGATGGGTTTATTAAAGATAAGGCAGGATATTTGGTTAGCCAAACAATTGAGCAGATGAAGAGATGGACAGAACATTTCAGAGGTCACCTGATAACGCGTAATTTGACCCAGTATAGCTAGCATGTTCTTAAATAGAATTCAAACTGCAAAGTCGCCAAAATGTCTCATGTCAAAGCCTCTAAGAAACAGGAAGTGCGATTAACACTGGAGGTTGAGCTAGTCTTAGTATAGTCGGGTCCAAGTCGTGAAGCTGAACTCCAGTGGTGCAGACGTCAACTGGCAAGAGGGGGAGGTGGGTGGACACACAATTGTGAAGTTATGAGCAAATATGCTCGCCAGCGGACACTTTCTTACAATTTAGAGACAAAAGTGTTAGGCTACCGATGGTCATCGTAAAATAAAGAATGCCTATTTTACTGTAGAGACGATGATTTAGCAGTCAGCTACACTGTAGAGACTATCGCTGATAACACTTTTTTATGCCTTGAATAGAATACACTACAAAATCAGCCCCTGCAGTATAGAAGTCTTACAATAGACATATATATATATATATATATATATATATATATATATATATATATATATACATATTAATGAGAATGTTGGTCATGTGCTAGGTGAAGACAGACCTGCAAAAGTGGTAACATTTTATGACAACAGATACGACACGATCGTTATAAGGTAGGACTGGAAGAAGAGAAGAACTACACAGTTATTACGAACTATCATTTTATTTATTGTATTGTGTTAGAGAGAGAAGTCTATCGGGGTTTTTGAAAAAGGCTATAAAGGTGACAACGTTTGACAGAGTTAGAAACGAAGTAAGTGGACATATTGTGGGTGCAACATCGGTCATGGATTACATTGAAAGCAGAGAATAAAATAGTTCGGATAACTGACAAGAAAGCAACCAAAGTTACCTGCTGCTCGTATCTACAATACCAGACATCAAAGTTCCAGAACAACATACAAACCACGAAATTTCTTCACACCTCCACAAGGGCGTCTAGCGAAACAAGTGGAATGAAGATGATGAGATGATGATGATGATGATGTCGAGATGATGATGATGAGAAAGTCATTATGAGAGATAGAAAAAGGAATGTCAATTATGTTAACCTATTTAATTTTCTTGGATGTTTAATCAGTCTAATGTTTATCCTATCCTCTCATTAATAAAGAACGAAAGTCAGAGGCGTGAAGACGATCAGATACCGTCGTAGTTCTGACCATAAAAGATGCCGACTAGCGATCTGCAGGAGTTGCTTCGATGACTCTGCGGGCAGCTTCCTGGAAACCAAAGTGTTTGGGTTTCGGGGGAAATACGGTTGCAAAGCTGAAACTTAAAGGAATTAACCAATGGGCACAACTAGGACTGGAGCCTGCGGCTTAATTTGACTCAACCCGACAACACTGAAATGATTGACAGGCCGAGAGCACTTTCGTTCGGTCTAATAGGGAACGTGTGCTGGAATTAGACCCTCGGAAGACAGGTCAGTTTTACCCTACTAATGACAGGGCGTTGCTACGGTAATCCTGCTCAATCCGAGAGAAATCGCAGGTTTCAAACACTTGGTCATTGACTGCTTAAAAGCTCTCTCTTGATTCGTTGGGTCTAATAGGGAACAGGTGCTGGTATTAGACCCTCGGAGTCTGGGGTAGTTGTCTCGCCGCAGCGACTCAATTTCAACCAGTGTTCGTAAAGCGATCTCAGTCCCGCCAGGCGGAGCGATAGCGCGGGCTTGCGGAAAACGCTCGCCTGCCTTTCCCCGTAGTGCGAATTGGGTGCGGTTTGTGGTAGTGGCTCCTCCACCGAGGTGCGCTAGTCTGGTCCGTATCAGGAAACGTGGTCCGTCCCTGGTGATTTATCTAAGGCTTATAGCAGAGCTCGACAGTACGTCTCGCTGGTGGTCCGACTCTCTCAAAGAGCTTGTGACCGGCAAATGGAAAGCAGGAATCGTTTCCTCGAGGCCCTGCGTTCTCCCTACGGAGAAGGGCAGGCCGGCAGGCCAAATTGTCTCTAGTCCCAGTGAAATTCATCGCCGAGGTCGTTGGGATCCGTTCTGCACAGAACGCTGCCATCCCTCCTCGAGCGAGCCCGGTCGGTCGGTCGTCTGGTGCGTGTGGGAGGCCCCTGTCAGCAGGCGGTCCTAGGTCGACGGAGTGAGGGACGGGTGGAACAACCCTCCGTCCGTCCCGTCAGTCGGTCCCTGCGGCCGTCGTCCCAGCGAGGCTTTTTACACACCCTTCCTCCGCCGACCGGTGTGTGCTGTACGTACGTCTCCGACAGATATCTGGTTGATCCTGCCAGTAGTCATATGCTTGTCTCAAAGATTAAGCCATGCATGTCTAAGTTCACACTGTCTCACGGTGAAACCGCGAATGGCTCATTAAATCAGTCGAGGTTCCTTAGATGACACGATCCTACTTGGATAACTGTGGCAATTCTAGAGCTAATACATGCTTACCAAGCTCCGACCCTCGCGGAAAGAGCGCTTTTATTAGTTCAAAACCAATCGTCGTTTTCCCTCGCGGGGTTGCGGCGTCCCCACTGGTGACTCTGGATAACTTTGTGCTGATCGCATGGCCTCATGTGCCGGCGACGCATCTTTCAAATGTCTGCCCTATCAAATGTCGATGGTACGTGACATGCCTACCATATTTGTAACGGGTAACGGGGAATCAGGGTTCGATTCCGGAGAGGGAGCATGAGAAACGGCTACCACATCCAAGGAAGGCAGCAGGCGCGCAACTTACCCACTCCCGGCACGGGGAGGTAGTGACGAAAAATAACAATACGGGACTCTTTCGAGGCCCCGTAATTGGAATGAGTACACTTTAAACCCTTTAACGAGGATCTATTGGAGGGCAAGTCTGGTGCCAGCAGCCGCGGTAATTCCAGCTCCAATAGCGTATATTAAAGTTGTTGCAGTTAAAAAGCTCGTAGTTGGATCTCAGGCGCAGGCGGGCGGTCCGGCTCGCGCCGGTTCACTGCCCGTTGTCTCCTGCCCTACCGTCTGCCGGCTCTCTCCCACGGGTGCTCTTCGCTGAGCGTCCTGGGTGGCCGGCGCGTTTACTTTGAAAAAATTAGAGTGTTCAAAGCAGGCCTCGGCTGCCTGAATAATGGTGCATGGAATAATGGAATAGGACCTCGGTTCTATTTTGTTGGTTTTCGGAACTGGAGGTAATGATTAACAGGGACAAACGGGGGCATTTGTATTGCGGCGTTAGAGGTGAAATTCTTGGATCGCCGCAAGACGAGCTACTGCGAACGCATTTGTCAAGAATGTTTTCATTAATCAAGAACGAAAGTCAGAGGCGCGAAGACGATCAGATACCGTCGTAGTTCTGACCATAAACGATGCCGACTAGCGATCCGCAGGAGTTGCTTCGATGACTCTGCGGGCAGCTTCCGGGAAACCAAAGTGTTTGGGTTCCGGGGGAAGTATGGTTGCAAAGCTGAAACTTAAAGGAATTGACGGAAGGGCACCACCAGGAGTGGAGCCTGCGGCTTAATTTGACTCAACACGGCCAACACTGAAATGATTGACATGCCGAGACCACTCTTCTGGGGCCTAATATGGAACTGGTGCTGGACTTAGACCCCCAGAAATCTGGGGTTATGCCCCCTGTGGCTCGGTTTTGTCTGCATCCAGTGTTTGATAAAGGAATTGACGGAAGAGCACTATCAGGAGTGGAGCCTGAGACCTAAGTTAACTTACCACGCCAATACTGCAGAATGACTATCAAAAAGTACACCTTTGTGGGGTCTAATAGAGAACATGTGCTGGAATTAGACCCTCGAAAATTTTGGGGCTACCCTCTAAGAAACTTGATTGTCTCGCTAAGGGAATTGACGGAAGGGCACCACCAGGTGTGGAACCTGCGGCTTAATTTGACTGAACACGCCAATACTGTAGAACAACTGACAAATCGAGAGCACTGCCGTTTGGGTCTAATAATGAACGTACGCTGATATTAGACTCACGGATGACAAGTCAGCTCTCAAACACTAAAATGAAAGAACGCTACGGAAATCGTGTTTAACTCCGCAGAAACCGCAGATTTCAAATACCTGGTCATTGACAAACAAAAGCCCTCAATAAATTCGTCTGACCAAATAGTGAACGGGTGCTGGAAATAGATAATCTGAAGACAGGTCAGTTTTACCCTACAAATGACAGGGCGTTGCTACGGAAAACCAGCTCAAATCGAGAGGAGCCGCAGACACTTTGGTTCACGTACCAGGCTGATAAGCCAAGGGCGCGAGGCTACCATGTGGGGGATTACGGCCGAACCCTTGTAAGCCGCAATCCCGCCCAAAATCTCAGCACCACTGCAATGGGAGGCTCCTACATGCTCGGGACCTGGGGCTTGCGCCCCAGCCCTATCAGGTAGAGCCACAGTAAGAGGTTCTTGCCGCCCGCCAATCAAAGCGGGCGGACAACTGCTTGATACTCACCCTACACGGCGATGGGGTGCGAAAAACACCAACCAAAGACTTAGAACCTGGTCGGGGTGTCGGAAACAGTAGAGCAGCCACCTCACTGTGAACTGTCAAGACTCAACCACTGACCATGAGAGTTGTCCGCACACCAGGCGATCAACATCTCTGTGACATTACCAGGCTTGTCCTCTGGCTGAATGCACTCCGGCTACGATATCTACCCCTGTACGATATCAGCCATAACTATCATGCTGGACGCAGAAGAGATGCAGACCAGCGGACATTGCACACCTGCCCCACTGTGTCAACACCCCAGGTGGCGGGGAATGCTAGGTGTACCATCCCTGCATAGAAGCCAAGGAAAAAAAGGGAAAAAGAGATACCCCACTCACATGCAAATGCTACGTTTCTGGCAGGACGTGACGATCCTGGGATACAGACACACTGGACTGCCTCTCTTCCGGGTAAACCAGTCCATCTCATATATCACATATCATCATTGCATCCTATAGACACGAGTAGTGAAGACTCGATAGTCTGGTAAGACAACTTCCATAGGAGAGAAAACTCTGATAGTAAACAACTGCTGCCTTGCAGATAGGCTGGGGACAGCCAAAGGCTAAGGAGGGCATCCCTACAGAAACGCCTGTTGAAATCGGATGCACGGGGCCGCAAGCCTAACAAAACAGTGCAACGTAAATCACAGTATGATGGCAGTACAACCTATTCGAAAAACGTATGGCGCTCATCCTGAGGAGACCCGCCAGGCAGCGATAGCGCCGGGCCTCACGCCTCGAAGGGGCCCACCCTTGACTACTGGTGGTCACCCACCCATGTGTCGTGGAGTCAAGGCACATGGCTATGGGGCAACGTCTATTGGCCAAAACCTCAAGACCCTCAGAATACTACAGTGGAATGCGGAGGGAGTCATTAACAAAAAACTTTCCCTAACACACCACCTGCATGAAGGTAAGATTGACGTGGCATGTATCCAGGAAACGCACCTCAACAATAACCATAAATTCTCAATCAGAGGATACCAGACCTTCCGTCTAGATAGAGAAGGCCACAAAGGAGGGGTCCTGATACTGACCAGAAACAGCATACCGAGTAGCGCGGTACCTGTCAATCACACCGGACAAGCAGAAATTGTAGGAGTTGACATAATGGCTCAAGAGACGAAGCTCCGCATTTTCAATCTGAACGGACCACCAAACAGAGACCTATCGCTCTCGAGTATGGAGGTCAGAGACTCCAACTGCATAGTAGTTGGAGATTTCAACAGCCACTCGGAGAGATGGGGATACTCTGACACAGACAGCAGAGGTGACGAAGTGGAAGATTGGGAGATAGATGCAAATCTCTCCCTAATCAATAGGCCGGAGGATAGCCCTAGCTTCTATTCAAGAACATGGCATACCACCTCGACTCCAGATTTGGCCTTCTCCACACAGGACATACACTATAAAATAGACCGCCAGGTGCTAAACCAACTGGCAGGTAGCGACCACAGGCCGATCAGGCTAACCATTGACATGGAAGTAGGCCCACAGGAAACAAAACCGCTCCCACGTTGGAATTACAAACGAGCCGACTGGAACAGTTTTGCAATCCTGACAGATGGGCTGTGTGAAACCATCAACACACGAAACACAAAAATGAAGCCCATGGTAGAGAGCCTAAGCAAGGCAATAATGCAAGCCGCCACTGAAACCATCCCAAGAGGAGCTAGGAAAAACTATAAGCTCTACTGGAATGATGAGTTACAGAAAGTGGAAGATGCAGTAACAAATGCTAGGAACATGGCAGAACGAGAAAAATCCATGGAGGCAAACATCGCTCTCAAAGCCGCCACGGCGAAGTACAAACACACTCTCAAGCAAACAGCAAGAGAAAGTTGGAAAAATAAAACGGAAAGTTTAAACCTGGACAAAGAAGGGAACAAGCTATGGAAGCTAGTCAGAGCTATGAATGACGAAACCCCGTCAAATAAACAAATTACTATCAAGCAGGGCGAGAACTTGATCACAGGTAAGAAAGCCGCAAACGCCTTTGTCGATCACTATGCCAGAGCAAACCACATCGAGGTCCCTGCAGATAAGCATACAGACATTAGCGAAGAGCTAAAGGGACACGAAAACATAAATACGGCTCCTGAAGAGCACATGATGGCCAAACTAACAATGCGCGAAATGGAAGAGGCTATGAGAACACTAAAGAAAAGGAAATCTCCCGGAAAAGACGGGATAACAAACGAAATGCTGATGGGGCTGGGCCAAACAGCGAAGAAAAAACTACTATCAGTCCTGAACCAAAGCTGGAAAAGGGGTATTGTACCCCAGGCATGGAAAGATGCAATACTGGTACCAGTACCAAAAACAGGAAAGGACAAAACAGATCCGAATGGATACAGGCCCATAAGCCTACTGAGCTGTGTCGGTAAGCTGATGGAACGGATGATAAACACCAGACTGATGTGGCATCTGGAAGAAAAACGAATACTAATTCCACAGCAAGCCGGCTTTAGACAGCACAGATCCACTGAGGACCAGGTCATCCTCATAGCCCAGGAGATAGAAGATGCCTACCAGGCACAGAAACACACAGTAGCTGTTTGGGTGGATCTGGAAAAGGCATTTGACAAAGTCTGGAAGGATGGACTTAGAGTCAAGCTAAGAAGAAGTGATGTTTGTGGGAAGATGTACAAGTGGATCAACCACTACCTCAAACAAAGAACGGCCAGAGTCCAAGTACAAGGGCAGATGAGCAAAAAGGTGACACTCGAGCAGGGAGTACCCCAAGGGGGAGTACTGTCACCCACACTCTTCCTGGTATATATAAACGATATTACAGAGAATATACCAAGAAGAGTCCATAGCTCAATGTTTGCAGACGATCTGGCTATGTGGACCTCTGAAAAGAATCTCACCATAGCAAGAAATCGGATGCAAACGGCCCTAACATCGCTGGAAGAGTGGGCGAACTCATGGCTGGTCAAAATAAACGAGGAGAAAACCACGTGCACAATATTCTCGCTCTCATTAAAACCCCAAAGTACCAAATTAAGCCTAAATGGCAAAATCCTGCAGCCAAACGACAACCCAACCTATCTGGGAGTCACATTTGATCGGCGCATGACATGGAAAAGTCAGATCGAGAGAAACCGAATGAAAGCCAGAGAAAGAATGGCGATCATGAGGAAACTTGCTGGCACAAGCTGGGGAGCAGACGAAGGCATACTAAAGAAACTGTACACTGGAAGAGTGAGACCAGTTCTCGAGTATGGCATCGCGGCATGGACAACAGCAGCGAAGGCGAACTTCGATAAAGTTAACAAACTTCAAAACCAAGCCATGAGAATTATAACAGGTGGCATGAAGTCAACGCCAATTGTAGAACTTGAAAAGATTACAAAACTGCAATCCATGACCGACAGAAGAGACTGCAGAGCCCAGCTGCAGTCAGAGAAACTCCGAAGACTGACGGACCATCCAATGTACCAGAGACTAAACAATTTGGGAACTGGGAAACTAAAGCGGAGAAACTTTGCAGAAATAGCCAAAGCAAAGATGCACGAAGATCCCATAAACGCACTAACAACACCAAAACCCATCACTACTGTACGAAAACCTACTTGGAGGCAGGATATATTTCCAGAGGTGGTAGAAAATATACCAGGTATTGCAAACAAAAACTGCCAGACCGAAAAAGAAAGGAGAGACACTACCCTAAGCTTCATAACGAAAAGCTACCCAAGCATGGACTGGACCCATGCATACACCGACGGTTCTGTAACAAACGCTACACAGAACGGAGGGGCAGGAGCATTCCTGAACCTACCAAATGGCAGAAAAATAACACTGTCATTCGCTACTGGTAAGTACACAAGCAATTTCAGAGCGGAGGCAGAGGCACTGAGGGCGGCAGTGGAAGAAATGGCAACACACAGTGAAAACGAGAGCCACATAGTCTTGCTGACAGATGCTCTCGCCGTAGTCACAGCGCTAAAAAGCCAGAAAAACACTGAGCTTAATGACTTAAGAGCAGCACTCTGCAAACTGTGCCAGCTGTCCGCACCAAAAAGGGTAGTGGTACAGTGGGTTCCGTCACACTGCAACATCCAAGGCAACGAGGAGGCAGACAGACTGGCAAAAGAAGGTGCAAGGCTACCACAAACAGATACCAGTATGACGTACGAAGAGTCAAAACGGCTTATCAAAGCCAAGTACATGACCAAATGGGAAACCGAACATACTGGTTACACCAAAAACGATGCCTATTACCAGTTGAACCGAAGAGAGCAGGTCGTTGTCTTCAGACTTCGCACTGGCCACAATAGACTGAGGTACCACCTATTCAACAAATTGAAGATAGGGTGTACCGACGAATGCCCGTGCGGTACTGGTAAAATGACCACTGAACATCTGCTACAGAACTGCCCGACATACGGGGATCAGAGAGAGCAGATGTGGCCATTGCCAGTGGAACTGCAAGACAAGCTCTATGGTAGTGGCGAGAGTCTCAGGACGACCGCCGCTTTTTTCGAAAAAATAATGGTTACTGTCTGACTGTGTACGCAGAAGAAGAAGAAGAAGACCCTCGGAAGACAGGCCAGTTTTACCCTACTAATGATAGGGCGCTGCTACAGTAATGCTGCTCAATTCGAGAGGAGTCGCAGGTCTCAGACACTTAGTCCACGTGCCTAGCTGATAAGCCAATGGTGCAAAGCTACTATCTGAGGGATTACGGCCGAACGCCTCTAAGCCGGAATCCTGCCCTGAATCTCAGCACCGCTACGATGGGAGGCAACGATATGGTTGGGACCTGGCGCTCGCATCTCAGCCGGACACGGTCGAGCCGCAGAAAGAGGTCTCTGCCGTCCCTCCGATCAAAGCGGGCGGAGATTTGCTCGATATTCACCCCAAACGGCGTTGAGGTGTGAACCCACTAGTAAAAGACTTAGTTCTCGGTCGGGGTGTCGTAAGCAGTAGAGCAGCCAGCTCACTGCGAACTGCTGAGACTCAGCCGTTGAGCAAGAGATTGATCCGCATACCAGGCGACAACATCTCCGTGCCATGACCAGGCATGTCCCCTAGTTAAATGCACTCCTGCCTCGCTCTTTACCTCTGTCTGCTATCAGCCAAACCCAATGGACGCAGAAGAGATGCAGGCCAGCGGACATTGTACCTCTGCCGTATTGTGACAACCTCCCAAGTGGCGGGTAATGCTAGGCGTACCATCACTGCAGAGGAGCAGAGAAAATAAAGAGAGCAAGGAGATACCCCACTCACATGTATATGCTACGTTTCTGGCAGGACGTGACGGTCCTGGGACACAGACGCACTGGACTGCCTGTCTTCCAGGATAGTACAAACTAGTACATAGTCCATCATATCATATCAATACCACACCCTGTAGAGACTAGTGGTGAAGACTCGATAGTTCTGCAAGACAACTTCCCTAAGAGAGACAACTTTGACCACAAACAACTGATGATGAGGGCATCGCTACAGAAACGCCTGTTGAAATCGGATGCACTGGGCCACAGGCTTAACGAAACAGTGCAACGTATATCGCTGTATGATGACAGTACAATCTAACAGAAAAAGTATGGTGCTCATCCTGTGGAGTCCCGCCAGTCAGCGAGAGTGCCGGGCCCCACTCCTCGAAGGGGCTCACCCACTGCTACTGTTGGTCACCCACCCATGTGCTGTGGAATCAAGGCAAACGTTGATTTGGCAAAATGTATTTACCAAAAACCCAAGACCCTCAGAATACTACAGTGGAATGCAGAGGGAGTCATTAACAAAAAGCTTTTCCTAACACATCACCTGCATGTAGGTAAGATTGACGTGTTATGTATCCAAGAAATGCACCTTAACAATAACCACAAATTCTCAATCAGAGGATACCAGAACTTCCGTCTTGATAGGGCAGGTCACAAAGGAGGAGTTCTGATACTGACTCGTAACTGCATACCGAGTAGCGCGGTAGCTGTCAATCACACTGTACAAGCAGAAATTGTTGGAGTCGACATAATGATACAAGAAACGAAGATCCACATCTTCAACCTGTATGGCCCACCCAACAAAGACCTGTTGCTCTCGAGTATGGAAATCAAGGACTCCAGCTGCCTAGTAGTTGGAGACTTTAACAGCCACTCGGAGACTGGGAGATAGACACAAATCTCTATCTTATCAAAAGGGTGGAGGACAGCCCTAGCTTCTATTCTAGAACATGGCATACCACCTCTACTCCAGACTTGGCCTTTTCAACGGTGGATATTCACCACAAAATACACCGCCAGGTGCTCAACTAATTGGCAGGTAGCGACCACAGGCACATTAGGCTACAAATTGATATGGAAGTAGGCCCACAGGAAATAAAACCGCTCCCACGTTGGAACTATAAACGAGCCGAATGGGATAGATTTGCAATGCTGGCAGATCGGCTGTGTGAAACCATTAACACACGGAATAACAATATGAAACCTATGGTGGAAAGCCTAAGCAAAGCAATAATGCAAGCATTCACCGAAACCATCTCAAGAGGGGCAAGGAAAACCTACAAGCCATAATGGAATGATGAATTGCAGAAAGCGGAAGACGAAGTCTCAAATGCTAGGAATATGGCAGAGAGAGAACAATCTATAGAGGCAAATATCGCCCTCAAGGCCATCATGGCGAAACACAAAAGAAGACTAAATCAAATAACAAGACAGCTGGAAAAAAAAACAGAAAGCCTCAATTTAGATAAAGAAGGGAACAAACTATGGAAGTTAGTCAGAGCCATGAATGACGAAACACCATCAAATAAACACATTACCATCAAACAGGGCGACACAATGCTTACTGGAAAAAAAGCATCAAACGCCTTTATAGAACATTATGCCAGAGCAAACCACATTGATGTCCCTACAGACCGGCATACAGACATTAGTGAAGAGCAAAAGAGCCACGACAACATCAATATGGCACCAGAGGAGCAAAACTAACAATGAATGAAATGGAAGAGGCAATGAGAATTTTACAGAAAAAGAAATTGCCGGAAAAAATGGGATAACAAACGAAATGCTGATGGGGTTGGGCCAAATAGCAAAGAGGAAGTTACTATCAGTCCTGAACCAAAGCTGGAAAAGGGGAATTGTACCGCAGGCATGGAAAGACGCTGTACTTAAACCAGTACCAAAGAAAGAAAAAGACAAAACAGATCCAAATGGATACAGGCCTATCAGTCTACTGAGTTGTGTAGGAAAACTGATGAAGTGTGTGATAAACACCAGACTGATGTGGCATCTGGAAGAAAAACACATACTAATTCCACAGCAAGCAGGCTTTAGACATCACAGATCCACTGAGGTCCAGATCACTCTTTTAGCCCAGGAAACAGAGAATGCTTACGATAAGAAAAAAACACACAGTAACGGTCTGGATAGATTTAGAGAAGAGATTTGACAAGGTCTGGAAAGAGGGACTTAAATTCAAGCTACGAATAAGTGAAATTTGTTGGAAAATGTACAGACGGATCAGCCACTACCTAGAAAACAGAACAGCCATAGTTCAAGTACAAGGGCAGATTAGCAAAAAAGTGACACTTAAGCAGGGAGTACCGCAAAAGGGAGTACTGTCACCCACACTTTTCCTGGTGTATATAAACGACATCACAGAGAATATACCACGAAGAGTCCACAGCTACATGTTTGCAGACGATCTGGCTATGTGGACCTCTGAAAATAAATCTCACCATACTAAGCAATCGGATGCAGCAGGCCCTAACATCGCTGGAGGAGTGGGCGAACTCATGGCTGGTCAAAATTAATGAGGACAAAACAACACATACGATATTCTGGCTTTAAAATAAATCCCAGAACACCAAAAAAAGTCTTAACGGAAAATATATGCGGCGAAACGACACACCCAAACAACCTAAGAGTCCCATTTGATCGGCGTATGACATGGAAAAGTCAGATCGAGAGAAATCGAATGAAAGCCAGACAAAGGGTGGCAATCATGAGGAAACTTGCTGGCTCAAGCTGGGGAGCAGACGAAAGTATACTAAAGAAACTGTACACTGGAAGAGTGAGACCAGTTCTCGAGTATGGCATTGCTGCATGGACAACAGCAGCAAAGGCGAACTTCGATAAAGTTAACAATCTTCAAAACCAAGCTATGAGAGTTATACCAGGAGGCATGCAGACAACGCCAATTGTAGAACTTGAAAAGATTACAAATCTGCAATCCATGACCGACAGAAGAGACTGCAGAGCCCAGCAGCAAGCAGAGAAACTCATAAAACTGACAGACCGTCCAATGCATCAGAGACTAAATAGATTTGGAAATTGGAAACTAAAGCGGAGAAACTTTACAGAAAAAGCCAAAGCAAAGATGAACGAAGACCCCATGAACACATTAACAACACCAAAGCCCATCCCTACTGTACGCAAACCTACCTGGAAGCAGCATATCATTCCGGAGGTCATAGAAAATATACCAGGAATTGGAAACAAGAACAGTCACACTGAAAAAGAAAGAAGAGACATAACCCTGAGGTACATAACGAAAAACTGCCCATTCATGGACTGGACCCATGCATACACCGACGACTCTGTAACAAACACAACACAGAACGGAGGGGCAAGAGTATTCCTGAAGCTACCAAATGGTAGAAAAATAACACTGTCAGTGGCAACTGGGAATTTCCCAAGCAATTTCAGAGCGGAGGCAAAGGCACTGAGGGCTGCATTAGAAGCAATGCTGACAGGAGAAAGCAATGAAAGCCAGATAGTCCTGTTTACAGATGCCCTGGCCGTAGTCACAGCACTAAAAAGTCAGAAAAATACTGAACTTAATGATTTAAGAGCAGTACTCTGTCAACTATGCCTGCAGTCTGCACCAAAAAGAGTAGTGATACAGTGGGTTCCATCCCAATGTAACATCCAAGGCACGAGGTGGCAGACAGACTGGCAAAGTAAGGTACAAGACTACCACAACCAGATTCTAGTGTGACCTACGAAGAGTTCAAAAGGCTTATTAGGGCCAGATACATGGGCAAATGGGAGACAGAACATACCGGCTACACACAAAAATTATGCCTATTACTAGTTGAATAGAAGAGAGGAGGTGGTGGTCTTCAGACTCTGCACAGGCCACAATAGACTGAGGTACCACCTATTCAATAAATTGATAGATGGCACTGACGAATGCACTTGTGGTACCCTGAAAATGATCGCTGAATATCTGCTTTAAAACTGCCCGACATACGAGGACCAGAGAAATCACATGTGGCCATCACCAGTGGCAACACTAGACAAGCTCTATGGCATGTCGACAGCCTCATGATGATCGTTGCTTTTAAAAAAAAAATACAGGTTGTCGTTTTACAGCGTACGAAGAAGAAGAAGAAAAAGAAGAAGATCCTATCCTCAGTTCAATTGTTGGATGTTTCAACATTGAATACAGTGTTGACATTCTAGACCGGTAGAGTTGGCTGGGTTTTTTCTTGCGGACAGATGAACAAAGTCAACAAGAAATCTCATAAAATAATGTGCGAGAGAGTGATAAGATGGACCTGAAGGTATACCATATCAGTAAGGTCAAGATTTGTCGTTTGATTCCAGTAAAAGCTTGCGAAACCCGGTCACAATACTTACCAGATTCCAAGGCTAATTTTTTATAATTCTAAATACGTCTTCACATATAATGTCAGCTATACAAATAGCGATTACTTATATGTTATCCAGTGGATTATTTTAACAATAAATCAAGCTTTTGTTATTCGATTATTATAAATTGTTAATTTAGAAAATATTTAATAAACTGTGAATATTTACTTCCTTCTACATAACAGACTCACCAACAGAAACAAAGACATAAGCCAGTGCCATTACACAGACTGCTTGCATCATTTCTATTGACAAGTGTTCTGTCCAACTTGGCAACTGTGTTTAGCGGTTATTGGTTAGTTCTTTAACAACAAAGATCGATTCAATATTTCTGTAAGGACGATATATGGACACATTTTATAGAACAATGCAATATTTTACAGTGACTTTATAGGTAGTATTCAATCAATTAAAACCTTTCAGTTCCTTGTGGAGCATAGGTCTTTAATAAAAACACAGCAAGGTCTACTGTCTTGAGCCATCTATGCCAGCTCTTTTCGCGTCATGCCTGTTACTTTATATACTGTACCTTTGTCTGTGTAACATTTACACAAAACACATTTTTCAACAGACTAAGGAACCGTTATTGGTGACATTTAAATAAAAAAGCTTACATTTATTTGTTGTATTTAGGGAGCCAAGACAGTTCCACGGGAGATGAAGGATGCCACATGTGAATATCTGTACAAGCCAAAGGGCAATCGGCAATCTTGCTTCAACCACGAGGGTATCTCCCTGACCCGATTCTGCTCAACCGCATAAATGGTCACCTTGAGCAAGGATTACTCCCTGAGAGTCAGTCTAGTTTTCGTTCGGGTCTTGTGACAGTTGACATGATATATGTAGCACGTCAACTTCAACGTATAAAACAGAATTGTGACCTGTACACAGTTTTTGTCGATCTGACCAAAGTCTTTGACACCGTCAATTGGGATGTGCTATGACAAATCGTGGCGAAGTTTGGCTGCCCCTGCAGATTCATTGTGGTCGCCAGCTAATTTGATGATGTGCGTGCACAGCACGATAAAGAATTGTTTGTCGACTTTCCAGTCACCACCGGTGTCAAAGAGGGTTGTGTGCTGACACCGACAATCTTTAGCACGGTCTTTGCAGTAATGCTCACTAATGCTGTTACTAGCATGCATATCAGGTACAGGACGCACATGGTCAGATGTCCATCCAGAGGCCCCTGAAATCATACACCAAAGTGCGGAGGTCTTTATCTTACATTACCTATCCGCGGCCGATTCCGGTCTCAGTACTTGCACCGAAGAAGGTATACAGTCCACCGTGACGGAGTTTTCGGTGGCATGTAGTAGCTTGGGTCTCACGATTAGCACTAAGAAAACAAAGATACTCTTCATGTGAAGCCGTACATTCAACCAAAGTGGATCGTGCTGTGACAGTATCCTCTCTGCTGCATGTCTGTGAAACATGCACATGGACATCTGGGGTAGTTGTCTCGCCGCCGCGATTCCTCTTCATCGTACGCTGTTTACAGCGATATTTACGTTGCACTGTTTTATTTTGTTAAGCCTGTGGCTTAGTACATCCGCGATTCAATCTCAGCCAGTGTTCGTAAAGCGATCTCAGTCCCGCCAGGCGGAGCGATAGCGCGGGCTTGCCGAAAACGTGTGCTCGCCTTTCCCCATTGAGGTATCGGGATGCGGTTTTTTTTCCGTATCGAGAAACGTTGTCAGTCGCTGGTGATTTATCTAAGGCTTATAGCAGAGCTCGACAGTTCGTTTCGCTGGTGGTCAGACTCTGTCAAAGAGCTTGTGACCGGCAAATGGAAAGCAGGAATCGTGCCTGAAGGCCCTGTGTTCTCCCGGGGACAAACCCTCGGGAGAAGGGCAGGCCAAATTGTCTCTAGTCCCAGTGAAATTCATCGCCGGGGTCGTTGGGATCCATTCTGCACAGAACGGTGCCATCCCTCCTCGAGCGAGCCCGGTCGGTCGGTCGTCTGGTGCGTGTAGGGGCCTCTGTCAGGCGATCCTAGGTCGATGGACTGAGGCACAGGGGGAACAACCGTCCGTCCGTTCGTCAGTCGGTCCCTGCGGCCGTCGCAGTGAGGCTTTTTACACACCCGTCCTCCGCCGACCGGTGTATGCGGTACGTACGTCTCCGACAGATATCTGGTTGATACTGCCAGTAGTTATATGCTTGTCTCAAAGATTAAGCCATGCATGTCTAAGTTCACACTGTCTCACGGTGAAACCGCGAATGGCTCATTAAATCAGTCGAGGTTCCTTAGATGACACGATCCTACTGTGGCAATTATAGAGCTAATACATGCTTACCAAGCTCTGGCCCTAGCGGAAAAAGCGCTTTTATTAGTTCAAAACCAATCGTCGTTTCCCCTCGCGGGTTTGCGGCGTCCCCACTGTGTTGATCGCATGGCCTCATGTGCCGGCGACGCATCTTTCAAATGTCTGCCCTATCAAATGTCGATGGTACGTGACATGCCTACCATGTTTGTAACGGGTAACGGGGAATCAGGGTTCGATTCCGGAGAAGGAGCATGAGAAACGGCTACCACATCCAAGAAAGACAGCAGGCACGAAACTTACCTACTCCCGGCACGGGGAGGTAGGGACGAAAAATAACAATACGGGACTCTTTCGAGGCCCCGTAATTGGAATGAGTACACTTAAACCCTTAAAGTTGTTGCAATTAAAAAAGCGCGTAGTTGGATCTCAGGCGCAGACGGGCGTTCCGGCTCGCGCCTGTTCACTGCCCGTTGTCTCCTGTCCTACCGTCTGCCGGCTCTCTCCCACGGGTGCTCTTCGCTGAGCGTCCTGGGTGGCCGGCGCGTTTACTTTGAAAAAATTAGAGTGTTCAAAGCAGGCCTCGGCTGCCTGAATAATGGTGCATGGAATAATGGAATAGGACCTCGGTTCTATTTTGTTGGTTTTCGGAACTGGAGGTAATGATTAACAGGGACAAATGGGGGCATTTGTATTGCGGCGTTAGAGGTGAAATTCTTGGATCGCCGCAAGACGAGCTACTGCGAAATCATTTGTCAAGAATGTTTTCATTAATCAAGAACGAAAGTCAGAGGCGCGAAGACGATCAGATACCGTCGTAGTTCTGACCATAAACGATGCCGACTAGCGATCCGCAGGAGTTGCTTCGATGACTCTGCGGGCAGCTTCCGGGAAACCAAAGTGTTTGGTTCCGGGGGAAGTATGGTTGCAAAGCTGAAACGTAAAGGAATTAACGGAAGGGCACTACCAGGAGTGGAGCCTGCGGCTTAATTTGACTCAAGACGGCCAACACTGAAATGACTGACATGCCGAGACCATTTTCCTTGGGTCTAATATGGAAAGGGTGCTGGATTTAGACCCTCAGAAATCTGGGGTTATGCCCTCTGTGGCTCGGTTGGTCTGCATTCAGTGTTTGATAAAGGAATTGACGGAAGAGCACTAGCAAGAGTAGAGCCTGCGGCTTAAATTGCCTTAACACGCCAATACTGTAGAATGCCTGTCAAATCGAGAGCACCTTCGTGGGGTCTAATAGTGAACATGTGCTGGTATTAGACCCACGGAAGACAGGTCAGTCTCTTAACCCCCTAATGAAAGAGCGTCTGCTATGGTAATCTGTTCTTAACCCTGCAGAAATCGCAGGTTCCAGAAATTTGGCCATTGACAAACTAAAAAGCCCTCTATTGATACGTTCGGTCTAATATTGAACGGGTGCTGTAAATAGACACTCGGAAGACAGGTCAGTTTTACCCTACTAATGACAGGGCGATGCTACGGAAATCCTGCTCAATTCGAGAGGAGCCGCAGACATTTGGTTCACGTACTAGACTGATTAGCCAACGGCGCGAGGCTACAAGGTGAGGGATTACGGCCGAACGCCTCTAAGCCAAAATCCTGATCAAAAGCTCAGCACGATTGCAAAGGGAGGCCTGAACATGGTGGGGACCTGGGGCTCCCGCTCCAGCCCCGCCCGGTCTAGCCGCAGAAAGACGTCTCTGCCGTCCGCCGATCAAAGCTGACAGGAAGCTGTTCGATATTCACCCCATACGGCGATGAGGTATGAAACCATTTGTAGAAGACTTAGTTCTCGGTCGGGGTGCCCTAAGCAGTAGATCAGCTACCTCACTGCGAACTGCTGAGACTCAACCCTTGACCATGAGATATGTCCGCACACCAGGCGAACACCATCTCCGTGCCGTGACCAGGCTTGTCTCCGGGTCAAATGCACTCCTTCGAGAGAAATCACAGGTCGCTGACATTTAGTCCACGTGCTTGGCTGATAAGCCAACGGTGCGAAGCTACCATCTGAGGGACTACGGCCGAACGCCTCTAAGCTAGAACCCCTTCCTAAATCTCAGCACCGCTTTGATGGGAGGCTACGACATGGCTGGGACCTGGGGCTTGCGTCACAGCCCGGCCCGGTCGAGCCGAAAAATGCACCTGGATAAATGAACTCCTGCCTTGCTCTTTACCTCTGTCTGCTATCAGTCATCCCAATGGACGCAGAAGAGATGCAGTCCAGCGGACATTGCACCCTCTGCCCTATTGTGACAACCTCCCAGGTGGTGGGGAATGCTAGGCGTACTATCACTGCAGATGAGCCGAGAAAATACAAGGAGCAAAGAGATACCTCACTAACATGCATTGGCTACGTTTCTGGCAGGACGTGACGATCCTGAGACACAGTCACACTGGACTGCCTCTCTTCTGGGATAGTACAAACTAGTACATAGTCCATCATATCATATCATTGCCAAACCCTATAGACACGAGTGGGGAAGACTCGATAGTCCTGCAAGACAACTTCCCAAAGAGAGACAACTCTGACCAAAAACAACTGCTGCCTTGCAGATAGGCTGGGGACAGCCAAAGGCTAAGGAGGGCAACCCTACAGAAAAGCCTGTTGAAATCGGATGCACTGAGCCACAGGCTTAACAACAAAAAAAACAGTGCAACGTAAATATCGATGTAAACAGCGTACGATGAAGAAGACGAAGACGAATAAAAGACATATCAGACAGCTAAATGGTTTTCTCGATTTATAGGCTGCTCAAAATCAGGTCGCAGTACAAAGTGCCTCACTCTTAAATTCTTAGCAATACTAACATATTGAGTATTAATACACTTTTAAAATTGGCTCAGCTAAGATGGATGGAACTTGTTCGCATTCCAGATAAGCACATCGCAAAGCAACTAAACAGTGAGCTCAAACATAAAGGAAACTGTGACAACGTTCCAGAGTTGGAATGGATGTTCATGGTCAGGAGAACGTATAATGTATTCATGTTGCCTCTTGTGAGTCATTGCGCTCAATTTGGCGCTCTGCGATCACACAAAGTGCTCGCCTTGCGCGAGCAGAGAATCTCCAATAAGCGAGCAACCCGAAATAACGCCACACAGGGCTCTCTGTCTGTGAACGTCGTCCGCGTGGGTTCTTTCATTCTTACAACTACATACTACTACTACTACTACTACTATTACTACTACTACTACTACTACTTTTACTACTACTAATACTACTACTACTATAACTAATATTACTACTACTATTACTACTACTGCTACTACTACTATTACTACTACTATTACTACTACTACTATAACTTATATTACTACTACTATTACTACTACTAGTAGTAGTAGTATGTAGTTGCAAGAATGAGAGAACAACACGTCGAAGACGTTGATAGAGCGACCTGTGTGGCGACCTTTCGTGCTGCTCGCTTCCTCCTCGCTTTTTTTTTTACATTTTCTGCTCGCTCAGGTAACCCACCTTGTGTGATCAAAGAGCGCCATATTGAGTACTATGACTCACAAGAATAAACATCAATATTGAGCGCTTCGAATTATATCTTTAACTAATCTGTGTGTATGTGTTTCTGCTTGTTCGATGAACGCTTGTATGTCTTTAGTGCACTCTCAAGGACCTGCTATTATATACGGCGGACAGGCTTGCAAACATCGCGTCCAATAAACGAAACCTAGCTGTTCTTCAACTGATTTAGACTCTAGGAAGTGTTGCCCTTTAGAGTAGTTCGTAGCTGGTTATCTTCTCCGGCTAGTTGATCTTGAGGAACGGGCGAAGACAGTCCATGTGGAAGTGATTGAGCCGTCTGACTTGGATGATTGCACATCGCTAAATTCTCGCAAGAGTAGATAACTGGTGTAGGACCGATGACTATCCAGATATTTAAATGTATTATAATCCAGTTGACGATGGATATACACTGTGATAGTCGGTTAGTGGTAGGGTTTCCATGGAGTAGGCTGAACAGGACCTCAGATTTTGTATGTATTTATTGCAAGACCAAAAGGAAAGAGCATGCACAGAAGGTTCAAGATTGTAGCATTTGAGTAATGGATCGCAGGTGCCACAGGTTAAACATCGATCCTGTGACTGATGTTGGTCACAGCAGCATTTACCACAGCTTCAGTGAGCATTGATGTAAAGATCTTGTTAAACAACGTTGGTTCGAGAGCACAGTCCCGTTTTACGCCACATTTTACTGAGAAGGCACATATAGATCTGCCTCATTCTGAACCCGTGTCGTCATGCCTCATAGAATTGATCTACCATTACAATGATTTTCAACGAGTAGAAAAATTTAGCCATAATTCTATTTACTGTCTCACAGGCATTTGTCGTTCACTGCTTGTCTGTATGGGCTGTGTTGATTTTATAAAGTTATGTCTGAATTGTAGTCTTGTGCTTTGTACCTGATGTCCAAACATTGGGTGTCTTTGGTAGTGATTATGTTGTTCTCGTTGATTTCTGCTGCTGCGCTGCTTTACATCTCAGGTGGTGCTTTACCAATTATGGGGTATATTTTATCGATGGCGGAAGCTTTTAGAAACCATGATACTATCGGCCAGTTTTGTTTATTGTTGTGTCAACTCGTTTTGTATAACTGCATACCTTTTATAGACTGGCGCAGCGTATTCAGTTACGTAAAAGCACAGGGCAAGTGCAGATTTCCGAAGAACTGATAAATGTGCTCTCCATGTTGCGCCCATCCGTTTTTTGATGATATTATTTCGTGCGTGTATCTTACGTTTTGTTTCTTGACAGCGAACGGTCCAACTTCCCACCCAGATATTTGGGAGCAGTGCTGTGTTCGAACTGCTGAATTTGTCACCTTTTCTGAAGTTTTCTTTTAGCCTTTGTGTTCTCTTGTGGTTTTAGCTTAAAGTATTTCAGTGGTTGAATACTTTTTCTTTTTCTTCTTCGTACGCTGTCAGACGTCAACTTGAATGTGTTCGAAGAAAGCAGCTGTCATCCTGAGGCTGTCGACACTGCCATAGAACTTGTCTAGTGTTGCCACTGGTGATGGCCACATGTGATTTCTCTGGTCCTCGTATGTCGGGCAGTTCTACAGCAGATGTTCAGCGGTCATTTTCCCGGTACCACAAGTGCATTCGTCAGTGCCACCTATCTTTAGTTTATTGAATAGGTGGTACCTCAGTCTGTTGTGGCCTGTGCGGAGTCTGAAGACCACGATCTGCTCTTTTCTTTTTAACTATTAGTAGGCATCATTTTTTGTGTACCCAGTATGTTCTGTTTCCCATTTGGCCATGTATCTGGCCCTAATAAACCTTTTGGACTCTTCTTAGGTCACACTAGAACCTGGTTGTGGTAGTTTTGCACCTTCTTTTGCCATTCTGCATGACTCTTCGTTGCCTTGGATGTATGTTACAGTGGAATGGAACCCACTGTACCACTACTTTATTTGGTGCGGACTGCTGGCATAGTTGACAGAGTACTGCTCTTAAATCATTAACTTCAGTATTATACTTGCTTTTTAGTGCTGTAACCACGACCAGGGTATCTGTAAACATGGCAATCTGGCTTTCATTGCTTTCGCCTGTCAGCATTGCTTTTACTGTAGCCTTCAGTGCCTCGGCCTCCGCTCTGAAATTGCTTGAGTATTTTCCAGTGTTATTTTTCTACCATTTGTTAGGCGCAGGAATACCCCTGCCCCTCCATTCTGTGTTGTGTTTGTTACAGAACCACCGGTGTATGCATGGGTTTAGTCCATGCTTGGCTAGTTTTAAGCTACGTACCTCAGAGGTATGTCTCTTCTTTCTTTTTCATTCTGGGATGATATGCTGCTTCCATGTGGGTCTGTGAACAGTAGGGATGGGCTTTGGTGTTGTTATGTTGTTCATAGGGTCTTCGCTGATCTTTGCTTTGGCTATTTCTGCAAAGTTTCTCCGCTTTAGTGTCCCTTTTCCAAATCTATTTAGTCTCTGGTGCATTGGATGGTCTGTTAGTCTTATTAGCTTCTCTGCTTGCTGCTGGGCTCTGCAGTCTCTTCTGTCGGTCATGGTTTGCAAATTTGTAATCTTTTCAAGTTCTACAATTGGCGTTGACGTCATGACGCCTGTTGTAACTCTCATGGCTTGATTTTGAAGTTTGATAATTGTATCACAGTGCTCTGTTTTCGAAGTAGTGGCTGATCGATCTGTACATTTTTCCAGATACTTCACTTCTTCTTAGATTGGCTTCAAGTCCCTCTTCCCACACCTTGTCAAATGCCTTCTCTAGATCTGCTGAAACCGCTACTGTATGCTTTTTCTCTTGGTAAGCATCCTCTATTTCCTGTGCTACGAGAGTGATCTGGTCCTCAGTGGATCTTTGTTGTCTAAATCCTGCTTGCTGTTGAATTAATTTGTGTTTTTTTTCCAGGTGAGTGGTTGAATACCACTCGGGCCACAGAGTTTTTCAGCAAACGACAATATGGAGATGTGTTTGTGACTATCACATGATTGGCGGATATCCTTTTACTTACACAGATATACAATTGTGGAATCTTTTTTTTCCAGTAGAACCTTCATACAGGCTCCAAAAGAGTATAATCAGTTTTGAAGAATCACATGACACACTTCTTGATAAATCTCAGCAGGGAGGAGATCTCAATCGACTTAATCGCGTCCAGTCTCGCTGGGATCGAGTTCAAGCATCTGGTTAATAGCCTCTCGAGGCATGCTATGGCTTCTTCGTTGATTATGCACATACAGTTAAGGATGGATTAAAGTGCACATCACTGCGCTCCGTACAACGCTCCAATACTTGAGTTTGTCGGTCAATAAATCTGACTACAGTCAACGTAAATGAACAAAATGAATTTCATGGACATCGAAGTGTATGTCTCCACTTCCAGACTGCACTGACATCAAATTATGTCTTTACTTCCACCTCCAGACTGCACTAACATCAAATTATGTCTTTACTTCCACCTCCAGACTGTACTAACATCAAATTATGTCTTTACTTCCACCTCCAGACTGCACTAACATCAAATTATGTCTTTACTTCCACCTCCAGACTGCACTAACATCAAATTATGTCTTTACTTCCACCTCCAGACTGCACTAACATCAAATTATGTCTTTACTTCCACCTCCAGACTGTACTAACATCAAATTATGTCTTTACTTCCACCTCCAGACTGCACTAACATCAAATTATGTCTTTACTTCCACCTCCAGACTGCACTAACATCACATTGTATGTCTTCCCCTCCAGACTGCACTGACATGAAGGTATAAGTGTCCACTTCCAAACTGCAGTCAATACATATTAAGACACACCAAACTACAATATTTATTGGCAGATCACCATTTCCCCAACGTGCGTAACTTTTTAATACGTTAGCTTCTCATATACATTACAAGATTTGTACGAATAACGAAATGATTATTTATGTATACATTGATCCATTTAATGGTTGATTAATGTATTGTTTTATTGATTTATTACTTGTTGGCTAGTCAAAATAAAATATAGCCTTATAGTTACAGATTCCAGTCAATGAAAACGTTGGCTCTTTAGTTTCAGGTCACAGTCAAAATAATCTTTGGCTCTTCACGTACATGCTACAATCATTACTAACTTTACCTCTTTACTTACAGGTCACAATCAAAATAAACGTTGGCTCATTACGTACATGCTACAGTGAATACACACATTAGTTCCTTACTTAGAGGCTACATTTAAAAAAACGTTAATTCATTATTCACAGGCTGCAGTAAAAATAAACGTTATCTCTTCACATACAGATTACTGTCAATTAAAACTTTAGCTCATGCGAAAACAAACGTTAGCTGTTTACTTATATGCTACAATCAAAACAAACTTTAGCTCTTACTTACAGGCTACAGTCAAAACAAAGTAACTCTAAGCTTGCAAGCTAAAGTTAAAATTGTATTAAGCTCCTTACTTACAGGCTACAGACAAAATAAGTCTTCACTTACCGACTCCTGCTGTGACTGAGTTTCACGATTTCCCTATACCAGTTATATTACGATATTGCTGCTTGTTGCGTCAACTTTTCTAAAGTCTTAAAAATACCAACATCTGGAGTATCGTCCTGCGGCATTAAATAACTATAATGTATACATCAGTAAAACAGTAAAACCGTGAACATTGGTCATAAATCTTTAAGAATAGTCAGTTATATTATTGAAGTTTATTTATATGCCAATAACTCCAAGCACAAATACGCTGTTAATGTATTCAGAAAGAAAGACCACTCTGTGTTACCCGCACGGCAACAAAAAAAGACCACCTGGCAGACGCCCAATTAGATCGCAAGATTCGCTCATGGCCATCTATAGTTTAAACTTTAGATGTCCAGGATTTGCTCGAGCTGCACAACACTCGCGATCCTGAAACAAACAAGTTAGCCATCCTCTGGACAACCCGTGCCCCAGACATAATGTTTAGAATGGTTGACGTGCTGCCGGACATCCTTAATCTGTGACTTTCTACATAAGTCGGTATTGTGTAGTTCGCTTTGCCGCTGTTGTATGAGAGTTATGTCGACGACGGGTCCCTTAAGGCAGGAAAGAATGCTGGCTGTCATCAGACTCACTAAATCAACGCAACCATTGATAGTATCTGTCCTATTTCAGTAATGGTAGCATATGCTCTCTCCATCATTTGTAGCATATACTCTCTCCATCGCTAGTAACATATACTCTCTCCATCGGATGTAGCATATACTTTCTACATAGCTTGTAGCATATACTCTCTCCATCGCTGATAACATATACTCTCTCCATCGGATGTAGCATATACTTTCTACATCACTTGTAGCATATACTCTCTCCATCGCTGGTAACATATACGCTCTCCATCGGATGTAGCATATACTTTCTACATCGCTTGTAGCATATATTCTCTCCATTTCTGGTAGCATATACTTTCTATATCGGATGTAGCATATATTTTATCCATCGCTAGTAGCAAATACTTGCTCCATCGCTGAAACGTTCATCCAAACAGCTCTGCTTTACTTGTTTGCATTTCCAGATCTCTCTCTAGATCATGAAATTCAAGCTCTCTAATGTTAGGTAGCTTTTATGTAGCTGTATATATCTCAATAGGTATATAAGACAGCTGGCCCATCCCTCACCAGAAGGATCACTGAACTCTTCTGTCACATGTGGGCTGAACGAAAAATTCCGCAGGAGCTAAAGGACGCCTCAATCGTTCACCTGTACAAAAGAAAAGGCAACCGCCAGGAATGCGACAATCATCGTGGAATATCGCTACTCTCCGTAGCAGGCAAGATCCTAGCGCGCTTACTGCTAAACAGGCTCAACAAACACCTTGAACAAAGCCACCACCTCCCAGAAAGCCAATGTTGATTCAGAACCGGAAGAGGAACAGTGGACATGATTTTTGCCGCTCGCCAAGTACAAGAGAAGTGCAGAGAACAAAATCAGGCCGTGTACACCACATTTATTGATTTGACAAAGGCATTTGATACAGTAAACAGAGGAGGGCTGTGGATGATAATGTCCAAGTTTAGCTGCCCCAACAAGTTCATAACAATGGTGAAACAGCTACACAAAGGCATGTGTGCTCGTGTACTGGACAGCGGTGCAATCTCTAAATCGTTTCTAGTATCAAACGGAGTAAAACAAGGATGTGTACTCGCCCCGACTTTGTTCAGCATGATGTTCGCGGCCACGATGACAGCCGCCTTCAGATCATTGGAGCTTGGAATACCCATAAAGTACAGTACAGATGGCAAATTACTCAATCCCAGAAGAATGAAGGACAAAACCAAAGTGGCTGGCGACATAATCAGGGCACTTGAATTTGCTGACGACTGTGCTCTAATGAGCAACTCAACTGAAAATGCAGGTTGGAATGGACTAGTTCTCTGCCGCATGCGAAAATTTTGGCCTGACCATAAATGCCAAAAAAAACAGAGGTTATGTACCAACCAGCACCAGGCATGCCGTACACAAAACCAGAGACTACAGTCAGCGGGAAGACGCTGAATGCCGTAGACAAATTCACATATCTGTGCAGCACGCTGTCGAGATCTGTCAGCCTAGACGATGAAGTGGCAAGCAGAATAGCAAAGGCCAGCACAGCCTTTGGTAGAATGAGCTCGATGGTCTAGGCACGTCGTGGCATTAGCGTCAAGACCAAACTCAAAGTCTACCGTGCAACCATCATTCCAACCCTACTTTACACTTGCGAAAGCAGAACTGTATACTCTGGACATGCAAGGAGGTTAAACCACTTCCACACTTGTTGCCTGAGGCGAATATTCCACATCCGATGGAAAGATCGTGTCCCTGACATCGAGGTTCTCTCGAGGGCTAACAAGCCCAGCATACATGCACTGCTAAAGAAAGCACGACTAGGATGGACCAGACTCCTCGTCCGTATGTCAGACGGGCGGCTCACAAAGAAGCTTCTCTACGGCGAGCTGAGAGAGGGATGGCGCGAGAGAGAACGCCCAAAGAAACGTTTTAAAGACGGTCTGAACGACTCACTGAGAAGTTGCCAGATAGACATCGACACCTGGGATAGTCTTGCGCAAAACTGATCTGACTGGAGAAGCGCAGTCAAATCGGGTGTAGCTGCCGGTGAAGACGACCGTGTTGTGAAAGCCCAGAGCAGACGCGAGACGCGGAAATCCCTCATCCCCTTCTACAAACCTCGTGTGTCCGATATGTAGCAGATGTTTTCGTGCCCGCATTGGCCTGTTCAGCCACATGCGCACCCACACCCAACAGGGAAATCTATGACAAGGATGATGTCGGCTGTCCTCATCGACAACGATGGACAGCTATTTCATATATATCAATAGACTTATAATCAGCATCCCTTTATGTACATGATTTTACGGATGACGAAATTACTGGAATTATTTGTGTCTTTGTCATCCATAAGAAACTTGTGTGTCTGAAACTGGAACACTTTCCATTTGCAAAAGAAATAGAGAACAAGCTGCGAATGACCCAGACCTCAAAGACATATGGTCCACCTTACTCTTCGAAACCTGGAAGTGCACAATCTTCACAGTCCCAGCCTATGGCGATTATCATTTGTTCGAGTAAACTTGGGAAAACATCGAGTGGGAAAGCCACATACTCGGTAGAAAAGTTAACTGTTCGTGAACGTCGACAGCAATGTGGTAACCTAGAGACGAGAAAAGTTGACTGTTGATGAACGTCGACAACAATGTAGTAACCTAGAGACGAGAAAAGTTGACTGTTGGTGAACGTCGACAACAATATTGTACCCTAGAGACAAGAAAAGTTGACTGTTGGTGAACGTCGTCAACAATGTGGTAACCTAGAGACGAGAAAATTTGACTGTTGGTGAATGTCGACAACAATGTGGTAACCTAGAGACAAGAAAATGTGACTGTTAGTGAATGTCGACAACAATGTTGTACCCTAGAGACAAGAAAAGTTGACTGTTGGTGAACGTCGACAACAATGTGGTAACCTAGAGACGAGAAAAGACTGACGGATAGTGCTCCAAAGCGTTCCTCAGATTCCCGTACATACAATAACATCCTCCCGTGCACTCTACAATAACATCCTCCCGTGCTCTCTACAATAACATCCTCCCGTGCACTCTACAATAACATCATCCCGTTCACTCTACAATAACATCCTCCAGTGCACTCTACAATAACATCCTCCCGTGCTCTCTTCAATAACATCCTCCCCTGCACTCTACAATTACATCCTCCCGTGCACTCTACAATAACATCCTCCCGTGCACTCTACAAAAACATCCTCCCGTGCTCTCTACATTAACATCCTCCCGTACACTCTACAATAACATCCTCTCGTGCACTCTACAATAACATCCTCTCGTGCACTCTACAATAACATCCTCCCGTGCACTCTACAACAACATCCTCACGTGCTCTCTACAACAACATCCTCCCGTGCGCTCTACAATAACATCCTCCGGTGCTCTCTACACTAACATCCTCACATGCACTCTACAACAACATCCTCCCATGCACTTTACAATAACATCCTCACGTGCACTGTACAACAACATCCGCAACAGATCAAGATGAAATTGATTAACTACCGACCCACCGCAGACCAGGACCGAGATTGTTGGACACGAAGTTTTGATCAACAGCGATCCAACTCTCGTTGCGGAACGGGTTATCAAGTAATATTTAACATCAAATGTTTATTACAAAACAAGTACACAGTGTTGGATTACTGACAGGGTTCATGCCACCTTCACTTTAAGCTGTCTTCCAACGTGACTCATTTGTTATATTGTTTAATCCACATACTGCTACACTTAAAATTCTTTTTGACCAGATTTCTCAAAGTCAGAGCTGCATGCATAGACCATTCCATAAGCGGCTGTAAAATTCCAAAGCAAGTCAATGAGTTCAGGACACAGATTAAACATTATCTTAAAGGTAACACCTGTATTAACGCTCTTGTAATAAGTAAAGTCATATAGTTCGTCGCCGTGTCACTTTCTTAATGGTCTGATTGGATGACCTGCAGTCCAATAAAATCCAGTTTAAATGTAAGCTTTCTTTCTGTCATCTTTCATAACTATCGTCTTTCCACACTCTCTCCCAAAAAAAAGTGTTTAAATGTAAGCTTTCTTTCTGTCATCTTTCATAACTATCGTCTTTCCACACTCTCTCCCAAAAAAAGTGTTTAAATGTAAGCTTTCTTTCTGTCATCTTTCATAACTATCGTCTTTCCACACTCTCTCCCAAAAAAAGTGTTTAAATGTAAGCTTTCTTTCTGTCATCTTTCATAACTATCGTCTTTCCACACTCTCTCCCAAAAAAAGTGTTTTCATATCGTTATCCTAGCTTCAAAACCTCACTCAATTATTAATGTTGATATTGTCTCTGACTGAAAACCAAATTCTCTTAGAGTCTTAATTATTGTTCGCTTACCAACTAAATCGGTCTATACAATTTTGTTAGCTATCACAAAATATGTCCACGTTATGGTTATTGCTATCGTTATCTTACCCTTTAAAAATGTTCATCTAACAAAATTCTACTATTGTCATTTAACGTTGAAGATTTTCAACCAATTTTAGTTCTAGATTATCTCTCCGTGTCTTTCCTTTCAATATAGCTCTTCTTTGTATCATTTAACCCTACAAATACTCTGCACATTAAGTTCGGCATGTTGTTATTATTATTATTTTTTTTCTCTCAAAACTTTCATCCAATATACTCGTAGCTTTACTATCTTCACCTTACAATCACAATCTTTCATCCAATATACTCGTAGCTTTACTATCTTCATCTTACAATCACAAACTTTCATCCAATATACTCGTAGCTTTACTATCTTCATCTTACAATCACAAACTTTCATCCAATATACTCGTAGCTTTACTATCTTCACCTTACAATCACAATCTTTCATCCAATATACTCGTAGCTTTACTATCTTCATCTTACAATTACAAACTTTCATCCAATATACTCGTAGCTTTACTATCTTCATCTTACAATCACAAACTTTCATCCAATATACTCGTAGCTTTACAATCTTCATCTTACAATCACAAACTTTCATCCAATATACTCGTAGCTTTACTATCTTCGCCTTACAATCACAATCTTTCATCCAATATGATGATGATGTTCGTTCATTCGTCCATCTCTGGTGATAAAGACCTCTCTCTCTCTCTCTCTCTCTCTCTCTATATTTAACCAATTGGATTACATAGATTCAGTTATGTTTACGAAAGTGACCGAGAATTCTGGTGCAGGCCTAGACAGACTTCGAGTAGTGTAGGCCGGGCATGTACTCATGTAAATGCTCATATTCACCAACTGTTCTAGTTGTCAAGCTGCTACTTTTATGCATGCACCGTTTGACGCTGTACCTCAAAGAAGCGATGAGCACCAGGTAGTTCGGTCTTACCCAGCTCGTTCCATGGTGTTTTGTATTATGCTAGTGACGTTTAGTAAGGCCTTAGGATTATCTTTGAAGCACTTTTTTGTCCGCCAAGGAAACCTTTACCCTCCCTCATATTACAACACAAAAAGTATGAGCAGCCGATGGGTTGGCATTCGGACTACATGATTTGCTCAGCTTATCTGTGATATCATCACAATAGTATTGATGCTTGTTACCAGCTCAGTCAAGTTAGACGGTATCTATGATCATCCTGCCATTTGATCTGTATCATTCTGGTGAGACAGACTGTGTGTAAGTGGTCCAAGCTCGTTATGTTACTCCACTATGCAGTAAATGTTTCACATTCACCCTACCACTGTTCTTCAATATATGCTTTTCAGTATCTTCGTCTTACCCTCAAAATATGTTTACAATGTATTATGTATACTATCACTCTCCTACTCGACAAATTCTTCATCCAATATAGTGTTACCGTTGTCACATTGTTCTTAAAATTGTTAGTCAAAACATCGTAACAGCAGCTAATTACAGCCGTAAGCAGATACAGCGAAAATCAATTCCTTTTTGAAAACATAAACAAAAATAAATCTTATGACTAAAAACAAAACAAGAAGTCAGCATCAATTCAAATTCGGGGGAGTTGGATATAGAACAGGTAACGAACTTCAGGAATCTAGGCTCCAGAATTGACAACAATGTCGACTGTTCAAAGGAAATCAGAAGGAGATTGGCAATGACAATCCAAAGGCTGCTCAAACTAAGAAAACGTTGGCAGAATACCAGCAAACTAACAAAAGTGAACATTTACATAACCTGTGTTTTTAGTGTGGCAGTATACGGGTGCGAAACATCAACAGTTACACAAACATCAAGGAAGAGAATCGAGTTCTTTGAGTCGAAATGTTGTAGAAAATTTCTCAGAATTCCATGGCCCGAAAAAAATTGAGAATGCACACATTCGACAAGAGTTGAGCAAAGAGAAGAACTGGTTCATCAATTTCATTATGCCAGAAAATTGAAAATGATCACACAACGATAATGGAAGGTATGGTGCTGTGTAAAAGAGACAGACCAAGACGAAGGTGACAAGGAATGCTTGAACATGACTGGAGATTTGGCAAGAAATCGAGTTTCTTTCAGACGTGCTGTCATGGAAGCGATGTTTTGCTAAGGACATGCTTCATAATGATAGTGTAACAGATCTTCGCTGCTGCACCCTCGGACACTGCACCACTAATTATTTAATGCATTAAAGCTTTTAATCCAGTCTGTTTAGTTCAGTTTAGTTTAGTTAAGAATCAATGTCATTGCATATGGTTTAATCTATAAGTACTCTGTTCTCCATATTTTTGGTGAATCTCAGCACAGTGCACGAGCTCCGTAGCACAGGCGATGATCCAATAATAAATTGGGTAGATTTTTAACATAATTTTGAATTTTGCCAGGGCAGCGACCGTTAAGTCTACTCTTTTCGATTTATAACTGCGAAAGGATTTTTAACGTGCGCAACACCGGACACAGGCGTCCGATCTCTACTACCCAGAGATCCGAGAAAATTCAAAAAATGTCCACGGGACAAAAATTCCGGTTTCCACAGTGATTTGAACGCGCAACCTCCAGAACCAGAGGCCGACGTCTTATCTCGATATCACTCAGTCCTCCAGCTTCTCATATAATCTGTCAACCTGCTATTTCTTTACGTTCTCATCGTATTTGTTAACCTGCTCTTTGTTTAGTTTCTGACGTAATCGACCAACCTACTCTTTGTTCACGTTTTCATCCCACCTGCTCTGTGTTTATCTTCTCATCATATCTGCCAACCCAATCTTTGTTTAGCTTCTGACGCAATCTACCAACCTGCTCTTTGTTTAACTTCTGATCCAATCTATCAACCGGCTCTTTGTTTAACGTGTCACCCGATTAGCCAACATGCTTGTGTTAACCTCTCATCAATCTACGAACCTGGTCTTTGTTTAGCTTCTCATCCAATCTGCCAACCTGCTCTCTGTTCAGCTTATCCAATCTGCTCTTTGTTTAGCTTGTCATTCAATCTGCCAAATTATATATTTCTTTAGCTTTCATCCAATCTGGCAACCTGAACTTGTTCAGTTTCTCTAACAACATGACAACCTGCTCTTTGCTTACGTTCTTTTCATATATGCCAACCAGCTCTCTGTTTACCTTCTGATCCAATCAGCTCTTTGTTCAACTTCTCATTCAATGTGCCAACCTGTTCTTTGTTCAACTTATCCTCCAATGTGCCAACCTGCTATTTCTTTAGCTCCTCACTTAATCTGTGGATTTTCTCACCTAGTGTCACGATAACAAAAATGTGTTGAAGTCAATATTGAGAAATAACGTTAATGTGTGGTTCACTTTTGACTGCAATAAATAATTTTTATCTTTAATGGGTTTTGTATATTTAACACCAAAACTTACTTAATAAACACTCCTTGTAGTTTAAATAATTGTTATCCTAACATTGAAGAAATGTTTCCTCCACAATAGCTGTTGCCATTCTCCTCCTACTATTTTAGAAATGTTTCCTCCTAAATGGTTTTACTATCGTCATCATAACATTGTAACAATGTTTCCTCCTAAATGGTTTTACTATCGTCATCATAATATTGTAACAATGTTTCCTCCTAAATGGTTTTACTATCGTCATCATAACATTGTAACAATGTTTCCTCCTAAATGGTTTTACTATCGTCATCATAATATTGTAACAATGTTTCCTTCAAAAAAGATGTTACCAGCTTCCTTAAACTCATGCTTTTTCATTCAATACAATTTCTACTATCATCGTGTTAAACTAAAAATATTTTCTACCCATACAAGAGGGGAGTTCAGAAAGAATCCGGACTTTCAAAGCAGCACAACAACTAAGAAAGGCAGCAAGCTAGTTACTGCTTGTATGTGTACCAGTGACAATGATCTTCAGTTTAATAATAATCTAATCATGCCGTAACTGTTAATCTTCAATGTGCGTCCGGTGAAGCCAATGCACGTGTAGCACATGACGACATTTTGGAAACTGAGCAATGAAAGATTTTGAAGACAATGTGTTTGCAAGAAGTCATGCTTCAAATTAGGTCAACATTTTAATGAATACTGACAGAGACTTTCTGAATAATGTTCTAACAGGTAAAAAACGATGCTTTTATGGATAGATGTCGAAACAAAAACAATTATTATAGTAGGTTGGAACAGCATCACCTCAAACGACAAACAGCACATAAGATTTACTAAAATCTGAAGTTTCTGTTGATGTATTTTTTTTAAAATTGAAAGAGTACCACTCATCATGAGTTTGTGCTGCGTGGTCAGACCATCAATAAGGAGTTAGCTCAGGTCATCCCGTGACCGGTGAGGTCGTTTAGGGCACACATGAAGACCTCCTCACAATTTCACACCACCCTTTTCTGTCAGCGGCTGCTGCCTGTACCTCTTCTGGTTGGAGATTGGTCCATTCTTTTATGTTGTCTTTCCGCTCTTTTTGGGTCTGCCTCTTCGTTATCTGCCTTGCACCTTTCCGTGAAGAATCATTTTTGCAAGACAATTTCATCTCAACATGTGACCGTACCAAGCGAGTTTCCTACTTTTGACAGGTGCCCAGAGGTCTTGAAAATGCCCTCTTGCTGTTGTAATTATATCTCATATTTCCTCATTTGACATGTGGCATTGACGGGATGATGAGCAGAACTCCAGGAATGGGTCAGAAGGCTCGATGAAACAGCTCTTAACTATGGTATGGAGATAAACGCTGGGAAGACAAAATTAATGACCAACAATGCAGATGGCTTCAACAACAGGACACAAGGTTTTAGCCAGGAATTCAAAGTAGTTGACCGTTTAAAATATCTCGGTTTGATTGTCAGTGACGAAAGATCAAAATATGAAGTGTTGGCCAGAACAGCACAGACAATGGCGGCGCTTTCACAGCTTAACACAATCTGGCAAGATAAACGGTTAGCCCTGTGCACGAAAATCAGATTAATGCGTACACTGGTCCTGTCAATATTCTTCTATGCGTGTGAGACATGGAAAGTTTCAGCTGACCTTCTGCGAAAGATACAGGCTTTGGAGATGAGATGTTTAAAAAGACTTTAAAACGTCACATACAATAAGGAGTATTGCTTAGATAATATGATGAGTTTGTGAAAGGCAATTCGAGGAAAGAGGTCTGAAGCACAGACAAACATAACTTGGATCCTGCACCACGACAACGCACCTGCACGCATGCCACTGCTTTTTTGTGACTTGTTGGCAAAGTACAGGAAGACTGCTGCCCCACAGATACCCTATTCTCCTGATTTGACCTTTGTTTACTTTTTATTTTTTACCAAAGATAAAATCTACCCTTAAGGGACGCCAATTCTAGACCATAGAAGAGATCAAAGAAAATTCACTACGCAACGTGCGTGTTATCCAGGAAAACGAATTGCGGAACTAATGTTCGGTTTCTTTCTGAATCGCATTCGTAGTTTTAAATTTTAAAATTTATCATTCAACTACTTCATCCAGATGACATTTGTATTGTTATTTCACCTTCAAAATCAATTTTCTAAATAGATTTTGTTAATTTCATTTACCCTCAAAATATGGTGCAATATTGTTGCAGCTTTTGTCTTCTAACGCCTCGAAATCTTCCTCGATGTTAAGTTTCATTTGTCGTCAACTGCTCTATAAATCTTTCCTCCAATTTAGTTTTTAGTACCTTCATCTTAATCATCCTTGAATTATTGTTTAATATCATCCCACCTAACTAATCTCTACCTCAGCTATTGATATGACAACTTATATGTATACAAACCTCTCCTGTTTTTGATATAAATCTTTTCAATTTTCATGTTGACAACCTAGGCGTTCAGCTGGTTCTCAGTATTTGACAAGAGCTACAGTTGGTAGAAAAATCTACTCAAAGGTCCACACATTCTCTGACTGCCAATATTTAACTGTCAAGATAATCATTATAAATACATATTTACTAGAAATCTAGAAATATGGAACTATTTTAGTCCTAATCTAACTATATACCACCATTTGTAGCTCTAATCTAG
Organism: Ariolimax columbianus; assembly: GCA_036924085.1. Lineage (NCBI taxonomy): Eukaryota > Metazoa > Mollusca > Gastropoda > Stylommatophora > Arionidae > Ariolimax > Ariolimax columbianus. The sequence goes on along the minus strand of JAVGWX010000010.1, from coordinate 18,824,494 downwards.
CTATTTAAAACCATTTTAGTCATAATTTAGCTACATCACCATTTGAAGTCATAATCTACCTACATACCACCAAATGTTGTCATAATCTAGATTTACAACACCATATGTAGTCATAATCTAGATATATAACAGCAATATTGAAAAAAACAAATGTATCACTCAAGTGTGTTTTTGCCATTGCAGAGATTCTCTGGGAGGATTACTATTTTAAAACTACAATCTTTATAATTATATATTCAGTCATTTTATATTATGTGTTATAATATTAAAAACTGTGATGTTTTATTTTGTGCATTCAATTAAATGTTTCTTATTATTAAAAAAAGATAGAATTTTAGAATTTAATTTTTTAAATAAATAATTATTTTATAACGTTTGCTGTGACAGTTAAAAACAGAACAGCTGACCAATATCTGTTCTCTCTGTCTATAATTGTACTACAGTCTCAATGTCATCAACTAAGAATGAAATATAGCTGTGGCCAATGATAAACCACATTTAATTTAGCGAGCAGTACTTTGATCCTGAATTGTGGTGACAACAAGATATCCAGGAATGCCTGGGTTTGACTGTGGGGGGAGGCCAAGATTTTAAATGGGTCGAAACTTTCAATGTTCTCGTCTTCTCGAACATTTATTATTATATATTTCGGATATATGTTGTATAACAAAGGTGAGAGGATACATCCCTGTCTTACTCCCTTTTGTACTGCAAACCATTCTGATGTTTGTCCAGATACTCGAACAGCGGCATGTTGATCATGGGTAATGTTTCAATGAGATAAATATTATGCACAGGAAACCCCATTTCCTTCATGATTTTCCACATATTTTAAACTTTTATTGTGTCAAAGGCCTTTGTGTAATCAATGAAACATGTGTACGGGTCTAAATTAAATTTTCCAAAATTTTCGTAGATATTCCTCAAATTGAATATGTGGTCGCTGGTTTCTCTGTCTTTCCTAAAATCTGCCTGGACTACGTGAATGTCAGATTCAAACCTTTCTTTATCCTTCTTAACATGATTCACAAGAGTATCTTGCTAGAGTCGGTGATCAGCCGGTAGTTCTGGCTCAACTTCAGGTTGCTTTTTTCGAGGAGGGGATAACAAATCGATTTCTTCCATGCGTTTAGCCGCTCTGCGCTGTGCCATATCTGTTTACACAGCTTGTGATAGACTCGAGCACTTGCCGCCTCTCCTGTTTGTATTAGCTGTGCTTGGAAATCCTCATATCCTGGAAATTTCCATTTTACATGATTTTTTTTCCGAGCGTTCTTTTTCCAATGTTGGTGCAGGTTCTTTCTCACCCTTTGTTAGGGTTGTTTCCATGTTTCCTCTGATATATAGCTCTTACAAACTACAGTCAATTCAAATGTTAGGTCTTGACTTACATTCTACAGTCAAGTCATATGGTAGGTATTCACTTAGAAACTGCAGTCAATTGAAATGCTAGGTATTCACTCTAATACTTTAAAAAAATGCTCACGCAACGATTGCCTTCGGGGATGAAGTTAAATGTTTCATGTGCTTAGCCATAGACTATGTTGGGAGGGGGGGGGGGGGGGGCAGTTCCCTTTCTAGCTGTTTTTGCCTTCCCGAACTCATGCGTCAGATATCGGTTTATAGCTGGGTTGACTGGAATGGTGGGCGTATTCGGTACGAACTGCGGCCAAGATTTTTTTTTCAGTCCGCCCATCAATTCGAACACGGCCACGCTGTAATCCCAGTCTAGTGAGCCAGTTCACTGTGAACTAGACCACACACTCTTCGCTTACAGACTGCAGTAAATTCAAACATTACGTCTTCACTTACAGCCTACAGACAACACAAGTGATAGCTATTCACTTTCCGACCGACTATTGACTCTACTAGTTATTAATTTTCGTCTGTCATCTTGCTTTCTCTATATAAGTTGTGTAATACATTGTCTGTACTGACCGTAATATATTGCCTGTTGCTATTCAGCTATTCTAATGTTTCATCGATTTAAAAATCTACACTACCATTTAAATAATTTTAAAAAATGTACACATCATTAAAATCATTTCGAACAAGTATGCATAGGTCAGCACCCTTTAAAAATGACAGATTAGATTGTTGAAGCTGATTTATGATTAGAGAACTGAGATTTGCAGAGCCCGACATTCGCTAAAATGTCAGTGTTAGATCATTCAAGTATATTTATGACTTAATAAATTATTTTACCGCCACAGGTAATTCCTTTCCTACCCTTATTAGTTAGGGCAGCGCTACGGTAATATTAACGTGTGATGGTCACATGTAGGGTCCACAACATCGCTTGCACAACAATGAATAATGAGTTTTGTATTGAAATACTCTTTTTTTTATTAATTATCTGTGTGTATCTTCGTTTGTACAATAACAAATGATAGTGGACAGTAAATGCAGATTTTATTTGTCAGTGTATTTGAGATGAAATCATATTATCTTTGTGTTGTTTAACCTACATATATGAAAATGACCATTAAAACACCAGATGCCCTAACGTTTTAAAATCATGAATATTTAAATATTACTCCTTTGCATATACAGACGGAGGGCGTTCAAATCAAACCGGGGACTTATTGTTCCAGTTCTACCTGAATGTGTTATAACGTGCTGGAACTATTTTCATTAGTTAATGGAAGCTGTGTCTTATTACTGCTAGGTAGCGTACTTGCCATGGTGCAGTCACGTGACAGATAAATACAAATGGCGAACAACAATGTTAGTGCTTGCATGAAACAGGGTATTGTGATGAAGTTTCTGATTAAAGAGGGCGTGAAACCTGATGACATTTACAAAAGATTGCAATCACAATACTGCGATGAGCCACTCAACAGTAGTAAGAGATTTAAATGGTGTAAACGTTCTAGAAAAGGTCGTACATCTGTGAGTGATGATCCCGTTATTGTGGCTCTCAACCGACCACGTTCATTCCTGTGAATGTTCAGATTGTGGAAAGCCTAATCCTGAAAAATCGACGCATACCATGTTACAAAATTGAACAAGTGTCAAGTTTTTTTCTGGGTACGGTGAACACTATTATTCATACATATTTGCATTTCGGAAGGTTAGTGCACGTTGGGTGGCAAGACAGCTTTCCGCATTTGATTGCCAGAGAAAAGTTCAAGCCTGCACTGAATTGAAGGAACATTTGACATGGAAGAGAATGATTTTTAGATCGCGTACGATGAAGAAAGCGCTCAGTTACAATCCTACCAAAGGATGAGAAAGAACCTGAATCAATATTGGAAGAAGTACGCTCTGCAATTAAAATACTTAAAAAGAGAAAGTCCCCAGGATGCGATGATATCCCAGCAGAGCGAATACAAGCAGGGGGAGAGGCATGTGCTCGAGTCTATCACAAGCTGTGTAAACAGATATGGCACAGTGCAGAGTGGCCAGAAGCATGGACGAAATCAATTTATTTTTCCCTCCCCAAAAAAGGCAACATGAAGCTGAACACGAACTACCGAACTATCGCACTGATCAGCCATGCTAGCAAGATACTCTTGCGAATCCTATTAAGAAAGAGGGAGAAAAGGTTTGAATCTGAAATTCACGTAGTCCAGGCAGGCTTTAGGAAAGCCAGAGGGACCCGGGACCACATATTCAATTTAAGGAATATCTATGAAAAATGTACAGAGTTTAATGTAGACCTGTACACATGTTTCATTGGATACGCTAAGGCCTTCGACAAAGTAAAAAATCAAAATCTATGGAGAATCATGAAGGAAATGGGGTTTCCTTTGCATATAGTCCATCTCATTGAAACAATATACCAAGATCGACAAGCCGCTGTCCGAGTATCTGGGCAAACATCAGATTGGTTTGCAAAAGAAAAGGGAGTCCGACAGGGATGTATCCTCTCACCTTATCTGTACAACATATTTGCGGAATGTATAATGAGAAATTTACGAGAAGATGAGAACATCGAAAGTTTCGACCCATTTACGATTTGGGTGTACGAGATTCCAGAGTTACGATACACAGATGACACAGTGATATTATCAAGAAGTGCGGAAGGGCTAGAGCAGCTACTTTCAGCTGTTAATGGACATAGTAAAGATCAAAATCTGTTCATAAACAAAACAAAGATAATGACCACCGATAAAACACAATGTCAGCATAAATTTACAGTGGGTGGTGAGGAAATAGATCAGGTTACACATTTTGAATATCTGGGCTCCAGAATTAACAAAAATGGTTACTGCTCGAAAAAAATCAGAAGAAGACTAGCTATGGCAATGCAAAGACTGAGCAGCCTGAAGAAATTATGGCAGGGCACCAACAAAATGATAAAAGTAAAATTCTTGAGAGCCTGTGTTTTTCCTGTGGCAGCTTATGGCTGTGAAGCATGGACGATTACCAAAACTTCTAGACAAAGAATCGAATCCTTCGAGTCAAAATGTTACAGAAAGATCCTCAGAATACCCTGGACAGAGAAAAGAACAAAGGTAGATATTCGGCAAGAGTTGAGCATAGGGGAGAACTGGTTTATCAATTCTATTTTGGCTAGAAAATGCAAATATATTGGTCACATCAAGAGACACAACAATCTTGAGAGAACGGTTATGGAAGGAATGGTACCAGGCAAAAGAGGAAGGGGTAGACCAAGAAGACGATGGCACCAAGATATCCAGGAGTGCCTGGGTATGACAGTGGCTGAAGCTGGTGTTTTGGCAAGGGAACGAGTTTCTTTCAGACAGACTGTGATGGGAGCGACGTTCTACAAAGGACATGCTACATGATGATGATGATGATGACGATGAAGAAGATGAAGAAGAAGAAGAAGATCGCGTCATTACATGTGACGAAACCTGAACGCATCATTATACTCCTGAATCTAAACAAACATCCAAGTAGTGGAAGCATGCGCAATCACCACCACCCACAACATTGCAGGCAATTGCTTCTGCAGATAAAGTGATGGTCAGTGTTTTCTGTGACATATTTGGCACCATTTATGTTGATTTTCTACCTCGTGGTGGCCCTATCCACAGTGAACACATTGTACATACACATTTTTAGGGATGTACATAACCGTTTGCGGAAAAAAACGATCTTTTTTTATTCCCAAAGAGCGTCCTGCTCCGGCAAGATAACGATCGACCTCATACTGCTCACAACACTATTTTTCATCTGCAGCAACTCCGCTGGTAGAAAATGCCACATCCGCATTATAGCCAAGACCAAACTCGAAGCGATCTCTTCGTGTTTGAACCCCTAAAAGAATTCCTGGGAGGTCAGTATTTCATCCCTAATGACGAAGTGCAACAGGCTGTCCGGGATTAGCTCAGACATACTAACATATCTTTCTTCGCTGAAGCTTTTCAAGCGTTACTCAAACGCTGAGATAAGTGAATACAAATTGCATTATTTAAAAATAAACGACATTTTGGCTACCTTAAAAAAGATTGTCATTTAAAAAAAGTACCGGTTTGACTTGAACGTCCCTCGTAATAAGTATCATTTTATATTGACGATATAAATGAGCACGTTCATTGAAGATACACTAATTAAATTAAATGTTCCATACAAAACACCCCAAAAAAAAGAAGATATGTTTACATTTTGAGATTCCAAGAACTCTTGGTTCGAAAAGATTTCAAGGTCCAATGGAAGCAAATGAGCACGCTGTAAGTGATGTATCAAATGATACATCGCTATTGCCCGACACTAAGTGACTTCAGTACTGCGCAATATAGTCAATTTGTGGAAGTTAGTTGTGAAAGTAACCATTCAGTTTTGATCATTCATATTCGACAACAATTATTTAATTATAAGTTTTACTATGGGAGCTAACAATAACATATTTAAGTTTGCGCGTGCAGCTTACATTACTTCCCTTGCTAAATCACATTTTTTTCACTAATCTGTCATTAAAAGGTAATTACGATATACACGTTCCTTTTAATTCAATCTAATCTTGCGAATAATCTAATGGGATAGCGTCAGAGTAGATATTGTCCAGAAATTGGCAATGTATTTGTATTTCTTTGTTGAATTCTCAATATCTGATTTAATTGCTTTTGCAGAGAAGTTAAATTGGCCAATGACGTAACCATCTGTAAGGCTTATAGAGTTTTGTGTTCCTTGGTTTTGTTTAGTTTTCTTGTAATGAAATTCCAACTCAGGTTGTAATTTAAGTAAACAAATGTAAATAATTATATCAATTGGTCTAACAGTGTTTTCCCCAACATTGTTATGTTAGTACTTACTGACATATAACTGTTATAGTCGGTGAGATAGGACGTGTTTACTGTTAGCTTGTGCGAATACAACTTGCTTACATGGTTTTGTGAAGATTTCCTTGCTGGGTCTGTGTGGATATTTATTTCCTCATATCTGTGATTCCTTCAGTGCATTGGATGTGATATGTATGCATTAATTACGAAAATGAAATTCAGTGTGCATAATTTATAAATGCTAAATATATTATTCGTGCGGGCATAAACATTTTAGGCATGTAACTTGGACTGGGTGAGATGAGTTTAAACTGGCAGAACGTTTATCTTTTCAGATTGTGTCAACCAACATAAGGGCAGTCAATGTTATTGATATATGCCAAAAAATATTAACCAACATAGCGTACAATATGGGCCAAGTGATAGACCTGGATTTGACATTGAGTTCTTCTCAATGAAATAGGTCACTATGATGTGTCAGGGCGGCCTTTGTTGAAGTATGTAAGTTCACTTTTTCAATTACACAACAATACGCCTGTTGTGCGCTCTTCTGTTATGCAATATTTGACGACTTGATGGTTGGGGTTGTGAAGGTCAATAGCCTTATTCTATGTGTAGTAATTCCTCGTACACAATGTTTTGTAATCATTCCTCGTACACAATGTTTTGTAGTCATTCCTCGTACACAATGTTTTGTAGTCATTCCTCGCACACAATGTTTTGTAGTCATTCCTCGTACACAATGTTTTGAAGTCATTCCTCGTACACAAAGTTCTGTAGTCATTCCTCGTACACAATTTTTTGCAATAATTTCTACTTGCATCGCGCACCGATGTCTATTCTTCATGGTAACTATCATACTAAAAGTGTTCTTTATGGTAACTATCATACTAAGTGTGTTCTTTATGGTAACTATCATACTAAGTGTGTTATTCGTGGTAACTAGCATACTAAGTGTGTTCTTCGTGGTAACTATCATACTAAGTGTTCTTTATGGTAACTATCATACTAAGTGTGTTCTTCGTGGTAACTATCATACTAAGTGTGTTCTTCATGGTAACTATCATACTAAGTGTGTTCTTTATGGTAACTATCATACTAAGTGTGTTCTTTATGGTAACTATCATACTGTGTCCTTCATGGTAACTATCGTACTGAATGTGCCAACACAACTTCTACGTATTTCTGAAATGGTTGTTTCTGGGTTTGAACACTAGTAAGAAATTGAACACGCTGTGTAAACGATGCATGGAACGTGTGACATACTTCTTGGGGTAGACAAAGTTCGGAGGTGTAATGTGTCCAATTGTCGCTACTAGGATTTTGGCTGTTAACTCCACACGAAGAGCAGTAAAAATGGCGCCTTACCGACTGCAGGTCTAACATTGCTCTGGTGTTTTAGTTCATAATGGATGATGCCAGCAATAGAGTTGCATGAAATTCAGACTTGTCGACGACTTACACTCGTGTTCACGAAGAGATGTCGTTGTTTTCTATTTGGACGAGCTACCTTTTTCAATTTTTATGTTTTCTGCCCTCCGATTATCCTGGCATAAACATTAGGTATATGCATTAGTTCTTTCCTTCTTCTTGTGTCCTACTGCCCTTTCCATGCGGCGTCGCAGAGATGCTGGATGTGCATATTTCTTGTTATCAACAAGTGGTAAGCTTGTGCTGTCGTTAGGTGAAACTTCCTGAGTGTGTCAGAGACACCCTCGATCCATTGACGCCGAGATCTGCCTCTTGCTCGTATGCCGGAAACCTGCATATGATATGCTATTGATTCAGGCTGTTAATTTTACATTCAGACTAAATGACCAAACCATTTGATTTGTTGGCCGTCAATGTAGTCACTAGCTCGGTTTGTTCCCACTGTCTGACTTATTGTCTCGCGGATTTAGTCACGCATTGCCTTTCCGGCTGCACTTCTCACTAAGAACTGGATCTTACTCTTATGTGTTTCTAGTAAGGACTAAGATCGACATTGGTAGCAATGTAAGAAAAAATAGTGCATTTGTCAGTCCTCTCTTAGTTTAAAGAAGCAGTCTAGGGTGTTTAAAAGTCACTGCACTTTGATAGTGAACAATGTTCGTCTTCTGAATTTTACGTGCAAAATGTATGTCCTCTCTGCCGTCATTAGAGAATATACTACCTAGGTATTTGAGCTCCCGTACGTTATTGATATCAACGTTACTGATGTAGAAACTATTTTTGCACTTGCTCACGCGATATCAACATAATCTCTGTCTTGCCGGTGTTGATCTTCATGTCATATTCATTACAAGCGAACTATAGAAAGTTCAGGTGTTGTTGTAGTCCTTCTCCATTTTGGTAAAAGATAACCTGATCATCAACAAACAGTAGTTCATTTAGGAACTCCTCATGAGGGCTAGCCAACTGTGTAATGTTATGCTTATATATTATGATGAGAAGTGGAGAAAGAACACACCTTTATCGTACACGAATCAGCAGTGGAAACCAATTTGTCATACCTGCATTCATTAGTAATGCACCTTCCCTTTTTGCGTACAAGGCACGGATGCCATCCAGCAATTGAACCTCCACACCATATTCCCCCATTACCTCTCAAAATCCAAGTCTGTTTTTCCGGTCAAATGCCTTTTCTTGATCAATGACGAACCCATGGACTTTTTTAAATTGTATATTATTGTATGGTTGGAATACATTGCTACATGAAGTAGTGTAGGCATCGACAATTAATGCATTTAACAATAGCTTGGAGGCCCATAGCTTTTAGAACATGGACATATAAATTAAACTGGTTGTAAACAGATTCTTGTTCAACATCTGTTACTCCGACAATATCTTTCCAGATTATGTGGCTCACTGCCGCTTTCATCTTCTTAACATCTTCCTAAGAGTAGTCGTAGTTATGTTTTCTTCTTTCTTTGCTATACGATTCCAAGGAATGATCTGACTTTAGCCAAACAGTTCCACAGCAGTAACGTTTTCAATCATGTTTTCCTCAGAAAAGGCAGTCGTCATCCCTGTGATATCCACGAAGAAATAACTCTACTGTCAATCGCGGACACAATTCTTGATCGAATCCTGCTGAACCTTTCACCTCAATCTCAAGCTGATCATTGACTCAGAAAGTCAATGTGGTTTTTAAGCGGGTCGTGGGCCAGTAATATATGTAGCTCTCCAACATCAGGAGAAATGCAAGAAACAGCATTGTGACCAGTTCAAGACATTTTCATCCAACCAGGGCATTTGACACCGTCTGTCAACACGTAATGGATCTGGCAAATCATGGTCAAATATAGCTGTCATAACAGATTCGTGACAGTTTTTCGACAATTTCACGATGCATGATGGCTCCATTAATGCTTGAAGGAGAATTATGTGCAACCTTTCAGGTTATGAGCGGTTCAAAACAAAGTTGTGTGACAGATCTACAATCTCTAATATGAACTTTACAGCCATGCTAACTGATTATGTTGTACACATTACTGCTTCTGGCATACCTATCAGATACAGGACGCATGGTCAACTATTCAATCTTAGAAGTCTGGTCCGACACCATGGGGAGAAAATCCATCTTCGGATCTCCTCTTTGTTGACGTCAGCGCCATTAACAATCTCTCAGAACAAGACATGCAGACAATCACGAAGAAATTGTCGGTGACGTGCAATAATTCTGGTTTGGTAATCAACCTCAGACATTAATTGAGCAAATTCGACTAGAAAAGATATCAGGAACGCTATTTTACCATGAGCGATGGCAAATTCACTAGCCCAGATTATGTATCAACAGAAGCAAGCAATATAGATATCATCACTTCAAAAAAGTTATTAGCTCAGAGCCCTCCTGGGTCCCCCGTAACACACCATGTTTAATGCGTTCTAAATATCCTCTCAAATGTATTTTATTATTTTTGTGTGTGCTTGTAATGCCCAGTGTACCAAATGTGAAATACAAGGGAACTCACTCTTTCGTCGAAAAGGTGTTATTTGTGTGTGCTTTCCCTTTTTTCAAATGGTTACCTCAACGACACGATGATCTGAACGGACATACATATCTTTCAGGAATAAAAACTATCATATGAGGTAAGTTATAAATAAATTGTATTTGTTGTATGTATTTGAAAGATGTTGTTAAACAAATTTAAATGCTAAAATAAATAGTATGATTATTTGGTAGTTTTTAGACCTTATAAAATCGTCGAGTCACCGGTGGACCAATCATGGGTTTTCTAAACTTTCTTCATGGTCACTAGAGATTGGCTGTGTAGAAACAGATAACTGATAAAACCGAACTTTTTATAGGTAATTAATATTTGTATTGATTTTATGCACACTAATGATTGTTGAAATATATTATATTTAAGTATAAGCTGGCGGCATAGTTATTAATGTGTGTATGTGATCAAAATGGTCAGGGTCAGGTCAGGTAATACCGTAACCGGTTAGGTCGTTGGGGCACACATGAAGACATCCTCACAACCACATGCCACCCCTCTCTGTCAGATGCCGCTGTCTGTGACTTTTCTGGTCGAAAACTGGTCCATTCTTTTATGTTGTCCTCCCATCACTTTTTGGGCTGCCTCTTCGTCGTCTGCCATGCACCTTTCCGTGTAGGATTGTATTTGCAAGACCATTTGATCTCGATATATGACCGTACCAAGTGAGTTTCCGTCTTTGGCAATTGCCAAGAGGACTTCGAAAGGCCCTATTGCTGTTGTGATTCTATCTCGTATTTCCTCATTTGTAATTCGCTCTTTGTACGTGACGTTTAAAAGTTTTCGGAAACAGCTCATCTCCAAAGCCTGTATCCTTCGTTGAAGGTCAGCTGTAACTGTCCATGTCTCACACGCATAGAAGAATATTGACATGACCAGTGTACGCATTAATCTGATTTTCGTGCACAGGGCTAACCGTTTTTCTTGCCAGATTTGGTTAAGCCGTGCAAGCGCCGCCATTGTCTGTGCTGTTCTGGCCAACACTTCACATTTTGATCTTTCGTCACTGACAATCAAACCCAGAAATTTTAAACGGTCAACCACTTTGAATTCCTGGCCAATACCTTTTGTCCTGATGTTGAAGCCATCTGCAATGTCGGTCATTAATTTTGTCTTTCCATCGTTTATCTCCATACCATAGTTAAGAGCTGTTTCATCAAGCCTTCTGACCCATTCCTGGAGTTCTGCTTATCAACCCGTCAATGCCACATGTCAAATGAGGAAATATGAGATATAATTACAACAGCAAGAGGGCCTTTTGAAGACCTCTTTGCAACTGTCAAAAGTAGGAAACTCGCTTGGTACGGTCACATATTGAGATGAAATTGTCTTGCAAATATGATTCTCAACGTAAAGGTGCAAGGCAGATGACGAAGAAGCAGACCCAAAAAGAGCGGGAAGACAACATAAAAGAATGGACCGATCTCTAACCAGAAGAGGTACAGGCAGCGGCCGCTGGCAGAAAAGGGTGGTGTGAGTTTGTGAGGAGGTCTTCATGTGTGCCCTAAACGACCTCACCGGTTCCGGGATGACCTGACCTAACTACTTATTGATGGTCTGACCACGTGGCACAAACTCATGATGAGTGGTACTCTTTCAATTTAAAAAAAAATACATCAACAGAAACTTCAGATTTTAGTAAATCTTATGTGCTGTTTGTCGTTTGAGGTGATGCTGTTCCAACCTACTATAATAATTGTTTTTGTTTCGACATCTATCCATAAAAGCATCTTTTTTTATCTGTTAGAACATTATTCAGAAAGTCTCTGTCAGTATTCATTAAAATGTTGACCTAATTTGAAGCATGACTTCTTGCAAACACATTGTCTTCAAAATCTTTCATTGCTCGGTTTCCAAAATGTCGTCATGTGCTACACGTGCATTGGCTTCACCGGACGCACATTGAAGATTAACAGTTACGGCATGATTAGATTATTATTAAACTGAAGATCATTGTCACTGGTACACATACAAGCAGTAACTAGCTTGCTGCCTTTCTTAGTTGTTGTGCGTGTTAAAGCGTGTAAAGTGTACTCATTCCAATTACGGGGCCTCGAAAGAGTCCCGTATTGTTATTTTTCGTCACTACCTCCCCGTGCCGGGAGTGGGTAAGTTGCGCGCCTGCTGCCTTCTTTAGATGTGGTACCCTTTCTCATGCTCCCTCTCCGGAATCGAACCCTGATTCTCCGTTACCCGTTACAAACATGGTAGGCATGTCACGTACCATCGACATTTGATAAGGCTGACATTTGAAAGATACGTCGCCGGCATATGAGGCCATGCGATCAGCGCAAAGTTATCCAGAGTCACCAGTGGGGACGCCGCAACCCTGTGAGGGGAAACTACAATTGGTTTTGAACTAATAAAAGCGCTCTTTCCGCGAGGGTTAGAGCTTGATAAGCATGTATTAGCTCTAGAATTGCCACAGTTATCCAAGTAGGATCGTGTCATCTAAGGAACCTCGACTGATTTATTTAAGCCATTCGCGGTTTCACCGTGAGACAGTGTAAACTTAGACATGCATGGCTTAATCTTTGAGACAAGCATATGACTACTGGCAGGATCAACCAGATATCTGTCGGAGACGGACGAACCACACACACCGGTCGAAAGAAGGATGGATGTGTAAAAAGCCTCTCCTGGACGGCCGCAGGGACCGACTGATGGAAGGACGGTTGTTCCTTCCCTCACTCCGTCGACCTAGGACTGCCTGACAGGGGCCCGTATACACACCAACCGACCGACCGACCGGTCTCGCTCGGGGAGGAATGGCAGCGCTCTGTGCAGAACGGATCCCAACAGCCCCAGCGATGATTTTCACTGGGACGAGAAGAAAGTTGGTCTGGCGAGGACAGGGCCTTTAGGCACGATTCCTGCTTTCCATTTGCCGGACACAAGCTCTTTGCGAGAGAATGACCACCAGCGAGACGATTTGTCGAGATTGGCTATACGCCTTCGACTAAACACCACGGAATGACAAAGAAGAATTCGAGGTGGCTTAATACAAGTTTATAGGATAAGCACAGGAAATGTTAAATTAGACTATAACAAGTTTTTTTTTCAAAATACAACCACCAACAAGAACAAGAGGGCACATATACAAATTAACTAAAGAAAGGTCCAGATTGGATATTAGGACAAATTTATTTAGACAGAGAGTGTTGAATGCTTTGAATGAATTGCCCCAGGAGAGGGGCGGGGGGATTGGGGGCAGAGACAGTAAATGCATTTAAGGAAATATTGGATGCGCATAGCTTTTATAGCAGGAAAATGCAACTGGTTGTTTACAGACTGATAAGTCTTCTAAACATGTATAAAAAAGTTAAGTAAAGTTAAGTTAAGAAACATACACGTATTACGTGTGAATGATTATGTAGCCGTTTGAACTCCTTGACAGTACCCCTGGATTTTCTTGTCAATATGAGAAGACTGTCTTATGTGTGTCTTTGCTGTTTTTTTGGAACAACAAATAGTAACAAATGTTGCAGAATAATTACATGATTAAACAATAACAAAACTGAAACCATATCTTTTCATGGGAACACGATTGAATACACAGAATATAACACCGGAATTAGAGGCACACTTTAGCTGAATTTAGAATTAAAGACACGGTATTTGTATAATAGTAATCCTCCAGACTGATCTCTACAAGAAAGATTATGAATAAATATGATGTTATATAGCTAGTTTATGACAAAAGATGCTATTTTATAGCTAGATTAGTACTTTAAATTGTGTTATGTAGCTAGATTACAATTACATTGGTATTACACAGCTAGATTTTAACTACATTGGTATTACATAGCTGGATTATGACTAAGAAGCATTTTATAGTTAGATTCTATGACCACAAATGGTGTTATATAGTTAGATTACGACTAGAAAAGTTGTTTTATAGCAAAATTATGAATAACATGTTGCTAACTAAATAAGAATTCAAAATTATGTTTTAAACCTTCATTCGATCTAGACATACTGTTTTATAGCTACAAGATGACTACATACATGTATGGCTACATAAGGACTACTAATAGTGTTATGTAGCTATATTAGACTAACAAATTATGTTATATAGCAAGATTAGGACTATACATTCCATTATATAGCAGAACTAGGATTAGAAACGCTTTTTTTAATTTTTAGCTTTAAAAGAAACACAAACGTCATTAGTCATATTAAAACTACAAATTGTGTTATGTAGATATATTAGAACTACAAAGTGTTTGATGTAGTTATATATATATATATATATATTTATATATATATATATATATATAAATATATATATATATATATATATATATATATATATATATATATATATATATATACTGCGAGAGAAATAAGGAATTCCATGAATAAACTTTTGACAGATAGCTAGCAAATGTTCCATCTTACGTACACGCTGGTGCAGACTAACCAATTATCGGCTAACTACTTTGGCTGGTCATAGGTAATTTCCACAGGTATGACCACGTACAATATTTTCTTTCATCGCCTTCTGTTACAGCTAAAAATTGTGGTTGAGACGTCAAATATATGGAGTAAGACAAGGACAAAGAAAATTCAACACTAAAAGAAATGTCTTCTGGCACTACAATCTAAGTCGCCATTTAAGCCATATAAATACAGTGACGTGTGTCAGTCAACTAAAAGCGTTGATGAAAAGGCGGCTGGTTACACACACCAATCTGAGCACCCGGAAAGGATCAAGAGGGAATCGGGGAGGTCGAGGGAGGAGTGAACATGGAAGCCACGGTGAATCACGCACGATAAAACCTTGCAGACAGAAAGGACATGAATGAATGCAAAATGTTGAGGGCTATATACAGGGTCAAGTTCCCTATTAGGCCACCTGGAGAGAGATGGGCTCCGGCAGGTGCGTAGTGGCCGAAGCAACACCTTTATTGCAGAAAAGGGTTAGGGAGAACAACAATGCGACAATATTGCCAGGACGACACAAGCACGACTTTAAGATCAACCCGTCCAGACAGACATTCATAACACGTGACAAAGTCATTACTACCACGTGGAATGGGAGAACATTAAGACAGGTGGGCAAACTAAATGAACTCTCACATGAAATGCATTGGTATAGGTGTTCACGAGACATGATGGACTGGCTTTTGAGAGACGAACACAGAGGAAGGTCATATATTCTACAATAGTGGTGAGGAAAGTATTCATCGACATGGTGTGGGGTTCCTGGTCCACAAAAATAACAGAAACACAGTGCTAAAATACTACCCCATATCCAGTAGACGCGTAGCTATAAGATTAAAGGCATCACCCTTTAACAAAACGATCATACAACAGACTTCGAGGAGGGTGAGGTTTAGTGTTTTATGACCAGTTACAGAATTGCATCAACAATACCCACGAGAAGGACATCCTCATAGAGCAGAGTGACTGGAATGCGAAAGTTTGCTCTGTCGCGTCAGACACTTCGCCGGACACAGTCAGACCCTTTTGTAACATAGTTTCAAACGTGAGAGGGCACAGGTTACTGGAGTTTGCCGAATACAATCATTTTGTGCTTGTGAATACTCTGGTAACGATAAAATGTCTAGACGAACCAAAAAGTGTGCTAGTCGCAAACATGGACAATGCTACATGGTCAAAGGTGAACCTCTTAACGGTGAACGTAAGTATTGAGCAATGTAAATGAGATGCTTGCCAAGAATTCTTGGCATTTCATATCAATGACAGGGGACGGCGTGGGATAGTGGTTAAGTGACACGGCTCACAACAAGAAGGTGCTGGATTTGATCCCCAACACAGCACCGGCCATTACCCCGGGGAAGCAAATCCTTAGAAAATGCAGGAGGAAGCAGATCCTTACATAAAATGCATGCTGAAGTCGGATGCAGTGGGCCGACAAGCGCAAAATAAAAACCACAGTGTAACGCACACCGCCTTGGGGAATAGACAAATACGGCGAACGCAAAAAAAACAAAAACAAACAACAACAACAAAATATCTGGATCGCGTTTAAAACGAGAGTTTTCTTGAAGAAATTGTTAGCAAGGATTTAGACCGGTATAAAAACCTATTGACTAAAGTAAAAACTCGAAAATTAACATGGTATGAACATATATCACGATCGGTTAGGCTGACCAAGACCCTCCCACAAGGCACTGTGCCTGAGGAACGTGGGAGAGGCAGACCAAACCAGAGATGTGAGGACAATATAAAAGAGTGGACGATAAGGCCTATAGCTGAATCTAATACCCGGACAAAAAATCGAAACGTATGGTGTGAACTGGTTCGACAAACCGTTATTGCATAACAGATCCTCAACAACCTTCTAAGTTACGGAGCTGATGATGATGAGTTATATTAGAATAAAAATTGTGTTATGTAACTACTGAAACTATAAATTGTGTATCGACATTTATAAATTGACATTTCCTCGTGAGAGAAGGTCTGGACCTTTCGTTAGCACTTTCCTTCCAACTGCAGTCAAACGTCGGAGAAGAAGCTCAATTTTTAGGTGGTCGTTCTGAAAACAGAAGTCATATGTATTAAAAATGTAAGAGAATTATATCAAAAACAGAAGAGGTATGACCTGATGTAAGTTATCATATAGACATTTGTGATACAGATTGAGCTCGTTAAGATGATATACAAAATAATTGGAAGATGGTTTTGAGATGAACATGATGGAACTAAAAGCTAAATTGGATGAAAGGTTCGGAGAGCAAAATGGTAAAACATGAATCTGGAGGAAATAAAAGTAAGAGCTTCACTGTTCCAGATTTTGGGTATACGATGAAATCAGTAAAATCTACCTTGGATTAAATATTTTGAGAGTAATCTGACGAAAGTAACACTGTAAAACTGCAGTCAGCTTTGAGTCGTTTGATCGCTGCAGCTCATACGCTGCTCAGCATCTTGATCCAATACCCATACATAAATATCATAAAGTTTCAAAAATAGAAACTCACGTAAACTGTAAACTACCATGAACCAACTTGCCTGCTCGTGATCGCAGACCGTTTCTGACATTTCCAGTAAGCGAGTCAAACAGGTAATGCGATTTTTTATAAAGGTTAAATTACGCACAACGGAACATAAATAATTGTTTGGTTGTAACTTTTAAAATATGATGGTTCATGCTTTTTCTTTTTATAAATTAACTTAACTTATCGTTTTTATACTGGTTTAAAAGACTGATCAGACAAAACATGTATTTCTCTTTGTACTTTTAACATTACATGCTTATTCGTTCTTCTGGGGTGTTGTTACGATTCCTTCCAATTTTATGGCGGTTTTTTTGTACTTGCTTATTTACCATTTCTATTTCTTCCAATTTTTGTTATTACTATTATTATTTTTGTTGCAATAAAGAACTGGATATACAGTTGATACTTTTCGACAAACTAGCACAGCAGTATATGACAAAACAACACAATAAAATACAATGCAATTCAAAACAATTCAATAAAATACAAAGCAATACAAAACAATACAACACAATTTAAAAAAAAACACAATAAAATACAATACAATACGATACAAAACAATACATAACAATACAAATCAATACAATACAAAACAATACAAAACAATAATCTCGACTTCAGTCCGGCGTGTATTCCATTTTATTTTACCTCGAAAAATATGACTTACACATGGATATCTTAACATTAAAATATGACTTGCACATGAATATGCTGACTTCAAAATATGACTTACACATGAATATGTTGAATTTAAAATATGATTTACACATGAATATGTTGACTTTAAAAGCAAAATTAGGATTTTGATTTGGTGTATAATAGCCGAGGTAGACTGCGTTTCCCAAGATAACTATGAAAGTAGTTACTGTTTACAACATCTTAGATATCAATCCTCCCCTTCCTCACATATACATTACACACTCTTTCCTCTTCAACTCGCTCACCAACACCTTCTCTAACACTCCCCAAACGTTCCACTCAAACCCTCCAATCCATATACCCTTGAACGGCATCTTTCATCCAGTCCTTTTGCCCCCACTCACCTCACCAACCACTCAACCTGTCCAAGCAACAAATATCTAGCCAATCCCCTGATCCACCAAAACATTGAGGTTTCTCAAACCTCGAACCAACTTTCGGGTTGAATGTTGAATATTCGCTTATATTGTAACAATTGGTTTTTATAATGAGCGTTCAATTAATTAATTATTATGCAATTCTTGATCGTTATATGCCACGTCCATAATTTAGTGAATATATGTAGAGGATTGAGCGTAACATTGCGGATGCGGCGTACACAAGATGCTGGCGAACCACATCTCTAATTGGTTTCAGGATACACTGGAGCACATAGAAGGTCTTGCATGGATATTATACACCCACATCTTATCGGTAAACACCAAGATATAGAAACTTTTGCTGACATCATACAATGATAGGACTCATTAGAGATGGCAACTATCTAAACTCCACAGAGGATTTCATTTATCTTGGCAGCAAACACAACTATGATGTACTTAGCCATCATACCATTATTCAAAGATTTGACTGTCTGTCACTTCCATAAATGTCCTGCATCGAGTAAAGAACCAGCAGAGGCTTTCACTGACAACAACGCTGCAGATGTATCCTGCTATCTCCTCACTCTGATGCATGGTTCCGAAATTTGAACTATTCTGCAGAAGGACACAGAAGCCAACGTTATGTGCAAAGAAAGACACATTCGTTCGATCCCCCAAACGAAAGGCTTCGAAAGCACATTCACGTGACAAACCGTTTTGGCCATATTTGAACATAGGCCGGCTTGCCGAGGATGTCCATGCCTATCAGCTCTTAAAATTGTCATGAACATCAAAGATAGAAAACGACCCTCTCCATCATTGACCGTCCCCGCGACCGTCTATGTACCACTTGAATAGACTTCATCCTCATTGCACGCAGCCTGGGGACTCCGAAACTCATCGTGCCCATGACGGTTGGTACGACGGACCCATGCCATCTAGGCGGACTACTTATCTACCTACCCACCTACCTACCTGCTTCCTGCTTTCCTGCCTTTCTGCCTGCCTGCCTACCTACTTTCCTTCCTACCTAACTGCCTGCCTGACTACCTACCTACCTACTTTCCTTCTTACCTATCTGCCTGCCTGCCTACCTACCTACCTACGTTCCTTCCTGCCTACCTGTCTGCCTGCTTACCTACTCAACTATCTAAATAGTTTTCTGAAACTAATTTTCTTTCTTTTTGTTACACTTTCTTTCAAACAAGTATCACTCCTTAACTCACAACCCGAAATAAAACACTAACAAGTATTTTAACTGCATCAAAAACAAATAAATGTTTCTTACACAGACATACAAATTATAACAATAAACGGGATCAAGATGCTGAGCAGCACAAGAGCTGCAGTGGTCAGCGACCCATAGCTGACTGCTAGCGTCAGGGCCAGCGAACCATAGCTGCCAAGACCTTTCTACACCTCCACGCGGTGATCATGGATAACAGGCTGCATCAGGGCAGACTGGCTAAGGAGAAGGTATCGAAGAGGGAATGCTAGCCCAGTACTCAAAAAAATGCTTGCTGAAGTCAGATGTGTTGGACCGAAAGGTGCAAATATCGCAGCCAAGCTGTAAACTACGACACAACGCATTCCGTTCTCTGGACTACATTCTGCTACTTAAGCCCTTTCAGTGTTTGGTAGTGGGAGATTGAGAACGAACGAAGAAGAAGAAGATAACAATAAACTAGGATCATGAAACGTATACTAATGTCTATCAAATCTTCAATTAACTTTAATGTCTCAAGAGTGTCTTGCAAATCTCAAATGCTTTTCTTTTGCATTATATTAATCGCAGTTTCTATCCTTTGATCGTTCCTATCGAATGTTCTATTCACCGTTTAATCTCACTCGGTATTTATACAGTCCTATCTAGCTAATCTGTTCACTGACAAAAATTCGCTTTGCGTTCGAATTTTGCCCCCAAAACGTCGTCGTTTTTTTCCAGTTGGAACCGTGGTAAAATCAATTTTTGCTGGACAGTCTTAAATAAGCATTGTCGAAGAATTTCAAACAATGGCCATTTTATTAAATCCGTCTCTCAGACAGGGTTTCAAAGTTATGCGTAGGTACCAGGTACGGTGGTATTTTTAGGGCTTTTCTGACCCTGACTCGTAGGACTCTTTCTGTAACTCTGTTACACTATCTTTCTGGTTCTAAATAATGTTATCACTTTAAAGAAATTAAAAATTATCGCTGTGCAACATTTTGTGAAGCTGAGGCTTTATTTAATGTCGTGCATGAGCAACATACTGTCTACCTTGCAGAAACACGCACACAGACACACACCAGTGTATATATATATATATATATATATATATATATATATATATATATATATATATATATAGTTACTCTTCGCAAGCGAAGATGGCGCCAACATCAGATTTGTGCTGAGAGGTGTGTTCTCATTTTGCTTTAGGAACCATTTTTTTGCACGGCATACTTTGCCGTTTGAGGGACACTCACACGACGAGTCTTCTATGGAGTCATTGTTTGTCCTTCCCTTTCGTGCACCACGACTACTATGAGCCTTCGAGATGGAAGTTTAGTACTGCGATCTGAGCACCGTTTGTGATACTAACGCGCCAAATGGAACGGTTCTGTGCAAGCAGCTCTCAGGAGTGACATCAATGTTGAAGCTTTTAATTTAACTTGATGTTATTTTACTGACCTATAAGACTCTGCAAAGTGCATACAGCCAATTTCATTTACTTTTCCTTGTTCTAAAAGTCATGCGCATCCAATCTATTCTTAAATGCATTAATCATCCTTGCCTCCACTACTTCCAGTGACAATGTATTCCAAGCATTCACCATTCTCTGACTAAAAAAATATTTCCTAATATATAATCTGTACCTTTCTTTAGTTAATTTGTAGCTGTGCCCTCTTGATCTTGTATGTGGTTGTGTTTTGAGAAACTTGTTACAGTCTAACTTATCCTATCCTTTTTAATCTTATAAAAATCTATTGTCGTCTCGATTTATTCTCTTTTCTTGACATTGTAGGCCGGTTTTTCTGAGTCTTTCCTCATAACTGTAATTCTGGAATCCCACTTTCAGTTTTGTCGATCTTTTTGTATCTTTTTCAGCATGTTTATATCTCTTCTAGGATAAGAACTCCACACCTGTACACAGTACTTCAATCTAGGTCTTCTTCTTCTTCTTCTTCTTCTGCGTACACAGTCAGACAGTAACCATTATTTTTTCGAAAAAAGCGGCGGTCGTCCTGAGGCTCTCGCCACTGCCATAGAGCTTGTCTTGCAGTTCCACTGGCAATGGCCACATCTGCTCTCTCTGATCCTCGTATGTCGGGCAGTTCTGCAGCAGATGTTCAGTGGTCATTTTACCAGTACCGCAAGGGCATTCGTCGGTACACCCTATCTTCAATTTGTTGAATAGGTGGTACCTCAGTCTGTTGTGGCCAGTGCGAAGTCTGAAGACAACGACCTGCTCTCTTCGGTTCAACTGGTAATAGGCATCGTTTTTGGTGTAACCAGTATGTTCGGTTTCCCATTTGGTCATGTATCTTTCTTTGATAAGCCGTTTTGACTCTTCGTACGTCATACTGGTATCTGTTTGTGGTAGTCTTGCACCTTCTTTTGCCAGTCTGTCTGCCTCCTCATTGCCTTGGATGTTGCAGTGTGACGGGACCCACTGTACCACTACCCTTTTTGGTGCGGACTGCTGGCACAGTTTGCAGAGTGCTGCTCTTAGGTCATTAAGCTCAGTGTTTTTCTGGCTTTTTAGCGCTGTGACTACTTCGAGAGCATCTGTCAGCAGAACTATATGGCTCTCATTTTTACTGTTTGTCACCATTTCTTCCACTGCCGCCCTCAGTGCCTCTGCCTCCGCTCTGAAATTGCTTGTGTACTTACCAGTAGCGAATGACAGTGTTATTTGTCTGCCATTTGGTAGGTTCAGGAATGCTCCTGCCCCTCCGTTCTGTGTAGTGTTTGTTACAGAACCGTCGGTGTATGCATGGGTCTAGTCCATGCTTGGGTAGCTTTTCGTTATGAAGCTTATGGTAGTGTCTCTCCTTTCTTTTTCAGTCTGGCAGTTTTTGTTTGCAATACCTGGTATATTTTCTACCACCTCTGGAAATATATCCTGCCTCCAGGTAGGTTTTCGTACAGTAGTGATGGGTTTTGGTGTTGTTTGTGCGTTTGTGGGATCTTCGTGCATCTTTGCTTTGGCTATTTCTGCAAAGTTTCTCCGCTTTAGTTTCCCATTTCCCAAATTGTTTAGTCTCTGGTACATTGGATGGTCCGTCAGTCTTCGGAGTTTCTCTGACTGCAGCTGGGCTCTGCAGTCTCTTCTATCGGTCATGGATTGCAGTTTTGTAATCTTTTCAAGTTCTACAATTGGCGTTGACTTCATGCCACCTGTTATAATTCTCATGGCTTGGTTTTGAAGTTTGTTAACTTTATCGAAGTTCGCCTTCGCTGCTGTTGTCCACAATCTAGGTCTAACTAATGGGTTTTACAGTTTGACTTCCTACGTTTGATATTTATTGTTATCATACCTAATATCGCATTTACATTTGTCACTGCTGCCTTTACCTGCTCACTCACTTTATCTGAATGATCTATTATAACCCATGATCCCTTTCCTTTTCTATCATTCTAATATTGTTATCACCTATTTTGTAATTATGTTCCATATTGAAACTACGAATGTGAAATATGTGCATTTATTTACATGAAACTACATTTGCCAGCTCACAGACCATTCTCGAATGTTATCTAAAATCGATCTCAATATATCCACCTCTCCATTAGATGAAACAAGTCTGCATAGCTGTCTGTCATCAGCGAATTTAGCAATCATTTTGTAAATACTTATTCAAGGAATATCAGTAGTATTTGTTTTCTCCCTCTAATAAGCGTCTTTCTGTGTTGAGCTGACCGTTTAACAGGTGAATGTGGATGCGCTCATCAGGCACGCGAAAAATGTCTCGTCCATCTTATCCTGCGTTTTTGCACAAGCGTATGAAAGCTCATTATTTTAATCTTACTAAGAGTTGGGCACGTCCCCTGTCACCTGATCCTGAGACTTAGACACAATGCCCTGTCACCTGGTCTTGAGAGTTGAGGATCCTGCCCTGTCATCTGATCATTAATGTTAGGCACCCTTGCCCTGTCTTCTGATCCTGACCAACCTAGACACCTTGTCCTGTCACCTGATCGTGACCAACCTGGGTACCTTGCCTTTCATGTGATGCTAAGATTTGGGTACGTTGCCCTGTCATCTGATCCTGACCAACCTAAGCATCTTGCCCTTGCCATGTAACTTGATCCTGACCAACCTAGGCACCTTATTCTATTACCTGATCCTGAGCAGCAGATGGAGACATCTCAAGTGAAAACGATCTAGCTTGCTGACGTGTTTGCTATACACTGTCCATGTCCTACAGGCATGCAGCAGGGTGGTTAACACTACAGCGCGATACACTTTAACCTTGGTGACGACCCTGTCGGTTCCTAACGCTTACTTGCTGCTTCCAAACGTAGAGTTCACCTTTGCAATCCTGCTGTTAACCTCAAAGTCCATATTCATCTCTCTAGTGAGGGTAAGGAATAGGTAGTATGATTTTTCGACTGCCTGGAGACGTTGGTTCTGTACGGCTGTTCATGAGCAGGTTGGAAGAGTATCTCAGTTTTTCTAGTGATGATCGAGAGACCAAAGTTACCTCATGTCGAAAACCCCATTACGGTGGATTGCATATCTTGTTCTGAGCAGGAGTTGAGGGCGGAAAAGTCATCAAATAACAGATTATCCAAAATCGTGGCCTTAATCACCTTGCTGTAATACTTCACGCGTCTCGGATTGGGCCGCCGCCCTTGGGTCCCGTACTTGATATGCATGCCAGTAGCATAACCATGCACATTATCAGAGAGCATTGCTGCAAAGACCATGCTAAAGGGTATCGGTGCCGGCACACAACCTTAGTTACTGGGAAGACCACAGACAATTCTCTTTCCTGCAGTACTCCGGCCATCATGACATCACGAGCCTGCCGGACAACCGCAATGAATCTATTGAAACATCGGAACATTGCCATGGTTTGCAAGAACCCTTTTCTTTTGGCGGTATCAAAGGACTTAGTCAAGTCGCTAAAAAGTGTGTACATGTTACAGTGATGTTCTTGACAATTCTCCTGGAGTTGACACATTGCATATACCGGTACTATGTTGACCGACCGCGATCCGTACACAAACCACACTGACTCTGGAAGTAGTCCCTGCTCAAGATGACCGGTTAATCAGTTGAGCAGGGCACTGGACATAATTTTGCCGCAATTGACAGCAGGGATATTCCCAAGTCGCAATATTTGACGGTTGCTCTTCTGCTTGCATGTACAGGTGTACAATAGTCGCATCTTTAAACTTTGTTTGTATTTAAATAGAAAGAGAGGCGAGAGAGAGAGAGAGAGAGAGATAAACAGAGAGAAAGAGCGGGAATGAAAGAGATGTGGTTATAGTGACCAAAAGTGAGGACATCCAGAGACTTAGAGGTAGTATGAAAAATCCGAAGGTCCACGCACAGGATATTAACACTCGATCTCCATAAATACTGATAATCGTCCCTTTGTAGGTCGTCAACAGCTTCACTTATCTGAGGTCTGCCATTAGCAACACTCTTAAGCTCGATGTGGAGATATACCGTAGACTTGACAATGCTAACACCAATTAAATTAATTGTCTTACAAGGCAGATAAATCGCTGGCCTGTGATTTGTGCCATAATATTTTCAAACGTAAACGGAGACATCTTTGTAATATTCTACGGCATATTGTATCAGTAGACTTCAAATTAAAACCAGAAATATTCAATTCGGTAAATTCATGTTTTTTTAAAGGGAAACACAGGTGTATAATTTGTTGACGTAGTCACCATTCCCATTGATGCAAGTCCTCCAGCGTCTATAAAGTGAATGGATTCCTGCGAAACTAAATTCTCTTTCTATACCTTTTTATCAGACATAACAGTCTCTCCCACCAATGCCTCTTTAGTCGTCTAAAGACGGGGAAATCACATTGGGCTAGGTCTTGTGAGTACGACTGGTGGGGTAGACACTGAAAGTGGAGATCCTCGCTGGTTGCAGCCGTTGCACAGACAGTATGGGGTCGAGCATGTCCATGTTGCAAAATGAGACCTTCACTCAGAAGTCCACATCGTTTGGATTTGATTGCTGATCAAAGATGATTCTTGAGAAGATCTGTATTGGTGGCACTGGTAACAGTATTCACCCTGGGCATGTAGTGCTAGTGCTCTAAATAACGTCTCGCTCATCCCAAATGAGAGTCAGCATAACCTTCCATGCAGATCGGTTTTTTTAAGAGAGAAGGCGCAAATCCGCGTTTACCGCATTATTGTTTTTGAAGACACGATATATACAAACTGGTGTATGTACAATTATCGAATGATACTTTGGATGTGGATATGTGGATCAATTTTATTTGGTTGCTGAAAATGTTTTTTTTTTCTTGTATTGTTAACTAGAGCTGTTTTATTCAGCTGATAAATGTAATATTGATGAATTTATTACTATTGTTGTTGCTATCTGTCATGGAACGAAGGAGAGTACCCATTGGCATGCAATATTGATGCATTTACTGTTGGTGTAAGAGAGTGGATGACTTATTACCGCCAGTGGTACATTATATAATGGGAAAGAGTAGGCTTCCTATTTGTTTGATTTGTTTTCAACGAATGCTGTTTGTACAGTGTAGTTGATAGTTGTAGCCAAGAAAGGCTAACCTGTCCTAAAGAGATGATGGGTCTGATATGTTTCAGCATCAAAGAGAACGGGAGAGTACCCGTTGAAATGCAACATTGATGGATTAGTTTTTGTTGCTGTAAGAGAGCGGATGACATATACCCGCCAATATTATGTAATAGGAAAGAGTAAGCTTCCTATTCCTTTGGTTGGTTTCGACGAAATGCTGTGTGTACAGCGTATAATATGGTTGTAGCCAGGCAAGGCTAATCAATGCTGTGTGTACAGCGTATGGGATGGGTGTAGCCAGACAACGCTAACCAGTCCTAAAGAGATGATGGGTCTGATACGTTTTAGCATCATGGAGAACGGAGGATTGTACCCGCTATTACGGATGCCACCTACAGTGAGAGGTGTGGGATGTGGCACTAGCTGTTTGTACGGCGCACGTGCATAGGCTCAGAATTCACCCAGAATATAAGGGGTGTTATGTTTTGTTGATGTACTTATTGAATAATGATTGATGGGGAAAATACGCTACAGTGGTACATATACATATTTGAATTATGTAACGCATATATATTATTTTCGTGCATATTAGATAAGAAGGAGTTCAGGTGACCAGTATCCGAATCCTGCGTTTTTACACGGGAGCGTTCTGTCTTACACAGAGCCCAGAATATGGCCACTGCCACACTGATAGCAGGTCGTATGAGGCGACTAACAGTGGAGTCGTGACACAACAATCCGCATGAATTACCCGTAGTTACGGAAGGTCACATATATGTATTATTTCAATGACGTTTATTGCGTTTATGTGGGGTTTTGTTGAATCAAAATTGTTGATCATCAGATGTAAAGTAGTGATGTGGGAAGTTGTGTGTCTCGGTAAGGAGATGAAAATGAGTAAGCCCGTGAGCTGAGTAAAGGGACTTAACAATTACATTATAGGGTGACTGTGGAAAAAAGGTCGATTAAGGTCAGCTGAGGAAAATCAGTTCACAAGGACGTGAATTAAAGAAGGTGGGGATTGAGTATTTATTGGGAGAATGCTGGGAGCAAGAGATTGTTTGTAAGTACTTTAGGTTCACCTGAGGGGTTTCGGTTTTATTATAATGGCATAGGGATATGGGTCAACATTAATAACCCTATTTATTGGAAAAAAATATTAAAGTGCACCTTTCGCCATGCGACGGGTCAAATATAATTTGTTTTCTTGAGGCTAGGGATATATATGTAACAGAGTAACAGGGGTACAACGAGCCAAAGCCAGGGAAGCCCTGAAAATACCGTTCGTGGTACCCAAACATAACTTGAGAACCCGGCCCTAGAGTTTCAGTTCATTGAACGAGACATGGTCCTCAATTATCAAACAATGCAAGTTTGGGGCTGGCCGACCAATGTAGGTCGAATTCTCACGGTTTGAACTGGGAATCCCCGTCAACAAGCGGTCAGTCAGTGTTTGGAAAATAAGGCAGCCTTTCTTTGGGACACGCGAGTTCAAATAAAGTTAGTGGGAAATGAACTCAAGAAAGCGAAGTCATTATCTAAAGGGGGAAAACCTTAGCATATAAGCTGGAGTGAGACAGTGTAGTGGACAGATCAGAAGCAGCAGAGACAGGGTGTCCTACCAGACAGTGTAGTGAGTAGCACTTAGCCAAGAACAAGTAAATAGTTAAAAGCTACAGAACTTAGCCAGTGAGTGGCAATAGTAGTCATAGAATTAGAAGCCACCGAAGCAGACCAACACGTAAAGGCAACGAGAGACCACACACATGTAAGAATATGTCTTTGTGTGATATTCTGTTCAAGTCGTCGCTAACATCTTCCTCGAGTGACCTGACTTCATTCTGGTAAGACGGAGACGTGTTGCTGCAACATGAAGTTGTTGTCCTAAGACGACCGTTGTGATTTGTAGGTTTCCTCGCCCTGACAACCACAATAACACAACCACTATCGTCTGTCATAGAAACGAGCACAGCTGCAGACAGAGCACAGATGCAGTCACCGACTGCCTGATGTAGAGACGAGTTAAGAGTTCCAGTAGACATCTGCTTTACGTGAGACGAGACAAGAGGTTCAGCAGACATTCCATTTTTAGTAAGCTGAGAGGACAGATAGATGAGGACTAAGAAATTGTAGATAGACAATCAACGCACAGAGATAGACAGTGAATAGAACAATTTCTAGAATCCGACAACGTGATGAGAACCCTGGGTAAAGTTTAGTACTAGAGTAAGACCTGTGCTACTTGCACGAACCTTTAGAAGTAATCTTAGTCAGTTAGAGAAGTGATAATAATCAACCTTTTGAGAGACATTAGAATTCATTAATAATTGATGAACAGTATAATGTGATCAATGAGTATAGTGATTTGATTTGATGTGCATATTGTTTTACTTGTGTGAGAAAAATACATGCTGTGTTTTACCTGTGTTAAAAGAATTGTTGGTACTTAATTTAGAGAGTTAATGAGTGATAGTGGTAATGAAAACTAGGATATAGAACATTAAAGTTATTCCTGCTACATATTATATTAAATGGTACCGTGACCTAGAATAATGAAAAGTAACGTATAGACCTGTTATACATGACCTCGTTGCCTCAAGTTAGTTCAACTAACATGTGCCTATGCTGCTTGTATGACTAATTACGACCAATTGATGTCTTCGATAAATATCAAATAATTATTTCTATCCAGCTTGGCCAAGTGAAATGCTAAAGCATTGTACGCATGCTACTATAAAGCTGCGGCTGTACACCAGTTGGGACCTCTGAGACAGTCAGGCGAGGTAGGACATAAGTCCGATTGTGGCCAGAGCGTCAGCAGTAAATAGAAATGTTCAGAACAGTGTGTGATGATAATATGTGTCACAGTTCTTGTCGGTAAGTTACAATATTTTGTGTTTGTATTTATTTAGCGCCTGGGTACAATGTTTGTAAGTTTCAATAATGTTGCTCATTTGTGGGATAATAATTTGTTCTATGCTTAATATTTTGCAGCAACCCTACTTTGAACTTCGTTAGTTGTTGGTGTAGCTGTTGTTGACGTTGCTGTTTATTAAGCACAATAAGTAAGTTTATTTTTTTTTTGCCCCCTTAAACGGGCGTTACGTTGCGGGTTGTAGTAGCTTTCCTTACATCCCGAGCATGCTGAAGGTGTACCGGGGTCCTCCAGGTGGTTGTGCTATGATTGGCTTCATCTGCGTGACGCTCACAACTACGGGAGTCACGTTGATCTACATATCGTCAGCCAGACTGCCTTGAAAACAGCCTGTTTCCAGGGAACGCTGTATGGAAGAGATATAGTGGTCTTGGTCAGTATGTTGTGCCTGCCCCTAACTCAATGTCCAGGAAAGTATATTGTGCCTGACCCTGACGCAACGTCCTGGTCAGTATGCTGTACCTGACTTTGACGTGACGTCTTGGTCAGCAGGTCTTATCTGACTGTGAGGCGACGTCCTGGTCAGTATATTGTGTCTGGCTCTGATGCGATGTCCTGGTCAGTATGATGTGCCTGAGCCTAACGAAACGTCATGGTCAGTATGTTGTACCTGACTTTGACGTGACGTCCTGTTCCGTATGTTGTACCTGACTTTGACGAGACGTCCTGGTCAGTATGTTATGTCTGACTCTGATGCGATGTCTTGGTCAGTATGTTGTGCCTGACTGATGCGATGTCCTGGTCAGTATGTTGTGCCTGACCGGACTAGCATCTCAGTCCCCTAAGTTCGTAGTGTGGTACAGATGGTTCGTTGGTTCACGTTAGCCACTCATACTTGAGTAGATCCTCTTGATGACTTTCTTTAGCGGCAGGATACAGTGCTCTACTGGTTTCCTGAAGAATTCGAGAAAATGTACTTTGATCCTCTTGGCGGTAGTAAGTTCATCACTATTGGGATAGCATTGCCAATCTCGACCTCGTTAGTCAGACTGAAATTAAAACAGCAATTTTTCATAAAGAACTGTTTGGAAGTGAGGTTGAGTCTTGGTCAGTATGTTGTGTTTGACCGGATGTTAGTCTCCCCTCCACCATTCGCATTGGTAATGTTCAACAATTGACCTTAAAACAGATAAACAAAATACAATTCACGTTCTCTCTAATTTGGTCATTGTTGCCAATGTCATTTTTATTCATATCATAAACATCATCATTATTTATTTGTTTGGGCATGAAGATGCAGAAAGTGAATAAGCTTAAAGCCGACCCAGCGATTCATAGCTGGCTACTTTCATTAGGATCAGTGATCCATATTGACCAAGACCATATCCAGCCTTCCATGGCGGCCCTAGAAACATGCTGTCACTGTCACAACAACCGGCTTTCAATGAGCGAGTTGGACGGTTATCTCAGTTTACTCAGTGTTGGGTTTTAGACTAAAATTACTGCACACGGCCGAAAAAAAAACTCTGACATGGCGTACTGCATATCTTGTTCTGAGCAGGTATTAGGGGAACAATCGTCAGCAAACAGGAGATCCAAGATGGCGTCTTCATTTACCTTCGTGTGAGACTTCAGGTGTTTCGTATGGAACAGCAGACACTGCGTCCTGTATCTGATATGAATGACAGTATCACTGACATGAACAACACCAGAGATCATTCCTGACACATACATAAAGTGTGTCAATGTGAGCATACATCACTGTTTGACATCGTTGGAGACTGGGAAGGTTGCAGACAATTCTCCTTAGCGCAGTACAAGAGACAACATTCCATTATGAAACTGGTGTGTAAATGTTATGAAATTGTTGCAGCAGTAAAACTTCGTCAAGATTTAACAGAGGACATGACTGTTGAAGAGGTCGAGTCGCTGTTTTTGACATTTCTTTTAGAGTTGGCATGCTGCACATAACCGTCTCACGACCCGCTTGAAAACATCGTTGACACTCTAGGGGTAGGCCATGCTCATCTCATCTCCTCATGTAGCATGTCCTTTGCAGAACGTCGCTTCTATCGCAGTCTGTCTGAAAGAAACTAAAACTTCAGCCTCTGCCACAGTCATACTCAGGCATTCTCGGATATCTTGGTGCCATCGTCTTGTGGGTCTACCCCTTCCTCTTTTGCCAGGAACTATACCATCCATCACCGTTCTCTCGAGACAGTTGTGTCTCTTGATGTGACCAAAGTATTTGCATTTTATGGTCATAATGTAATTGATAAACCAGTTCTCGTCTATGATCAACTTTTGCCGAATGTCTACATTTATTGTTTTCTCTGTCCAAGGTATTCTGATGATCTTACTGAATCATTTGGACTTGAAGGATTCGATTCTTTGTCTGGAAAATTTCGTAATCGTTCAAGATTCGCAGCCATATGGTGCCATAGGAAAAAACACAGGCTCTCAAGACTTTTATCCTTTTGTTGGTGCTCTGCCATAATTTCTGCATTCTGTTCAATCTCTGCATTGCCATGGCTAGTCTTCTTCTGATTTTATTCGAGCAATCGCCATTTTTCTCAATTCTGTATCCCAGATATTCAAAATGTGTGACCTGATCTATTTCCTCACCACCCACTGTAAATTTATGCTGACATTGTGTTTTGCCGGTGGGCATGATCTTTGTTTTATTTATGTTTATAAACAGGTTTTGATCTTTACTATGTCCATTTACGGCTGAAATTAGCTGCTCTAGCCCTTCTACACTTTTTGATAGTATCACTGTGTCATCTGCGTATCGCAACTCTGGAATCTCGTACCCCCCCCCCCCCCCCCCTAAATCTTAAATGGGTCGAAAATGTCAATGTTCGCGTCTTCTCCAACATTTTTTATTATACATTCCGCATATATGTTGTACAAATAAGGTGAGAGGATACATCCCTGTCGGACTCCTTTTTATACTGCAAACCATTCTGATGTTTGCCCAAATACTTCAACAGCGGCGTGTTGATCTTGGTATAATGTTTCAATGAGATGGACATTATGCAAAGAAAACCCCATTTTTTTCATGATTCTCTACAGATGTTGATGTTTTATCGTATTGTTAGGCCTTGGTGTAATCAATGAAACATGTGTACAGGTCTACATTACACGCTCTACTTTTTCGTAGATAATCCTTAAATTGAACATGTGGTTTCTGGCCCCTCTGTCTTTCATAAAACCTGCCTCGACTTCGTTGATTTCAGATTCAAACCTTTCTCTATCCTTCTTAATAGGATACGCAAGATTATCTTGCTAGCGTGGTTGATCAGCGCGATAGTTCGTGCACAGCTTCAGGTTGCCTTTCTTGGGAAGGGAATATAAATTGATTTCTTCCATGCTTCTGGCCACTCTGCGCTGTGCCATATCTGTTTACACAGCTTCTGATAGACTCAGCACTCGCTTCCCCTCCTGCTTGTATTAGATATGCTTGGAAAGCATCAAATCCTGGGGACTTTATTTTTTTCAGGTTTATGATTGTCGAGCATACTTCTTCCAAATGTAGGTTCAGGTTCTTTCTCATCGTTTGGTAGGATTGTATCTGGGTGCTTTGTACTAGCTCAATACATGGTTCTGCAGTACTCTCTCCATCTATTCAGTATGTCTGTGGTTTCTGTTAATGTGTTATCCTCTTTGTCATTGGTGCCATTTGGAACTGGACGGAATTCTCTTGTCAGTGTTCTTATTACCTTAAAGGCATCTCTCTCACTGTCTTGTTGCTGTAGGTTTTCTATATCTTTACACGTTTCTACTATGTATCTTCTTTTATCTATTCTTATTTCTCTTCTAACATGTTTTGCGCAGTTTTTATATGCTGTGTTGCTCCCATTATTTTCCATTTTTTAAAATTGTTTCCTGTTTGCAGATGATATCGACAGGTTGGCGGGTTCTGAAGCAGAACTTCAGGAATTAGTCTGAAGGCTCGATGAAACAGCTCTTGACAATGGTATGGAGATAAACGCTGGAAAGACAAGATTAATGACCAACAACACCGAGGGCTTCAACTGCAAGATAACAGCTAATGGTCAGGAGCTCGAAGTGGTTGACCGTTTTAAATATCTATGATCGATTGTCAGTGATGAGCAATCAAAATGTGAGGGGTTGGCCAGAAAAGCACAGACAATAGCGGCGCTTGCACGGCTCAACACAATCAGACAAGATAAACGGTTAGCACTATGCACGAAAATCAGATTAATGCGTACACTGGTGCTGTCAATACTCCTCTATGCTTGTGAGAAATGGACAGTTACAGCTGACCTTCAGCAAAGAATGCAGGCCTTGAAGATGAGATGTTTCCGAAGATTTTTAAACGTCACGTACAAAGATAGAGTTACACATGAGGAAATACGGGATATAATTACAACATCAATAGGGCCTTGGAAGACCTCTTGGCAACTGTCAAAAGAAGAAACCTCCCTTGGTACGGTCACATATCGAGATGAAGTGGTCTTCCAAATACGATCATCCACAAAAAAAGTGCAAGACAGACGTCGAAGAGGCCGTCCCAAAAAGAGGTGGGAGGGCAACATAAAAGAATGGGCCGATCTTCGACCAGAAGTAAAAAGCCAAAAACAAACTTTAAGCGGTTGCTCGACTTCATTGCCTCCGGTTTTTTCC
The DNA here is from genome assembly GCA_036924085.1 of Ariolimax columbianus. Classification (NCBI taxonomy): domain Eukaryota; kingdom Metazoa; phylum Mollusca; class Gastropoda; order Stylommatophora; family Arionidae; genus Ariolimax; species Ariolimax columbianus. The sequence goes on along the minus strand of JAVGWX010000010.1, from coordinate 18,791,039 downwards.
CCATTTTAGCTCGGTCTCTCTCGGCAGATGGGTACCCCATCAGTCGAGAGCATCGCACAAAGCACGAATTCCGTAGCTCCAGCGATGAACCCAGGGATCTCCGGAAAAAAATTGACATCATGGACCGACCATCGCAGCTCGAAATCGAACCCCGACCGTCTGAACACGACGCAAATGGCTTGACCACTTCACCACAGAGACCCCCCTTCGACAAGAAGAGGCACAGGCAGCGGCTGCTGACAGAGAAAGGTGGCGTGGGGTTGTTATGATGTCTTCGTGTGTGCCCCAACGACTTCACCGGTTACGAGATGACCTGACCTGACCTTAAGTGCTACAGACGAATGCCCCTGTAATATATCGAAAATAACTCCTGAACATCTGCTGTAAAATTGCCCGACATACGAAGACTTTCTTTGAACAAATTCAAGTTGACGTCTGACAACATACGAAAAATAATATGAAAAGGAAAACTGGAAATATGAAGTTTGACGTGGTTCCCGGACACGGAAAGTACGTATCTGCATCTTCCGGGTCTTCCATAACATCAGTTACGAGACGTGTCTAAACGTGAATCTGTAGCACAATTATAGCGAGAACGAACAGGCATTGGTGAGATAAATATAACTCAACTATTCTCCTTCTATCACAACAAAAAGCAACAAACGCTGTGGAATGAATATATATATTCTTGCTATCTGTTTAATTGAATATTCAGAAGAAAACGTCAGAAATAGAGACTGATTATAATTGAATATATAATTTTATAGAGCCTGTATTTGGATTGCATTTATCAGCCAGGTGGACTTCTAAAAAAGGAAATAAACACCAGAGATAATGTTTTTAAATGATGTTGTTATATAGCTACATTACGACTAAAAGGTATCAAATAGCTAGATTAGAAGTACCTATATAAATGGTGCTATGGAAAAATGTGGACTAACAATAGTGTTATATAGTTATATTAGGACTAGCAATGGTGTTATATAGTTATATTAGGACTAGCAATGGTGTTATATAGTAATATTATTACTTACAATAGTGCTACAAAAATATATAGCTAGATTAGGACTTACAATTTTCAGGCGAAGATGGATGTTTTGGACCGAAAGTGCAAATATCGCATTCAAGCTGTAAGCTAGCGAGACATAGCACTCCGTTCTCCTGACTACATCTTGCTACTTGCAAATCACTGTTCAGGGTTTGGTTTTGAGAGATTGAGAACGAATGCAGAAGAGGAAGACGGACTTGCAATAGAGCTACGAGCATATAGAGCTAGATTAAGACTAACTGATATAATGAGATTATAACTAACAATGGCGTTCTCTTGCTACAATAGGAATAGCTGGAGTATAACTAACAATGGTGTTATATAGTTAAATTATGAATATAAATTGTGCTACATAACTAGATTAGGACGACAAATTGTGCTACATCACTAGAAAAGGACGATAAGTTGTGCAACATAACTAGATTATGACTACAAATGAGAAACAAAGAAATGTTGAGCCAAAGAATAAAAAAAGAGAAACAGGTAAAATTCTGAAGACACCATATGTTTGGAAATCATGTGCAGTGCACAAGATTACATTCAAGGCAAAGTTTCTAACAGTCACTCCAGCCCCGACAAACTAGTCCTGGAAAACGTTGCATAGAAAGACGGAAAGTGCTGACGTAGTTCCCCTGGATCTTATGACGAGAAGATTCTGCGTTTGGAAATCAACTTTTTTCGGAAAATAGGATTAACGTAAACTTAACGTCTTTATACTGGTTTTTTTCTAAATAGACTTCGAAGTGACATATCACGATGTAAGAAAAACCTAAAAAGATGGGCGATACAGGGTGATGAAACATACAAAAGACCAAGGCCACCTGATGACCTGTTCAAACCTCCCGGAGAAAGTATGGACGTCCTGCTGAGTGGCAACGACACGGCAATCCATGCGGATGAATACTGGAAGAATGGTGCGTGAAGTAGTGCCTGGAACATGTAGGGTATGTAGGCCTACACATGTTTTTATCTAACTATAGGAAAACAAATGGTGTTTGTCTAGCTAGATTAGGAAAACAATTTGTGTTATCTAGCTAGATTAGGAATACAAATGTTGTAATCTAGCTAGACTAGAAATACAAATGATGTTTTATCTAGCCAGACTAGGAATACAATTTGTGTTTTCTGACAAGATTAGGACTGCAAGTGGTATTACATACCTAGATTACCATAAAATAGTATGTTACATGGCTAGATTCTAACTAAAAATGGTGGTATAGAGAATACCTTGACAGTTTTTAATTGGCAGTGCAATTAAAAGTCAGACTGTTTAGAACTTTGGTCATCGTCTTTCTGTCATCTATAACTCAACGTTTATCTTTTGAATCTGAAAATAGATTTATGTGAAGAATAGAAGAGACATATAAAAAACAGAAGTTTGTACAAAAATAAATGAGAGGAAGATCAATATAAAAATAATATGTAGACAATTTTGATGATAAGATGACAGTAATACAAACTGGATTGGATGAAAGATTTTTTGTAGCAGCTGAGAATAGTAAAAATTGAATTGGATGCACAATTTTATGCAGCAGCGGACGATAATAAAAAATGGATTCGATGACTGGATTGGATGAAAGATTGTGTGTAGCAGCTGACGATATTGGAAACTGGATTGGATGAAAGGTTGTGTGTAGCAGCTGACGATATTGGAAACTGGATTGGATGAAAGGTTGTGTGTAGCAGCTGACGATATTGGAAACTGGATTGGATGAAAGGTTGTGTGTAGCAGCTGACGATATTGGAAACTGGATTGGATGAAAGGTTGTGTGTAGCAGCTGACAATATTGGAAACTGGATTGGATTAAAGGTTGTGTGTAGCAGCAGCCGATATTGGAAACTGGATTAGATAAACGATTTTGGGGAGCAGCTTTCGGTAGTTAAAATTGAACTGAATGAAAGATTTTGTAAGTAGCTGACGAAAGTGGAAACTAAAAATGGAGGAAGACTGTGCAGGTAGACGAATATGCAAGAACTATTTTGCTTAAAGATATAGATTTTCAGTGGTACAAATTTACATTTTATGAAATATGTTAGGACAAGTTGACGATAGTAAAAATTCAATATGGAGGCATATTCTGAGGACAAGAGTAGGGTAAAAACTATACTGCAACATATTTTGAGATTAAGATGAAATTAGTCAAATTGATATTGGATAACGATTAAAAGAGTTGTAAAGTGATCATAGAAATCGGACGAAAAATTCGATGATGGTAATATATACTATTGTGGAGAGAATATTTTTAAAAAGAAAGGAAGGCGATATCGAAACTATTTTGGATAAAACGTTTTATAGTTAAAATGAAGATAGTAAAAACTTTGTTCAAGCACGATTTTGAAGTTTGGTTGAGAAAGGTCAGAAATATATTGGACAATTATTATTTTTCTGAGTAACAGGGTAATTCTAACAAGTAAATTGAGGAAACATTTCAGAAGTTTCTTCTGTGAAAGATGCATAAGAAAGAATATTGTGACTGCAAAATGACGAGAACAAAAACTATACTGGATAGAAGATGATAAAATTGAGAGAATAAAAATTATGCTTTACAGAACACTGTGATTTTAGGATGATGAGAATAAAAACTATACTGGATAGAAGATGATAAAATTGAGAGAATACAAATTATGCTTTACAGAACACTGTGATTGGAGGACGATGCGAATACAAACTATTTATCACAGAACACTGCGATTTTAGGATGATAAGAATAAAAAATTACTTCATAGAACACTGTGATTGTAAGGTGCTAAGAATTAAAACTATATTGGATATTATATTGTGACTGTAAAATACCAAGAAAGACAGCGATAGTGGATTGAGTATTGTGATTGTAAGATGCCAAGAACAAAAAAACTATATTGGATAGAATATAAGATGGCATAAAACTTCACTGTTCCCTATTTCTCAACATGAATTGCAAAATTATTGATACACTTATCCAGTTGCTTTATCAGTGCTCAAAACTTGCAGAATATGAGTTCAACTTGTTTTCTTAGCCACAACTGCACTTTCCGTTCAATCTCTCCGGCATTCTCGAAACGTCTCTCGCGGATATCATTTGTACTTTGCTGTAAGCTAAACCATACGAACACATTGTTGCAGTTCATACACTGCCTATCGTTACTCGCCTGTCAACTCGAATCGACTCTCCTATACGCCACACAGAGGATGTGGGGCTGCAATGTTTAAAGGGCGACCAGGTAGGGCTTCATCACTAATTTTGGGACGTCCTTGAGAAACTTTATTGATTCAGTTAGGTTCCGATTTATATGACAAGCACTTCTCATCGCAAACAGGAAGCATTTCTTTCCAGCAGTCCTTTTGTCCACATAAAAAGCATACCAGCACGCTGTTCTTTGATTGTACACAGCATGGTCATGATATTGTCTTTAAGCTCTGCACGTGTATGCGATACATCACGTCTGTTTCCTACAGCAATCACAAAGCTAGATGTTGCCACTAATTAATGGATCCTTTGAAACTAGAAACTACATTTTTCACATACCCCATATCAGATTGTGACCTACTTACTAACTTACCCTCGTACATTAACTTACCTGTCTAAAGAAGATTTCTGCATTGAGTAAAAAGATATTTCTCAATCTCTTTTTTCAGTTGGTACGCTTGCATTGATAATACACATGATTCCTTTACTAAAGTTAAGCACTTTCTTTTGATTTTGGCATACCTTGTTGATGGGAAGTGTTGAAGTTTGTGAAATTATCAATATAACCAAGGAAGAGCAGATCAACCACATTAGAAACAATCATACAGTGAAGATAGCATATAACTTTTCAGTAACCTACAATTGATTCTACTTGCTTTTTAAACAATATTCAATGTTAAATACAAGATTTAATTACCTATTGATGGGATTTTTGCGCTTATAAGAACTAAAAACGACAATCTACATTACAAACAGAACGTCTTCGTTCGAGAAAAAGCACAACTCATATTAGACACGTAAAGTATTCAAATATTACAATCTAACATCAATTTAGATTGAAAACAAAGAAAAAATGCAAATGTGGAAGAGTTTCCACTCTTGAAAACAGAGAGTGGGGAGCAGGCGGATCCAGACACATCATATTCATAACAACTGAAGGCTGCAGTAAAAGCAATGCTGACAGGCGAAAGTAATGAAAGCCAGATAGTCCTTTTTACAGATGCCCTGGCCGTGGTTACAGCACAAAAAGCCAGAGTAGTGGTACAGTGGGTTCCATCCCACTGTAACATCCAAGGCAACGAAGAGGCATACACACTGTCAAAAGAAGGTGCAAGACTACCACAACCTATTCTAGTGTGACCTACGAAGAGTCTAAAAGGTTTATTGGGGTCAGATACATGGCCAAATGAGAAACAGAAAATACTGGCTGCACAAAAAATGATGCCTATTACTAGTTGAACAGAAGAGAGCAGGTCGTGGTCTTCAGATTCCGCATAGGCCACAACAGACTGGGGTACCACCTATTCAGTAAACTGAAGATAGGTGGCACTGACGAATGCACCTGTGGTACAGGGACAATGACCGCTGAACATCTGCTGTAAAATTGCCCGACATACGAGGACCAGAGAAAGCACATGTGGCCATCACCAGTGCCAACAATAGACACGCTCTATGGCAGTGTCGACAGCATCAGGAAGACAGCTGCTTTCTTTGAACAAATTCAAGTTGACGTCTGACAGCGTACGAAAAAGAATAAGAAGATAACAACTAGAACAGCCTTTATCTTTACCTTAAACAACATTTACAAGATATCGCAATAATAATAATAATAATAATAATATTTGTCAGTGTAAGGTTTCTAGAGTCAATGTTTAACTGAGTTGAGTAGTTTACTATGTTATGAGTTGTAACCATGTATCTATCTACACTATGATATGACTTCAATACAGAGAAACACAGTAACACTGTCCTGACCATAAAACAAAACAATAGCATTTATTTACATGGATAATGGTTCTATAATTTCAACAACCGAAAAATTACTCTTAAACTAAATAATCATAATATATATATACTAAACTACCACAGAAGCTATAAGCAAATGATAATGATCTTACTCCTGTAAACTACATAAAACCCAGATTCTACGACTCATATGAAATAAATCCTAAACTTCCCCTATTTCAATTGTATTATAAATCAATGGTTCTATCTCAATGTCGTCTCTCAGATACTCTACGTTGTTGATGACCTGTCGTTCATGTCAGGGCTGCGGCATTTATGCTGTCAAACATCTCAACATAAATTACCAAATGAGTTATGTTTCACTTACAACTGTACACATCTCTCAAGTGTTTGATATATATATCCATTTAGTGCCCGTGTTACACGTATGTCGAACAATTTCTTTCTCTGAGGACTCAAGAGAAGCACCTCTTTCAAAGCTCATTTACCTTTGGGATCACAGACCCTAGGATTCGCCGAATCCTAAATCCTGCCGAACTCTTGTACTACTCGATTCACAGTGTACAACTGGAACCACAGTCCCTAGGATTCGCTGAATTCAAAATCGTGCCGAACTCTGATAAGACTGAGATCTCGAATGGCCCCGTTGTTCCACAGATGCCAAACGAACTGTTTCTTTGGAGAACAGTCGGACTGTTTTCTAGATCCACTCAATTCGTACCAAGACGAACCTGCTCGCTCGATGTAATCAGATCTCTATCTTTTTTTGTTCACAGGGTGTCCCACTCACACACATGAGTAATAGTCCAGTGCTCTGTGTGTATCATGAACGCTCTCTCTATTTCTCTCTCTCTCTCTCTCTCTCTCTCTCTCTCTCTCTCTCTCTTTGCCTGCCTCTCATTGTCATTTACATTTTATTTCTCTAGCTCTAGAAACAAAATGGCCGACCAATGGTGCCCCATTGATTGAACGAAACATAGGTGCTTGTCCCATTGCTGTACCAGCCTGTTGTGGACGTTCGTATCTTCAATCAAAACCTCTACCCCTTAGGTACGATACTAGAATTGATCAAACCGACACTCACCCCAAAACTTGTCAAGTTTCCCACTTTCGTTGTGAGCCTTTGTCGATCTAATGTCGAAACCGTGATTTACCCTGGCGTGACATGCATTTTTCCAAATCATTCAGACAATCTTTGTTTCTTATAGTCTCCAGCCCAATCTTCCCTGCCCTAAACACTCATGATCCAGCTGGAACTGTCACATATAGTTAATAATATTTGCCAATCGCAAGGGAAATGCGACAGCATCTGGCTAATGCTCCTAAATGTTTTCTCTTACAGCTGTAAAGCTCAATCCTGTTACAGAATTCATTACCATATTCGAGGCACTCATGTGTATAGATATCGCAGATCACCACAAAAAAAATGAATGGAAATAGCTGCATGCTTTGGTTGCTTCTGTGTTGTGAGGAATGGTGGGATTAACTTAAATAAATGCAGATCGAGCATGTCAAGAGAAAAGAATCAGACTTCACCAACATGTTCATGCTATGGACCAAAAAGAAGACAAAAGAAAGGCAGACTTAATACAAGTTGACCGATGACGGCATGGGCTAGTGGTTAATCGGCCCAGCTCACAATCAGGAGGTGCTGGGTTTTATCCTCATGACAGCACCGGCCGTTACCCCGGGTAAGCAAACGCTTAGAAAATGCAGGAGGAAGCAGACCCTTTCATAAAATGGATGCTGATTTAGAAGTCATGAGGACTGATTCGTGATAGTTCAAAGACATTGTTCAAGGATCTTCTAGAAATCTGAAGAAAATGCTTACAATTAAAGAAAAGACCGCAACAAATGTAAGAGGGCACAGAAAATGTTTGAGAATGAATGATAGAAATGAAATTGAAGAATATGATTATTAATTTTTTTTAAATAATTCTAAGCAGAGAGAGAGAGAGAGACAGGGAGAGAGAGAGAGAGAGAGAGAGAGACATGTATTAAAAAATAAATATTTATATATATATACATATATATATATACATATGTATATATATATATTGCCGTCAAAGATAGTGTTCCTAGTCAGCCGAAAGATGCAAGCACTAAAATCCGTGTTACGGTAATTACGTTGCCAGAGTAACAATACTTAATGCTCAATTCTTAAATGCTCTGTGTTTTATGAAGAAAGCATTTGATCAAAATTATGAGCAATGGAGACGTGGGAAATGGAAAATAGTAAATAGTCAGGAAACTGGTAATGGCGAGAGCAAACGTTGGAAAGATAAATATGATTATCAATCGGTAATTATTATGTGATTGTGGTAAATTTAAAAATTAGATTGAATGTCGAGGGCATTTTCTAATGTCGTAACGTACTCATATGACAACTCGTTGCCTGCAATATAACTGCGAATATAGTAAAAACAAGTAACAAAATCAGCCCCATACTCGTCGGAAATATCAATGTAGTACTAGTGCTACATATATAAAAAAATTTTGAAGATAAAAATGATGAATTGAACTTTCATTATGTGTGAAAGTTCAATACCTGATGGGTCATCTTACTTTTCGTTTAGGGCATGTTAAAAATATTTTTGTGTTCATTTGTTTTGGTAGACATTCAGTATTAAATATCTGAAACTGGCTTTCAACCCTAGGTAGTGTTCGACAGGGAGCTTTCATGTTTAACCGAACGCTTAGTACCAATGCATACTACATGCTCACAGACAATTAGTCCTTTTGGTTTCTTTGCTGGCTTGAAATTTTAGTGGTCCAACGCACAACGGTTCACCACACTTAAATCTCACAACGCAGCACTCTGAGAAGTTAAAAAACATCTTTTAAAATGGGATTTTAATTATGTTGTGTTTGCTACAATCATTTAGAGGAGACATTTGTTTGTGTTTACGAGATCCATTTAACTTCTTAACGTAACTTAACATAACTTCACTTAACATAACGTAACTTAACATAACTTAACTTAACATAACAACTTAACTTAACGTAACTTAACATAACTTAACGTATTTATACTGGCATAGCAGACTCATGAGAGTCTGTATACAACCAGTTATATTTGCATTACCCTGCTCTTAAATCTATGCCTATCCAATATATTCTTAAATGCAATAACTGTCTCTGCCGCCACTACCTCCAGTGGAAATGCAGTGCAAGCATTGACCATTCTCTGACTGAAAGATATTTCCTAATATCAAATCTGGACCTTTCTTCACTTATTTTGTATCTGTCCATTTTGTTCTCGTTGGTGGTTGTTTTTTGAAAAAAACTTATTCTAGTCCAAATTAACCTTTCCATTGACTATTTTATAAACCTGTATTATCAGATCAAATTCTTTTCTTTTCTAGACACTGTGGGCAAGTTTTTCTGAGTCTTTACTCAAAACAATAATTCTGGAATCCCACTATCAGTTGTGTCGCTATTTTTTGTATCCTTTCCGGCATGTTTATATCCCCTCTACGATAATGACTACACTGTACTCCAATCTAGGTCTAACTCATGCTTTATACAGTTTGACAATCACTTTATTACTCCTATGGTTAATATTTCTTGTTATTATGCCTAACATTGCATTTGCTTTATTCACTGCTACCTGGATTTGATCACTCACTTTACCTGTATATTCTATTATAACCCATTGGTCCCTTTTCTTACCTATCAAACACAATTAGCATATATTATTGTGTGTGTTTATGATAACCATTTAACAGATAAAATTGTATTTGTTTACAATAACTATTTAATATTAATAATTCTGTATATTTACAATAACCATTCACCAGAAACAATTGTGTATGTTTACAATAATTACTTAACAGAAACAAGAGTGTATGTTTACAATAAATATTTTGCAGAAACAATTGTGTCTTTATTACAAGCACTAAACGTAGATCACTACCTGTGATTACAATAAACATTAAAACATGTGTTGCAGACATAATCGTAGCAGAGCAACATGCAGACCGCGAAACCTCACACCTCCTCCATGACGGCTAGCGACACACGTGGAAGAGGATGATTATGATGATGATGATGAGAAGACCATTATGAGATATAGAAAAAGGAATATAAATTATGTTAATCTATTTAATATTCTTGGATGTTTAATGAGTTTAATGTTGGTACCAGCCTCAGTTCTATTGTTGGATGTTTTAACATTGAATCAAGTGTTGACATTCTAGACCGATAGAGTTGGCTGGGGTTCTTCTTGCGGACAGATGAACAAAGTCAACAAGAAATCTCATACAATAATGTGCGAGAGTGATAAGGTGGACCTGACAGAGGGCCAGATCAGAAAGGTCAAGGTTTGTGGGGAGATTCCAGTAAAAACTTGCAAAACACGGTCACAATACTTACCAGATTCCCAGGCTAATTCATTCTACATCCAAATACGTCTTCACAAATAATGTCAGCTATAAAAATAGCGATTAATTTTTTGTTTATAACGAGGATTCAGGCTTTTATTATTCGATTACAAAATTATTAATTTAGAAAAGATATAATAAACTGTGATTTTTTACTCTCTTCTACATAACAGACTCACCAACAGAAACAAAGACATAAGCCAGTGCCATCACACAGACTGCTCGCATAATTTCTATTAACAAGTGTTCTGTCCAACTTCGCAACTGTGTTCAGCGGTTATTTGTTAGTTCTTTGACAACGAGGATCGATTCAATATTTCTGTAAGGAAGGTATATGGTCATATTTTATAGAACAATGCAATATTTTACAGCGACTTTATAGGTAGTATTCAATCAATTTAAACCTTTCAGTAGGGGACGGCGTGGCCTAGTGGTTAAGTGGCACGGCTCACAACCAGAAGGTGCTGGGTTCGATCCCTATCACAGCACCGGCCTTTACCCCGGGGAAGCAAACCCTTAGAAAATGCAGGAGGAAGCAGACCCTTACATAAAATGCATGCTGAAGTCGGATGCACTGGGCCGACAGGCGCAAAATAAAAACCACAGTGTAACGCACACACGCCTTGGGGAATATATAAATAAGGCGAACGCAAAAAAAAAAAAAAAAAAAAAAAAAAAAAAAAAAAAAAAAACCTTTCAGTTCCTTGTGGAGCATAGGTCTTCAACAAATACATAGCAAGGTCTACTGTCCTGAGCCATCCGTCCCAGCTTTGTTCGCGTCATCCCTGTTGCCTTTATATACTGTACCTTTGTCTGGGCAACATTTACACAAAACACATTTATTGACAGAATAAGGAACCGTTATTTAAAATTAAATTTGAAATTTTAATAAATAAGCTTACATTTCTTTGTTGTATTTAGTGAGCCAAGACAGTTCCACGTGAGATGAAGGATGCCACAATTGTACACATGTACAAGCCAAAGGGCAATCGCCTAGTCTAGTTTTCGTTCGGGTTGTGTGACAGTTGACATGATATATGCAGCACGTGAACTGCAACGTCAAAAACAGAATTGTGACCTGTACACAGTATGTTGATCTGACGAAAGCCTTTGACACCGTCAATTGGAATCTACTATGGCAAATCGTGGTGAAGTTTGGCTGCCCCTGCAGATTCATTGCGGTTGCCAACCACTTTTATGATGCACATGTACATCACGATACAGAATTGTTTGTGGAATTTGCATTCACAACCGGTGTCACAGAGGATTGTGTGCTGACACCGACACCCTTTAGCACGATCTTTGCAGAAATACTCCCTGATGCTGCATGTGGTGCTGTTACTGGCAGGCATATCAGGTACAGGACGCATGGTCAGCTGTCCACCCGGTTGCCCCTGGAATCATACACCAAGTTCCGGGAGATCTCTTTCTTAGATTTCCTATCCACAGCCGATTCCTGTCTCAATACTTGCATAGAAGAAAGAATACAGTCCACCATGACGTAGTTTTCGGTGGCATGCAGTAACATTGGTCTCACGATCAGCACTAAGAAAAGAAAGATACTATTCCAGCCTGCCCAAGGAAAGCCGTACATCGAACCAAAGTGTATCGTGCTGTGGTAGTATTCCACCTGCAAGATGTCTGTGAGATATGGACATTGAATAACAGAGACGTCAGAAAGCTCAAGCGTTTTTCTGATTTTTAGGCTGCTCAGAATCAGAGAGCAGGACAAAGTGCCTAACTCTGAAATTCTTAGCAATACTAACATGTTGAGCTATCATATACTTTTGAAATTGGCTCAGCCAAGATGGATGGAACTTGTTGTTCGCATTCCAGATAAGCACACCCCAAAGCAACTGTTATACGGGGACCTCAAACATAAAAGAAACTGTGATAACGTTTCAGAGCTGAAATAGATGACCACGGTCAGGAGAACGTATAATGTATTGATATTGCCTCTTGGGAGTCATTGCGCTCAATATGGCGATCCGTGATCACACAAAGTGCTCGCCTGGGCGAGCAGAGAATCTCCAATAAAGCAAGGGAGAATCGAGCAACCGGAAATGTCGCCAAACAGGGCGCTCTGTCTATCAACGGAGTTGGTAACCACCTTGTGTGATCGATGAGCGCCATATTGAGTGTAATGCCTCTCAAGAACCAACATCAACATTGAGCTCTTCCAACTATATCTTTAGCAAATCTTTCTATATTTGTTTCTGCTAGTCCCATGAACGCATTTATGTCTTTAGTGCACTATGAAGGAGTTGCTTTTCTAGACGGTGGTCAGGCTTGCGAACATCGTGTCCAATCAACGGAACCTGGTCGTTCTTCAACAGAGTTAGATGCTAGGAACATTTGCCCTTTAGAGTAGTTCGTAGCTGGTTATCCTGTCTTGCAAGTTGATCTTGAGCAACCGGCGAAGACAATCCATGTGGAAGTGAATGAGCCGTCTTTTTTTTTCTTTTTTTTTTTTTGCGTTCGCCTTATTTCTCTATTCCCCAAGGCAGTGTGCGTTGCACTGTGGTTTTTATTTTGCGCCTGTCAGCCCAGTCCTTCCGACTTCAGCACGCATTTTATATAAGGGTCTGCTTCCTCCTGCATTTTCTAAGGGTTTGCTTCCCCGGGGTAACGGCCGGTGCTGTGATGGGGATCGAACCCAGCACCTTCGGGTCGTGAGCCGTGCCACTTAACCACTAGGCCACGCCGTCCCCTGAATGAGCCGTCTGAAATGGATGATTTTATATCGCCTAGGTCTAGCAAGCGTATATTAGTGAGTTAGATCCGATGACTGCCCAGGTATTTAAATGTATTAGCATCGAGTAGAGCATGGGTATACACTGTGATTGTCGGTTAGCGGTGGGGTTTCCATGGAGTAGGCTGAACAGGACCTCATATTTCTTTCTATTTATTGCGAGACCAAAAGGAAAGAGCCTGCACAGAAGGTTCAAGATTGTAGCATTTGAGTAATGGATCGCAGGTGCCACAGATTAAATATCGATCTTGTGACTGATGTTGGTCACAGCAGCATTTTCCACAGCTTCAGTGAGCATTGATGTAAACATCTTGTTAAATAAACGTGGTCCGAGAGCACAGTCCCGTTTTACGCCACGTGATACTGAGAAAAAACATATAGATCTGCCTTATCCTGGACCCGTGTCGTCAAGTCTCATATAAGAGTTCTACCATTATAAGGATTTTCGCCAGGCAGCCAAATGTAGCCATAATTCTGTTCACAGTGTCAAAGGCATTTTTCGTCCCTAATGTGATGTAAATGTCATGATACTATTCCCGGCACGTTTTCTGAATTTGGCGTCTTGTGAATATCAAATCGGTTTATCCAGGACCCCTGCCTAACTCCCTACCCGGAAGTTGCACTGCATCTCTTGTCATTCTTCTTCTTCGTCTTCTTCTTCGCACGCTGTCAGACGTCAACTTGAATTTGTTCAAAGAAAGCAGCTGTCATCCCGAGGCTGTCGACACTGCCATAGAGCTTGTCTAGTGTTGGCACTGGTGATGGCCACATGTGCTTTCTCTGGTCCTCATATGGTGGGCAATTTTGCAGCAGATGTTCAGCGGTCATTGTCCCTGTACTACAGGTGCATTCGTCAGTGCCACTTATCTTCAGTTTATTGAATAGGTGGTACTTATGTCTGTTGTGGCCTGTGTGGAGTCTGAAGACTCTTATCTGTTCAGCTGGTAATAGACATAATTATTGTGTAGCCAGTATGTTCTGCTTCCCATTTGGCCATGTATCTGGCAGTATTAAACTTTTTTTTACCCCTCGTAGGTTACATTAGAATCTTGTAGTGATAGTCTTGCACCTTCCTTTGCCAGTCTGTCTGCCTCCTCGTTGCCTTGGATGTTACAGTGGGATGGATCCCACTGTACCACTATTCTTTTTGGTGCAGACTGCTGGCATAGTTGACAGAGTACTGCTCTTAAATCATTACGTTTAGTATTTTTCTGGTTTTTTAGTGCTGTAACCACGGCCAGGGCATCTGTTAACAGGACTATCTGGCTTTCATTTCTGTCGCCTGTCAGCATTGCTTTTACTGCAGCCTTCAGTGCCTCTGCCTCCGCACTGAAATTGCTTGAGAATGTTCCAGTTGCCACTGACAGTGTTATTTTTCTACCATTTGTTAGGCTCAGGAATACTTCCCCCCCCCCCTCCCACCATTCTGTGTTGTGTTTGTTACAGGACCGTCGATGTATGCATGGGTCCAGTCCATGCTTGGGTAGTTTTCCGCTATGTACCTCAAGGTTATGTCTCTTCTTTCTTTTTCAGTCTAGCTGCTCTTGTTTCCAATACCTGGTATATTTTCTGCCACCTCCGGAATGATGTTCTGCTTCCATGTGGGTTTGTGTTCAGCATGGATGGTCTTTGGTGTTGTAATGGAGTTCATAGGGTCTTCGCTCATCTTTGCCTTTTCTATTTCTGCAAAGTTTCTCCGCTTTAGTTTCCCTTTTCCAAATCTATTTAGTCTCTGATGCATTGGATGGTCTGTCAGTCTTCTGAGTTTCTCTGCTTGCTGCTGGGCTTTGCAGTCTCTTCTGTCCCTCATGGATTACAGATTTGTAATCTTTTCAAATTCTACAATTGGCGTTGACTTCATGCCTCCTGTTATAACTCTCATGGCTTGGTTTTGAATTTTGCTAATTTTATCAAAGTTCGCATTTGCTGCTGTTGCCTATGCCGCAATGCCATACTCGAGAACTGGTCTCACTCTTCCAGTGTACAGTTTTTTTAGTATTCTTTCGTCTGCTTTCTAGCTTGTGCCAGAAAGTTTCCTCATGATTGCCATTCTTTGTCTGGCTCCCATTCGGTTTCTCTCGATCTGACTTTTCTATGTCATGCGCCGATCAAATGTGACGCCCAAGTAGTTTGGGTTGTCGTTTGGCAGCAGATATTTGCCTTTAAGACTTATTTTGGTGTTTTGTGGTTTATTTGAAAGCGAGAATATCGTAGATGTTGTTTTTTCTACATTTATTTTGACCACGCATGATTTCGTCCATTCCTCCAACGATGTAAGGGCCTGCTGCATCCGATTGTTTGCTACGGTGAGATTTGTTTTAGATGTCCAAATGGCCAGATCGTCTGCAAACATGGAGCTGTGGATTCTTCTTCTTATATTCTCTGTTATGTTGTTTATTTGCACCAGAAAAAGTGTAGGTGACAGTACTCCCCACTTGGGGTACTCTTTGCTCCATTGTCACCTTTTTGCTCATCTGCATTTGTACTTGAACTCTGGCTGTTCTGTTTTCGAGGTAGTGGATGATCCATCTGTAAATTTTTCCAGTTACTTTACTTTTTCGTAGCTTGACTTTAAATCCCTTATTCCACACCTTATCAAATGCCCTCTCTAGATCCACCCAAACTGCTACTGTATGCTTTTTCTCTTGGTAAGCATACTCTACTTCCTGTGCTATGAGAGTGATTTGGTCCTCAGTGGATCTGTGTTGCCTAAATCCTGCTTGCTGTGGAATTAATATGTTATTTGCTTCAATGTGCCACATCAGTCTGGAGTTTACGCTCCATCAGTTTACCTACACAGCTCAGTAGACTGAAGGGCCTGTATCCATCTGGATCTGTTCTATCTTTTTCTTTCTTTGGTACTGGTATAAGTAAAGCATCTATGCATGCCGCCTGCGGTACAATTCTTCTTTTCCAGCTTTGGTTCAGGACTGAAAATAACTCTCTTTGCTGTTTGGCCCAACCCGATCAGCATTTCATTTGTTACCCCTTCTTTTTAAGTTCGATTTATTTGTCTTTAAAGTTCTCATGGCCTCATTCATTTCGATCATTGATTGTTAGTTTTGCAATCATGTGCTCCTCTGATGCCATCTTGATATTGTCGTGGCTCCTTTGTTCTTCACTTATGTCTGTATGCCTGTCTGTAGGGACATCAATGTGGTTTGCTCTGGCATAATGTTCTATAAAGGCGTTTGCTGCTTTTTTTTTCCAGTGAGCATGTTGTCGCCCTGCTTGATGGTAATTTGTTTGTTTGATGGAGTTTCGTCATTCATGGCTCTGACTAAATTCCATAGTTTGTGCCCTTCTTTATCTAGATTGAGGCTTTCTGTTTTTTATTTCCAGCTGTCTCTTGTTAGTTGGTTTAGTGTTCTTTTGTATTTCATCGTGATGGTCTTGAGGGCGATATTTTCATCCATAGATTGCTCTCTCTCTGCCATGTTTCTAGCATTTGAGACATTATCCTCAGCTTTCTGCAGTTCATGATTCCAATATGGCTTGTAATTTTTCCTTGCCCCTCTTGGGATGGTCTCGGTGTCTGCTTACAGTATTGCTTTGCTTACGCTTTCCACTATAGGTTTCATATTGTTATTCCGTGTGTTGATGGTTTCACACAGCCCATCTCTGAGAAGCAGTTGTCATTGGTGTTCTTCCTTGCCGTGTCCAAGCCCCCGCCATCCAGACAACATCCCGTATTCAGCGACATAGATCGGCATTTGATTTTCCTCCATCGCACCTATTGCATGTTTTCTGGAAGTTGAGGCAGGTTATTAGGTAGTCTGGGTCCTTTATTTCTTCACAGTCACGTGTGTCATCATCTATGTTTCCCATCTCTTCATGTTCCTCTTACACCGTGATACACCAGTTTGAACTCTGTTTAGTGACGTCTATGTTGTGTAAGGTAAATGATGTCCGGGTGTAAGTTTCTCCGGAAGCTCGATCTTTGGGACCTGTCTTCAATTCGTACCATCTTTCGATACGGCGACTTTCATTGCTTGGCTGTATGGGCTGTGGTGATTTTATAAAGTTTTTTCTGAATTTTAGTCTTGTGCTTTGTACCTGAGTCCAAACAGTAGGTTTTGTGGGTCGTGCTTCTGTTCCTCTAGTCGATTTCTGCTGCTGCCCTCCTTAGATCTCAGGTGGTGCTTTACTAATTATGGGGTACATTTTACCGATGGTGGAAATGTATAGGAATCATGATACTATCGGTCAAATTTGTTAATTGTGCTGTCAACTTGTTCTGCATAACTGCACACCTTTTATAGACTTCCACAGCGTATTCAGTTACAGAAATGCACAGGGCAAGTGCCGATGTCCAGAGAACTGTTAGATATGCTCTCCATATTGCGCCCTTCCATTTTTGGATGATATTATTTCGTGAGTGTATCTTACGTTTTGTTTCTGGACACCGAGCGATCTAACATCAAAACTAGATATTTGGGAGCAGTGCTGTGTTCAAGCTCCTGGCCTTGCCACCTATTCTGAAGTTTTGTGTGTGCCTCTGTGTTCTCACGTGGTGATAGCTTAACGTATTTAAGTGGTTGAATAAGACTCGGGCCATAGTTTTTCTAGCAAAAGACAATATGGAAATGTGTTTGTGACTATCACACGATTGGCTGATATCCTTTTGCTTACACCTATATACAAATGTGGAATCCTTATTTTCCCATAGAACCTTCATACAGGAACCAGGTGAGTATAATCAGTTTTTAAAGAATCACATGACACACTGCTTGATAAATCTCAGCAGGGAGGGAATCTCAATCGTGAGCTCTGCTTCTGGAGATCGAGTTAATCGGGTCCAGTCTCGCTGGGATGGAGTTCAAGCATCTGGTTAATAGCGGCTTGAGACAAGCTATGGCTTTTTCGTTGATGCTGCACAGACAGTTAAGGATGGCGTACAGTGCTCATCACTGCGCTCCGTACAACGCTCCAATACTTGAGTTTGTCGGTCAATAAGTCTGACTACAGTCAAAGTAAATGGAAAGTATTCAGTTCCAGGCTGCAGCGACACCAACGTATAAGTCTTCACTTCCAGTCTGCACTGATATCAAAGTATATATATTCACTTCCACATCCAGACTGCACTGACATAAAAGTATATATATTCACTTCCAGACTGCACTGATATCAAAGTGTATGTCTCCACCTCCAGACTGCAGAGACATCAAAGTGTATGTCTTCACTTCCACATCCAGACTGCACGGACATAAAAGTATATGTCTTCACTTCTAGACTGCACTGATACCAACGTATATGTATTCATTTCCAGACTGATGGAACGTATGATAAACACCAGACTGATGTGGCATTTGGAAGAAAAACCAATACTAATTCCACAGCAAGCAGGTTTTAGACAGCACCGATCCACTGAGGACCAGGTCATCGTCATAGCCCAGGAAATAGAAGATGCCTACCAGTCACAGAAACACACAGTAGCGGTTTGGGTGGACCTGGAAAAGGCATTTGACAAAGTCTGGAAAGACGGACTTAGAGTCAAGCTAAGGAGAAGTGAAGTTTGTGGGAGAATGTACAAGTGGATCAACCACTACCTCAAAAAAAAGAACGGCCAGAGTCCAAGTACAAGGGCAGATGAGCAAAAAAGGTGACACTCGAGCAGGGAGAACACCAAGGGCGAGTACTGTTACCCACACTCTTCCTGGTGTATATAAACGACATTACAGAGAATATACCAAGAAGAGTCCATAGCTCAATGTTTGCAGACGATCTGGCTATGTGGACCTCTGAAAAGAATCTCACCTAAGCAAGAAATCGGTTGCAGCAGGCCCTAACATCGCTGGAAGAGTTGGCGAAATCATGGCTGCTTAAAATAAACGAGGAGAAAACCACATGTACAATATTCTCGCTCTCAATTAAACCCCAAAACACCAAATTAAGTCTAAATGGCACATTCCTGCAGCCAAACGACAACCCAAACTAT
The DNA here is from genome assembly GCA_036924085.1 of Ariolimax columbianus. Taxonomy (NCBI): domain Eukaryota; kingdom Metazoa; phylum Mollusca; class Gastropoda; order Stylommatophora; family Arionidae; genus Ariolimax; species Ariolimax columbianus. The sequence goes on along the minus strand of JAVGWX010000010.1, from coordinate 18,772,006 downwards.
CTGGGAGTCACATTTGATCGGCGCATGACATGGAAACGTCAGATCAAGAAAAACCGAATGAGAGCCAGAGAAAGAATGGCAATCATGAGGAAACTTGCTGGCACAAGCTGGGGAGCAGACGAAAGTATACTAAAGAAACTGTACACTGGAAGAGTCAGACCAGTTCTCGAGTATAGCATTGCGGCTTGGACAACAGCAGCAAAGGCGAACTTCGATAAAGTTAGCACACTTCAAAACCAAGCCATGAGAGTTATAACAGGAGGCATGAAGTCAACGCCAATTGTAGAACTTGAAAAGATTACAAAACTGCAATACATGACCGATAGAAGAGACTGCAGAGCCCAGCTGCAGTCAGAGAAACTCCGAAGACTGACTGACCATCCAATGCACCAGAGACTAAACAATTTGGGAAATGGCAAACTAAAGCGAAGAAACTTTGCAGAAATAGCCAAAGCAAAGATGCACGAAGATCCCATAAACGCACTAACAACACCAAAGCCCATCACTACTGTACGAAAACCTACCTGGAGGAAGGATATATTTCTAGAGGTGGTAGGAAATATACCAGGTATTGGAAACAAGAGCAGCCAGACTGAAAAAGAAAGGAGAGATACTACCCTAAGCTTTATATCGAAAAACTACCCAAGCATGGACTGGACCCATGCATACACCGACGGTTCTGTAACAAACATTACACAGAACGGAGGGGCAGGAGCATTGCTGAACCTACCAAATGGCAGACAAATAACACTGTCATTCGCTACTGGTAAGTACACAAGCAATTTCAGAGCGGAGGCAGAGGCACTGAGGGCGGCAGTGGAAGAAATGGTGACACATAAAGAAAATGAAAGCCATACAGTCCTGCTTACAGATGCTCTGGCCGTAGTCACAGCGCTAAAAAGCCAGAAAAACACTGAGCTTAATGACTTAAGAGCAGTACTCTGTCAACTATGCCGGCAGTCCGCACCAAAAACGGTAGTGGTGCAGTGGGTCCCATCACACTGCAACATCCAAGGCAACGAGGAGGCAGACAGACTGGCAAAAGAAGGTGCAAGACTACCACAAACAGATACTAGTATGACGTAAGAAGAGTCAAAACGGCTTATTAAAGCCAGATACATGACCAAATGGGAAACTGAACATACCGGCTACACCAAAAACGATCCCTATTACCAGTTGAACAGAAGAGAGCAGGTCGTTGTCTTCAGACTTCGCACTGGCCACAATAGACCGAGGTACCACCTATTCAACAAATTGAAGATAGGTGGTACCGACGAATGCCCGTGTGGTACCGGGAAAATGACCGCTGAGCATCTGCTGCAGAACTGCCCGACATACGAGGATCAGAGAGAGCAGATGTGGCCATCACCAGTGGAACCACAAGACAAGCTCTATGGCAGTGTCGACAGCCTCAAGATGACAGCCGCTTTTTCCGAAAAGAAAATGGTTACTGTCTGACTGCGTACGATGAAGAAGAAGAAGAAGAAGATTTCCAGACTGCACTGACATCAAAGTATATGTCTTCACTTCTAGACTGCACTGATACCAAAGTATATATATGCACTTCCAGACTGCAGTCAATACATATTAAGACACACTAAACTACAATAACAATTGGAAAATCACCCCTTCATAACTTGTATATTTTGCTAATACCTTGGCTCTTCAGATATTTAAAAACAAGATTTTTACCAATCACCAATTGATATATTTTGATCAATTTAATGGGTGATTGATTGATTGTTTTATTGATTAATTAATTGTGAGCTAGTCAAAACATACTTTAGATCTATAGTTTCAGGTTCCAATCAATGCAAACTTTGACTCTTTACGTACGTGCATGCTACATTCAATTCAAAGTTTGCTCTTTAGTTACAGGTTACAGAGAAAATAAACTGTGGCTCTTCACGTACATGCTACACTCACTACAAACGTTACCTTTTTACTTACAGGTCACGAAAAAAAAAAAAATTTGGCTCCTTACGTACATTCTACAGTGAATACAGACAATAGTTCTTCACTTACAGGTCACAATCAAAAAAAACTGTGGCTCCTTACGTACATACTACAGTGAATACAGACATTAGTTCTTTACTTACAGGCTACCTTAACAGAAGGTTAACTCGTTATTCAAAGGCTTCAGTAAAAACAAACTTTATCTCTTTACATACAGGCTACAGTCAATACCAACTGTAGCTCTGTACTTACAGGATACAGTGAAAACAGATGTTAGTTGTTTACTTATATGCTACAATCAAAACAAACTTAACTCTAAACTTACAGGCTACAGTCAAAACAAAGTAACTATTAGCTTACAAACTATAGTTAAAATAGACTTAAGCTCCTTACTTACAGGCTACAATCAAAAAACGTCATCACTTACCGACTCCTACTGTGACTTAGGTTCACGATTTACCTGTACCAGTTATATACGATATTGCTGCTTGTCTCGTCAGCTTTTCGCATGTCTTATAAATACCAATATCTGGATTATCGTCCTGCGGCATTAAATAAATATAATGTCTGCATCAGTAAAATAGTAAAACCGTTTATAGCAAGTGAACATTGGCCATCAACCTTTAAGAATAGTCAGTTATATTATTGAAGTTTATTTATGACTGGTTAAGTGAGTTTTTAATAAGGAAGATACACTCTTAAAACGTCGTGTTAAATTGTTCCAGATAATTTATGTCTGGATGATCAAGTGTTTAGTCTCCGACATCGTTTGTACAAAAAGTAATTAATGAGCTTTGTGTTGATAAACGATTATATTGGATTAATAAATATGTAACTATCACTCAGCCGCCAGAGGGGCTCACACAACATTGATATACGGTAATTGTCTTACGTCAAGAATGTCACCCATCATGCCAACATTTCCAAGTACCACGAGGCTGGTCATGTAGTCAGAAGGAAAGACGAACGCTGGAGCACAGCAGCCACTCTGTGGTACCCGCATGACAAAAAAAAGACCACCTGGCAGACGCCCAACTAGATGGCAAGATATGCTCATGGCGATATATAGTATAAACTTTCGATGTCCATGATTCGCTTTATCTGCACACAACTCGCGATCCTGAAACAAACAAGTTAGCCATCCTCTGGACAACCCCGTGGCAGAGACAAAATGTTTAGAATGGTTGACGTGCTGTAGGACATCCTTAATCTGTGAATTTCTCCGGAAGTTGCTATTGTGTAGTTCGCTTTGCCGCTGTTGTCTGGGAGTTATGTCGACGAAGGGTCTCTTAAGGCGGGAAAGAATGTTGGGTGCCATCAGACTAAATCAACGCAAGCAATGCAGTTATTTGTCATTTTTGAATAATGGTAGCATATACTCTCTACACCGCTGGTAGCATATACTCTCTACACCGCTGGTAGCATGTACTCTCTCCATCGCTGGAAGAATATACTCTCTCCATCGCTGGAAGAATATACTCTCTCCATCGCTGGAAGAATATACTCTCTCCATCGCTGGAAGAATATACGCTCCTCGTCGCTGGTAGCATATACTCTCTGCATGGCTGAAACGTTCATCCAAACAGCTCTGCTTTATCTGTTGGCAATTCCAGATCTCTCATAAGATAATCAAATTCAAGCTCTTTAAAGTTAGGTAGCTTGTATGTAGCTGTATAGATCTTAATAGGCTTATAATCAGCATCCTTTGATATAGATGCTTTTACGGATGTCTGATTTGTATCTTAGACATCCATAAGAAACTGGTGCACCTAAAGCAGGGAGACTTTCTCAAAGAAGCAGTGATCGCATTGCAGAAAGAAAATTCGGAAAGGCCAAGATTTCTTATTAGAAATATCTTGTCAAATTGGAGGAGTCATGTAAAAGTGGCAGTCATTAAGATATGTCAGTTCTATACACACCATTGGGTCTGGTCAGCAACATTGATCATCCTTTTCTGTTTACCTAGCAGTACAGAGTGACATGACATGTCAGCCCTAGTCTTCGATCTCATTATTGTCATGACATGTCAGTCCTCGTCCCCGATCTCATTATTGACATGACATGTCCGTCCTTGTTAGCGATCTCACAATCTAAGAACAACCTATGATCGTCTTTGATTGTTGGTGTGATTCGTCGCTTTGTGATAGCAAAATCATGTATCCTCATAAATAAGAATAACTATGGGCACTGTTCATGGGACATCTTCAACTAGACGCTTGGACTTCCCACCGAACACCTTCACGCACACCCTCCAACCCTCCTACCTCATCTACAAGTGTTTCCACATTAGTTATATGAAGCTACTTCTGTCCAGAATTCATTTTCGCTGTTGCCCCTTGTTAATGACGTTCGTATTGAAAAAAACCCACATATTTATTAGATTATTTATAAATATAAATGTGTATCCGTGTTCTCATTTTGTGTGTGTGTATCTCCATATGTGGATCTACTGTAATATGTGTTGGGAGTTTCAAATATTTAAAGAACACAAATATCTGGAAATGCTCTTCTTTGTGTTGCTGAATAATGACAAAATGAATTTATTGCAAAATGACTACACGAAGCGCGGTAACAATTTTTCCAGAAACATTTTAATCCTTTAGCATTCACAACCAAATCTGCACTTTCCAATACATTATGCGTCTAAAACGAAAGTTATCAAATTATTTTTGTCTTAACAAATCGGGTGTCCTAGGCTAGCATTAATGGAAAACAAATGACATGACGCTTTCTACAACATTAGGTATTGTGACTTGTAATTTTGGTTCACGCAAATCATCAAAATTCGGCTGGATTACCTTCGCTATCTCCTGTGGGTATCTGGCAAGCCAGATTAATCATTGTACGTCTGTGACTATATGGGTGTCTTTGACTTCTCTCTGTGTCAACAATTTTTGAATATCTTGAAGATTATTTTTGTCTTAACAAAGCGGGTGTCCTAGGCTACATATGCAGCACATAGCAGACATGCAGGACAGCTCCATAGTTTTCGTACAGCTGCTAGGAATTTGTTGGCAGGATAAAGTACCTACCTCTGAAATCCTCAACAGGTTTAAAATGTTGAGCTTCCATACGATTCTACAGCAAATTCTACGAAAAACATTAGCTATAGATGGCTCCTAACTGACTGCGGGTCTACTTATCTCTAGTGTTTGAGTAAATTAAGATGGACTCGCACATTGGTAAGAACTACCCTCCTAGAAACTGGTTGTATACAGACTCTGTAAAGGCTTCTAAGCCAGCATAAATACGGAAAGTTAAGTTAAGTTGAGGGGACGGCGTGGCCTAGTGGTTAAGTGGCACGGCTCACAACCAGAAGGGGCTGGGTTCGATCCCCATCACAGCACCGGCCGTTACCCCGGGGAAGCAAACCCTTAGAAAATGCAGGAGAAAGCAAAAATGCAGGAGGAAGCAGACCCTTACATAAAGTGCATGCTGAAGTCGGATGCACTGGGCCGACAGGCGCAAAATAAAAACCACAGTGTAACGCACACACGCCTTGGGGAATAGATAAATAAGGAGAACGCAAAAAAAAAAAAAAAAAAAAAAAAAAAGTTCAGTTGTCTGACATGCGCATTCAGAAGCAGTTGGTGCATGGTGAGATGAGAGTAGACAATCACTCGTCCTGGGAACAGAATGAACGTTACAAAGACGTTTTACAAAAATCTCTGAGAAGTTTCAGCATCGATATCACGTCCTAGAAAGACGCAGGCAGTTCTCGAATGAACAGATCAACACAGGAGAACTTGCCGTGCGTTTGTCGAAGACCAATGTACTACATGGAGCTGACATATTTGTATTTATTAGTTTATTTTTATTTTGTTACGTTTGCCTTATTTCTTTATTCCCCAAGGTTGTGTGCTTTGCATATGTTTTTATTTTGCACCTGTCGGCTCAGTGTATCCGAATTCGGCATACATTTTATGTAAGGGTCTGCTTCCTCCTTCATTGTCTAAATGTTTTCTTCAATGGGGAAACGGCCGGTGCTGTGATAGGGAGAAAAAAACATGAAAAAAAAACTAGTAAAAGTTGATTAAGGTTGAGCTTAATCAAAATTTAAAAATGGGTATGGTCAGATACCGCACCGAGACGAGAACACAAACAAAACCTACGTTACGACCAATAGGCCTTCATCAGGGACAACAACACTGAACTAACAAATCAACATATAAGAAAAAATGGTCAATTCATCTGTTTCAGGTGGGAGACGCTTTCTGTCTAAGCGACCGGTCGTGCCAAGTACTCGATAGAAACTGAAATAGGAGCGGTCAAACAAAAAGTGGCGGAATATGCCTGATAAGCCAAGCGTGGCCAAATAGTGGTCCAGATAGGAGAACAATGAGAAGGCAATATAAGCCGGGAGGGCGTGATATTGATATAAGAGAGGGGGGAAGAGAACTGATGGAAGAATGAGGGAGGCGGGGGGGTGGGGGGGAGGAAGATAAATAGATGGGGGCCAGTGTGAGGATTTAAGAAAAAGTATGGAAGATATTTATACCATGTGGTTGGAGACAGCCCATACTCGAGATAAGTCTGTTCTCAAGGGCGAATCGATGACGATCGTCAGAGAAGCACGAAACTAGACCAGTGACACTGACGTCAGCCATACCCCGGTGCTCAGGACCATTGAAGTGGCTGGCAATTGGGGAACCAGTGCTGTTGCGGATGTCGTTGAGGTGTTGGCGGAAACGCTCCCGTAGTTCCATACCAGTTTCCCCAATGTAAGTCATACCACACTGGCGGCAGATGATGGAATAGATGAGGTTACGAGATTTGCATGTGAACCCCTCTTTGATGAAGAATTCAGCCTTAGGAAAGGTAATGGAGCGAGAAAGGATGACATGAGGACAGGTAACACAGCCACGTGAATTTTTGCACGGCCTGGTGCCTGGGAGACTATGAGGGCTGGTGTGTAGACGACTACTGACCAGCAAGTCCCTCAGGTTCCTGTCACGCTTGTAGGCGACAAGGGGAGGATCGGGAAAAACTTGGCGAGTGGCAGGATCAGAGTGAAGGATAGGGAGATGGCGGAATAGGATATCCCGGACAGAGACGCTGTGAGGGTGATAGGTAAGGACGAGTTTCACACGGTCAGACGGAGGACGGCGGGTGGGAGTCAGGGAGTCTTGGCGGGAGATAAGAAGAACCCGCTGAAGAGCGGAGGAGAGAGTGGTCTCAGGGTAGAGTCGCTTGCGGAAGAAGTCAAGCATCTCGTGGGCCCTGAGAAGGAAGTCGTCGTCATCCTGACATAGGCGTCGGAGGCGGAGGAGTTGGGAGTAAGGAAGCGAATCGCTGCAGGATAGGGGATGGGAGGAAGTGTAGAGGAGGTAGTTGTGGGCGTCAGTGGGTTTGTAGTAGACAGTGGTGGAGAGGCCTGAAGGGCAGATAGAGACAGTGATGTCCAGAAAGTGGACAGACGTGAGGGAAATGTCAGACGTGAACCTGATCGAGGGATGGAAGTAATTGACAAAGTCGATAAAGTTGAGGAGATCCTTCTCCGACATGTCAGTAATACCAATCCCATCGTCGATGTATCGATAATACATCAAAGGAAAGAGGCCCTGGAATTGAAGCCAGATCAAGTGTTCCAGGTGACCCATGAACAGGCATGCGTAGCTGGGGCCCATTCTGGTGCCCATAGCCACACCGCTGATCTGGTCGAAGAACTGGCCATTGAATTCAAAGGTATTGAGAGTAAGAACGAGTTCTGCTAGATCCTTTGATGTATTATCGATACATCGACGATGGGATTGGTATTACTGACATGTCGGAGAAGGATCTCCTCAACTTTATCGACTTTGTCAACGACTTCCATCACTCCATTATGTCTGTCTCTCGTATTCTTTCTCTCAATCTCTCTAGCTTTATTTTGCTATATATATGATATGCAACACGGAGCTCGTCGTTGTTCTATTGGCTAAAGTATTAGGCAACGACGGGATTCCACCTGATTTGATCAAGCGCTGTAGACACCTTCTTGCAGCACCTGTATATAATGTTATGTCGATGATGGAAAGAGGCAAGTAGACCTCAAGATATGAGAGATGCGCCTATAATAGTGGTAAAAAACAGGGTTGCGTACTGGAGTCGACACTGATCGGAATGTTATATGCTCTTTTACTGAAGCATGCATTTGGAAACGGATATGAAGTAATTTACCTTCACATTGGGCAGAACGTCCGGCTGTTTAACTTACCAAGGCTTAAAACTAAAAAGAAGGTCAGGGAGATCCCCATTAGGCACTTTAATTTTGCTGATGATGCTGCAATTCTTACCCATAGAAGATGTCTACTTTGATTGCATCTGCTGAGACCCCATCTGAGCCATTTGATTTACCATCTTTCAGTGGTAAAATTGACTCCCTGGTATATTTTTCAATCATTATTATGTAGCATCGAATTGATACAGAGAGCAAATGATATTCGTAAGAGAAAATCGCGCTAATCACAACCATCAAACTAGACGCTAGAGGAAACAGCAATACCACCTGTTCATGCTTCTTTATTCAATTTTTATTGACATCTAAAAATGTCCGCTATTATTGATGACAAGACGAAGTCAACGCCCCCAGCCAAAGATCGGAGGGGCAGCACAAGCTATAGAATAGGTGCTTAAGACAGAAGTACAAGGCCAGGAGGCGCTCCAGCAACTAAGATACCAGCCTGGTTTATGTCTACATAAGGGTAGCATTTTATTTAGCCCTCTAAGGACTTATGCCTAATTACTCATAACTGAAAAGGACTACTAAATAAAAGTACTTTCAAAGCGGAGAAGTGGAACGACAAGGCCACAAGTACAGAGAAAATATATTTCTTTGTATGTCAATTTTTTATATCAAAAGAATATCTTGTCATTAGCGGCTACTATAGAGTTTTATTTGCTCATTTTCTCTAACCACATGACCGTACAAATGGCGTCAGCGAGTTATCACAATTGTTAGCAAGTATTTACACGGTCCGATAATCTGTTAGATTGTAATGTTGATATTTGAGATAAAGGTGTGCGACATCCAATAGATGTGTAGTATAATCAGGACAAAATCTCTATGTTTATAACAAATGACACAAGACAATGTACGTACAAAATAATCTTCAAGATATTCAAAAATTGTTGACACAGAGAGAAGTCAAAGCCACCCATATAGTCACAGACGTACAATGATTAATCTGGCTTGCCAGATACCCACAGGAGAAAGCGAAGGTAATCCAGCCGAATTTTGATGATTTGCGTGAACCAAAATTACAAGTCACAATACCTAATGTTGTAGAAAGCGTCATGTCCTTTGTTTTCCATTAATGCTAGCCTAGGACACCCGATTTGTTAAGACAAAAATAATTTGATAACTTTCGTTTTAGACGCATAATGTATTGGAAAGTGCAGATTTGGTTGTGAATGCTAAAGGATTAAAATGTTTCTGGAAAAATTGTTACCGCGCTTCGTGTAGTCATTTTGCAATAAATTCATTTTGTCATTATTCAGCAACACAAAGAAGAGCATTTCCAGATATTTGTGTTCTTTAAATATTTGAAACTCCCAACACAAATTACAGTAGATCCACATATGGAGATACACACACAAAAAATGAGAACACTGATACACATTAAATATTTATAAATAATCTAACAAATATGTGGGTTTTTTTCAATACGAACGTAATTTACAATGGGCAACAGCGAAAATGAATTCTGGACAGAAGTAGCTTCATATAACTAATGTGGAAACACTTGTAGATGAGGTAGGAGGGTTGGAGGGTGTGCGTGAAGGTGTTCGGTGGGAAGTCCAAGCGTCTAGTTGATGATGTCCCATGAACAGTGCCCATAGTTATTCTTATTTATGAGGATACATGATTTTGCTATCACAAAGCGACGAATCACACCAACAATCAAAGAAGATCATAGGTTGTTCTTAGATTGTGAAATCGCTAACAAGGACGGGCATGTCATGTCAATAATGAGATCGGAGACTACGACTGACATGTCATGACAATAATGAGATCGAAGACTAGGACTGACATGTCATGTCACTCTGTACTGCTAGGTAAACAGAAACGGATGATCAATGTTGCTGACCAGACCCAATGGTGTGTATAGAACTGACATATCTTAATGACTGCCACTTTTACATGACTCCTCCAATTTGACAAGATATTTCTAATAAGAAATCTTGACCTTTCCGAATTTTCTTTCTGCAATGAGATCACTGCTTCTTTGAGAAAGTCTCCCTGCTTTAGGTGCACCAGTTTCTTATGGATGTCTAAGATACAAATAAGGCATCCGTAAAAGCATCTACATCAAAGGATGCTGATTATAAGCATATTAAGATCTATACAGCTACATAAAAGCTACCTAACTTTAAAGAGCTTGCATTTGTTTATCTTATGAGAGATCTGGAATTGCCAACAGATAAAGCAGAGCTGTTTGGATGAACGTTTCAGCCATGCATAGAGTATATGCTACCAGCGACAAGGAGCGTATATTCTTCCAGCGATGGAGAGAGTATATTCTTCCAGCGATGGAGAGAGTATATTCTTCCAGCGATGGAGAGAGTATATGCTACCAGCGGTGTTGAGAGTATATGCTACCATTATTCAAAAATGACAAATAACCGCATTGCTTGCGTTAATTTAGTTAGTCTGATGGCAGCCAATATTCTTTCTCGCCTTAAGAGACCCTTTGTCGACATAACTCTCAGACAACAGCGGCAAAGCGAACTACACAATAGCGACTTCCGGAGATAGTCACAGATTAAGGATGTCCTGCAGCGCGTCAACCATTTTAAACATTATGTCTCGGGCACGGGTTGTCCAGAGGATGGCTAACTTGTTTATTTCAGGATCGCGAATTTTGTGCAGATCGAGCGAATCATGGACATCGAAAGTTTATACTATAGATGGCCATGAGCATATCTTGCCATCTAGTTGGGCGTCTGCCAGGTGGTCATTTTTTTGTCATGCGGGTACCACAGAGTGGCTGCTGTGCTCCAGCGTTCGTCTTTCCTTCTGACTACATGACCAGCCTAGTGGTACTTAGAGATGTTGGCATGATGGGTGACATTCTTGACGTAAGACAATTACCGTATGTCAATGTTGTGTAAGCCCCTCTGGCGCCTGAGTGATAGCTACATATAAATTAATCCAATAAAATCGTTTATCAACACAAAAGCTCATTAATTACTTTTTGTTCAAACGATGTCGGAGACTAAACACTTGATCATCCAGACATAAATTATCTGGAACAATTTAACACGACGTTTTAAGAGTGTATCGTCCTTATCAAAAACTCACTTAGCCAGTCATAAATAAACTTCAATAATATAACTGACTATTCTTAAAGGTTGATGGCCAATGTTCACTTGCTATAAACGGTTTTACTATTTTACTGATGCAGACATTATATTTATTTAATGCCGCAGGACGATAATCCAGATATTGGTATTTATAAGACATGCGAAAAGCTGACGCGACAAGCAGCAATATCGTATATAACTGGTACAGGTAAATCGTGAACCTAAGTCACAGTAGGAGTCGGTAAGTGATGACGTTTTTTGATTGTAGCCTGTAAGTAAGGAGCTTAAGTCTATTTTAACTATAGTTTGTAAGCTAATAGTTACTTTGTTTTGACTGTAGCCTGTAAGTTTAGAGTTAAGTTTGTTTTGATTGTAGCATATAAGTAAACAACTAACATCTGTTTTCACTGTATCCTGTAAGTACAGAGCTACAGTTGGTATTGACTGTAGCCTGTATGTAAAGAGATAAAGTTTGTTTTTACTGAAGCCTTTGAATAACGCGTTAACCTTCTGTTAATGTAGCATGTAAGTAAAGAACTAATGTCTGTATTCACTGCAGCATGTACGTAAGGAGCCAAAGTTTTTTTTGATTGTGACCTGTAAGTAAAAAACTAATGTCTGTATTCACTGTAGCATGTACGTAAGGAGCCAACGTTGTTTTTTTATTGTGAACTGTAAGTAAAAAGGTAACGTTTGTAGTGATTGTAGCATGTACGTGAAGAGCCAAAGTTTATTTTCTCTGTAACCTGTAACTAAAGAGAAAACTTTGGATTGAATGTAGCATGCACCAACGTAAAGAGTCAAAGTTTGCATTGATTGGAACCTGAAACTATAGATCTAAAGTATGTTTTGACTAGCTCACAATTAATTAATCAATAAAACAATCAATCAATCACCCATTAAATTGATCAAAATATATCAATTCGTGATTGGTAAAAATCTTGTTTTTAAATATCTGAAGAGCCAAGGTATTAGCAAAATATACAGGATATGAAGGGGTGATTTTCCAATTGTTTTTGTAGTTTAGTGTGTCTTAATATGTATTGACTGCAGTCTGGAAGTGCATATATATACTTTGGTATCAGTGCAGTCTAGAAATGAAGACATATACTTTGATGTCAGTGCAGTCTGGAAGTGGCGATATATACGTTGGTGTCGCTGCAGCCTGGAACTGAATACTTTCCATTTACTTTGACTGTAGTCAGACTTATTGACCGACAAACTCAAGTATTGGAGCGTTGTACGGAGCGCAGTGATGAGCACTGTACGCCATCCTTAACTGTCTGTGCAGCATCAACGAAGAAGCCATAGCTTGTCTCAAGCCGCTATTAACCAGATGCTTGAACTCCATCCTATCGAGACTGGACGCGAGTAAGTCGATCTCCAGAAGCAGAGCTCACGATTTAGATTCCCTCCCTGCTGAGATTTATCAAGCAGTGTTTCATGTGATTCTTTAAAAACTGATTATACTCTGTATGGTTCCTGTATGAAAGTTCTATGGGAAAATAAGGATTCCACATTTGTATATATGTATAAGCAAAAGGATATCAGCTAATCGTGTGATAGTCACAAACACATTTCCATATTGTCTTTTGCTAGAAAAACTATGGCCCGTGTCTTATTCAACCACTTAAATACGTTAAGCTATCACCACGTGAGAACACAGAGGCACACAAAAAACTTCAGAATAGGTGGCAAGGCCAGGAGCTTGAACACAGCACTTCTCCCAAATATATAGTTTTGATGTTGGACCGCTCGCTGTCAAGAAACAAAACGTAATATACACGCACGAAATAATATCATCCAAAAACGGATGGCCGCAGTATGGAGAGCATATCTATCAGTTCTCCGGACATCGGCACTTGCCCTGTGCATTTCTGTAACTGAATACGCTGCGCAAGTCTATACAAGTTGTGCAGTTATGCAGAATGAGTTGACACCACAATTAACAAATCTGGCCGATAGTATCATGATTCCTATACAATTCCACCATCGGTAAAATGTACCCCATAATTAGTAAAGCACCACCTGAGATCTAAGGAGGGCAGCAGCAGAAATCGACGAGAGGAACAGAAGCACGACCCACGAAACCTACTGTTTGGACTCAGGTACAAAGCACAAGACTAAAACTCAGAAATAACTTCATAAAATCACCACAGCCCATACATACAAGCAATGAAAGTCGCCGTATCGAAAGATGGTACAAATTGAAGACAGGACCCAAAGATCGAGCTTCCTGAGGAACTTACACCCGGACATAATTTACCATACACAACATAGACGTCACTAAACAGAGTTCAAACTGGTGTATCACGGTGTAAGAGGAACATGAAGAGATGGGAAACATAGATGATGACACACGTGACTGTGAAGAAATAAAGGACCCAGACTACCTAATAACCTGCCTCAACTTCCAGAAAACATGCAATAGGTGCGATGGAGGAAAATCAAATGCCGATCTATGTCGCTGAATACGGGATGTTGTCTGGATGGCGGGGGCTTGGACACGGCAAGGAAGAACACCAATGACAACTGCTTCTCAGAGACGGACTCTGTGAAACCATCAACACACGGAATAACAATATGAAACCTATAGTGGAAAGCGTAAGCAAAGCAATACTGTAAGCAGCCACCGAGACCATCCCAAGAGGGGCAAGGAAAAACTACAAGCCATATTGGAATCATGAACTGCAGAAAGCGGAGGATGAAGTCTCAAATGCTAGGAACATGGCAGAGAAAGAGCAATCTATGGATGCAAATATCGCCCTCAAAGTCTTCACAGTGAATTACAACAGAACACTGAACCAAATAACAAGAGACAGTTGGAAATAAAAACAGAAAGCCTCAATCTAGATAAAGAAGGGCACAAACTATGGAATTTAGTCAGAGCCATGAATGACGAAACTCCATCAAACAAACAAATTACCATCAAGCAGGGCGACAACATGCTCACTGGAAAACAAAGCAGCAAACGCCTTTATAGAACATTATGCCAGAGCAAACTACATTGATGTCCCTACAGAAAGGCATACAGCCATAAGTGAAGAACAAAGGAGCCACGACAATATCAAGATGGCATCAGAGGAGCACATGATTGCAAAACTAACAATCAATGAACGAAATGAATGAGGCCATGAGAACTTTAAAGACAAAGAAATCGAACTAAAAAAGAAGGGGTAACAAATGAAATGCTGATCGGGTTGGGCCAAACAGCAAAGAGAGAGTTACTTTCAGTCCTGAACCAAAGCTGGAAAAGAGGAATTGTACCGCACGCATGGAAAGATGCTTTACTTATACTAATACCAAAGAAAGAAAAAGATAGAACAGATCCAGGTGGATACAGGCCCTTAAGTCTACTGAGCTGTGTAGGTAAACTGATGGAGCGTAAACACCAGACTGATGTGGCACCTTGAAGAAAAACACATATTAATTCTCCACAGCAAGCAGGATTTAGGCAACACAGATCCACTGAGGACCAGGTCACTCTCATAGCACAGGAAGTAGAGGATGCTTACCAATAGAAAAAGCATACAGTAGCAGTTTGGGTGGATCTAGAGAGGGCATTTGAAAAGGTGTGGAAAGAGGGACTTAGTCAAGCTACGAAGAAGTGAAGTAACTTGAAAAATTTACAGATGGATCAGCCACTACCTCGAAAACAGAACAGCCAGAGTTCAAGTACAAATGCAGATGAGCAAAGAGGTGACATTGGAGCAAAGAGTACCTAAAGGGGCGAGTACTGTCACCTACACTTTTTCTGGTGTATATAAACAACATAACAAAGAATATAAGAAGAAGAATCCACAGCTCCATGTTTGCAGACGATCTGGCCATGTGGACATCTAAAACAAATCTCACCGTAGCAAACAATCGGATGCAGCAGGCCCTAACATCGTTGGAGGAATGGGCGAAATCATGCCTGGTCAAAATAAATGTAGAAAAAACAACATCTACGATATTCTCGCTTTCAAATGAACCACAAAACACCAAAATAAGTCTTAAAGGCAAATACCTGCAGCCAAAAGACAACCCAAACTATTTGGGCGTCACATTTAATCGGCGCATGACATAGAAAAGTCAGATCGAGAAAAACCGAATGAGAGCCAGACAAAGAATGGCAATCATGAGGAAACTTTCTGGCACAAGCTAGAAAGCAGACGAAAGAATACTAAAAAAACTGTACACTGGAAGAATGAGACCAGTTCTCGAGTATGGCATTGCGGCATGGGCAACAGCAGCAAAGGCGAACTTTGATAAAATTAGCAAAATTCAAAACCAAGCCATGAGCGTTATAACAGGAGGAATGACGTCAACGCCAATTGTAGAATTTGAAAAGATTACAAATCTGTAATCCATGACCGACAGAAGAGACTGCAAAGCCCAGCAGCAAGCAGAGAAACTCAGAAGACTGTACGCAAACCCACATGGAAGCAGAACATCATTCCGGAGGTGGTAAAAAATATACCAGGTATTGGAAACAAGAACAGCCAGACTGAAAAAGAAAGAAGAGACATAACCTTCAGGTACATAGCGGAAAACTACCCAAGCATGGACAGCACCCATGAAAACATCGACGGTTCTGTAAAAACACAACAAAGAATGGAGGGGGGTGAGGGGGGCGGGGGGAATATTCCTGAGCCTAACAAATGGTAGAAAAATAACACTATCAGTAGCAACTGGAAAATTCTCAAGCAATTTCAGTGCGGAGGCAGAGGCACTGAAGGCTGCAGTAAAAGCAATACTGACAGGCGAAAGAAAAGAAAGCCAGATTGTCCTGTTTACAGATGCCCTGGCCGTGTTTACAGCACTAAAAAGCCAGAAAAATACTGAACTTAATGATTTAAGAGCAGTACTCTGTCAACTATTCCAGCAGTCTGCACCAAAAAGAGTAGTCGTACAGTGGGTTCCATCCCACTGTAACATCCAAGGCAACGAGGAGCCAGACAGACTGGCAAAAGAAGGTGCAAGTCTATCACTACCAGATTCTAGTGTAACCTACGAAGAGTCCAAAAGGTTTTTTACGGCCAGATACATGGCCAAATGGGAAGCAGAACATACTGGCTACACAATAATTATGCTCATTACCAGCTGAACAAAAGACAGCAGATCGTGGTCTTCAGACTCCGCACAGGCCACAACAGAAAGAAGTACCACCTATTCAATAAACTGAAGATAGGTGGCACTGACGAATGCACCTGTGGTACAGGGAAAATGACCGCTGAACATCTGCTGCAAAATTGCCCGACATACGAGGAGCAGAGAAAGCACATGTGGCCATCACCAGTGGTAACACTAGACAAGCGCTATGGCAGTGTCGACAGCCTCAGGATGACCGCTGCTTTCTTTGAACAAATTCAAGTTGACGTCTGACAGCGTACGAAGAAGAAGAAGAAGAAGAAGAAGAATGACAAGAGATGCAGTGTAACTTCCGGGGAGGGAGTTGGGTAGGGTTCCTGGATAAACCGATTTGATATTCACAAGACGCCAATTCAGAAAACGTGCCGGGAACAGTATCATGACATTTACATCATATTAGGGACGACAAATGCCTTTGACACTGTGAACAGAATTATGGCTAAATGTGGCTGCCTGGCGAAAATCATAATAATGGTAGATCATTTCTATGGGGCATGACGACACGGGTCCAGAATAAGGCAGCTCTATATGTGCCTTCTCAGTATCATGTGGCGTAAAACGGGACTGTGCTCTCGGACCACGTTTATTTAACAAGATGTTTACATCAATGCTCACTGAAGCTGTGGAAAATGCTGCTGTGACCAACATCAGGCACAAGATCGATATTTAATCTGTGGCACCTGCGATCCATTACTCAAATGCTACAATCTTGAACCTTCTGTGCAGGCTCTTTCCTTTTGGTCTCGCAATAAATAGAAAGAAATATGAGGTCCTGTTCAGCCTACTCCATGGAAACCCCACCGCTAACCAACAATCACAGTGTATAACCATGCTCTACTCGATGCTAATACATTTAAATACCTTGGCAGTCATCAGATATAACTCACTTAAATACGCTTGCGAGACCTAGGCGATATAAAAAAAAATCTATTTCAGACGACTCATTCACTTCCACATGGATTGTCTTCGCCGGTTGCTCAAGATCAACTAGCAGGACAGGATAACCAGCTACGAACTACTCTAAAGGGCAAATGTTCCTAGCATCTAACTCTGTTGAAGAACGACCAGGTTCCGTTGATTGGACACGATGTTCGCAAGCCTGACCACCGTCTAGAAAAGCAACCCCTGCATAGTGCACTAAAGACATAAATGCGTTCATGGGACTAGCAGAAACAAATATAGAAAGATTAGCTAAAGATATAGTTGGAAGAGCTCAATGTTGATGTTGGTTCTTGAGAGGCATTACACTCAATATGGCGCTCATCGATCACACAAGGTGGTTACCAACCCCGTTGATAGACAGAGCGCCCTGTTTGTCGACCTTTCCGGTTGCTCGATTCTCCCTCGCTTTATTGGAGATTCTCTGCTCGCCGAAGCGAGAATTTTGTGTGATCACGGATCGCCATATTGAGCGCAATGACTCCCAAGAGGCAACATAAATTCATTATACGTTCTCCTGGCCGTGGTCATCCATTTCAGCTCTGAAACGTTATCACAGTTTCTTTTATGTTTGAGGTCACCGTATAACAGTTGCTTTGGGGTGTGCTTATCTGGAATGCGAACAACAAGTTCCATCCATCTTGGCTGAGCCAATTTCAAAAGTATATGATAGCTCAACATGTTAGTGTTGCTAAGAATTTTAGAGTTAGGCACTTTTTCCTGCCACCTGATTCTGAGCAGCCAAAAAATCAAAAAAACGCTTGAGCTTTCTGACGTCTCTGTTATTCAATGTCCATGTCTCACAGACATCTTTCAGATGGGATACTACCACGGCACGATACACTTTGGTTCGATGTACGGCTTCCCTTAGGCAGGCTGGAAGAGTATCTTTCTTTTCTTAGTGCTGATCGTGAGACCAAAGTTACTGCATGCCACCGAAAACTCCGTCATGGTGGACTGTATACTTTCTTCTGGGCAAGTATTGAGACCGGAATCGGCTGCGGATAGGAAATCTAAGAAAGAGATCTCCCGGAACTTGGTGTATGATTTCAGGGGCAAACGGGTGGACAGCTGACCATGCGTCCTGTACCTGATATGCATGGCAGTAACAGCACGACATGCAGCATCAGGGAGTATTTCTGCAAATATCGTGCTAAAGGGTGTCGGTGTCAGCACACAATCCTCTGTGACACCGGTTGTGAATGCAAATTCCACAAACAATTCTGTATCGTGATGTACATGTGCATCATAAAAGTGGTTGGCAACCGCATTGAATCTGCAGGGGCAGCCAAACTTCACCACGATTTGCCATAGTAGATTCCAATTGACGGTTTCAAAGGCTTTGATCAGATCAAAATACTGTGTACAGGTCACAATTCTGTTTTTGACGTTGCAGTTGACGTGCTGCATATATCATGTCAACTGTCACACAACCAGAAGGAAAACTAGACTGACTCTCGGGGAGTAAACCTTCCTCAAGGTGACCATTTAGTCGGTTGAGCAGGACTCGGTTCAGAGAGATTCCCTTGTGGTTGTCGCAAGATTGACGATTGCCCTTTGGCTTCTACAGGTGTACAATTGTGGCATCCTTCATCTCCCGTGGAACTGTCTTGGCTCCCTAAATACAATAAGCTAATGTAAGCTTATTTATTTAAATTTCAAATTTAATTTTAAATAATGGTTCCTTATTCTGTCAAAAAATGTTTTCTGTGTAAATATTATACAGACAAAGGCACAGTATATAAAGGAAAAAGGGATGACGCGGAAAGAGCTGGCACGCATGGCTCAGGACAGTAGACCTTGCTATGTATTTGTATAAAACCTATGCCCCACAAATGAACTGAAAGGTTTTAATTGATTGAATACTACCTATAAAGTCGCTGTAAAATATAGCATTGTTCTTTAAAATGTGACCATATTCCTTCCTTACAGAAATATTGAATCGATCCTCGTTGTCAAAGAACTAACCAATAACCGCTGAACACAGTTGCCAAGTTGGACAGAACACTTGTCAAAAGAAATGATGCGAGCAGTCTGTGTGATGGCAGTGGCTTGTGTCTTGGTTTCTGTTGGTGAGTCTGTTATGTAGAAGAGAGTAAAAAAATCACACTTTATTATTTATTTTCTAAATTAACAATTTTGTAATAATCGAATAATAAAAGCCTGATTCCTCGTTTTAACTATCCACTAGAAAAAAAATAATTAATCGCTATTTTTATAGCTGACATTATTTGTGAAGACGTATTTGGATGTAGAATGAATTAGCCTGGGAATCTGGTATGTATTGTGATCGTGTTTTGCAAGTTTTTACTGGAATCTCCCCACAAATCTTGACCTTTCTGATATGGCCCTCTGTCAGGTCCACCTAATCACTCTCGCACATTATTTTATGAGATTTCTTGTTGACTTTGTTCATCTGTCCGCAAGAAGAAACCCAGCCAACTCTATCGGTCTAGAATGTCAACACTTGATTCAATGTTAAAACATCCAACAATAGAGCTGAGGCTGGTACCAACATTAAACTCATTAAACATCCAAGAAAATTAAATAGATTAATATAATTTATATTCCTTTTTCTATATCTCATAATGGTCTTCTCATCAGCATCATCATAATCATCCTCTTCCACGTGTGTCGCTAGCCGTCATGGAGAAGGTGTGAGGTTTCGCGGTCTGCATGTTGCTCTGCCACTATTATGTCTGCAACACATGTTTTAATGGTTATTGTAATCATACGTAGTGATCTACGTTTAGTGCTTGTAATAAAGACACAATTGTTTCTGCAAAATATTTATTGTAAACATACACTCTTGTTTCTGTTAAGTAATTATTGTAAACATACACAATTGTTTCTGGTGAATGGTTATTGTTAATATACAGAATTATTAATGTTAAATAGTTATTGTAAACAAATACAATTGTTTCTGTTAAATGGTTATCATAAACACACACAATAATCTATGCTAATTGTGTTTGATAGGTAAGAAAAGGGACCAAGGGGTTATAATAGAATATACAGGTAAAGTGAGTGATCAAATCCAGGTAGCAGTGAAAAAGGCAAATGCAATGTTAGGCAAAGTAAAAAGAAATATTAACCATATGAGTAATAAAGTGATTGTTAAACTGTATAAAGCATGAGTTAGATCTAGCTTGGAGTACAATGTGGAGTCATTATCGTAGAGGGGATATAAATATGCCAGAAAGTATACAAAAAATAGCGACACAACTGAAAGTGGGATTCCAGAATCATTTTTATGAGTAAAGACACAGTGTCTAGAAAAGAAGAGAATTCGATCTGATAATACAGGTTTATAAAATAGTCAATGGAAAGGTTAATTTGGACTAGAATAAGTTTTTTTCAAAAAACAACCACCAACGAGAACAAAAGGAACAGATACAAAATAAGTGAAGAAAGGTCCAGATTAGATATTAGGAAATATCTTTTAGTCAGAGAATGGTCAATGCTTGGACTGCATTTCCACTGAAGGTAGTGGCGGCAGAGACAGTTATTGCATTTAAGAATATATTGGATATGCATAGATTTAAGAGCAGGGTAATGCAAATATAACTGGTTGTATACAGACTCTCATGAGTCTGCTATGCCAGTATTAATACGTTAAGTTATGTTAAGTTACGTTAAGAAGTTAAATGGATCTCGTAAACACAAACAAATGTCTCCTCTAAATGATTGTAGCAAACACAACATAATTAAAATCACATTTTAAAAGATATTTTTTAACTTTTCAGAGTGCTGCGTTGTGAGATTAAAGTGTGGTGGAAAGTTGTGCATTGGCCCGCTAAAATTTCAAGCCAACAAAGAAACCAAAAGGACTAATTGTCTGTGAGCATGTAGTATGCATTGGTACTAAGCGTTCGGTTAAACATGAAAGCTCCCTGTCGAACACTACCTAGTGTTGAAAGCCAGTTTCAGATATTTAATACTGAATGTCTACCAAAACAAATGAACACAAAAACATTTTTAACGTGCCCTTAACGAATAGTAAAATGACCCATCAGGAATTGAACTTTCATACATTATGAAAGTTCAATTCATCATTCTTATCTTCAACATTTTTTTATATATGTAGCACTAGTACTACATTTATATTTTCGACGAGTATGGGGCTGATATTTTCACTTGTTTTGACTATATTCGCAGTTATATTTCAGCCAACGAGTTTTCATATGAGTACGTTACGACATTAGAAAATGGCCTCGACATTCCAATCAAATTTTTAAATTTACCACAATCACATAATAAATACCGATTGATTATCCTATTTATCTTTCCAACGTTTGCTCTCGCCATTACCCGTTTCCTGACTATTTACAATTTGTCCATTTCCTATGTCTTCATTACTCATAATTTTGATCAAATGCTTTCTTCATAAAACACAGAGCATTCTAGAATTGACCAGCAAGTATCGTTACCCTGGCAACGTAATTACTATAACACGCATTTTAGTACTTGCATCTTTCGACTGACTAGTAACACAATCTTTGACGGCAATATATATATATGTATATATATTTAATGTTGAATAAATTTCTTTCTTTCTCTTTCTCTGCCCCCCCCCCCTTTTCTTTCTCTCTCTCTCTCTCTCTCTCTCTCTCTCTCTCTCTCTCTGCTTAGATCTAGATCTAAAAAAATAATAATAATTTTCTTCAATTCCATTTCTATCAATCATTCTTTCCCATGTTCTGTCCTCTTACATTCGTTGCGGTCTTTTCTTTAATTGTAGCATTTTCTTCAGAATTCGAGAAGATTCTTGAACAATGTCGAATCAGGCCTCATGACTTCTAAATTAGCAGTCATTTTCTGTGTCTCAGATCCATTTCGTGACGTCATTTTGGCGTCTAGGATTAGTTTGTCAACTCGTCCTTTTTTTTTTTTTCGGTTCGCCTTATTTCCCTAATCCACAAGGCGTTGTGGTTTGCACTGTGGTTTTTATTTTGCGTCTGTCGGCCCAGTGCATCCGACTTCAGCATCCATTTAATGTAAGGGCCTACTTTCTCCTGCATTTTCTAACGGTTTGCTTCCCCGGGGTAACGGCCGGTGCTGTCAGGGGGATAAAACCCAGCACCTTCCGATTGTGAGCTGGACCGATTAAACATTAGCTCTCGCCGTTACCGATCAACTTCTATTAATTCTGCTTTTCTTTTGTCTTCTTTTTGGTCCATAGCATGGACATGTTGGTGAAGTCTGATTCTTTTCTCTTGACAAGCTCGATCTGCATGTATTTATGTTAATCCCACAATTCCTCACAACACAGAAGCAACCAAAGCATGCAGCTATTTACATTCATTTCCGGTTTTTTGTGGTGATCTGCGATATCTATACACATGAGTGCTTCGAATATGGTAGTGTATGCTGTAAGAGACTGAGCTTTACAGCTGTAAGAGAAAACATTTAGCAGCATAAGCCAGATGCTGTCGTATTTCCCATGCGATTGGCAAATATTACTAACTATATGTGACAGTTCCAGCTGGATCATGAGTGTTTAGGGCAGGGAAGATTGGGCTGGAGACTAAGAAACAAAGGTTGCCTGAATGCTTTGGATAAATGCAGGTCACGCCAGGGTCAGTCACGGTTTCGACATTAGATCGACAAAGGCTCACAACGAAAGTGGGAAACTTGACAAGTTTGGGGGTGAGTGTCGGTTTGACCAATTCTAGTATCGGACCTAAGTGGTAGGGGTTTTGATTGAAGATAAGAACGTCCACAACAGGCTGGTACAGCAATGGGACAAGCACCTATATTTCGTTCAACCAATGGGGCACCACTGTTCGGCCATTTTGTTTCTAGAGCTAGAGAAATAAAATGTAAAGGACAATGAGAAGCAGGCAAAGAGAGAGTGAGAGAGAGAGAGAGAGAGAGGGAGAGAGAGAGAGCGTTTATGATACACACAGAGCACTGGACTATTACTCATGTGTGTGAGTGGGACACCCTGTGAACAAAAAAAGATAGAGATCTAATTACATCGAGCGAGCAGGTTCGTCTTGGTACGAATTGAGTGGATCTAGAAAACAGTTCGACTGTTCTCCAAAGGAACAGTTCGTTTGGCATCTGTGGAACAACGGTGGTCCTTCGAGATCTCAGTGGTATCAGAGTTCGGCTCGATTTTGAATTCAGCGAATCCTAGGGACTGTGGTTCCAGTTGTACACTGTGAATCGAGTAGTACAAGAGTTCATCATGGTTTAGGATTCAGCAAATCCTAGTCATTGTAATACCCTTTGTACGCTGTGAATCCAGTGGTACAAGAGTTCGGCAGGATTTAGGATTCGGCGAATCCTAGGGTCTGTCATCCCAAGGGTACGTGAGCTTGGAAAGAGGTGCTTCTCTTGAGTCTTCAGAGAACGAAATTGTTCGACATACGTGTAACACGGGCACTAAAAGGGTATATATCAAACACTTGAGAGATGTGTACAGTTGTAAGTGAAACATAACTCATTTGGTAATTTATGTTGAAATGTTTGACAGCCTAAACGCAGCAGTCCTGACATGAACGACAGGTCATCAATAACGTAGACTATCTGGGAGATAACATAGAGATAGAACCATTGATGTATAATACAATTGAAATAGGGGAAGTTTAGGATTTATTTCATATGAGTCGTAGAATCTGGGTTTTATGTAGTTTACAGGAGTAAGATCATTATCATTTGCTTATAGCTTCTGTGGAAGTTTAGTACATATATTATGATTATTTAGTTTAAAAGTAATTTTTCGGTTGTTTCTTCTTCTTCTTCTTCTGCGTACACAGTCAGACAGTAACCATTATTTTCTCGAAAAAAGCGGCGGTCATCCTGAGACTCTCGCCACTACCATAGAGCTTGTCTTGCAGTTCCACTGGCAATGGCCACATCTGCTCTCTCTGATCCTCGTATGTCGGGCAGTTCTGCAGCAGATGTTCAGTGGTCATTTTACCAGTACCGCACGGGCATTCGTCGGTACACCCTATCTTCAATTTGTTGAAGAGGTGGTACCTCAGTCTGTTGTGGCCAGTGCGAAGTCTGAAGACAACGACCTGCTCTCTTCGGTTCAACTGGTAATAGGCATCGTTTTTGGTGTAACCAGTATGTTCGGTTTCCCATTTGGACATGTACCTGGCTTTGATAAGCCGTTTTGACTCTTCGTACGTCATACTGGTATCTATTTGTGGTAGCCTTGCACCTTCTTTTGCCAGTCTGTCTGCCTCCTCGTTGCCTTGGATGTTGCAGTGTGACGGAACCCACTGTACCACTACCCTTTTTGGTGCGGACTGTTGGCACAGTTTGCAGAGTGCTGCTCTTAAGTCATTAAGCTCAGTGTTTTTCTGGCTTTTTAGCGCTGTGACTACTTCGAGAGCATCTGTCAGCAGGACTATATGGCTCTCATTTTCACTGTGTGTTACCATTTCTTCCACTGCCGCCCTCAGTGCCTCTGCCTCTGCTCTGAAATTGCTCGTGTACTTACCAGTAGCGAATGACAGTGTTATTTTTCTGCCATTTGGTAGGTTCAGGAATGCTCCTGCCCCTCCGTTCTGTGTAGTGTTTGTTACAGAACCGTCGGTGTATGCATGGGTCCAGTCCATGCTTGGGTAGCTTTTCGTTATGAAGCTTAAGGTAGTGTCTCTCCTTTCTTTTTCGGTCTGGCAGTTTTTGTTTGCAATACCTGGTATATTTTCTACCACCTCTGGAAATATATCCTGCCTCCAAGTAGGTTTTCGTACAGTAGTGATGGGTTTTGGTGTTGTTAGTGCGTTTATGGGATCTTCGTGCATCTTTGCTTTGGCTATTTCTGCAAAGTTTCTCCGCTTTAGTTTCCCAGTTCCCAAATTGTTTAGCCTCTGGTACATTGGATGGTCCGTCAGTCTTCGGAGTTTCTCTGACTGCAGCTGGGCTCTGCAGTCTCTTCTGTCGGTCATGGATTGCAGTTTTGTAATCTTTTCAAGTTCTACAATTGGCGTTGACTTCATGCCACCAGTTATGATTCTCATGGCTTGGTTTTGAAGTTTGTTAACTTTATCGAAGTTCGCCTTCGCTGCTGTTGTCCATGCCGCGATGCCATACTCTAGAACTGGTCTCACTCTTCCAGTGTACAGTTTCTTTAGTATGCCTTCGTCTGCTCCCCAGCTTGTGCCAGCAAGTTTCCTCATGATCGCCATTCTTTCTCTGGCTTTCATTCGGTTTCTCTCAATCTGACTTTTCCATGTCATGCGCCGATCAAATGTGACTCCCAGATAGGTTGGGTTGTCGTTTGGCTGCAGGATTTTGCCATTTAGGCTTAATTTGGTACTTTGGGGTTTTAATGAGAGCGAGAATATTGTGCACGTGGTTTTCTCCTCGTTTATTTTGACCAGCCATGAGTTCGCCCACTCTTCCAGCGATGTTAGGGCCGTTTGCATCCGATTTCTTGCTATGGTGAGATTCTTTTCAGAGGTCCACATAGCCAGATCGTCTGCAAACATTGAGCTATGGACTCTTCTTGGTATATTCTCTGTAATATCGTTTATATATACCAGGAAGAGTGTGGGTGACAGTACTCCCCCTTGGGGTACTCCCTGCTCGAGTGTCACCTTTTTGCTCATCTGCCCTTGTACTTGGACTCTGGCCGTTCTTTGTTTGAGGTAGTGGTTGATCCACTTGTACATCTTCCCACAAACATCACTTCTTCTTAGCTTGACTCTAAGTCCATCCTTCCAGACTTTGTCAAATGCCTTTTCCAGATCCACCCAAACAGCTACTGTGTGTTTCTGTGCCTGGTAGGCATCTTCTATCTCCTGGGCTATGAGGATGACCTGGTCCTCAGTGGATCTGTGCTGTCTAAAGCCGGCTTGCTGTGGAATTAGTATTCGTTTTTCTTCCAGATGCCACATCAGTCTGGTGTTTATCATCCGTTCCATCAGCTTGCCGACACAGCTCAGTAGGCTTATGGGCCTGTATCCATTCGGATCTGTTTTGTCCTTTCCTGTTTTTGGTACTGGTACCAGTATTGCATCTTTCCATGCCTGGGGTACAATACCCCTTTTCCAGCTTTGGTTCAGGACTGATAGTAGTTTTTCCTTCGCTGTTTGGCCCAGCCCCATCAGCATTTCGTTTGTTATCCCGTCTTTTCCGGGAGATTTCCTTCTCTTTAGTGTTCTCATAGCCTCTTCCATTTCGCGCATTGTTAGTTTGGCCATCATGTGCTCTTCAGGAGCCGTATTTATGTTTTCGTGCCCCTTTAGCTCTTCGCTAATGTCTGTATGCTTATCTGCAGGGACCTCGATGTGGTTTGCTCTGGCATAGTGATCGACAAAGGCGTTTGCGGCTTTCTTACCTGTGATCAAGTTCTCGCCTTGCTTGATAGTAATTTGTTTATTTGACGGAGTTTCGTCGTTCATGGCTCTGACTAGCTTCCATAGCTTGTTCCCTTCTTTGTCCAGGTTTAAACTTTCCGTTTTATTTTTCCAACTTTCTCTTGCTGTTTGCTTGAGAGTGTGTTTGTACTTCGCCGCGGCGGCTTTGAGGGCGATGTTTGCCTCCACGGATTTTTCTCGTTCTGCCATGTTCCTAGCATTTGTTACTGCATCTTCCACTTTCTGTAACTCATCATTCCAGTAGGGCTTATAGTTTTTCCTAGCTCCTCTTGGGATGGTTTCAGTGGCGGCTTGCATTATTGCCTTGCTTAGGCTCTCTACCATGGGCTTCATTTTGGTGTTTCGTGTGTTGATGGTTTCACACAGCCCATCTGTCAGGATTGCAAATCTGTCCCAGTCGGCTCGTTTGTAATTCCAACGTGGGAGCGGTTTTGTTTCCTGTGGGCCTACTTCCATGTCAATGGTTAGCCTGATCGGCCTGTGGTCGCTACCTGCCAGTTGGTTTAGCACCTGGCGGTCTATTTTATAGTGTATGTCCTGTGTGGAGAAGGCCAAATCTGGAGTCGAGGTGGTATGCCATGTTCTTGAATAGAAGCTAGGGCTATCCTCCAGCCTATTGATTAGGGAGAGATTTGCATCTATCTCCCAATCTTCCACTTCGTCACCTCTGCTGTCTGTGTCAGAGTATCCCCATCTCTCCGAGTGGCTGTTGAAATCTCCAACCACTATGCAGTTGGAGTCTCTGACCTCCATACTCGAGAGCGATAGGTCTCTGTTTGGTGGTCCGTACAGATTGAAAATGCGGAGCTTCGTCTCTTGAGCCATTATGTCAACTACTACAATTTCTGCTTGTCCGGTGTGATTGACAGGTACCGCGCTACTCGGTATGCTGTTTCTGGTCAGTATCAGGACCCCTCCTTTGTGGCCTTCTCTATCTAGACGGAAAGTCTGGTATCCTCTGATTGAGAATTTATGGTTTTTGTTGAGGTGCGTTTCCTGGATACATGCCACGTCAATCTTACCTTCATGCAGGTGATGTGTTAGGGAAAGTTTTTTGTTAATGACTCCCTCCGCATTCCACTGTAATATTCTGAGGGTCTTGAGGTTTTGGCCAATAGTCGTTTCCCCATAGCCATGTGCCTTGACTCCACGACACATGGGTGGGTGACCACCAGTAGTCAAGGGTGGGCCCCTTCGAGGCGTGGGGCCCGGCGCTATCGCTGCCTGGCGGGTCTCCTCAGGATGAGCGCCATACGTTTTTCGAATAGGTTGTGCTGCCATCATACTGTGATTTACGTTGCACTGTTTTGTTAGGCTTGCGGCCCCGTGCATCCGATTTCAACAGGCGTTTCTGTAGGGATGCCCTCCTTAGCCTTTGGCTGTCCCCAGCCTATCTGCAAGGCAGCAGTTGTTTACGATCAGAGTTTTCTCTCCTATGGAAGTTGTCTTTCCAGACTATCGAGTCTTCACTACTCGTGTCTATAGGGTGCAATGATGGTATGTGATATATGAGATGGACTGGTTTACCCGGAAGAGAGGCAGTCCAGTGTGTCTGTATCCCAGGATCGTCACGTCCTGCCAGAAACGTAGCATTTGTATGTGAGTGGGGTATCTCTTTTTCCCTTTATTTTCTTGGCTTCTATGCAGGGATGGTACGCCTAGCATTCCCCGCCACCTGGGGTGTTGACACAGTGGGGCAGGTGTGCAATGTCCGCTGGTCTGCATCTCTTCTGCGTCCAGCATGATAGTTATGGCTGATAACGTACAGAGGTAGATATCGTAACCGGAGTGCATTTAGCCAGAGGACAAGCCTGGTAATGTCACAGAGATGTTGATCGCCTGGTGTGCGGACAACTCTCATGGTCAGTGGTTGAGTCTTGACAGTTCACAGTGTGGTGGCTGCTCTACTGTTTTCGACACCCCGACCAGGTTCTAAGTCTTTGGTTGGTGTTTTTCGCGCCCCATCGCCGTATAGGGTGAGTATCAAGCAGTTTTCCGCCCGCTTTGATTTGCGGGCGGCAAGGACCTCTTACTGTGGCTCTACCTGATAGGGCTGGGGCGCAAGCCCCAGGTCCCGAGCATGTAGGAGCCTCCCATTGCAGTGGTGCTGAGATTTTGGGCGGGATTGCGGCTTTCAAGGGTTCGGCCGTAATCCCCCACATGGTAGCCTCGCGCCCTTGGCTTATCAGCCTGGTACGTGAACCAAAGTGTCTGCGGCTTCTCTCGATTTGAGCTGGTTTTCCGTAGCAACGCCCTGTCATTTGTAGGGTAAAACTGACCTGTCTTCAGATCTATTTCCAGCACCCGTTCACTATTTGGTCAGACGAATTTATTGAGGGCTTTTGTTTGTCAATGACCAGGTATTTGAAATCTGCGGAGTTAAACACGATTTCCGTAGCGTTCTTTCATTTGAGCTGACTTGTCGTCCGTGAGTCTAATACCAGCGTACGTTCATTATTAGACCCAAACGGCAGCGCTATCAATTTGTCAGTTGTTCTACAGCATTGGCGTGTTCAGTCAAATTAAGCCGCAGGTTCCACACCTGGTGGTGCCCTTTCGTCAATTCCCTTAGCGAGATAGTCAAGTTTCTTAAAGGGTAGCCCCAAAGATTTTCGAGGGTCTAATTCCAGCACATGTTCTCTATTAGACCCCACTAAGGTGTACTTTTTGATAGTCATTCTGCAGTATTGGCGTGGTAAGTTAACTTAGGTCTCAGGCTCCACTCCTGATAGTGCTCTTCCGTCAATTCCTTTATCAAACACTGGATGCTGACAAAACCGAGCCACAGGGGACATAACCCCAGATTTATGGGGGTCTAAGTCCAGCACCAGTTCCATATTAGACTCCAGAAGAGTGGTCTCGGCATGTCAATCATTTCAGTGTTGGCCGTGTTGAGTCAAATTAAGCCGCAGGCTCCACTCCTGGTGGTGCCCTTCCGTCAATTCCTTTAAGTTTCAGCTTTGCAACCATACTTCCCCCGGAACCCAAACACTTTGGTTTCCCGGAAGCTGCCCGCAGAGTCATCGAAGCAACTCCTGCGGATCGCTAGTCGGCATCGTTTATGGTCAGAACTACGACGGTATCTGATCGTCTTCGCGCCTCTGACTTTCGTTCTTGATTAATGAAAACATTCTTGACAAATGCTTTCGCAGTAGCTCGTCTTGCGGCGATCCAAGAATTTCACCTCTAACGCCGCAATACGAATGCCCCCGTTTGTCCCTGTTAATCATTACCTCCAGTTCCGAAAACCAACAAAATAGAACCGAGGTCCTATTCCATTATTCCATGCACCATTATTCAGGCAGCCGAGGCCTGCTTTGAGAACTCTAATTTTTTCAAAGTAAACGCGCCGGCCACCCAGGACGCTCAGCGAAGAGCACCCGTGGGAGAGAGCCGGCAGACGGTAGGGCAGGAGACAACGGGCAGTGAACCGGCGCGAGCCGGACCGCCCGCCTGCGCCTGAGATCCAACTACGAGCTTTTTAACTGCAACAACTTTAATATACGCTATTGGAGCTGGAATTACCGCGGCTGCTGGCACCAGACTTGCCCTCCAATAGATCCTCGTTAAAGGGTTTAAAGTGTACTCATTCCAATTACGGGGCCTCGAAAGAGTCCCGTATTGTTATTTTTCGTCACTACCTCCCCGTGCCGGGAGTGGGTAAGTTGCGCGCCTGCTGCCTTCCTTAGATGTGGTAGCCGTTTCTCATGCTCCCTCTCCGGAATCGAACCCTGATTCCCCGTTACCCGTTACAAACATGGTAGGCATGTCACGTACCATCGACATTTGATAGGGCAGACATTTGAAAGATGCGTCGCCGGCACATGAGGCCATGCGATCAGCACAAAGTTATCCAGAGTCACCAGTGGGGACGCCGCAACCCCGCGAGGGGAAACGACGATTGGTTTTGAACTAATAAAAGCGCTCTTTCCGCGAGGGTCGGAGCTTGGTAAGCATGTATTAGCTCTAGAATTGCCACAGTTATCCAAGTAGGATCGTGTCATCTAAGGAACCTCGACTGATTTAATGAGCCATTCGCGGTTTCACCGTGAGACAGTGTGAACTTAGACATGCATGGCTTAATCTTTGAGACAAGCATATGACTACTGGCAGGATCAACCAGATATCTGTCGGAGACGTACGTACAGCACACACCGGTCGGCGGAGGAAGGGTGTGTAAAAAGCCTCGCTGGGACGACGGCCGCAGGGACCGACTGACGGGACGGACGGTTTGTTCCACCCGTCCCTCACTCCGTCGACCTAGGACCGCCTGACAGGGGCCTCCCACACGCACCAGACGACCGACCGACCGGGCTCGCTCGAGGAGGGATGGCAGCGCTCTGTGCAGAACGGATCCCAACGACCTCGGCGACGAATTTCACTGGGACTAGAGACACAATTTGGCCTGCCCTTCTTCTCCGTAGGGAGAACGCAGGGCCTCGAGGCAACGATTCCTGCTTTCCATTTGCCGGTCACAAGCTCTTTGCGAGAGTCGGACCACCAGCGAGACGTACTGTCGAGCTCTGCTATAAGCCTTAGATAAATCACCACGGACGGACCACGTTTCCTGATACGGACCAGACTAGCGCACCTCGGTGGAGGAGCCACTACCACAAACCGCACCCAATTCGCACTACGGGGAAAGGCAGGCGAGCGTTTTCCGCAAGCCCGCGCTATCGCTCCGCCTGGCGGGACTGAGATCGCTTTACGAACA
This sequence comes from Ariolimax columbianus, assembly GCA_036924085.1. NCBI lineage: Eukaryota > Metazoa > Mollusca > Gastropoda > Stylommatophora > Arionidae > Ariolimax > Ariolimax columbianus. The sequence continues at coordinate 18,740,638 of JAVGWX010000010.1, read as the reverse complement.
CTGGTTGAAATTGAGTCGCCGCGGCGAGACAACTACCCCAGATTTTCGGTTGTTTAAATTATAGAACCATTATCCATGTAAATAAATTATATTGTTTTGTTTTATGGTCAGGACAGTGTTACTGTGTTTCTCTGAAGTCATATCATAGTGTAGATACATGGTTATAACTCATAAAATAGTAAACTACTCAACTCAGTTAAACATAGACTCTAGAAACCTTACACTGACAAATATTATTATTATTATTATTATTATTATTGCGATATCTTGTAAATGTTGTTTAAGGTAAAGATAAAGGCTGTTCTAGTTGTTATCTTCTTATTCTTCTTCGTACGCTGTCAGACGTCAACTTGAATTTGTTCAAAGAAAGCAGCTGTCATCCTGAGGCTGTCGACACTGCCATAGAGCGTGTCTAGTGTTGGCACTGGTGATGGCCACATGTGCTTTCTCTGGTCCTCGTGTATCGGGCAATTTTGTAGCAGGTATTCAGCGGTTATTTTCCCTGTACCACAGGTGCATTCGTCAGTGCAACCCATCTTCAGTTTACTGAAAAGGTGGTACCTCAGTCTGTTGTGTCCTGTGTTGAGTCTGAAGACCACGACCTGCTCTCTTCTGTTCAACTAGTAATAGGCATCATTTTTTGTGTAGCCAGTATGTTCTGTTTCCCATTTGGCCATGTATCTGGCCCTAATAAACCTTTTAGACTCTTTGTAGGTCACATTAGAATAGGTTGTGGTAGTATTGCACCTTCTTTTGCCAGTGTGTCTGCCTCCTCGTTGCCTTGGATGTTACATTGGGATGGAACCCACTGTACCACTACTCTTTTTGGTGCGGACTGCTGGCATAATTGACAGAATACTGTTCTTAAATCATTAAGTTCTGAATTTTTCTGGCTATTTAGTGCTGTAACCACGGCCAGGGTATCTCTAAACAGGACTATCTGGCTTTCATTGCTTTCGCCTGTCAGCATTGCTTTTACTGCAGCCCTCAGTTGTTATGAATATGATGTGTCTGGATCCGCCTGCTCCGCACTCTCTGTTTTCAAGAGTGGAAACTCTTCCACATCTGGATTTTCTTTGTTTTCTAACTAAATTGATGTTAGATTGTAATATGTGAATCCTTTACGTGTATAATATGAGTTGCCCTTTTTCTCGAACGAAGACTTTCTGTTTGTAATGTAGATTATCGTTTTTAGTTCTTATAAGCGCAAAAATCCCATCAATAGGTAATTAAATCTTGTATTTAACATTGAATATTGTTTAAAAAGGAAGTAGAATCAATTGTAGGTTACTGAAAAGTTATATGCTATCTTCACTGTATGATTGTTAATGTGGTTGATCTGCTCTTCCTTCGTTATATTGTTTATTTCACATATTTCACCCATCAACAAGGTATGCCAAAATCAAAAGAAAGTGCTTAAACTTAGTAAAGGAATACTGTGTATTATCAATGGAAGCGTTCCAACTGAAAGAAGAGATTGAGAGATATCTTTTTACTCAATGCAGAAATCTTCTTTAGACAGGTAAGGTAATGTACGAGGGTAAGTTAGTAAGTAGGTCACAATCTGATATGGGGTGTGTGAAAAATGTAGTTTCTAGTTTCAAAGGTGCTATTAATTAGTGGCAACATCTAGCTTTGTGATTGCTGTAGGAAACAGATGTGATGCATGCATGCACGTGCACAGCTTAAAGACAATATGATGACCATGCTGACAGTGTACAATCAAAGAACAGCGTGCTGGTATGCTTTTTATGTGGACAAAAGTTCTACTGGAAAGAAATGCTTCCTGTTTACGATGAGAAGTGCTTGTCATATAAATCGGAACCTAACTGAATCAATAAAGTTTCTAAAGGACGTCCCACAATTGGTGATGAAGCCCTACCTGATCGCCCATTAAACATTGCAGCCCCACATCCTCTGTGTGGTGTTTAGGAGAGTCGATTCCAGTTGACAGGCGAGTAACGATAGGCAGTGTATGAACTGCAACAATGTGTTCGTATGGTTTAGCTTACAGCAAAGTACAAATAATATCCGCGAGAGACGTTTCGAGAATGCCGGAGAGATTGAACGGAAAGTGCAGTTGTGGCTAAGAAAACAAGTTGGACTCCTATTCTGCAAGTTTTGAGCACTGATAAAGCAATTTAATAAGTGTATCAATAATTGTGCAATTCATGTTGAGAAATAGGGAACATTGAAGTTTTATGCCATCTTATATTCTATCCAATATAGTTTTTTTGTTCTTGGCATCTTACAATCACAATACTCAATCCACTATCGCTGTCTTTCTTGGTATTTTACAGTCACAATATAATATCCAATATAGTTTTAATTCTTGGAATCCTATAATAACAATATTATATCCAGTATAGTTTTAATTTTTGGCACCTTACAATCACAGTATTCTATGAAGTATAGTTTTTATTCTCATCATCCTAAAATCACAGTGTTCTGTAAAGCATAATTTTTATTCTCTCAATTTTATCATCTTCTATCCAGTATAGTTTTTGTTCTCGTCATTTTGCAGTCACAATATTCTTTTTTTATGAATCTTTCACAGAAGAAACATCTGAAATGTTTCCTCAATTTACTTGTTAGAATTACCCTGTTACTCAGAAAAATAATAATTGTCCAATATATTTCTGACCTTTCTCAACCAAACTTCAAAATCGTGCTTGAACAAAGTTTTTACTATCTTCATTTTAACTATAAAACGTTTTATCCAAAATAGTTTCGATATCGCCTTCCTTTCTTTTTAAAAATATTCTCTCCACAATAGTATATATTACCATCATCGAATTTTTCGTCCGATTTCTATGATCACTTTACAACTCTTCTAATAATTATCTAATATCAATTTGACTAATTTCATCTTAATCTCAAAATATGTTGCAGTATAGTTTTTACCCTACTCTTGTCCTCAGAATATGCCTCCATATTGAATTTTTACTATCGTCAACTTGTCCTAACATATTTCATAAAATGTAAATTTGTACCACTGAAAATCTATATCTTTAAGCAAAATAGTTCTTGCATATTCGTCTACCTGCACAGTCTTCCTCCATTTTTAGTTTCCACTTTCGTCAGCTACTTACAAAATCTTTCATTCAGTTCAATTTTTACTACCGAAAGCTGCTCCTCAAAATCGTTTATCTAATCCAGTTTCCAATATCGGCTGCTGCTACACACAACCTTTAATCCAATCCAGTTTCCAATATCGGCTGCTGCTACACACAACCTTTAATCCAATCCAGTTTCCAATATTGTCAGCTGCTACACACAACCTTTCATCCAATCCAGTTTCCAATATCGTCAGCTGCTACACACAATCTTTCATCCAATCCAGTCATCGAATCCAGTTTTATTATCGTCCGCTGCTGCATAAAATTGTGCATCCAATCCAGTTTTTACTATTCTCAGCTGCTGCAAAAAATCTTTCATTCAATCCAGTTTGTATTACTGTCATCTTATCATCAAAATTGTCTACATATTATTTTTACATCGATCTTCCTCACATTTATTTTTATTCAAACATCTTCTGTTTTTTATATGTCTCTTCTATTCTTCACATAAATCTATTTTCAGATTCAAAGGAAAAACGTTGAGTTATCGCTGACAGGAAGACAATGAACAAAGTTCTAAACAGTCTCTGACTTTTAATTGCACTGTCAATTAAAAACTGTCAAGGTATTCTCTATACCTCCATTTTTAGTTAGAATCTAGCCATGTAACATACTATTTTATGGTAATCTAGATATGTAATACCACTTGCAGTCCTAATCTAGAATGATAACACCAGTTGTAGTCCTAGTCTAGTCAGAAAACACCAATTGTAATCCTAGTCAAGCTAGAAAACACCAATTGTATTCCTAGTCTAGCTAGAAAAACACTATTTGTATTCCTAGTCTAGCTAGACAACACAAATTTGTATTCCTAGTCTAGCTAGATAACACACATTGTTTTCCTAATCTAGCTAGACAAACACCATTTGTTTTCCTATAGTTAGATAAAAACATGTGTAGGCCTACATACTTTCCATGTTACATGCACTACTTCACGCACCATCTTCCAGTATTCATCCGCATGGATTGCCGTGTCGTTGCCACTCAGCAGGACGTCCATACTGTCTCCGGGAGGTTTGAGCAGGTCATCAGGTGGCCTTGGTCTTGTGTTGCTCTACATTAGTATGTTTCATCCTCCCTTTTTAGGTTTTTCCTACATCGTGATATGTCACTTCGAAGTCTATTTAGAAAAAACCAGTATAAAGACGTTAAGTTTAAATTAATCCTATTTTCCGAAAAGAAGTTGATTTCCAAACGCAGAACCTTCTCGTCATAAGATCCAGGGGAACTACGTCAGCCCTTTCCGTCTTTCCATGCAACGTTTTCGAGGACTAGTTTGTCGGGGCTGGAATGACTGTTAGAAACTTTGCCTTGAATGTAATCTTGTGCACTGCACATGATTTCCAAACATAAAGTGTCTTCAGAATTTTACCTGTTTCTCTTTTTTTATTCTTTGGCTCAACATTTCTTCGTTTCTCATTTGTAGTCATAATATAATTATGTTGCACAATTTATCGTCCTTTTCTAGTGATGTAGCACAATTTGTCTTCCTAATCTAGTGATGTAGCACATTTTTTCGTCCTAATCTAGTTATGTAGCACAATTTATATTCATAATTTAACTAAATAACACCATTGTTAGTCATAATCCATCAATTTCTATTGTAGCAAGAGAACACCATTATTAGTTATAATCTCATTATATCAGTTAGTCTTAATCTAGCTATATATGCTCGTAGCTCTATTGCAAGTCCGTCTTCTTCTTCTGCTTTCGTTCTCAATCTCCCAAAACCAATCCCTGAACAGGGATTCGCAAGTAGCAAGATGTAGTCAGGAGAACGGAGTGCTTTGTCTCGCTTGCTTACAGCTTGACTGCGATATTTGCACTTTCAGTTCAAAACATCCATCTTCGGCTGAAAATTGTAAGTCCTAATCTAGCTATATATTTTCGTAGCACTATTGTAAGTAATGATATTACTATATAACACCATTGCTAGTCCTAATCTAACTATATAACACCATTGTTAGTCCTAATCTAGCTATATAACACTATTGTTAGTCCACATTTTTCCATAGCACCATTTATATCGGTACTTCTAATCTAGCTATTTGATACCCTTTAATAGTAATGTAGCTATATAACAACAACATTTAAAAACATTATCTCTGGTGTTTATTTCCTTTTTTAGAAGGCCACCAGGCTGATAAATGCAATCCAAATACAGGCTCTATAAATTTATATATTCAATTATAATCAGTCTCTATTTCTGAAGTTTTCTTCTGTATATTCAATTAAACAGATAGCAAGAATATATATATTCATTCCCCAGCGTTTGTTGCTTTTTGTTGTGATAGAAAGAGAATAGTTGAGTTATATTTATCTCACCAATGCCTGTTCGTTCTCGCTATAATTGTACTACAGATTCACGTTTAGACACGTCTCATAACTGATGTTATGGAAGACCCGGAAGATGCAGATACGTACTTTCCGTGTCCGGGAACCACGTCAAACATCATATTTCCAGTTTTCCTCTTCATATTATTTTTTGTATGTTGTCAGACGTCAACTTGAATTTGTTCGAAGAAAGTCTTCGTATGTTGGGCAATTTTGCAGCAGATGTTCAGGAGTCATTTTCGATATACTACAGAGGCATTCGTCTGTAGCACTTAAAGTCAGGTCAGGTCATCTCGTAACCGGTGAGGTCGTTGGGGCACACACGAAGACATCATAACAACCCCACGCCACCCTTCTCTGTCAGCAGCCGCTGCCTGTGCCTCTTCTGGTCGAAGGGGGGGTCTCTGTGGTGAAGTGGTCAAGCCATTTGCGTCGTGTTCAGACGGTCGGGGTTCGATTTCGAGCTGCGATGGTCGGTCAATGATGTCAATTTTTTCCGGAGATCCCTGGGTTCATCGCTGGAGCTACGGAGTTCGTGCTTTGTGCGATGCTCTCTACTGATGGGGTACCCATCTGCCGAGAGAGACCGAGCTAAAATGGGGAAACAAACTTGAGGCAATGAAGTCGAGCCCCCGCTTAAAGTTTGTTTTTGGCTTTTTACTTCTGGTCGAAGATCGGCCCACTCTTTTATGTTGCACTCCCACCTCTTTTTGGGACGGCCTCTTCGACGTCTGTCTTGCACTTTTTTTGTGGAGGATCGTATTTGGAAGACCACTTCATCTCAATATGTTACCGTACCAAGCGAGGTTTCTTCTTTTGACAGTTGCCAAGAGGTCTTCCAAGGCCCTATTGATGTTGTAATTCTATCCCGTATTTCCTCATTTGTAACTCGATCTTTGTACGTGACGTTTAAAAGTCTTCGGAAACATTTCATATTCAAGGCCTGCATCCTTTGCTGAAGGTCAGCTGTAACTGTCCATTTCTCACAAGCTAGAGGAATATTGACAGGACCAGTGTACGCATTAATCTGATTTTCGTGCATAGTGCTAACCGTTTATCTTGTCTGATTGTGTTAAGCCGTGCAAGCGCCGCTATTGTCTGTGCTTTTCTGACCAACACCTCACATTTTGATCGTTCATCACTGACAATCGACCGTAGATATTTAAAACGGTCAACCACTTCGAGCTCCTAACCATTAGCTGTTATCTTGCAGTTGAAGCCCTGGGCGTTGTTGGTCATTAATCTTGTCTTTCCAGCGTTTATCTCCATACCATTGTCAAGAGCTGTTTCATCGAGCCTTCAGACTAATTCCTGAAGTTCTGCTTCAGAACCCGCCAACCTGTCGATATCATCTGCAAACAGGAAACAATTTTAAAAAATGGAAAATAATGGGAGCAACACAGCATATAAAAACTGCGCAAAACATGTTAGAAGAGAAATAAGAATAGATAAAAGAAGATACATAGTAGAAACGTGTAAAGATATAGAAAACCTACAGCAACAAGACAGTGAGAGAGATGCCTTTAAGGTAATAAGAACACTGACAAGAGAATTCCGTCCGGTTCCAAATGGCATCAATGACAAAGAGGAAAACACATTAACAGAAACCACAGACATACTGAATAGATGGAGAGAGTACTGCAGAACCATGTATTGAGCTAGCACAAAGCATCCAGATGCAATCCTACCAAACGATGAGAAAGAACCTGAATCTACATTGGAAGAAGTATGCTCGGCAATCATAAACCTGAAAAAAATAAAGTCCCCAGGATGTGATGCTTTCCTAGGATATCTAATACAAGCAGGAGGGGAGGCGAGTGCTGAGTCTATCAGAAGCTGTGTAAACAGATATGGCACAGTGCAGAGTGGCCAGAAGCATGGAAGAAATCAATTTATATTCCTTTCCCAAGAAAGGCAACCTGAAGCTGTGCACGAACTATCGCGCTGATCAGTCACGCTAGCAAGATCATCTTGCGAGTCCAATTAAGCAGGATAGAGAAAGGTTTGAATCTGAAATCAACGAAGTCGAGGAAGATTTCAGGAAAGACAGAGGGACCAGAAACCACATGTTCAATTTAAGGATTATCTACGAAAAAGTAGAGAGTGTAATGTAGACCTGTACACATGTTTCATTGATTACACCAAGGCATAACAATACGATAAAACATCAAAATCTGTAGAGAATCATGAAAGAAATGGGGTTTCCTTTGCATAATGTCCATCTCATTGAAACATTATACCAAGATCAACACGCCGCTGTTCGAGTATTTGGGCAAACATCAGATTGGTTTGCAGTACAAAAGGGAGTCCAACAGGGATGTATCCTCTAACCTTATGTGTACAACACATATGCGGAATGTAAAATAAAAAATGTTCGAGAAGACGAGAACATTTACATTTTTCCGACCCCCTTACGATTGGGGGGGGGGGGGGGTACAAGATTCCAGAGTTGCGATACGCAGATGACACAGTGATACTATCAAAAAGTGTAGAAGGGCTAGAGCAGCTATTGTCAGCCTTAAATGGACATAGTAAAGATCAAAACCTGTTTATAAACATAAATAAAACTAAGATCATGCCCACCGACAAAACACAATGTCAGCATAAATTTACAGTGGGTGGTGAGGAAATAGATCAGGTCACAAATTTTTAATATCTGGGATACAGAATTGAGAAAAATGGCGATTGCTCGAAAGAAATCAGAAGAAGACTAGCCATGGCAATGCAGAGATTGAACCGCCTGCAGAAATTATTGCAGAGCAACAACAAAAGGATAAAAGTAAAAGTCTTGAGAGCCTGTGTTTTTTCCTATGGCACCATACGCCTCCGAATCTTTAACGATTACGAAAAGTTCCAGAAATAAGAATCGAATCCTTCGAGTCCAAATGTTACAGAAAGATCATAAGAATACCCTGGATAGAGAAATAAATGTAGACATTCGGCAAAAGTTGATCAACGGTCTCGATAGAACGGTGATGGACGGTATGGTGCCAGGCAAAAGAGGAAGGGGTAGACCCACCAGACGATGGCACCAAGATATCAGAGAATGCCTGAGAATGACTGTGGCAGAGGCTGAAGTTTTAGCAATGGAACGAGTTTCTTTCAGACAGACTGCGATAGAAGCGACGTTCTGCAAAGGACATGCTACATGATGAGATGAGATGAGCATGGCCTACCTCTAGAGTGTCAACGATGTTTTCAAGCGGGTCGTGAGACAGTTATGGGCAGCACGCCAACTCTAAAAGAAATGTCAAGAACAGCGACCATAACTGTTGTCGATCAAACCTAGGCATTTGACATCTTCAACAGTCATGTCCTCTGTTAAATCTTGACGAAGTTTTACTGCTGCAACAATTTCATAACATTTGTCCGCCAGTTTGGTACCAGTACCAAAAACAGGAAAGGACAAAACAGATCCAAATGGATACAGGCCCATAAGCCTACTGAGCTGTGTCGGCAAGCTGATGGAACGGATGATAAACACCAGACTGATGTGGCATCTGGAAGAAAAACGAATACTAATTCCACAGCAAGCCGGCTTTAGACAGCACAGATCCACTGAGGACCAGGTCATCCTCATAGCCCAGGAGATAGAAGATGCCTACCAGGCACAGAAACACACAGTAGCTGTTTGGGTGGATCTGGAAAAGGCATTTGACAAAGTCTGGAAGGATGGACTTAGAGTCAAGCTAAGAAGAAGTGATGTCTGTGGGAAGATGTACAAGTGGATCAACCACTACCTCAAACAAAGAACGGCCAGAGTCCAAGTACAAGGGCAGATGAGCAAAAAGGTGACACTCGAGCAGGGAGTACCCCAAGAGGGAGTATTGTCACCCACACTCTTCCTGGTATATATAAACGATATTACAGAGAATATACCAAGAAGAGTCCATAGCTCAATGTTTGCAGACGATCTGGCTATGTGGACCTCTGAAAAGAATCTCACCGTAGCAAGAAATCGGATGCAGACGGCCCTAACATCGCTGGACGAGTGGGCGAACTCATGGCTGGTCAAAATAAACGAGGAGAAAACCACATGCACAATATTCTCGCTCTCATTAAAACCCCAAAGTACCAAACTAAGCCTAAATGGCAAAATCCTGCAGCCAAACGACAACCCAACCTATCTGGGAGTCACATTTGATCGGCGCATGACATGGAAAAGTCAGATTGAGAGAAACCGAATGAAAGCCAGAGAAAGAATGGCGATCATGAGGAAACTTGCTGGCACACGCTGGGGAGCAGACGAAGGCATACTAAAGAAACTGTACACTGGAAGAGTGAGACCAGTTCTCGAGTATGGCATTGCGGCATGGACAACAGCAGCGAAGGCGAACTTCGATAAAGTTAACAAACTTCAAAACCAAGCCATGAGAATTATAACAGGTGGCATGAAGTCAACGCCAATTGTAGAACTTGAAAAGATTACAAAACTGCAATCCATGACCGATAGAAGAGACTGCAGAGCCCAGCTGCAGTCAGAGAAACTCCGAAGACTGACGGACCACCCAATGTACCAGAGACTAAACAATTTGGGAACTGGGAAACTAAAGCGGAGAAACTTTGCAGAAATAGCCAAAGCAAAGATGCACGAAGATCCCATAATCGCACTAACAACACCAAAACCCATCACTACTGTACGAAAACCTACTTGGAGGCAGGATATATTTCCAGAGGTGGTAGAAAATATACCAGGTATTGCAAACAAAAACTGCCAGACTGAAAAAGAAAGGAGAGACACTACCCTAAGCTTCATAACGAAAAGCTACCAAAGCATGGACTGGACCCATGCATACACCGACGATTCTGTAACAAACACTACACAGAACGGAGGGGCAGGAGCATTCCTGAACCTACCAAATGGCAGAAAAATAACACTGTCGTTCGCTACTGGTAAGTACACAAGCAATTTCAGAGCGGAGGCAGAGGCACTGAGGGCGGCAGTGGAAGAAATGGTAACACACAGAAAATGAGAGCCATATAGTCCTGCTGACAGATGCTCTCGCCGTAGTCACAGCGCTAAAAAGCCAGAAAAACACTGAGCTTAATGACTTAAGAGCAGCACTCTGCAAACTGTGCCAGCAGTCCGCACCAAAAAGGGTAGTGGTACAGTGGGTTCCGTCACACTGCAACATCCAAGGCAACGAGGAGGCAGACAGACTGGCAAAAGAAGGTGCAAGGCTACCACAAACAGATACCAGTATGACGTACGAAGAGTCAAAACGGCTTATCAAAGCCAGGTACATGACCAAATGGGAAACCGAACATACTGGTTACACCAAAAACGATGCCTATTACCAGTTGAACCGAAGAGAGCAGGTCGTTGTCTTCAGACTTCGCACTGGCCACAACAGACTGAGGTACCACATATTTAACAAATTGAAGATAGGGTGTACCGACGAATGCCCGTGCGGTACTGGCAAAATGACCACTGAACATCTGCTGCAGAACTGCCCGACATACGAGGATCAGAGAGAGCAGATGTGGCCATTGCCAGTGGAACTGCAAGACAAGCTCTATGGTAGTAGCGAGAGTCTCAGGATGACCGCCGCTTTTTTCGAAAAAATAATGGTTACTGTCTGACTGTGTACGCAGAAGAAGAAGAAGAAGTCCGCCAGTTTCATGATGGCATAATGTCTCAAGTACTGCGCTAAGGAGAATTGTCTCCAGCCTTCCCAGTCTCCAACGATGTCAAACAGTGATGTATGCTCACATTGACACACTTTATGTATGTGTCAGGAATGCTCTCTGGTGTTGTTCATGTCAGTGATACTGTCATTCATATCAGATACAGGACTGTCTGCTGTTCCATACGAAACACCTGAAGTCTCACACCAAGGTGAATGAAGACGCCATCTTGGATCTCCTGTTTGCTGACGATTGTTCCCCTAATACCTGCTCAGAACAAGATATGCAGTTCGCCATGTCAGAGTTTTTTTTCGGCCGTGTGCAGTAATTTTAGTCTAAAACCCAACACTGAGTAAACTGAGATAACCGTCCAACTCGCTCATTGAAAGCCGGTTGTTGTGACAGTGAATGCCTTCTCTCTTTGATCGCTATTATCTTAGACAGACTGAATGGTTGCAGCATGTTTCTAGGGCCGCCATGGAAGGCTGGATATGGTCTTGGTCAATATGGATCACTGACCCTGATGAAAGCAGCCAGCTATCAATCGCTGGGTCGGCTTTAAGCTTATTCACTTTCTGCATCTTCCAGCCCAAACAAATAAATAATGATGATGTTTATGATATGAATAAAAATGACATTGGCAACAATGACCAAATTAGAGAAAACGTGAATTGTATTTTTATGATCTGTTTTAAGGTCAATTGTTGAACATTACCAATGTGAATGGTGGAGGGGAGACTAATATCCGGTCAAACACAACAGACTGACCAAGACTCAACCTCACTTCTAAACAGTTCTTTATGGAAACTTGCTGTTTTAATTTCAGTCTGACTAACGAGGTCGAGATTGGCACTGCTATCCCAATAGTGATGAACTTACTACCGCCAAGAGGATCAAAGTACATTTTTCTCGAATGCCTAGGGAAACCAGTAGAGAACTGTAACCTGCCGCCAAAGAAAGTCAACAAGTATGAGTTGCTAACGTGAACCAATGAACCATCTGTATCACAGTAACAACTAGGGGGACTGAGATGCTAGTCCGGTCAGGCACAATATACTGACCAAGACATCGTATCGCGGTGCAGACGACAACATGACGTAATAATTGCAGTTACAAGATGGCCGCCCCACTATTGGAATTCACAAAAGAGTAGCAGCGTTCTGTTATCAGATGTTATATCAGCAAAAGGGTGAAATCTATACAAATTCATCGGCAAATGAAGGTCTAGTACAGTCATTCATGAATTTCACTCCAGTAGGTGTATGAGTTGTAGCTGGAAGTTACAAAACCACGTGAGTTCTGTTATAGTCTGTTCGCGACTATGTCAGGCCCATCGATTCGATTGTAGCCGTTGACCACTTGGTAAAAGAAAATCGCAGATTGACTGTGAATGAAATTGACACACATCTGGGCATCAGTCAAGGTTCAGCACACTACAGCATTTATGATGTCCTACAGTACCACAAAGTGTCTACAAGGTGGGAGCATTGCCAGCTTACTCCAGAATTGAAACAACGGCTTGTTGATGTCTGTCAGGAAATTGTGCTGTCCTTTCAAGCAGACGGTGATGATATCCTAGCAACAATTGTTACTCGAGATGAAACCTGGGTTCACTACCACGAGCCTAAAAGAAAGAGAGCGAGCAAGGATGTGCGCCTTCTCTCTTAAAAAAACCGATATGCATGGAAGGTTATGCTGACTCTCATTTGGGATGAGCGAGACGTTATTTAGAGCACTACATGCCCAGGGTGAATACTGTTACCAGTGCCACCAATACAGATCTTCTCAAGAATCATCTTTGATCAGCAATCAAATCCAAACGATGTGGACTTCTGAGTGAAGGTCTCATTTTGCAATATGGAAATGCTCGACCCAATACTGTCTGTGCAACGGCTGCAACCAGCGAGGATCTCCACTTTCAGTGTCTACCACACCAGCCGTACTCACAATATCTAGCCCAATGTGATTTCCACGTCTTTGGACGACTAACGAGGCATTGGTGGGAGAGACTGTTATGTCTGATGAAGAGGTCTAGCAGGTGATGCATGAATGGTTACACACGTGACCAAGAGAATTTAGTTTCACAGACTTCCATTCACTTAATAGGCGCTGGAGGACTTGTTTGAGGACTTGCTGGAGGACTTGCTGGAGGACTTGCATCAAAGGCAATGGTGACTACGTCAACAAATTATACACCTGTGGTTCCCTTTAAAAAAACATGAATTTACCAAATTGAATATTTCTGGTTTTAATTTGAAGTCTCCTGATACAATATGCCGAAGAATATTACAAAGATGTCTCCATTTACGTTTGAAAATATTATGGCACAAATCACAGGCCAGCGATTTATCTGCCATGTAATACAATTAATTTAATTGAGATAAACCCTAGACAAAACTTCCATTGTCCTACTGTCTGCCATGCTATAAATTGTAAAAATTTGCAAATATTGACACACATAACATTCTTATTGGATACAGTTTTGCCATGTTCCTGATCTACTGAAAGCGTTTCCTGATTGTCTTGTAGCCTAACATTTCTTACTTGTTCATAGCTACCTTACTCTCTGATCCATGGCCGATGTTGCCCTAACTAAATAACAATTAATTTCAATGGACATTGTATACACCATCTTCTTTATCGTAATCTAGTTACATGTGGTTACTTTAAAAAAAAAATTTTTTAGCTTTTTGAAACTTCTATTTTACGTTTTCTGATATAAAGAAATCTTCTTTTATACACACACGCAAGCACGCACGCACACATACATATATATCATCATCAACAGTGACTCATATTTGGCGTCTCACTCGCTACAGATTATGTCCGTGTCGCCCTGAGAGTTTTGTCCATTTCTCTCCTGCAGTGCCACACTGTCTTATATGATTATAAATACCGAATCGCGAGTGACAGTCTCTGTCACAGATTGTAAAACCATGCTGAGAAGGCTGGCTTTTCGAGTTGTCCCCTAATCTTTTCAGTCTTTCTCTTTTCTCTTCAGGAAAAAGGAATATATTAGCGTCGGTAACCACTATGCCTCCTCGAACAGACTGTCTCTAAACAGCTCGATCCTGAGCAATTGTTTCTCAGTCCACTGATGGAATGGCTAAATGGCTATGCATTTGTCCTAGAATCGCAATGTAGGGCGGCCGATTGTATTGGCTACAATTGACAGCTACACATAAAGGATATTCTTTGGCAGACTCTCATCTTTTATTCGGTAAACATGCCCCATCGACTAAACAACGAGACATGCTGGGAGTGTTTGCTCGCTGCAAGACTACATATTGTGTCACTCTCTTTCGCCACACAATCCTCAATATCCCGCCGTAGATACCTCAAGTGAAAGGTAGTAGCCGCTGCTCCTGCTTAGTGTAAATGCTTCAAGTTTCGCTTCAATACATGAGAGTGCCAAGAGTTGAGGTCTGATTGACTCAGAACTTGTTGTAGTGAGACATCACTTTGATCTTTTAGGCTCTCTTCATCAAGCGGGTCATAAAGGTGTTAGCATTGTCAAGTCTATTGTATATCTCCACATCGAGCTTAAGAGTGTTGCTAATGGCAGACCTCAGATAAGTGAAACTGTTGACGACGTCCAAAGGGACGATTATCAGTATTTATGGAGATCGAGTGTTAATATCCTGTACGCAGACCTTCGTATTTTTCATACTACCTCTAAGTCTCTGGATGTCCTCACTTTTGGTCACTATAACCACATCTCTCTCATCCCTGCTCTCTCTCTCTCTCTCTCTCTCTCTCTCTCGCCTCTCTTTCTATTAATATACAAACAAAGTTTAAAGATGCGACTATTGTACACCTGTACATGCAAGCAGAAGAGCAACCGTCAAATATTGCGACTTGGGAATATCCCTGCTGTAAATTGCGGCAAAATTATGTCCAGTGCCCTGCTCAACTGATTAACCGGTCACCTTGAGGAGGGACTACTTCCAGAGTCAGTGTGGTGTTTGTACGGATCGCGGTCGGTCAACATAGTACCGGTATATGCAATGTGTCAACTCCGGGAGAAGTGTCAAGAACATCATTGTAACATGTACACACTTTTTAGCGACTTGACTAAGTCCTTTGACACCGCCAAAAGAAAAGGGTTCTTGCAAACCATGGCGATGTTTGGATGTTCCAACAGATTCATTGCGATTGTCCGGCAGGTTCGTAATGCCATTATAGCCGGAGTACTGCAGGAAAGAGAATTGTCTGCGGTCTTCCCAGTAACCAAGGTTGTGTGCAGGCACCGATACCCTTTAGCATGGTCTTTGCAGCAATGCTCTCTGATAATGTGCATGGTTATGCTACTGGCATGCATATCAAGTACGGGACTCAAGGTCGGCTGCCCAATCCGAGACGCGTGAAGAATTATATCAAGGTGATTAAGGCCACGATCTTGGATAATCTGCTATCTGATGACTCTCCGCCCTCAACCCCTGCTCAGAACAAGATATGCAATCCACCGTAATGAGGTTTTCGACATGCAGTAACTTTGGTCTCTCGATCATCACTAGAAAAACTAAGATACTCTCCCAACCTGCTCATGAACAGCCGTACAGAACCAACGTCTCCAGGCAGTCGAGAACTCTGACTACCTATTCAGTACCCTCACTAGAGAGACGGATATCGACTTTGAGGTTAACAGCAGGATTGCAAAGGTGAGCTTTAAGGTTGGAAGCAGCAAACAAGCGTTAAATACCGACAGGATCGTCACCAAGATTAAAGTGTATCGCGCTGTAGTATTAACCACCCCGCTGCATGCCTGTAAGACATGGACAGTGTATAGCAAACACGTCAGCAAGCTAAATCGTTTTCACTTGAGATGTCTCCATCTGCTGCTCAGGATCAGGTGATAGAATAAGGTGCCTAGGTTGGTCAGGATCAGATGACAGGGCAAGGTGCCTAGATCTCAGCATCACATGACAGGCAATGTACCTAGGTTGGTCATGATCAGGTGACAGGACAAGGTGCCTAGGTTGGTCAGGATCAGAAGAAGGGCACGTGCCCAACTCTTAGTAAGATTAAAATAATGAGCTTTCATACGCTTGTGCAAAAACGCAGGATAAGATGGACGAGACATTGTTCGCGTGCCTGATGAGCGCATCCACATTCACCTGTTATACGGTCAGCTCAACACAGAAAGACGCTTATTAGAGGGAGAAAACAAATACTACAGATACTCCTTGAAAGAGTATTTACAAAATGATTGCTAAATTCGCTGATGACAGACAGCTATGCAGACTTGTTTCATCTAATGGAGAGGTGGATATATTGAGATCGATTTTAGATAACATTCGAGAATGGTCTGTGAGCTGGCAAATGTAGTTTCATGTAAATAAATGCACATATTTCACATTCGTAGTTTCAATATGGAACATAATTACAAAATAGGTGATAACAATATTAGAATGATAGAAAAGGAAAGGGATCATGGGTTATAATAGATCATTCAGATAAAGTGAGTGAGCAGGTAAAGGCAGCAGTGAAAAATGTAAATGCGATGTTAGGTATGATAACAATAAATATCAAACGTAGGAAGTCAAACTGTAAAACCCATTAGTTAGACCTAGATTGAAGTACTGTGTACAGCTGTGGAGTTCTTATCATAGAAGAGATATAAACATGCTGAAAAAGATACAAAAAGATCGACAAAACTGATAGTGGGATTCCAGAATTACAGTTTTGAGGAAAGACTCAGACAAACCGGCCTACAATGTCAAGAAAAGAGAATAAATCAAGATGGCAATATATTTTTATAAGATTAAAAAGGATAGGATAAGTTAGACTGTAACACGTTTCTCAAAACACAACCACATACAAGATCAAGAGGGCACAGCTACAAATTAACTAAAGAAAGGTACAGATCATATATTAGGAAATATTTTTTTAGTCAGAGAATGGTGAATGCTTGGAATACATTGTCCCTGGAAGTAGTGGAGGCAAGGATGATTAATGCATTTAAGAATAGATTGGATGGGCGTGACTTTTAGAACAAGGAAAAGTAAATGAAATTGGCTGTATGCACTTTGCAGAGTCTTATAGGTCAGTAAAATAACATCAAGTTAAATTAAAAGCTTCAACATTGATGTCACTCCTGAGAGCTGCTTGCACAGAACCGTTCCATTTGGCGCGTTAGTATCACAAACGGTGCTCAGATCGCAGTACTAAACTTCCATCTCGAAGGCTCATAGTAGTCATGGTGCACGAAAGGGAAGGACAAACAATGACTCCATAGAAGACTCGTCGTGTGAGTGTCCCTAAAACGGCAAAGTATGCCGCGCAAAAAAATGGTTCCTAAAGCCAAATGAGAACACACCTCTCAGCACAAATCTTATGTTGGCGCCATCTATATATATATATACACACTGGTGTGTGTCTGTGTGCGTGTTTCTGCAAGGTAGACAGTATGTTGCTCATGCACGGCATTAAATAAAGCCTCAGCTTCACAAAATTTTGCACAGTGATACTTTTTAATTTCTTTAAAGTGATAACATTAATTAGAACCAGAAAGATAGTGTAACAGAGTTACAGAAAGAGTCCTTCGAGTCAGGGTCAGAAAAGCCCTAAAAACACCACCGTACTTGGAACCCACGCATAACTTTGAAACCCTGTCTGAGAGATCCAGTTAATAAAACGGCTAATGTTTGAAATTCTTCGACAATGCTTATTTAAGACTGTCCAGCAAAAATGGATTTTACCACGGTTCCAACTGGAAAAAAACGACGACGTTTTGGGAGCAAAATAAAATAGACTTTCCTTAGTGGCAGAAAAGTTCATCAAACGTTCATGACGCGAAAAGACTAGAAAAAAATGTCTTCTTGTAACCAAAGGGGGACAATAAAGTATATAAACTGGGGGATTAGTGTATTCGTCATAGATCACAGAAGAGAAGACTACCAAGCAGTTGGTAGGAAAGATAGCACAGAGCGAGAAACATCGGCTAAAGTTGGGTTATTAGAACAAAGAGATAGCATAGCTCTAGTACCACAGAGAAGTTACCAAAGCAGACTCTAGTAACATAAAGAGAAAATATTGATAAGGCACTTGTAAGCATGTGACTGTGTGTGTGGTCCTGTTTATTCGACGCAGACACCTTGTCACACGTGACGCTGACTTCCAAGTCCCTGGAGTGGCATTCGACTGCATATTTGTCAGAAGGAAACGTGTTACTGTAAACACAAACCTATCGTCCCGTCAACACATTGTAACAAAGATGTTACTCTTGGCCTGACAACTAAAGAACAGAACCACTTTCGTCTGTCGAAGACACGATAACTCCCGTCAACAATGGCGTTAGATTTGAGTTGGAGAAACATCACGGTGCAAGAACTTGTGTAGCCGTCGCATAGTTCTTGACTAGACGGCGGAGAAGAGGAACCAGAAGAACTAAACCCTGAAATCAACTTCCTGAAGTGAAGACGAGACAAGAGGCTCTAATGACACAGACGTTTCAGAAGCTGAGAGGAAGAACAAGTCAACTAGACGAACCCAAACCGAATGTTTGTCAGTGAACAGATTAGCTAGAAAGGACTGTATAAATACCGAGTGAGATTAAACGGTGAATAGAACATTCGATAGGAACGATTAAAGGATAGAAACTGCGATTAATAAAATGCAAAAGAAATGCATGTGATATTTGCACGACACTCTTGAGACATTCAAGTTAATTGAAGAGTTGATAGACATTAGAATACGATTCATGAGCCTAGTTTATTGTTATCTTCTTCTTCGTTCGTTCTCAATCTCCCACTACCAAACACTGAAAGGGCTTAAGTAGCAGAATGTAGTCCAGAGAACGGAATGCGTTGTGTCGTAGTTTACAGCTTGGCTGCGATATTTGCACCTTTCGGTCCAACACATCCGATTTCAGCAAGCATTTTTTTGAGTACCGGGCTAGCATTCCCTCTTCGATCCCTTCTCCTTAGCCAGTCTGCCCTGATGCAGCCTGTTATCCAGGATCACCGCGTGGAGGTGTAGAAGGGTCTTGGCAGCTATGGTTCGCTGGCCCTGACGCTAGCAGTCAGCTATGGGTCGCTGACCACTGCAGCTCCTGTGCTGCTCAGCATCTTGATCCCGTTTATTGTTATAATTTGTATAATGTCTGTGTAAGAAACATTCATTTTTTTTTTTATGCAGTTTAAATAATTGTTAGTGTTTTAATTAGGATTGTGAGTTAAGAAGTGATACTTGTTTGAAAGAAAGTGTAACCAAAAGAAAGAAAATTAGTTTCAGAAAACTATTTAGATAGTTGAGTAGGTAAGTAGTTAAGTATTTAGGTAGGTAAGCAGGTAGACATGTAGGCGGGAAGGAACGTAGGTAGGTAGGTAGGCAGGCAGGCAGGTAGGTATGAAGGAAAGTAGGTAGGTAGGTAATCAGGAAGGCAGTTAGGTAGGAAGGAAAGTAGGTAGGCAGGCAGGCAGAAAGGCACGCAGGCAGGCAGGTAGGTAGGTAGGTAGGTAGTCCGCCTAGATGGCATGGGTCCGTCGTACCAACCGTCATGGGCACGATGAGTGTCGGAGTCCCCAGGCTGCGTGCAATGAGGATGAAGTCTATTCAAGTGGTACATAGACGGTCGCGGGGACAGTAGGCCAATGATGGAGTGGGTCGTTTTCCATCTTTGATGTTCATGACAATTTTAAGAGCTGATAAGCATGGAAATCCTCGGCAAGCTGGCCTATGTTCAAATATGGCCAAAACGGTTTGTCACGTGAATGTGCTTTCGAAGCTTTTCATTTGGGGGGTCGTACGAATGTGTCTTTGTTTGCACATAACGTTGGCTTCTGTGTCCTTCTGCAGAATAGTTCAAGTTTCGGAACCGTACATCAGGGTGAGGAGATAGCAGGATACATCTGCAGCGATGTTGTCAGTGTAAGCCTCTGCTGGTTCTTTACTCGATGCAGGACATTTATGGAAGTGACAGACAGTCAAATCTTTGAATAATGGTATGATGGCTAAGTACATCAGAGTTGTGTTTGCTGCCAAGATAAATGAAATCCTCAGTGGAGTTTAGATAGTTGCCATCTCTAATGAGTCCTATCATTGTATGATGTCAGCAAAAGTTTCTATATATTGGTGTTTACCGATAAGATGTGGGTGTATAATATCCATGCAAGACCTTCTGTATGCTCCAGTGTATCCTGAAACCAATTAGAGATGTGGTTCGCCAGCATCTTGTGTACGCCGCATCCGCAATGTTACGCTCAATCCTCTACATATATTCACTAAATTATGGACGTGACATATAACGATCAAGAATTGCATAATAATTAATTAATTGAACGCTCATTACAAAAACCAATTGTTACAATATAAGCGAATATTCGTGTATCACATTCATCCCGAAACTTGGTTTGAGGTTTGAGAAACCTTAATGTTTTGGTGGATCAGTGGATTTGCTAGATATTTGTTGCGTGGACAGGTTGACTGGTTGGTGAGGTGGGTGGGGGCAGAAGAACTGGATGAAAGATGCCGTTCAAGGGTATATGGGTTTGAGGGTTTGAGTGGAACGTTTGGGGAAAATTAGAGAAGGTGTTGGTGAGCGAGTTGAAGAGGAAAGAGTGTGTAATGTATATGTGAGGAAGGGGAGGACTGATATCTAAGATGTTGTAAACAGTAACTACTTTAATAGTTATCTTGGGAAACGCAGTCTACCTTGGCTATTATACACCAAATCAAAATCCGAAATTTCCTTTTAAAGTCAACATATTCATGTGCAAGTCATATTTTAAAGTAAACATATCCATGTGCAAGCCATATTTTAATGTTAAGATATCCATGTGTAAGTCATATTTTTCGAGGTCAAATAAATTGGAATACACGACGGACTGAAGTCGAGGTTATTGTTTTGTATTGTTTTGTATTGTTTAGTATTGTATTGATTTGTATTGTTATTTATTGTTTTGTATCGTATCATATTGTATTTTATTGTATTCTATTATTTTGTTTTTTATTGTGTTGTATTGTTTTGTATTGCATTGTATTTTATTGAATTGTTTTGTCATATATTGATGTGCTAGTTTGTCGAAAAGTATCAACTGTATATCCAGTTCTTTATTGCAACAAAAATAATAATAGTAATAACAAAAATTGGAGGAAATAGAAATGGTAAATAAGCAAGGACAAAAAAACCGCAATAAAATCGGACGGAATCGTAACAACACCCCAGAAGAACGAATAAGCATGTAATGTTAAACGTACAAAGAGGAATACATTATTTGTCTGATTAGTCTTTTAAACCAGTATCTTCTTCTTCTTCTTCTTCTTCGTACGCAGTCAGACAGTAACCATTATTTTTTTCGAAAAAAGCGGCGGTCATCCTGAGGCTGTCGACACTGCCATAGAGCTTGTCTTGTGGTTCCACTGGTGATGGCCACATCTGCTCTCTCTGATCCTCGTATGTCGGGCAGTTCTGCCATCACCAGTGGAACTGCAAGACAAGCTCTATGGCAGTGGCGACAGCCTCAGGATGACCGCCGCTTTGTTCGAAAAAATAATGGTTACTGTCTGACTGCGTACGAAGAAGAAGAAGAAGATGATCCTCGTATGTCGGGCAGTTCTGCAGCAGATGCTCAGCAGTCATTTTCCCGGTACCACACGGGCATTAGTCGGTTCCACCTATCTTCAATTTGTTGAATAGGTGGTACCTCAGTCGATTGTGGCCAGTGCGAAGGCTGAAGACAACGACCTGCTCTCTTCTGTTCAACTGGTAATAGGCATCGTTTTTGGTGTAGCCGGTATGTTCAGTTTCCCATTTGGTCATGTATCAGGCTTTAATAAGCCGTTTTGACTCTTCGTACGTCATACTAGTATCTGTTTGTGGAAGTCTTGCACCTTCTTTTGCCAGTCTGTCTGCTTCCTCGTAGCCTTGGATGTTGCAGTGTGATGGGACCCACTGTACCACTACCCTTTTTGGTGCAGACTGCTGGCATAGTTGACAGAGTGCTGCTCTTATGTCATTAAGCTCAGTGTTTTTCTGGCTTTTTAGCGCTGTGACTACGGCCAGAGCATCTGTAAGTAGGACTATATGGCTTTCATTTTCTTTATGTGTCACCATTTCTTCCACTGCCGCCCTCAGTGCCTCTGCCTCCGCTCTGAAATTGCTTGTGTACTTACCAGTAGCGAATGACAGTATTATTTTTCTGCCATTTGGTAGGTTAAGTAATGCTCCTGCCCCTCCGTTCTGTGTAGCGTCTGTTACAGAACCGTCGGTGTATGCATGGGTCCAATCCATGATTGGGTAGTTTTTCGATATAAAGCTTAGGGTAGTATCTCTCCTTTCTTTTTCAGTCTGGCAGTTTTTGTTTCCAATACCTGGTATATTTTCTACCACCTCTGGAAATATATCCTGCCTCCAGGTAGGTTTTCGTACAGTAGTGATGGGCTTTGGTGTTGTTAGTGCGTTTATGGGATCTTCGTGCATCTTTGCTTTGGCTATTTCTGCAAAGTTTCTCCGCTTTAATTTCCCATTTCCCAAATTGTTTAGTCTCTGGTGCATTGGGTGGTCAGTCAGTCTCTGGAGTTTCTCTGATTGCAGCTGGGCTCTGCAGTCTCTTCTGTCGGCCATGGATTGCAGTTTTGTAATCTTTTCAAGTTCTGCTTTTGGCGTTGACTTCATGCCTCCTGTTATAACTCTCATGGCTTGGTTTTGAAGTTTGTTAACTTTCTCGAAGTTCGCCTTTGCTGCTGTTGTCCATGCCGAAATGCCATACTCGAGAACTGGTCTCACTCTTCCAGTGTACAGTTTCATTAGTATACTTTCGTCTACTCCCCAGCTTGTGCCAGCTAGTTCCCTCATGATTGCCATTCTTTCTCTGGCTCTCATTCGGTTTCTGTCAATCTGACTTTTCCATGTCATGCGCCGATAAAATGTGACTCCCAGATAGGTTGGGTTGTCATTTGGCTGCAGGAATTTGCCATTTAGATTTAATTTGGTGTTTTGTGGTTTGATTGAAAGCGAGAATATTGTGCATGTGGTTTTCTCCTCGTTTATTTTGACCAGCCATGAGTTCGCCCACTCGTCCAGCGATGTTAGGGTCTGTTGCATCCGATTTCTTGCTATGGTGAGATTCTTTTCAGAGGTCCACATAGCCAGATCGTATGCAAACATTGAGCTATGGACTCTTCTTGGTATATTCTCTGTAATGTCGTTTATATACACCAGGAAGAGTGTGGGTGACAGTACTCCCCCTTGGGGTACTTCCGGCTCGAGTGTCACCTTTTTGCTCATCTGCCCTTGTACTTGGACTCTGGCCGTTCTTTGTTTGAGGTAGTGGTTAATCCACTTGTACATTCTACCTCAAACTTCACTTCTCCTTAGCTTGACTCTAAGTCCATCTTTCCAGACTTTGTCAAATGCCTTTTCCAGGTCCACCCAAACCGCTACTGTGTGTTTCTGTGCCTGGTAGGCATCTTCTATTTTCTGTGCTATGAGGATGACCTGGTCCTCAGTGGATCTGTGCTGTCTAAAGCCGGCTTGCTGTGGAATTAGTATTGGTTTTTCTTCCAGATGCCACATCCGTCTGGTGTTTATCATACGTTCCATCAGTTTGCCGACACATCTCAGTAGACTGATAGGCCTGTATCCATTTGGATCTGTTGTCCTTTCCTTTTTTTGGTACTGGTAGAAGAACTGCGTCTTTCCATGCCTGGGGTACAATTCCCCTTCTCCAGCTTTGGTTCAGGACCGATAGCAGTTACCTCTTCGTTGTTTGGCCCAGCCCCATCAACATTTCGTTTGTTATCCCGTCTTTTCCGGGAGATTTCGTTTTCTTTAAAGTTCTCATGGCCTCTTCCACTTCACTCATTGTTAATTTGGCTATCATATGCTCTTCTGGTGCCGTATTGATGTTGTCGTGCCCCTTTTGCTCTTCACTAATATCTGTATGCCTATCTGCAGGGACCTCGATGTGGTTTGCTTTGGCATAGTGTTCTACAAAAGTGTTTGCAGCTTTTTTCCCTCTGAGCAGGTTTTCGCCCTGCTTGATGGTAATTTGTTTGTTTGAAGGGGTTTCGTCGTTCATGGCTCTGACTAGCTTCCATAGCTTGTTCCCTTCTTTGTCTAGGTTGAGACTTTCAGTTTTGTTTTTCCAGCTCTCTCTTGCTGTTTGGTTGAGAGTGTATTTGTATTTCGCCGTGGTGGCTTTCAGCGCGATATTTGCCTCCATAGATTGTTCTCGCTCAGCCATGTTCCTAGCATTTGTGATTGCATCTTCCGCTTTCTGCTACTCATCATTCCAATAAGGCTTATAGTTTTTCCTAGCCCCTCTTGGGATGGTTTCAGTGGCGGCTTGCATTATTGCCTTGCTTAGGCTTTCCACCATGGGCTTCATTTTGTTGTTTCGTGTGTTGATGGTTTCACACAGACCGTCTTTCATGATTGCAAATCTGTCCCAGTCGGCTCGTTTGTAATTCCAACGTGGGAGCGGTTTTGTTTCCTGTGGGCCTACCTCCATATCAATGTCTAGCCTGATCGACCTGTGGTCGCTACCTGCCAGTTGGTTTAGCACCTGGCGGTCTATTTTATGGTGTATGTCCTGTGTGGAGAAGGCCAAATCTGGAGTCTGTGTCCGAGTATCCCCATCTCTCCGAGTGGCTGTTGAAGTCTCCAACTACTATGCAGTTGGAGTCTTTGACGTCCATACTCGAGAGCGATAGGGATTTATTTGGTGGTCCGTACAGATTGAAAATGCGGACCTTCGTCTTTTGAGCCATTATGTCAACTCCTACAATTTCTGCTTGTCCGGTGTGATTGACAGATACGGCGCTACTCGGTATGCAGTTTCGGGTCAGTATCAGGACCCCTCCTTTGTGACATTCTCTATCGAGACGGAAGGTCTGGTATCCTCTGATTGAGAATTTCTGGTTTTTATTTAGGTGCGTTTCCTGGATACATGCCACGTCAATCTTACTTTAATGCAGGTGATGTGTTAGGGAAAGCTTTTTGTTAACGACACCCTCCGCATTCCACTGTAGTATTTTGAGGGTCTTGAGTTTTTGGTCAATAGGAGTTTTCCTATAGCCATGTGCCTTGACTCCACGACACATGGGTGGGTGACCACCAGAAGTCAAGGGTGGGCCCCTTCGAGGCGTGAGGCCCGGCACTATCGCTGCCAGGCGAGACTCCGCGGGATGAGCTTTTGGCTGTCCCCAGCCTATCTGCAAGGCAGCAGTTGTTTATGATCAGAGTTGTCTCTCTTATAGAAGTTGTCTTACCAGACTAACGAGTCTTCACTACTCGTGTCTATAGGGTGCGGTGATGATATATGAGATGATATATGATATGGACTGGTTTACCCGGAAGAGAGGCAGTCCAGTGTGTCTGTACCCCAGGATCGTCACGTCCTGCCAGAAACGTAGCATTTGCACGTGAGTGGGGTATCTCTTTGCTCCCTTTATTTTCTTGGCTTCTATGCAGGGATGGTACGCCTAGCATTCCCCGACACCTGGGATGTTGACACAGTGGGGCAGGTGTGCAATGTCCGCTAGACTGCATCTCTTCTGCGTCCATTGGTATGGCTGATAGCGTACAGAGGTAGATATCGAAGCAGAAGTGCATTTAACCAGGGGACAAGCCTGGTAATGTCACGGAGATGTTGCTCGCCTGGTTTGCGGACATATCTTATGGTCAAGGAATGAGTCTCGACAGTTCACAATCAGGTGGCTGCTCTACTGTTTTCGACACCCCGACCAAGAACTAAGTCTTATGTTGGTGGTTTCGCACCCCATCGCCGTATAGGGTGAATATCGAGCAGCTATCCGCCCGCTTTGATCAGCGGATGGAAGAGACCTCTTTCTGTGGCTCGACCTGGTAGGGTTGAGGCGCGATCCCCAGGTCCCGACCATTTCGAAGCCTCCCATTGCAGTGGCGCTGAGAATTTGTACGAGATTCCGGCTTACATGCGTCCGGCCGTAATCCCTCAAATGGTAGCCTCGCGCCATTGGCTTATCAGCCTATTTCCAGCACCAGTTCATTATTTAGCCAGGAAGAATTAATCGAGGGCTTTTGTTTGTCAGTGACCAGGTATATGGAACCTGCGGTTTCTGCGGTGTTGAGACACGGTTTCCGTAGCGTTCCATCATTAAAAGGTTAGAGAGCTGACCTGTCTTCCGTGGATCTAATACCAGCACACGTTCACTATTAGACCCAACGAAAGTGCTCTCGATTTGTCAGTCGTTCTACAGTGTTTGCGTGTTGAGTCAAATTAAGCTGCAGGCTCCACTCCTGGTAGTGCTCTTCCGTCAATTCCTTTATCAAACGATGAATGCAGACCAACCGTGCCACAGAGGGCATACCCCAGATTTCTGAGGGTCTAAATCCAGCACCCGTTCCATATTAGACCCAAGGGAGGTGGTCTCGGCATGTCACTCATTTCAGTGTTGGCCGTGTTGAGTCAAATCCTCTCCGGAATCGAATCCTGATTCCCCGTTACCCGTTACAAACATGGTAGGCATGTCACGTACCATCGACATTTGATAGGGCAGACATTTGAAAGATGCGTCGCCGGCACATGAGGCCATGCGATCAGCACAAAGTTATCCAGAGTCACCAGTGGGGACGCCGCAACCCCGCGAGGGGAAACAACGATTGGTTTTGAACTAATAAAAGCGCTCTTTCCGCGAGGGTCGGAGCTTGATAAGCATGTATTAGCTCTAAAATTGCCACAGTTATCCAAGTAGGATCGTGTCATCTAAGGAACCTCGACTGATTTAATGAGCCATTCGCGGTTTCACTTTGAGACAGTGTGAACTTAGATATGCATGGCTTAATCTTTGAGACAAGCAAATGACTACTGGCAGGATCAACCAGATATCTGTCGGAGACGTACGTACCGCACACACCGGTCGGCGGAGGACGGGTGTGTAAAAAGCTTCACTAGTACGGCCGCAGCGACCGACTGACGAACGGACGGACGGTTGTTCCTCCCCCCCCCCCCCCCGTCCCTCACTCCGTCGACCTAGGACCGCCTGACAGGGCCCCCTACACACACCAGACGACTGAACGACCGACCGGGCTCGCTCGAGGAGGGATGGCAGCGCTCTGTGCATAACGGATCCCAACGACCCCGTCCATGAATTTCACTGGGACTGGAGACAATTTGGCCTGCCGGCCTGCCCTTCTCTTGAGGGTTGATCCCCGGGAGAACACAGGGCCTTCAGGCACGATTCCTGCTTTCCATTTGCCGGTACCAAGCTCTTTGCGAGAGTCTGACCACCAGCGAGACGAACTGTCGAGCTCTGATATAAGCCTTAGATAAATCACCACCGACTGACAACGTTTCTTGATACGGACCAGAGCAGCGCACCTCGTCGGAGGTGACGCCAAAAAAACCGCATCCCAATAGCTCTACGGGGAAAGGCGAGCA
Organism: Ariolimax columbianus; assembly: GCA_036924085.1. NCBI lineage: Eukaryota > Metazoa > Mollusca > Gastropoda > Stylommatophora > Arionidae > Ariolimax > Ariolimax columbianus. The sequence continues at coordinate 18,713,193 of JAVGWX010000010.1, read as the reverse complement.
AGCGTTTTCCGCAAGCCCGCGCTATCGCTCCGCCTGGCGGGACTGAGATCGCTTTACGAACACTGGCTGAAATTGAATCGCGGCGGCGAGAAAACTACCCCAGATTTTTAAACCAGTATAAAAACGTTAAGTTCAGTTAATTTATAAAAAGAAAAAGCATGAACCATCATATTTTAAAAGTTACAACCAAACAATTATTTATGTTCCGTTGTGCGTAATTTAACCATTCTGAAAAATCTAATTACCTGTTTGACTCGCATACTGGAAATGTCAGAAACGGTCTCCGATCATGAGCAGGCAAGTTGGTTCATTGTACTTTACAGTTTACGTGAGTTTCTATTTTTGGAACTTTGGAATTGGATCAAGATGCTGAGCAGCGTATGAGCTGCAGCGATCAAACGACTCATAGCTGACTGCAGTTTTACAGTTTTACTTTCGTCAGATTACTCTCAAAATATTTAATCCAAAGTAGATTTTACTAATTTCATCGTATAGCCAAAATCTGAAACAGTGAAGCTCTTACTTTTATTTCCTCCAGATTCATTTTTTACCATTCTGCTCTCCGAACCTTTCATCCATTTTAGCGTTTAGTTCCATCATGTTAATCTTTAATCATCTTCCAATTATTTTGTATATCATTTTATCGAGCTCAATCTGTATCACAAATGTCTATATGATAACTTACATCAGGTCATACTTCTTCTGTTTTTTATATAATTCTCGTTGGAATTACAAACGAGCCGATTGGGACAGATTTGCAATCCTGACAGATCGGCTGTGTGAAACCATCAACACACGGAACAACAAAATGAAGCCCATGGTGGAAAGCCTAAGCAAAGCAAAAATGCAAGCTGCCACTGAAACTATCCCAAGAAGGGCAAGGAAAAACTACAATCCTTATTGGAATGATGAATTACAGAAAGCGGAAGACGAAGTCTCAAATGCTAGGAACAAGGCAGAGAGAGATCAATCTATAGAGGCAAATATCGCCCTCAAAGCCACCACGGCGAAATAGAAATACACTCCAAATCAAATAACAAGAGAAAGCTGGAAAAACAAAACAGAAAGCCTCAATTTAAGATAAAGATTGGAACAAACTATGGATGTTAGTCAGAGCCATGAACGACGAAACTCCATCAAACAAACAAATTACCATCAAGCTGGGCGACAACATGCTCACTGAAAAAAAGCAGCAAACGCCTTTGTTTAACATTATGCCAGAGCTAACCACATCGATGTCCCTGGAGATAGGCATACAGACATTAGGGTTATTATCAGTTATTATCAGTCCTGAACCAAAGCTGGAAAAGGGGTATTGTACCTCAGGCATGGAAAGATGCAGTACTTGTACCAGTACGAAAGAAAGGAAAAGATAAAACAGATCCAAATGGATACAGGTCTATCAGTCTATTGAGCTGTTTAGGCAAACTGATGGAACGTATGATAAACACCAGACTGATGTGGCATCTGGAAGAAAAACGAATACTAATTCCACAGCAAGCAGGCTTTAGACAGCACAGATCCACTGAGGATCAGATCACCCTCATAGCCCAGGAAATAGAGAATGCCTACCAGGAGCAAAAATACACAGTAGCGGTCTGGGTGGATCTAAAAAAAGGCATCTGGAAAGACGGACTTAAAGTCAAGCTACGAAGAAGTGAAGTTTGTGGGAAAATGTACAAATGGATCAGCCACTACCTCAAAAACAGAACGGCCAGAGTTCAAGTACAAAGGCAGATGAGCAGAAAGGTGACACTTCAGCAGGGAGTACCCCAATGGGGAGTACTGTAACCCACACTCTTCCTGGTGTATATAAATAACATAACAGAGAATATACCAAAAAGAGTCCACAGCTCAATGTTTGCAGACGATATGGCTATGTGGACCTCTGAAAAGAATCTTACCATGGCAAGTCATTGGATGCAGCAGGCCCTAACATTGTTGGAAGAGTGGGCGAACTCATTGCTGGTCAAAATAAATGAGGAAAAAACAACATGTACGATATTCTCGCTTTGAAACAATCCCCAAAACACCAAAATATGTCTTAACGGCAAATACCTCCGACCAAACGACAACTCAAAATACCTGGGAGTCACATTTGACCGGAGCGTGACATGGAAAAGTCAGATCGAGAGAAACCAACAGAAAGCCAGAGAAAGAATGGCAATCAAGAGGAAACTTGCTGGAACAAGCTGGGGAGCAGACGAAAGTATACTAAAGAAACTGTACACTGGAAGAGTGAGACCAGTTCTCGAGTATGGCATTACGGCATGGATAACAGCAGCAAAGGCGAACTTCGATACAATTAGCAAACTTCAAAACCAAGCCATGAGAGTTATAACAGGAGGCATGAAGTCAGCGCCAATTGTAGAACTTGAAAAGATTACAAAACTGCAATCCATGACCGACAGAAGAGACTGCAGAGCCCAGCAGCAAGCAGAGAATCTCAGAACACTGACTGACCATCTAATGCATCAGAGACTAAATAATTTTGAAAATGGGAAACTAAAGCGGAGAAACTTTGCAGAAATAGCCAAAGCAAAGACGAACGAAGACCTAATGAACGCACTAACAACACCAAAGCCCATCCCTACGGTACGAAAACCTACCTGGCGGTAGCATATATTTCCAGAGGTGGAAAAAAATATACCAGAGATTGGAAACAAAGACAGCCACACTGAAAAAGAAAGAAGAGATACAACCCTGAGGTACATAACGGAAAACTACCCAAGCATGGACTAGACCCATGCATACACCGACGGTTCTGTAACAAACACAAACACAAAACGGAGGGGCAGGGGTATTCCTGAGCCTACGAAATGGTAAAAAAATAATACTGTCAGTGGCAACTGGAAAATACACAAGCACATTCAGAGCGGAGGCAGAGGCACTGAGGGCTGCAGTAGGAGAAATGGTCACAGGTAAAAGGAATGAAAGCCATATAGTCCTGCTCACAGATGCCCAGGCCGTGTTCACATCATTAAAAACCAGAAAAATACTGAACTTAATGATTTAAGAGCAGTACTCTGTCAATTATGTCAGCAGCCCGCACCAAAAAGAGTAGTGGTACAGTTGGTTCCATCCCACTGTAACATCCAAGGCAACGAGCAGGCAGACAGACTGGTAAAAGAAGGTGCAAGACTACCACAACCAGATACTAGTGTGACATACGAAGAGTTAAAAAGGCTTATTAGAGCTAGATACATGACCAAATGGAAAACAGAACATACTGGCTACACAAAAAAACGATGCCTATTACCAGTTAAACAGAAAAGAGCAGGTCGTGGTCTTCAGACTTCGCACTCGCCACAATAGACTGTGGTACCACCTATTCAACAAATTGAAGATAGGTGGTACCGACGAATGCTCGTGTGGTACCGGAAAAATGACCGTTGAACATTTGCTGCAAAACTGCCCGACATACGAGGATCAGAGAAAGCAGATGTGGCCATCACCAGTGGCAACACTAGACAAGCTCTATGGCAGTGTCGACAGCCTCAGGATGACCGCTGCTTTTTTCGGTAAAATAAAGGTTGACGTCTGACAGCGTAAGAAGAAAAAGAAGACCTCCGTTTGTACCTTATCAGAATTTTCTCGGCCGTATCCTTGAGTATAGTGTTCAAGTCTTCTAACATATATTGCATTCTGGCGTACTGTGTCTGAGTTAGTTCTTTCTGCTAGGTAAATATTGTTCCTCGGGCTATCAGGAAACGCGTCCACGGTTAATAGATCTTTCAGTCTATCAAGGTTATATCTAATATTTTGTTTTTGCGGTCTGGCTGAGACGAAATGTAAGCATAAGTAGGTCATGGTCGCTGCCTATATCCGCCCCTAGAAAACTTCTTGTTTGATCCTTATTGATACCGGAGAGAAATCGGATGTATGTCATTATGTAATTTATCTCATTATGGTGTTCCCGGTGGGTGAGTTTTATGTGGTTCTTCTAGACATTTAATCGTTCCCAGCGTATTCACAATAATAAATTGATTGTATTCGGCAAACTCCAGTAACCTATGCCCTCTGACGTTACAAAAAGGTCCGCCTATGTCTGGCCAAGTGTCTCACGCGACAGAGCAAACTTTCGCATTCCAGTCACCCTGCACTATAAGGATGTATTTCTTGTGGGTATTGTTGATGCACTTCTGTAACTGGTCATAAGACACTCAACCTCACCCTCCTCGTAGTCTATTGTATGACCGTATAGTTCAAGAGTGATGCCTTTAATATTATAGCTACGCGTCTACTGGATATTGGGTAGTATTCTAGCACTGTGTTTCTGTTATTTTTGTGGACCAGGAACCCCACACCATGTCGATGAATACTTTCCTCACCACTATTGTAGAATATATGACCTTCCTCTGTGTTCGTCTCTCAAAAGCCAGTCCATCATGTCTCGTGAACACCTATACCAATGCATTTCATGTGAGAGTTCATTTAGTTTGCCCACCTGTCTTAATGTTCTCCCATTCCAAGTGGTAATAATGACTTTGTCACGTGTTATGAGTTTCTGTCTGGACGGGTTGATCTTAAAGTCGTGCGTGTGTCGTCCTGGCAATATTGTCGCATTGTTGTTCTCCCTAACCGTTTTCTGCAATAAAGGTGTTGCTTCGGCCACTACTCACCTGACGGCGCATATCTCTCTCCAGTTGGCCTAATAGGGAACTTGACCCTGTATATAGCCCTCAACATTTTGCATTCATGTATGTCCTCTCTGTCTGCAAGGTTTTATCGTGCGTGATTCACCCTGGCTGCCGCGTTTACTCCTCCCTCGACCTCCCCGTTTCCCTCTTGATTCTTTCCGGGTGCTCAGAATGGTGTGTGTACAAGCCACCTTTTCATCATTAGTTGACTGACACAAGTCACTGTATTTATATGGCTTAAATGGCAACTTACATTGTAGTGCCAGAAGACACTTCCTTTAGTATTGAAATTTCTTTGTCCTTGTCTTACTCCATATATTTGACGCCTCAACCACAATTTTTAGCTGTAACAGAAGGCGATGAAAGAAAATACTGTACGTGGTCATACCAGCGGAAATAACCTATATCCAGCCAATATAGTTAGCCGATAATTGGTTAGTCTTCACCAGCTTGTACGTAAGATGGAACATTTCCTATCTATTTGTCAAAAGTTTATTTATGGAATTCCTTACTTCTCTCGCAGTCTATATATATATATATATATATATATATATATATATATATATATATAACTACATCAAACAATTTGTAGTTCTAATATAGCTACATAACAGAAATTGTAGTTTTAATATAACTAATGACCTTTTTGGTTCTTTTGAAGCTAAAATTAAAAAAGCATTTCTAATCCTAGTTCTGCTATATAATGGAATGTGTAGTCCTAATCTTGCTATATAACACAATGTTTAGTCTTAATCATACTATATAACATAATTTGTTAGTCTAATATGGCTACATAACACTATTGGTAGGCCTTATGTAGTCATACATGTATGTAGTCATCTTTTAGTTATAAAACAGTATGTCTAGATCGAATGAAGGTTTAAAACATAATTTTGAATTCTAATTTAGTTAACAACATCTTATTCCTAATTTTTCTATAAAATAACATTTCTAGTCGTAATCTAACTATATAACAACATTTGTGGTCATAGAATCTAACTATATAATGCTTCTTAATCATAATCCAACTATTTAATACCAATGTATTCATACTCTAGTTAAATAACATCATTTGTAGTCAAAATCTAGCTATGTAACACCAATGTAGTTAAAATCTAGCTGTGTAATACCAATGTAATTGTAATCTAGCTACATAACACCATTTAAAGTACTAATCTAGCTATAAAATAGCATATGTTGTCATAAACTAGCTATATAACATCATATTTATTCATAATCTTTCTTGTAGAGATCAGTCTGGAGGATTACTATTATACAAATGCCGTGTCTTTAATTCTCAATTCAGCTAAAATGTGCCTCTAATTCCGGTGTTATATTCTGTGTATTCAATCGTGTTCCCATGAAAAGATATGGTTTCAGTTTTGTTATTGTTTAATCATGTAATTATTCTGCAACATTTGTTACTGTTTGTTGTTCCAAAAAACCAGCAAAGACACACATAAGACAGTCTTCTCATATTGACAAGAAAATCCAGGGGTACTGTCAAGGAGTTCAAACGGCTACATAATCATTAACACGTACTACGTTTATGTTTCTAAACTTAACTTAACTTAACGTTTTTATACATGTTTAGAAGACTTATCAGAGTCTGTAAACAACCAGTTGCATTTTCCTGCTATAAAAGCTATGCGCATCCAATATTTCCTTAAATGCATTTACTGTCTCTGCCCCTACTACCTCCTGGGGCAATTCATTCCAAGCATTCACCACTCTCTGTCTAAATAAATGTGTCCTAATATCCAACCTGGACCTTTCTTTAGTTAATTTGTATATGTGCCCTCTTGTTCTTGTTGGTGGTTGTATTTTGAAAAAATAAATTGTTTTAGTCTAATTTAACCTTTCCTGTGCTTATCCTATAAACTTGTATTAAGCCACCTCGAACTCTTCTTTTTTTTTCACTTCAGGCCAGTTTTTCTAATTCTTTCCTCGTAACTATAATTCTGGAATCCCACTATCATATGTGTCGCTCTTCTTTGTTTCCTTTCCAGCATGTTTATATCTCCTCTACGATACAGATTCCACACCTGTACACAGTACTCCAATCTAGGTCTAACCAATGCTTTATACGGTTTGATAATCACTTCCTTACTTCTATGTTTAATATTTCTTTTCATCATACAAAACATTGCTTTTAAATTATTCACTGCTACCCGGGTTTGCTCACTCGCTTTACCTGTATGCGCTATTATAGCACCTAGGTCCTTTTCCTTGTCTATCAAATTTCTGAGCAGCATTGTCCATGTTTGCGACTAGCCTTGCAAGTTCAGGTTCTGTTCCAGCCAGACCGGTAATGTAGTCGGCAAACGCGAGGTTGGTTAGTATGCATCCTCCTATACTGACAATCCCTACATGTTCATCCAATGCTTCTGACATAATGTTTTCTAGAAAAACAAATTGAAAAGTGTCGGAGAGAGAAGATACTTCTGACACACGCCCACTGTCTTGCGGAACCATTCACATGTGGTCCCGTTGAGGTAAACTGCACTGCTGGCATCGACGTAAAGTTTCTCAAAGACGCGGGTGAGCCGCCATCCTATCTTGTACTTGAGCTGAGTTTCTCATAGTGCCTCATACACACTTTATCAAAGCCTTTTTTTTTAAAGTCACTGAAAACATGGTACAGTTTCTGATTGTAATGAGCGTATTTTTCAATGATCAAGTGCAGGTTAAAAATGTGTTCAATTGTACTTCGATCATCTCTGAAACCCGCTTGTTCATCCGCAACAATTTCTTCTGCTCGTAGCTGCAGTCTGTTAAGGATAACCTTGAGCATATCTTTACTGGTGTGGCTAATCAGACTGATGGTTCTGTAGTTCTGACACTGTTGGAGGTTACCCTTCTTTGGTATCGATATCATCAATGATTGTGTGTGGGGCATTCTCCTATCACTATGATCAATGATTTTGTCCAGCTTGTGGGCCATTCCCTTATCACTATGATCAATGATTGTGTGTGGGCCATTCTCCTATCACTATGATCAATGATTTTGTCCAGCTTGTGGGCCATTCCCTTATCACTGTGATCAATGATTGTGTGTGGGCCATTCTCCTATCACTATGATCAATGATTTTGTCCAGCTTGTGGGCCATTCCCTTATCACTGTGATCAATGATTGTGTGTGGGCCATTCTCCTATCACTATGATCAATGATTTTGTCCAGCTTGTGGGCCATTCTCCTATCACTATGATCAATGATTTTGTCTAGCTTTAGTAGATTGGCGTTCTAACTATTTTCTCTTATTATTTGACCTGTACTATCGATGAGATTGCCTACCTTGTCTTTCGTAGTTTGTTAATTTCCAACATATGAAAAGCTTTAACTATCAGACTTGATAGTTTTTTTCCAGTCAATTGTTGCTGCTTCGTTCCCTTTCTGAGCTTTGTTTTACTTCTCCAAATATTTTAAATATGTTTCTTTTGATTTACCTTCCTTTATATATTTTTTTTCCATCATTTATTTTTAACTCTTTTAATATTTAACTACAAATCCAGTTATCTACTTTATATGCTTGATGTTTACCAACCTACATGGAACACGTTCCACTTTTAGTTGTTCTAAAACTGTTTTGAAACTCTCCCACTCTCGTTCAACATCTGTACCTCTGACAATATCTTTCCAGATTATGTGGAGGCTGTCAATTTCATCATCTGAACATTTGTCTTAGAGTAGTAGTATACTCAGGAGTTTATATTTACATCTCACCTTGCTATAGGATCCCATTGGATGACCTGATGGTCGCTTCAGCCAAGCGATAACGTTTTTAATCATATTTTTCACTGTTGTAAATATTAGGTCGATTATGTTTCCGCCCCTGGTAGTTTCCTCTACATGCCGAATAAAAAAAATGTCAGTTATACATTTCACAAAAAGATTTGACTGCAAATTCTTCAGCCATATCCCATTTAAATCAAATTCTTATATCAAATAATCATAGTGATTAATTCATGTTCATGGGCCTCATGAAACTCACGACATAATTCGAGAATTACACACATACATACACAAACACGCATATATATAAGTACATATTCACGCATAGCATTCATATAACTTTCTTCTCTCTCGCCTCATAACATAAATTAAACACAAGATAAATTTGTGTGAATCACGTGTATACAGTTGTACAGATACGTCATTGTATTATGGAAAACATACATTTTGAGAGCTCATGTTTCTGAAAGAACAAATTTATTTTGCAAGCGGATTGGGAAGGTAAAAGGAGAATAGTTAAAGTAACGCTCGATGAGGAGTTTGACTGATAAATAATGACATTGACAACTATTGGTTAACAATATTTTTAGTATTCGACGAATATGTTAAAAACTATATTGAAGGAAAGATAATATCGTTAGGTGTCGATGATAAAATCTAAATTGGGGGAAGGTTTATAGCGTTTTAGGTCAATGATAAAATCTATATTGGGGAAAGGGTAATATCGTTAGATGTCAATGATAAAATCTATATTGGGGGAAGGTTTATAGCGTTTTAGGTCAATGATAAAATCTATATTTGGGAAAGGGTAATATCGTTAGGTGTCAATGATAAAATCTATATTGGGGGAAGGTTTATAGCGTTTTAGGTCAATGATAAAATCTATATTGGGGAAAGGGTAATATCGTTAGGTGTCGATGATAAAATCTATATTGGGGGAAGGTTTATAGCGTTTTAGGTCAATGATAAAATCTATATTGGGGAAAGGGTAATATCGTTAGGTGTCGATGATAAAATCTATATTGGGGAAAGGTTAATATCGTTAGTTGTCGATGATAAAATCTATATTGGGGAAAGGTTAATATCGTTAGGTGTCGATGATAAAATCTATATTGGGGAAAGGGTAATATCGTTAGGTGTCGATGATAAAATCTATACTGGGGGAAGGTTTATAGCGTTTTAGATCTATGATAAGATCTATATTTGAGAATCATTTTTGGGTTAGAAAACTATATGTAGAAATGTGAGAGTAAAACCATTTTGGAGAAAACACTTTTTTACATAACGCAATGGCCAGAGCAAAACACGTTTCGGATTACATACTTTTTTCATTGTTCTATTCTATTTTGAATGAAACATGTTTGAAATTGTAGTAATGTTATTTTTTAAACTATGTTATGGAAACATTTTCCATGTCATATTGAGGCAGATTTTGAAAGATAGGTGACAAGAATACACAATACATTCGGGGAAGCTATTTACAGGACAAGATGATGATAATGTAAACTATATTGGAAGAAACATATTTTTGTTATAAAATAGTAAAACAATAGTATAGGGCAATTGTCGCGATAATATGACGATTATAAAAACAACTTTGGAGAAACGATTTTATAAAGTTTAAGATGACAGAATAAACAATAATGCAGTTTTGGGGACACGATGAAAATACACACAAAATAATGATCTTGAAGAGACCATTTGAAATTCAAGATGAAAATTATTAGTTTTAATGTATTGGTAGACAGATATTATACTAAGGGGGACACGATAGGAGCCTCCACGAAGATTGCAACCAATAAGGCAGTCGGGCGTCACCTGGAAACGATTTTCGATCGGCCAATCCTTTTAACACCAAGGCACTAATCATACTGGAAGAATGATGTATGAAGTAGTGCTTAGGACACAGAAAGTAAGAAAGTGTTATACTAAGATATCGATAGTTCAAGTTATATTGTAAGACACTTTTACCAAAATTAATGTAAGATGCCCATAGAAAAGTTTTACTGATAGAAAGATAACAATAACAAAATCTAAATTGATGGAAGGTTTTACATGTAAACGTAAAAACTAGTGTCTTTACAGTTCTTTATGACTATTGATAGGAACAACTGAATTCTAAGAATATTTTGAGTGTTAGATGAGAACAGATATATTTGAGAAGTGCTTCGTAGTTAGTAAGGTAAAGGCTGTCCAATAGCACAATGTAACAGGAATTAAGTGTTAGGGATAACGTGCTTGAGATGAAGTGTCATATATCATGTTTCATGGATCCAGCGATAGCGATAATGTCTCAGAAAGCATGTGTCATAAATCATGTGTTATACATGATGTGTGAAAGATAACATGTAATGGATGAAATGTAAGGGATTAAGTGTTAGGGATGACGTGTCATGAATGAAGTGCCAAGGATCTATTGTCAGGAAGGAAGAATCACTGATGACGCATCATGGATCCAGTGTGAGGGATAAAGTATCGCTGATGAAATGTCAGAGATAAAGTGTCACTGAGGACGTGTCATGGATCCAGAGTATGGTAAGACTCGATATATGGACATCTCTCCCACCTCTGTCACAGATATCCTCAGAACCACGTTAATGTCCATTGTCCATCTACTCCTCGGTCTTTCCAGACACCGTGCTTTCTAAACCATTGTGGCGTATGATGTGGATAAAGTATTTTAGTTTCCTTCACGTAATAATGTTTGATAACCACTCATATTCTATAACTTTCTTTTTAATTTCAGCCTGTGGATTACTGCTTCATCTATGGCAGTGTCCTAATCTAACAGACGGTTATTTATTAAATTCAAAATGTCGTTCACAAACTTGCTCATGATGGTAGCTTGTGTAGTGAAGTCAGCTTTTTCGTTAACCTACACCCCAGCAATGCCAGGACAGTAGATCCATGTCAACTTTGGAGGTTTGAGGCCTAAACAGCTGCTTTCCACTCGTACCTAAGTCATCCTTTATGTACCTTCTTGAGTATGGCTTGCACGTCTGTCACGATGACTGCCCCTGTTAAAGAAGTCTCAGATATCCATCTCAGAGCTGTGGTCACTGCTTCAATCTCCATTCTCAACAGAAGATTGTTGACATGTATGACATGCTGCACACAGCAACGACGTGTCTTCTCACTCTAGCCGAAAAGCACAATCCTGGTGTCCCGTTGAGCCGCACTGATCTGAATATGATGGCATCACTATGCTGCCTGTTCTCTTTTTTCAGCCGATTCATGCTTTGATTAATCCTCGACCGATTAAAACTGAAAGCAGAGAACATCATTGCCGATGAGCAAGCAGGGTTCTTCTTCTTCTTCTTCTTCTTCGTACGCTGTCAGACTTCAACCTGTATTTTTTCGAAAAAAGCTGTGATCATCCTGAAGCTGTCGACACTGCCATGGAGTTTGTATAGTGTTGCCACTGGTGATGGTTACACCGCTTTCTCTGATCCTCGCATGTCGGGCAGTTTTGCAGCAAATGTTCAGCTGTCATTTTCCCGGTACCATACGAGCATTCGTCAGTGCCACCTATCTTCAATTTATTGAATAGGTGGTACCTCAGTCTATTGTGGCCTGTGCGAAATCTGAAGACCACGACCTGCTCTCTTCTGTTCAACTGGTAATGGGCATCGTTTTTTGTGTAGCCAGTATGCTCTGTTTCCCATTTGGTCATGTATCTGGCTCTAATAAGCCTTTTGGACTCTTCGTAGGTCATACTAGAATCTGGTTGTGGTAGTCTTGCACCTTCTTTTGCCAGTCTGTCTGCCTCATCGCTGCCTTAGATGTTACAGTGGGATGGAACCAACTGTACCACTACCCTTTTTGGTGCGGACTGCTGGCATAGTTGACAGAGTACTGCTCTTAAATCATTAAGTTCAGTATTTTTCTGGTCATTTAGTGCTGAGACTACGGCAATGGCATCTGTAAACAGGACTATCCGGCTTTCATTCCTTTTACCTGTCACCATTTCTTCTCCTGCAGCCCTCAGTTCTCCCGGCTTCGCTTTGAAATTGCTTGAGTATTTTCCAGTTGCCACTGACAGTGTTATTTTGTTACCATTTTGTAGGCTCAGAAATACCCCTGCCCCTCCGTTCTGTGTTGTGTTTTTTACAGAACCGTCGGTGTATGCATGGGCCCAGTCCATGCTTGGGTAGTTTTTCGTTATTTACCTCAGGGTTATGTCTCTTCTTTCTTTTTCAGTCTGGCTGTTCCCTTCTTTGTCTAGGTTGAGACTTTCAGTTTTTTTTTTTCCAGCTCTCTCTTGCTGTTTAGTTGAGCGTGTATTTGTATTTCGCCGTGGTGGCTTTGAGGGCGATATTTGCCTCCATAGATTGTTCTCGCTCTGCCATGTTCCTAGCATTTGTGATTGCATCTTCCGCTTTCTGCAACTCATCATTCCAATAGGGCGTATAGTTTTTCCTAGCCCCTCTTGGGATGGTTTCAGTGGCGGCTTGCATTATTGCCTTGCTTAGGCTTTTCACAATGGGCTTCATTTTGTTGTTTCGTGTGTTGATGGTTTCATACAGCCCGTCTGTCAGGATTGCAAATCTGTCCCATTCATCTCGTTTGTAATTCCAACGTGGGAGCGGTTTTGTTTCCTGTGGGCCTACTTCCATATCAATGTCTAGCCTGATCGGCCTGTGGTCGCTACCTGCCAGTTGGTTTAGCACCTGGCGGTCTATTTTGTGGTGTATGTCCTGTGTGGAGAAGGCCAAATCTGGAGTCGAGGTGGTATGCCATGTTCTAGAATAGAAATTAGGGCTATCCTCCGGCCTATTGATTAGGGAGAGATTTGTGTCTATCTCCCAATCTTCCACTTCGTCACCTCTGCTGTCTGTGTCCGAGTATCCCCATCTCTCCGAGTGGCTGTTGAAGTCTCCAACTACTATGCAGTTGGAGTCTTTGACGTCCATACTCGAGAGCGACAGGGATTTATTTGGTGGTCCGTACAGATTGAAAATGCGGAGCTTCGTCTCTTGAGCCATTATGTCAACTCCTACAATTTCTGCTTGTCCGGTGTGATTGACAGATACCTCGCTACTCGGTATGCCGTTTCGGGTCAGTATCAGGACCCCTCCGGTATCAGGACATGGTACTGTCAAGATAGGGGGAGGGGGGGGGGGGCTGATGATATCGACGGGTTGGCGGGCTCACAAGCAGAACTCCAGGAATGGGTCAGAAGGCTCAAAGAAACAGCTCTTGACAATGGTATGGGTATAAACGCTAAAAAAGGCAATTAATGACCAACAACTCCGAGGGCTTCAACAGCAGACAAGATAAACGGTAAGCACTGTGCACGAAAATCAGATTAATTCGTAGACTGGTCCTGTCAATATTTCTCTATGCTTGTGAGACATGGACAGTTACAGCTGACCTTCAGCGAAGGATACATGCCTTGAAGATGAGATGTTTTCAAAGACTTTTAAACGTCACGTACAAAGATCGAGTTACAAATGAGAAAATACGAGATGGAATTGCAACAGCAATAGGGCCTTTCAAAGAGCTCTTGGCAACTGTCAAACGAAGGAAGCTCGCTTGGTACGTTCACATATCGAGATCAAATGGTCTTGGAAATACGATCCTCCACGGAAATGGACAAGACAGACGACGAAGAGGTCGTCGCAAAAAGAGGTGGAAGGACAACATAAAAGAATGGACCAATCTCCGACCAGAACAGGCACAGGCAGCGGTAGCTGGCAGAGAAGAGTGGCGTGGTGTGATGATGTCTTCATGTGTGCCCCAACGACCTCACCGATTACGGGATGACCTGACCTGACCTGACCTTAAGTACTACAGACGAATGCACCTGTAATATATCGAAAATGATCCCTGAACATCTGCTGAAAAATTGTCCGACATACGAAGATCAGAGAAAGCATCTGTGCCCATCACCAGTGCTAACACAAGACAAGCTATATGGCAGTGTCGACAACCTCAGGATGACCGCTTCTTTCTTCGAACAAATTCAAGTTGATGTCTGACAATGTACGAAAAATAAGTAGAAGAACACTAAAAATATGATGTTTGACGTGGTGGCCGGACACGGAAAGTACGTATCTACATCTTCCGGGTCTTCCATAACATCAGTTATGAGAAGTGCCTAAACTTTTACCTGTAGTACAATTATAGCGAGAACGAACAGGCATTGGTGAGATAAATATAACTCAGTTATTCTCCTTCTATCACAACAAAAAGCAACAAACGCTGGGGAATAAGTATATATATTCTTGTTATCTGTTTAATTGAATATACAGAAGAAAACATCAGAAATAGAGACTGATTATAACCGAATATATAATTTTATAAAGCCGGTATTTGGATTGCATTTATCAGCCAGGTGGACCTCTAAAAAAGGAAATAAACACCAGAGATGTTTTTTAATGTTGTTGTTATATAGCTACATTACGATTAAAAGGTATCAAATAGCCAAATTAGATGCACCGATGTAAATGGTGCTATGACAAAATTAGGACTAACAATAGTGTTATACAGCTAGATTATGACTAACAATGGTGTTATATAGTAAGATTAGGACTTACAATAGTGCTACAAGAATATATAGCTAGATTAGGACGTACAATTTTACGGCGAAGATGGATGTGTTGGACCGAAAGGTGCAAATATCGCAATCAAGCTATAAATTAGCGAGACAAAGCATTCCGTACTCCTGACTACATCCTGCTACTTTCGAAGCCCTGTTCAGAGCTTGGTTTTGTTAGATTGAGAACGAACGCAGAAGAAGAAGAAGAACGACTTACAATAGAGCTACGAGCATATATAGCTAGATTAAGACTTACAATACTGCTATGAGCATATATAGTTAGATTAAGACTAACTGTTATGATAATATTATAACTAACAATGGTGTTCTCTGGCTGCAGTAGGAATAACATTAAAGTTATAGCTGGATTATGACTAACAATGGTGTTATGTAGTTAGATTATGAATATAAATTTTGCTACATAACTATATTAGGACGACAAATTGTGCAACATAAATAGATTAGGACGACAAATTGTGCAACATAAATAGATTAGGACGACAAATTGTGCTACATTACTAGATTAGGATGACAAATTGTGCAACATAACTAGATTAAGGCGACAAATTGTGCTACATCACTAGAAAAGGACGATAAATTGTGCAACATAACTAGATTATGACGACAAATTTTGCTACATAACTAAAATTGGGCAACAAATTGTGCTTTATAACTAGATTAGAACGACACATTGTTCTACATCACTAGATTAGGGTGACTAATTGTACAACATAACTAGATTAGGACGAAAAATTGTGCTACATAACTAAAATAGGGAAACAGATTGTGCTTTATAACAAGATTAGGACGACCATCTATACTTAATAACTATATTAGGACCACAAATTGTGCTTTATGACTAGATTAGTACGACAAATTGTTCTACATAACTAGATAGCACTACAAATGAGAAACGAAGAAATATTAAGTCAAAGAATAGAAAAAGAGAAACAGATACTTCCCAAGACACCCTACGTTTGGACATCATGTGCAGTGCACAAGAATACATTCAAGGCAAAGTTTCTAACAGTCACTCCAGCCCCGACAAACTAGTCCTGGAAAACGCTGCATGGAAAGACGGAAAGTGCTGACGTAGTTCCCTTGGATCTTGTGACGAGAAGAATCTACGTTTGGAAATCAACTGCTATTCGCAAAATAGAATTCACTAAATAGACTTCGAAGTGACATATCACGATGCAGGAAAAACCTAAAAAGATAGGGATACAGGGAGGATTAAACATACTAATGTAGAGCAACACAAGACCAAGGCCACGTGATGATCTGCTCAAACCTCCCGGAGACGGTATGGACGTCCTGCTGAGTGGCAACGACACGGCAATCCGTGTGGATGAATACTAAAAGAATGGTGCCTGACTCAGTGCCTGGAACACAGAAAGTAAGTAGGCCTACACATTGTGTTATCTAGCTATATGAATACAAATGGTGTTTTTTCTAGCTAGACAAGGAATACAAATGGTGTTTTTCTAGCTAGACTAGAAATACAATGTGTGTTATCTAGCTAGACTAGGATTACAAATGTTGCTTTCTGACTAGATTAGGATTTCAAATATGTTTTTTATTTTAGACTAGAAATGCAAATTGTGTTATCTAGCTTGACTTGGAATACAAATTTAGTTATCATTCTAGATTAGGACTGCAAGTGGTATTACATATCTAGATTACCATAAAATAGTATGTTACATGGCTAGAATCCAACTAAAACATGGAGGCATAGAGAATATTTTGACAGTTTTTAATTGACAGTGCAATTAAAAATCAGAGATTGTGTAGAACTTTGGTCATCGTCTCCCTGTCAGCGATAACTCAACGTTTATCCTTTGAATCTGAAAATAGATTTATGTCAAAAATTGAAGAGACATAAAAAACAGAAGAATTATGTATGAATATACATGTGAGGAAGATCGATATAAAAATTATGTGTAGACAATTAATTTTGATGATAAGATGACAGTAATACAAACTGAATTGGATGAACGATTTTGTGCAGCAGCCCACGGTAGTAAAAATGAGATTGGATGAATTGTTTGTTTGTTTGTTTGTTTGTTTTTTGCATCAGCTGAGGATATTCAAAACTGGATTGAATGCACAATTTTATGTAGAAACCGACGATAATAAAAACTGGATTCGATGAAAGATTTTGTGGAGCAGCCGGTGATAGTAAAAACTGGATTTAATGAAAGGTTGTGTGTAGCAGCAGCCGATATTAGAAACTAGATTGGATGAACGACTTTGAGGAGCAGCTTTCTGTAGTCAACATTGAACTGAATGAAAGATTTTGTAAGTAGCTGACGATAGTGGAGATTACAAATGGAGGAAGATTTTGCAGGTAGACGAATATGCAAGAACTATTTTGCTTAAAGATTTAGATTTTCAGTGGTAAAAATTGACATTTTCTGAAATATTTCGGGCAAGTTGACGATAGTAACAATTCAATGTGGAGGCATATTTTTGAGGACTAGAGTAGGGGTAAAACTATACTGCAACATATTTTGAGATTAAGATGAAATTAGTCAAATTGAAATTGGATAAGAATTTAAAGAGTTGAAAGTGATTTTAAAAATCAGACGAAAAATTCAGAGTTCGATGATGATAATATGTACTATTGTGGAGAGAATATTTTAAATAGAAAGGAAGGCGATATCCAAACTATTTTGGATAAAAAGTTTTATAGTTAAAATGAAGATAGTAAAAACTTTGTTCAAGCACAATTTTGAAGTTTAGTTGAGAAAGGTCAGAAATACATTGGACAATTTTTATTTTTATGAGTAACAGGGTAATTCTAACAAGTAAATTGAGGAAACATTTCAGATGTTTCTTCTGTGAAAGATGATTTAGAAATAAAATTGTGACTGCAAAATGACGAGAATAAAAACTATACTGGATAGAAGATGATAAAATTTAGAGAATAAAAACTATACTGGATAAAAGATGATAAAATTGAGAGAATAAAAACTATACTGGATAGAAGATCATAAAATTGAGAGAATAAAAACTATACTGGATAGAAGATGATAAAATTGAGAGAATAAAAACTATACTGGATAGAAGATGATAAAATTGAGAGAATAAAAACTATACTGGATAGAAGATGATAAAATTGAGAGAATAAAAACTATACTGGATAGAAGATGATAAAATTGAGAGAATAAAAACTATACTGGATAGAAGATGATAAAATTGAGAGAATAAAAACTATACTGGATAGAAGATGATAAAATTGAGAGAATAAAAACTATACTGGATAGAAGATGATAAAATTGAGAGAATAAAAACTATACTGGATAGAAGATCATAAGATTGAGAGAATAAAAACTATACTGGATAGAAGATGATAAGATTGAGAGAATAAAAATTATACTTGATAGGATACTGCGATTGTAGGACAATGCGAATACAAACTATATATATCACAGAACACTGTGATTTTAGGATGATGAGAATAACAACTATACTTCATAGAACACTGTGAATTGTTAGGTGACAAAAATTAAAACTATACTGGATATAATATTGTGATTATAGGATGCCAAGAATAACAAATGTATTGGACAGAATATTGCTATTGTAAGATGTCCAGAATTAAAACTATGTTGGATATTATATTATGACTGTAAGATACCAAGAAAAACACCGATAGTGGATTGAATTTTGTGATTGTAAGATGCCAAAAACAAAAAACTATTGGATAGAATATAATTTGTCAAAAATGAAAGTTCTATTAAATAGCATATTATAAGATGAAGATACCGAAAAAAAACTTCACTGTTCTCTTTTTCTCAACATGAATTGCAAAATTATTGATACACTTATCTAGTCGCTTTATCAGTGCTCAAAACTTGCAGAATAGGAGTCCAACTTGTTTTCTTAGCCACAATTGCACTTTCCGTTCAATCTCTCCGTCATTCTCAAAACGTCTCTCTCGGAGGTGATATCATGTATTATGCTGTAAGCTAAACCATACGAACACATTGTTGCAGTTCATACACTGCATATCGTTACTCGCCTGTCAACTCGAATCGTCTCTCCTATACGCCACACAGATACTGTGTGGATTCAATGTTTAAAGGGCGACCAGGTAGGGCTTCATCACCAATTTTGGGACATCCTTGAGAAACTTTATTGATTCAGTTAGGTTCCGATTTATATGACAAGCACTTCTCATCGTAAATAGGAAACATTTTTTTCCAGTAGAACTTTTGTCCACATAAAAAGCACACCAGCACGCTGTTCTTTGATTGTACACTGTCAGCATGGTCATCATATTGTCTTTAAGCTGTGCACGTGCATGCGATACATAACGTCTGCTTCCTACAGCAATCACAAAGCTAGATGTTGCCACTATTTAATGGATCCTTTGAAACTAGAAACTACATTTTTCACATGCCCCATATCAGATTGTGACCTAATTATTAACTTGAACTCGTAAATTACCTTACCTGTCTATTAACCCTTTAAGCAATGGTTGACAATATATAGATCAACTTCTGAGTAGATTTTAAGTGCTGCGTTTGATAATATGCAGTATGCCTCGACTTGGTCTAGGCACCTTTTTTTGGCTCTGGCATGACTTGTTGATGGGAAGTGTTGAAGTATGAAATAAACAATAGAACCAAGGAAGAGCAAATCAACCACATTATAAACAATTATAAAGTGAAAAAAACATTAAACTTTTCAGTAACCTACAATTGATTGTACTTGCCTACAGTGGAATGCGGAGGGAGTCATTAACAAAAAACTTTCCCTAACACATCACCTGCATGAAGGTAAGATTGACGTGGCATGTATCCAGGAAACGCACCTCAACAATAATCATAAATTCTCAATCAGAGGATACCAGACCTTCCGTCTCGATAGAGAAGGCCACAAAAGAGGGGTCCTGATACTCACCAGAAACTGCATACCGAGTAGCGAGGTATCTGTCAATCACACCGGACAAGCAGAAATTGTAGGAGTTGACATAATGGCTCAAGAGACGCAGCTCCGCATTTTCAATCTGTACGGACCACCAAATAGAGACCTATCGCTCTCGAGTATGGAGGTCAGAGACTCCAACTGCATAGTAGTTGGAGATTTCAACAGCCACTCGGAGAGATGGGGATACTCTGAAACAGACAGCAGAGGCGACGAAGTGGAAGATTGGGAGATAGACGCAAATCTCTCCCTAATCAATAGGCCTGAGGATAGCCCTAGCTTCTATTCAAGAACATGGCATACCACCTCGACTCCAGATTTGGCCTTCTCCACACAGGACATACACCATAAAATAGACCGCCAGGTGCTAAACCAACTGGCAGGTAGCGACCACAGGCCGATCAGGCTAACCATTGAAAGGAAGAAGGCCCACAGGAAACAAAACCGCTCCCACGTTGGAATTACAAACGAGCCGACTGGGACAGATTTGCAATCCTGACAGATGGGCTGTGCGAAACCATCAACACACGAAACAACAAAAATGAAGCCCATGGTGAAAAGCCTAAGCAAGGCAATAATGCAAGCCGCCACTGAAATCATCCCAAGAGGAGCTAGGAAAAACTATAAACCCTACTGGAATGATGAGTTGCAGAAAGCGGAAGATACAGTAAGAAATGCTAGGAACATGGCAGAGCGAGAACAATCCATGGAGGCAAACATCGCCCTCAAAGCCGCCACGGCGAATTACAAAAAAACTCTCAAGCAAACAGCAAGAGAAAGCTGGAAAAATCAAACGGAAAGCCTAAACCTGGACAAAGACGGGAACAAGCTATGGAAGCTAGTCAAAGCCCTGAACGACGAAACCCCGTCAAACAAACATATCACCATCAAGCAGGGCGAGAACTTGATCACAGGTAAGAAAGCCGCAAACGCTTTTGTCGATCACTATGCCAGAGCAAACCACATCGAGGTCCCTGCAGATAAGCATTTAGACATTAGCGAAGAGCTAAAGGGGAACGACAACATAAATATGGCACCTGAAGAGCATATGATGGCCAAATTAACAATGCGCGAAATGGAAGAGGCTATGAGAACATTAATAGAAAAGGAAATCTCCTGGAAAATACGGGATAACAAACGAAATGCTGATGGGGCTGGGCCAAACAGCGAAGAGGAAACTGCTATCGGTCCTGAACCAAAGCTGGAAAAGGGGAATTGTACCCCAGGCATGGAAAGACGCAATACTGGTACCAGTACCAAAAACAGGAAAAGACAAAACAGATCCAAATGGATACAGGCCCATCAGCCTACTGAGCTGTGTCGGCAAGCTGATGGAACGTATGATAAACACCAGACTGATGTGGCATCTGGAAGAAAAACGAATACTAATTCCACAGCAAGCCGGCTTTAGACAGCACAGATCAATTGAGGACCAGGTCATCCTCATAGCCCAGGAATTAGAAGATGCCTACCAGGCACAGAAACACACAATAGCTGTTTGGGTGGATCTGGAAAAGGCATTTGACAAAGTCTGGAAAGACGGACTTATAGTCAAGCTAAGAAGAAGTGACCTTTGTGGGAAAATGTACAAATGGATCAACTACTACATCAAACAAAGAACGGCCAGAGTCCAAGTACAAGGGCAGATGAACAAAAAGGTGACACTCGAGCAGAGAGTACCCCAAGGGGGAGTACTGTCACCCACACTCTTCCTGGTGTATATAAACGACATTACAGAGAATATACCAAGGAGAGTCCATAGCTTAATGTTTGCAGACGATCTGGCTATGTGGACCTCTGAAAAGAATCTCACCATAGCAAGAAATCGGATGCAGACGGCCCTAACATCGCTGGAAGAGTGGGCGAAATCATGGCTGCTCAAATTAAACGAGGAGAAAACCACATGCACAATATTCTCGCTTTCATTAAAACCCCAAAATACCAAATTAAGTCTAAATGGCAAATTCCTGCAGCCAAACGACAACCCAACCTATCTGGGAGTCACATTTGATCAGCGCATGACATGGACAACAGCAGCGAAGGCGAACTTCGATAAAGTTAGCAAACTTGAAAACCAAGCCATGAGAGTTATAAATGGAGGCATGAAGTCAACGCCAATTGTAGAACTTGAAAAGATTACAAAACTGCAATCCATGACCGATAGAAGAGACTGCAGAGCCCAGCTGCAGGCAGAGAAACTCCGAAGAATGACTGACCATCCAATGCACCAGAGACTAAACAATTTGGGAAATGGGAAACTAAAGCGGAGAAACTTTGCAGAAATAGCCAAAGCTAAGATGCACGAAGATCCCATAAACGCACTAACAACACCAAAACCCATCACTACTGTACGAAAACCTACCTGGAGGCAGGATATATATCCAGAGGTGGTAGAAAATATACCAGGTATTGGAAACAAAAACTGCCAGACTGAAAAAGAAAGGAGAGATACTACCCTAAGCTTCATATCGAAAAGCTACCCAAGCATGGACTGGACCCATGCATACACCGACGGTTCTGTAACAAACACTACACAGAACGGAGGGGCAGGAGCATCCCTGAACCTACCAAATGGCAGACAAATAACACTGTCATTCGCTACTGGTAAGTACACAAGCAATTTCAGAGCGGAGGCAGAGGCACTGAGGGCGGCAGTGGAAGAAATGGTGACACAAAATGAAAATGAAAGCCATATAGTCCTGCTTACAGTTGCTCTCGCCGTAGTCACAGCGCTAAAAAGCATGAAAAACACTGAGCTTAATGACTTAAGAGCAGCACTCTGCAAACTGTGCCAGCAGACCGCACCAAAAATGGTGGTGGTACAGTGGGTCCCATCACACTGCAACATCCAAGGCAACGAGGAGGCAGACAGACTGGCAAAAGAAGGTGCAATACTACCACAAACAGATACTAGTATGACGTACGAAGAGACAAAACAGCTTATCAAAGCCAGATACATGACCAAATGGGAAACCGAACATAGTGGTTACACGAAAAACGATGCCTATTACCAGTTGAACCGAAGAGAGCAGGTCGTTGTCTTCAGACTTCGCACTGGCCACAATAGACTGAGGTACCACCTATTTAACAAATTGAAGATAGGTGGTACCGATGAATGCCCGTGCGGTACTGGCAAAATGACCGCTGAACATCTGCTGCAGAACTGCCCGAGATACGAGGATCAGAGAGAGCAGATGTGGCCATCACCAGTGGAACTACAAGACAAGCTCTATGGCAGTGGCGACAGCCTCAGGATGACCGCCGCTTTTTTCGAAAAAATAATGGTTACTGTCTGACTGCTTTCGAAGAAGAAGAAGAAGAAGAAGAAGATTGTACTTGCTTTTTAAACAATATTCAATGTTAAGTATACAATATTTAATTACCTATTGATCGATCGTAGAAGAACTAAAACCGACAATCTACATTACAAATAGAAGTCTTCGTTCGAGAAAAAGCGCAACTCATATTAGACACGTAAACGATTTAAATATTGCAATCCAAAATCAATTTAGATTTCTTTTTTAAAAAAAAAGAAAATGTGGAAAAGTTTCCACTCTTGAAAACAGAGAGTGCGGAGCAGACGGGTCCATATATTCATTTCAACTAGAACAGCCTTTATTTTTACTTAAACAACATTTAGAAATTATCGTAGTAATAATAATAGTAATATGTTTTTAGAGTCTATGTTTAACTGAGTTGAGTATTTTACTATTGTATGAGTTATAACCATGTATCTACACTACGACATAACTTCAATACAGAGAAACATAGTAACACTGTCCTGACCATGAAACAAAATAATATCATTTTTTTACATGGATAATTGTTACATAATTTCAACAACCGAAAAATAACTCTTAAACTAAATAATCATAATATATGTACTAAACTACCACAGAAGCTATAAGCAAATGATAATGATCACACTGCTGTAAACTACATAAAACCCAAATCCTACATCTAATATCACATAAATCCTAAACTTCACATATTTCAATTGTATTATACATCAATGGTTTTTTTTCTAAGTCGTCTCCCAGAGTGTCTACGTTGTTGATGACCTGTCGTTCCTGTCAGGGCTGATGCTTTCATGCTGTCAATCATCTCAACTTGAATTACCACATTCACCAAACAAAGACCTGTCGCTCTGGAGTATGGAAGTCAAGGACTCCAGCTGCATAGTAGTTGGAGACTTCAACAGCTTCTCGGAGAGATGGGGATACTCGGACACAGAAAACAGAGGTGATAAAGTGGCACACTGGGAGATAGACACAAATCTCTCATCAATAGGCCAGAGGATAGTCCTAACTTCTATTCTAGAACATGCATACTACCTCTACTCCAGACTTGGCCTTTTTCACGGTGGATATTCACCACAAAATAGAAAGCGAAGTTGCTCAATCAATTGGCAGGTAGCGACCACAGGCCAATTAGGCTAGAAGTTGATGTGGAAGTAGGCCCACAGGAAACAAAACCGCTCCCACGTTGGAACTATAAACGAGCCGACTGGGACAGATTTGCAATCTTGACAGATGGGCTGTGTGAAACCATCAACACACGGAATAACAACATGAAACCCATTGTGGAAAGCCTAAGCAAAGCAATAATGCAGGCAGCCACCGAACCATCCTAACAGGGGAAAGGAAAAACTTCAAGCCTTATTGGAATGACGAATTGCAGAAAGTTGAAGACGAAATCTCAAATGCTAGGAACATAGCAGAGAGAGAACAATCTATAGAGGCAAATATCGCCCTCAAAGCCACCACAGCGAAATACAATTACACTATAAACCAAATAACAAGAGACAGCTGGAAAAACAAAACAGAAAGCCTTAATTTAGACAAAGACGGGAACTTCTTCTTCTTCTTCTTCGTACGCAGTCAGACAGTAATCATTATTTTTACGAAAAAAGCGGCGGTCATCCTGAGGCTGTCGCTACTGCCATAGAACTTTTCTTGCAATTCCACTGGTGATGGCCACATCTGCTCTCTCTGATCCTCGTATGTCGGGCAGTTCTGCAGCAGATGTTCAGCGGTCATTTTACCAGTACCGCACGGGCATTCTTCGGTACCACCTATCTTCAATTTGTTGAATAGGTGGTACCTCAGTCTATTGTGGCCAGTGCGAAGTCTGAAGACAACGACCTGCTCTCTTCGGTTCAACTGGTAATAGGCATCGTTTTTGGTGTAACCAGTATGTTCGGTTTCTCATTTGGTCATGTCTGTGGCTTTGATAAGCCGTTTTGACTCTTCGTACGTCATACTAGTATCTGTTTGTGGTAGTCTTGCACCTTCTTTTGCCAGTCTGTCTGCCTCCTCGTTGCCTTGGATGTTGCAGTGTGATGGGACCCACTGCACCACTACCCTTTTTGGTGCGGACTGCTGGCACAGTTTGCAGAGTGCTGCTCTTAAGTCATTAAGCTCAGTGTTTTTCTGGCTTTTTAGCGCTGTGACTACGGCGAGAGCATCTGTAAGCAGGACTATATGGCTTTCATTTTCATTGTGTGTCACCATTTCTTCCACTGCCGCCCTCAGTGCCTCTGCCTCCGCTCTGAAATTGCTTGTGTACTTACCAGTAGCGAATGACAGTGTTATTTGTCTGCCATTTGGTAGGTTCAGAAATGCTCCTGCCCCTCCGTTCTGTGTAGTTTTTGTTACAGAACCGTCGGTGTATGCATGGGTCCAGTCCATGCTTGGGTAGCTTTTCGTTATGAAGCTTAGGGTAGTATCTCTCCTTTCTTTTTCAGTCTGGCAGTTTTTGTTTGCAATACCTGGTATATTTTCTACCACCTCTGAAAATATATCCTGCCTCCAGGTAGGTTTTCGTACAGTAGTGATGGGTTTTGGTGTTGTTAGTGCGTTTATGGGATCTTCGTGCATCTTTGCTTTGGCTATTTCTGCAAAGTTTCTCCGCTTTAGTTTCCCATTTGCCAAATTGTTTAGTCTCTGGTGCATTGGATGGTCAGTCAGTCTTCGGAGTTTCTCTGACTGCAGCTGGGCTCTGCAGTCTCTTCTATCGGTCATGGGTTGCAGTTTTGTAAACTTTTCAAGTTCTACAATTGGCGTTGACTTCATGCCTCCTGTTATAATTCTCATGGCTTGGTTTTGAAGTTTGCTAACTTTATCGAAGTTCGCCTTTGCTGCTGTTGTTCATGCCGCAATGCCATACTCGAGAACTGGTCTCACTCTTCCAGTGTACAGTTTCTTTAGTATGCCTTCGTCTGCTCCCCAGCTTGTGCCAGCAAGTTTCCTCATGATTGCCATTCTTTCTCTGGCTCTCATTCGGTTTTTCTCAATCTGACTTTTCCATGTCATGCGCCGATCAAATGTGACTCCCAGATAGGTTGGGTTGTCGTTTGGCTGCAGGAATTTGCCATTTAGATTTAATTTGGTATTTTGGGGTTATAATGAAAGCGAGAATATTGTGCATGTGGTTTTTTCCTCGTTTATTTTGACCAGCCATGAGTTCGCCCACTCTTCAAGCGATGTTAGGGCCGTCTGCATCCGATTTCTTGCTATGGTGAGATTCTTTTCAGAGGTCCACATAGCCAGATCGTCTGCAAACATTGAGCTGTGGACTCTTCTTGGTATATTCTCTGTAATATCGTTTATATATACCAAGAATAGCATTATTGCCTTGCTTAGGCTCTCCACCATGGGCTTCATTTTGGTGTTTCGTGTGTTGATGGTTTCACACAGCCCATCTGTCAGGATTGCAAATCTGTCCCAGTCGGCTCGTTTGTAAATCCAACGTGGGAGCGGTTTTGTTTCCTGTGGGCCTACTTCCATGTCAATGGTTAGCCTGATCGGCCTGTGGTCGCTACCTGCCAGTTGGTTTAGCACCTGGCGGTCTATTTTATAGTGTATGTCCTGTGTGGAGAAGGCCAAATCTGGAGTCGAGGTGGTATGCCATGTTCTTGAGTAGAAGCTAGGGCTATCCTCCGGCCTATTGATTAGGGAGAGATTTGCATCTATCTCCCAATCTTCCACTTCGTCACCTCTACTGTCTGTGTCAGAGTATCCCCATCTCTCCGAGTGGCTGTTGAAATCTCCAACTACTATGCAGTTGGAGTCTCTGACCTCCATACTCGAGAGCGATAAGTCTCTGTTTGGTGGTCCGTACAGGTTGAAAATGCGGAGCTTCGTCTCTTTTGCCATTATGTCAACTCCTACAATTTCTGCTTGTCCGGTGTGATTGACAGGTACCGCGCTACTCGGTATGCAGTTTCTGGTCAGTATCAGGACCCCTCCTTTGTGGCCTTCTCTATCTAGACGGAAGGTCTGATATCCTCTGATTGAGAATTTATGGTTATTGTTGAGGTGCGTTTCCTGGATACATGCCACGTCAATCTTACCTTCATGCAGGTGGTGTGTTAGGGAAAGTTTTTTGTTAATGACTCCCTCCGCATTCCACTGTAGTATTTTGAGGGTCTTGAGGTTTTGGCCAATAGACGTTTCCCCATAGCCATGTGCCTTGACTCCACGACACATGGGTGGGTGACCACCAGTAGTCAAGGGTGGGCCCCTTCGAGGCGTGGGGCCCGGCGCTATCGCTGCCTGGCGGGTCTCCTCAGGATGAGCGCCATACGTTTTTCGGTTAGGTTGTACTGCCATCATACTATGATTTACGTTGCACTGTTTTGTTAGGCTTGCGGCCCCGTGCATCCGATTTCAACAGGCGTTTCTGTAGGGATGCCCTCCTTAGCCTTTGGCTGTCCCCAGCCTATCTGCAAGGCAGCAGTTGTTTACGATCAGAGTTTTCTCTCTTATGGAAGTTGTCTTACCAGACTATCGAGTCTTCACTACTCGTGTCTATAGGGTGCAATGATGATATGTGATGATATATGAGATGGACTGGTTTACCCGGAAGAGAGGCAGTCCAGTGTGTCTGTATCCCAGGATCGTCACGTCCTGCCAGAAGCGTAGCATTTGCATGTGAGTGGGGTATCTCTTTTTCCCTTTATTTTCTTGGCTTCTATGCAGGGATGGTACGCCTAGCATTCCCCGCCACCTGGGGTGTTGACACAGTGGGGCAGGTGTGCAATGTCCGCTGGTCTGCATCTCTTCTGCGTCCAGTATGATAGTTATGTGGCTGATAACGTACAGAGGTAGATATCGTAGCCGGAGTGCATTCAGCCAGGGGACAAGCCTGGTAATGTCACAGAGATGTTGTTCGCTTGATGTGCAGACAACTCTCATGGTCAGTGGTTGAGTCTTGACAGTTCACAGTGAGGTGGCTGCTCTACTGTTTTCGACACCCCGACCAGGTACTAAGTCTTTGGTTGGTGTTTTCGCACCCCAACGCCGTATAGGGTGAGTATCAAGCAGTTGTCCGCCCGCTTTGGTTTTGCGGACGGCAAAGACCTCTCACTGTGGCTCTACCTGATAGGGCTGGGGAGCAAAGCCCCAGGTCCCGAGCATGTAGGAGCCTCCCATTGCAGTGGTGCTGAGATTTTGGGCGGGATTGCAGCTTACAAGGGTTCGGCCGCAATCCCTCACATGGTAGCCTCGCGCCCTTGGCTTATCAGCCTGGTACGTGAACCAAAGTGTCTGCGGCTCCTCTCGATTTGAGCTGGTTTTCCGTAGCAACGCCCTGTCATTTGTAGGGTAAAACTGACCTGTCTTCAGATGATCTATTTCCAGCACCCGTTCACTATTTGGTCAGACGAATTTATTGAGGGCTTTTGTTTGTCAATGACCAGGTATTTGAAATCTGCGGTTTCTGCGGAGTTAAACACGATTTCCGTTGCGTTCTTTCATTTGAGTGTTTGAGAGCTGACTTGTCATCCGTGAGTCTAATACCAGCGTACGTTCATTATTAGACCCAAACGGCAGTGCTCTCGATTTGTCAAATGTTCTACAGTATTGGCGTGTTCATTCAAATTAAGCCGCAGGTTCCACACCTGGTGGTGCCCTTCCGTCAATTCCCTTAGCGAGACAATCAAGTTTCTTAGGGGGTAGCCCCAGATTTTCGAGGGTCTAATTCCAGCACATGTTCTTTATTAGACCCCACGAAGGTGTACTTTTTGATAGTCATTCTGCAGTATTGGCGTGTTAAATTAACTTAGGTCTCAGGCTCCACTCCTGATAGTGCTCTTCCGTCAATTCCTTTATCAGACACTGGATGCAGACAAAACCGGGCCACAGGGGGCATAACCCCAGAATTCTGGGGGTCTAAGTCCAGCACCAGTTCAATATTAGACCCCAGAAGAGTGGTCTCGGCATGTCAATCCTTTCAGTGTTGGCCGTGTTGAGTCAAATTAAGCCGCAGGCTCCACTCCTGGTGGTGCCCTTCCGTCAATTCCTTTAAGTTTCAGCTTTGCAACCATACTTCCCTCGGAACCCAAACACTTTGGTTTCCCGGAAGCTGCCCGCAGAGTCATCGAAGCAACTCCTGCGGATCGCTAGTCGGCATCGTTTATGGTCAGAACTACGACGGTATCTGATCGTCTTCGCGCCTCTGACTTTCGTTCTTGATTAATGAAAACATTCTTGACAAATGCTTTCGCAGTAGCTCGTCTTGCGGCGATCCAAGAATTTCACCTCTAACGCCGCAATACGAATGCCCCCGTTTGTCCCTGTTAATCATTACCTCCAGTTCCGAAAACCAACAAAATAGAACCGAGGTCCTATTCCATTATTCCATGCACCATTATTCAGGCAGCCGAGGCCTGCTTTGAACACTCTAATTTTTTCAAAGTAAACGCGCCGGCCACCCAGGACGCTCAGCGAAGAGCACCCGTGGGAGAGAGCCGGCAGACGGTAGGGCAGGAAACAACGGGCAGTGAACCGGCGCGAGCCGGACCGCCCGCCTGCGCCTTAGATCCAACTACGAGCTTTTTAACTGCAACAACTTTAATATACGCTATTGGAGCTGGAATTACCGCGGCTGCTGGCACCAGACTTGCCCTCCAATAGATCCTCGTTAAAGGGTTTAAAGTGTACTCATTCCAATTACGGGGCCTCGAAAGAGTCCCGTATTGTTATTTTTCGTCACTACCTCTCCGTGCCGGGAGTGGGTAAGTTGCGCGCCTGCTGCCTTCCTTGGATGTGGTAGCCGTTTCTCATGCTCCCTCTCCGGAATCGAACCCTGATTCCCCGTTACCCGTTACAAACATGGTAGGCATGTCACGTACCATCGACATTTGATAGGGCAGACATTTGAAAGATGCGTCGCCGGCACATGAGGCCATGCGATCAGCACAAAGTTATCCAGAGTCACCAGTGGGGACGCCGCAACCCCGCGAGGGGAAACGACGATTGGTTTTGAACTAATAAAAGCGCTCTTTCCGCGAGGGTCGGAGCTTGGTAAGCATGTATTAGCTCTAGAATTGCCACAGTTATCCAAGTAGGATCGTGTCATCTAAGGAACCTCGACTGATTTAATGAGCCATTCGCGGTTTCACCGTGAGACAGTGTGAACTTAGACATGCATGGCTTAATCTTTGAGACAAGCATATGACTACTGGCAGGATCAACCAGATATCTGTCGGAGACGTACTGTGTACAGCACACACACACACACACCGGTCGGCGGAGGAAGGGTGTGTTTTTGTAAAAGGCCTCGCTGGGACGACGGCCGCAGGGACCGACTGACGGGACGGACGGACGGTTTGTTCCACCCGTCCCTCACTCCGTCGACCTAGGACCGCCTGACAGGGGCCTCCCACACGCACCAGACGACCGACCGACCGGGCTCGCTCGAGGAGGGATGGCAGCGCTCTGTGCAGAATGGATCCCAACGACCTCGGCGATGAATTTCACTGGGACTGGAGACAATTTGGCCTGCCGGCCTGCCCTCGGGGGCAACGATTCCTGCTTTCCATTTGCCGGTCACAAGCTCTTTGCGAGAGTCGGACCACCAGCGAGACGTACTGTCGAGCTCTGCTATAAGCCTTAGATAAATCACCACGGACGGACCACGTTTCCTGATACGGACCAGACTAGCGCACCTCGGTGGAGGAGCCACTACCACAAACCGCACCCAATTCGCACTACGGGGAAAGGCAGGCGAGCGTTTTCCGCAAGCCCGCGCTATCGCTCCGCCTGGCGGGACTGAGATCGCTTTACGAACACTGGTTGAAATTGAGTCGCCGCGGCGAGACAACTACCCCAGATCCTTGGTGTATATGAATAACATCACTGAGAATATACCAAGAAGAGTCTACAGCTCAATGTTTGCAGACGATCTGGCTATGTGGACCTCTGAAAAGAATCTCTCCATAGCAAGCAATCGGATGCGGCAGGCCCTAACATCGCTGGAGGAGTGGGCGAACTCATGGCTGGTCAAAATAAATGAGAAAAACAACATGTACGATATTCTCGCTTTCAAACAAACTCCAAAACACTAAAATAAGTCTTAACCGCAAATATCCTGCCGCCAAACGACAACCGAAACTACCTGGGAGTCACATTTGATCGGAGCATGACATGGAAAAGTCAGATCGAGAGAAACCGAATGAGAGTCAGAGAAAGAATGGCAATCATGAGGAAACTTGCTGGCACAAGCTGGGGAACAGACGAAAGTATACTAAAGAAACTGTACACTGGAAGAGTGAGACCAGTTCTCGAGTATGGCATTGCGGCATGGACAACAGCAGCAAAGGCGAACTTTGACAAAATTAGCAAACTCCAAAACCAAGCCATGAGAGTTATAACAGGAGGTATGAAGTCAACGCCAATTGTAGAACTGGAAAAGATTACGAATCTGCAATCCATGAAGAGACTGGAAAGCCTAGCAGCAAGCACAAAAACTTTGCAGAAATAGCCAAAGCAAAGATGAACGAAGACCCTATGAACGCATTAACAACATTAAAGCCCATCCCTACTGTACGCAAACCTACCTGGAGGCAGCATATATTTCCAGAGGCGATAGAAAATATACCAGTTATTGTAAACAAGAACAGCCAGACTGAAAAAGAAAGAAGAGACAAAACCCTGAGGTACATAACGAAAAACTACCCAAGCATGGACTGGACCTATGCATATAAACACAACACAGAACGGAGGGGCAGGGGTATTCCTGAGCTTACCAAATGGTAGAAAAATAACACCGTCAGTGGCAGCTGGAAAATACACGACCAATTTCAAAGCGGAGGCAGAGGCACTGAGGGCTACAGTAGAAGAAATGACGACAGGTAAAAGAAATGAAAGCCATATAGTCCTGCTTACAGATGCCCTGGCCGTAGTCACAGCACTAAAAAGCGAAAAAAATACTGAGCTTAATGATTTAAGAGCAGTACTCTGTCAACTATGCCAGCATTCCGGACCAAAAAGAGTAGTGGTAAAGTGGGTTCCATCCCACTGTAACATGCAAGGCAACGAGGAGGCAGACAGACTGGCTAAAGAAGGTGCAAGGCTACCACAACCATATCCTAGTGTGACATACGAAGAGTCAAAAAGGCTTATTAGAGCTAGATACATGAACAAATGGGAAACAGAACATACTGGCTACACAACAAACGATACATATAACCAGTTGAACAGAAGAGAGCAGGTCGTGGTCTTCAGACTTCGCACTGGCCACAATAGACTGAGGTACCACCTATTTAACAAATTGAAGATAGGTGGCACTGACGAATACTCGTGTGGTACCGGGAAAATTTGCTGCAAAACTGCCCAACATACGAGGATCAGAGAAAGTAGATGTGACAATCACCAGTGGCAACACTAGACAAGATCTATGGCAGTGTCGACAGCCTCAGGATGACTGCTGCTTGTTTAGAAAAAATACAGGTTGACGTCTGACAGCGTACGAAGAAGAAGAACAAGAAGAAGAAGAAGAAGAAGAAGAAGAAGAAGAATTACAACATGAGTTATGTTTCACTTACGACTCTCAAGTGTTTGAGACATATCGTTTTGGTGCCCGTATTACACGTATGTCGAACAATTTCGTTGTCTGAGGACTCAAGAGGAGGACCTCTTTTCAAGCTCACGCAACTTTGGGATCGCAGTCACTTGGATTAGCTGAATCCTAAATCCTGCCGAACTCTTGTACTACTGCATTCACAGTGTACAACTGGGATCACATTCTCTAGGATTCTATGAATCCTAAATCCTGCCAAACTCTTGTACTACTGGATTCACAGCGTACAACTGGGATCACATTCTCTAGGATTCGCTGAATCCTAAATCCTGCGAAACGCTTGTGCTACTGGATTCACAGTGTACAACTGGAATCATATTCTCTAGGATTCTATGAATCCTAAATCCTGCCAAACTCTTGTGCTACTGGATTCACAGCGTACAACTGGGATCACATTCTCTAGGATTCGCTGAATCCTAAATCCTGCCAAACTCTTGTGCTACTGGATTCACAGCGTACAACTGGGATCACATTCTCTAGGATTCGCTGAATCCTAAATCCTGCCAAACTCTTGTGCTACTGGATTCACAGTGTACAACTGGGATCACATTCTCTAGGATTCTATGAATCCTAAATCCTGCCAAACTCTTGTACTACTGGATTCACAGTGTACAACTGGGATCACATTCTCTAGAATTCTATGAATCCTAAAACATGCCAAACTCTTGTACTACTGGATTCACAGTGTACAACTGGGATCACAGTCCCTAGGAATCGTTGAATCCTAAATCGTGCCGAACTCTCGTACCACTGGGATCTCGAAGGGCCAACGTTGTTCCACAGATGCCAAACGACTGTTTCTTTGTAGAACAGTCGGACTGTTTTCTAGATCCATTCAATTCGTACCGAGACGAATCTGATCACTCGATGTGATCATTTCTCTATTTCATTTTGTTCACAGGGTGTCCCACTCACACGAATGAGTAATAGTCCAGTGCCCTGTGTGTATCGTGAACGCTCTCTCTCTCTCTCTCTCACTCTCTCTCTCTCTTTCACTCTATTCCTATCTCTCTCTCCCTATCTCTCTCACTCACTCTCTCCCTATCTCTCTCTCTTTGCCTGCCTCGCATTGTCATTTATATTATTTCCATCTAGATTTAGAAACAAATGTGGCCGACCAGTGGTGTCTCATTGGTTGTACGAAACATTGGTGCTTGTCCCATTTCTGAACCAGCCTGTTGTGGACGTTCTATCTTCAATCAAAACCCCTATCGCTTAGGTCCGATGCTAGAATTGATCAAACCGACACCCACCCCTAAACTAGCCAATTTTCCCACTTTCGTTGTGAACCTTTACTTCTCGTTTTCTTTGTGGATCTAATGTGGAAACGGTGATTGACCCTTGCGTGACCTGCGTTTATCCAACACATTCAGGCAACCGTTATTTCTTATAGACTCCAGCCCAGTCTTCCCTGCCCTAAACACTCATGCTCCAGCGGGAACTGTCACATATAGTTAGTAATATTTGTCAATCGCAAGCGAAATGCGACAGCATCAGGCTTATTCTGCTAAATGTGTTCTCTTACAGCTGTAAAGGCCAATCCTGTAACTGCAGGCCCTACCATGTTCAAGGCACTCATGTGTATAGATATCGCAGATCACCACAACAAACAGGACATGAATGTAAAGAGCTGCATGCTTTGGTTGCTTCTGTGTTGTGAGGAATGATGGGATTAACATAAATAAATGCGGATCGAGCTTGTCAAGAGAAAAGAATCAGACTTCACCGACATGTTCATGCTATGGACCAAAAAGAAGACAAAAGAAAGGCAGACGTTATACAAGATGACCGGTGACGGCATGAGCTAGTGGTTAAGCGGCCCAGCTCACAATCGGGAGGTGCTGGGTTTTATCCCCATAACAGCATCGGTCGTTACCCTGCAGAAGCAAAGCCTTAGAAAATGCAGAAGGAAGCAGACCCTTACATAAAATGGATACTGAAGTCGGGTGCACTGGGCCGATAGGCGAAAAATAAAAACCACAGTGCAACGCACACCGCCTTGGGGATTGGAGAAATAAGGCGAACGCATAAAAAAAAAAATACAAGTTGACAAATAATCCGAGACACCAAAATGACGTCATGAAATGAAGCTGAGACACAATACAGAAAATGACTGCTGATTTAGAAGTCATAAGGCCTGATTCCTGATAGTTAAAAGACATTGTTCAAGGATCTTCTCGTAATCTGAAGAAAATGATATCAATTAAAGAAAAGACCCCAACAAATGTAAGAGGGCACAGAAAATGTTTGAGAATGAATGATAGAAATGAAATTGAAAAATATGATTAATAATTTTTCTTTAATAATTCTAAGCAGAGAGAGAGAGAGACAGGGAGAGAGAGAGAGAGAGAGAGAGAGACATATATTAAACAATAAATATTTATATATATACATATATATATATACATATATATATATATATATATATATATATATATATATATATATATATATATGTATATATATATATATTGCAGTCAAAGATTGTGTTCCTAGTCAGCCGAAAGATGCAAGCACTAAAATCCGTGTTACGGTAATTACGTTGCCAGAGTAGCAATACTTAATGCTCAATTCTAAAATGCTCTGTGTTTTATGAAGAAAGCATTTGATCAAAATTATGAGCAATGAAGACATGGGAAATGGAAAATAGTAAATAGTCAGGAAACGGGTAATGGCGAGAGCAACCGTTGGAAAGATAAATAGGATTATCAATCGGTATTCATTAAGTGATTGTGGTAAATTCAAAAGTTAGATTGGAATTTCGAGGACATTTTGAAATGTCGTAACGTACTCATATGAAAACTCGTTGGCTGAAATATAACAGCGAATATTATCAATACAAGTAAAAATATCAGTCCCATACTCGTAGGAAATATCAATGTAGTACTAGTGCTACATATATATAAAATGCAGAAGATAAAAATGTCGAATTGAACTTATATAATTAATGAAAGTTCAATTCCTGATGGGTCATCTTCTTAGTCGTTTAGGTCATGTTAAAAATGTTTTTGTGTTCATTTGTTTTGTTAGACATTCAGTATTAAATATCTTAAACTGACTTTCAACACGGTAGTGCTCGACAGAGAGCTTTCATTTTTAACCGAACTAATAGTACCAATGCAGACTACATGCTCACAGACAATTAAGCATTATGGTTTCTCTGTCCTTGCCATCTTTTAATTCGACAGGATTAAGGCACGACTTTTCACCACACTTTATTTTCCTAACGCAGCACTCTGAAAAGTTAAAAAACATCTTTCAAAATGTGATTTTAATTATGTTATGTTTACTACACGCTTTTAGATGAGACATTTGTTTGTGTTTACGAGATCCATTAAACTTCTTAACTTAGCTTAACTTAACTTAACTTAACCTAGGTTAACTTAACATAACTTAACGTCTGTATACGACCAGTTACATTTGCATTACCCTGCTCTAAACGCTATGCGCATCCAAAATATTCTTAAATGTAATAATTGTCTCTGCCTCCACTACCTCCAAGGGCAATGCAGTCAAGCATTGACCACTCTCTGACTAAAAAGATATTTCCTAATATCCAATTTGCACCTGAACGACGAAACCCCGTCAAATAAACAAATTACTATCAAGCAGGGCGAGAACTTGATCACAGGTAAGAAAGCCGCAAACGCCTTTGTCGATCACTATGCCAGAGCAAACCACATCGAGGTCCCTGCAGATAAGCATACAGACATTAGCGAAGAGCTAAAGGGACACGAAAACATAAATACGGCTCCTGAAGAGCACATGATGGCCAAACTAACAATGCGCGAAATGGAAGAGGCTATGAGAACACTAAAGAAAAGGAAATCTCCCGGAAAAGACGGGATAACAAACGAAATGCTGATGGGGCTGGGCCAAACAGCGAAGAAGAAACTGCTATCGGTCCTGAACCAAAGCTGGAAAAGGGGAATTGTACCACAGGCATGGAAAGACGCAATACTGGTACCAGTACCAAAAACAGGAAAGGACAAAACAGATCAAAATGGATACAGGCCCATAAGCCTACTGAGCTGTGTCGGCAAGCTGATGGAACGGATGATAAACACCAGACTGATGTGGCATCTGGAAGAAAAACGAATACTAATTCCACAGCAAGCCGGCTTTAGACAGCCCAGATCCACTGAGGACCAAGTCATCCTCATAGCCCAGGAGATAGAAGATGCCTACCAGGCACAGAAACACACAGTAGCTGTTTGGGTGGATCTGGAAAAGGCATTTGACAAAGTCTGGAAGGATGGACTTAGAGTCAAGCTAAGAAGAAGTGATGTCTGTAGGCAGATGTACAAGTGCATCAAACACTACCTCAAACAAAGAACGGCCAGAGTCCAAGTACAAGGGCAGATGAGCAAAAAGGTGACACTCGAGCAGGGAGTACCCCAAGGGGGAGTACTGTCACCCACACTCTTCCTGGTATATATAAACGATATTACAGAGAATATACCAAGAAGAGTCCATAGCTCAATGTTTGCAGACGATCTGGCTATGTGGACCTCTGAAAAGAATCTCACCATAGCAAGAAATCGGATGCAGATGGCCCTAACATCGCTGGAAGAGTGGGCGAACTCATGGCTGGTCAAAATAAACGAGGAGAAAACCACATGCACAATATTCTCGCATTCATTAAAACCCCAAAGTACCAAATTAAGTCTAAATGGCAAAATCCTGCAGCCAAACGACAACCCAACCTATCTGGGAGTCACATTTGATCGGCGCATGACATGGAAAAGTCAGATTGAGAGAAACCGAATGAAAGCCAGAGAAAGAATGGCAATCATGAGGAAACTTGCTGGCACAAGCTGGGGAGCAGACGAAGGCATACTAAAGAAACTGTATACTGGAAGAGTGAGACCAGTTCTCGAGTATGGCATTGCGGCATGGACAACAGCAGCGAAGGCGAACTTCGATAAAGTTAACAAACTTCAAAACCAAGCCATGAGAATTATATCAGGTGGCATGAAGTCAACGCCAATTGTAGAACTTGAAAAGATTACAAAACTGCAATCCATGACCGATAGAAGAGACTGCAGAGCCCAGCTGCAGTCAGAGAAACTCCGAAGACTGACGGACCATCCAATGCACCAGAGACTAAACAATGTGGGAAATGGGAAACTAAAGCGGAGAAACTTTGCAGAAATAGCCAAAGCAAAGATGCACGAAGATCCCAAAAACGCACTAAGAACACCAAAACCCATCACTACTGTACGAAAACCTACCTGGAGGCAGGATATATTTCCAGAGGTGGTAGAAAATATACCAGGTATTGCAAACAAAAACTGCCAGACTGAAAAAGAAAGGAGAGATACTACCCTAAGCTTCATAACGAAAAGCTACCCAAGCATGGACTGGACCCATGCATACACCGACGGTTCTGTAACAAACACTACACAGAACGGAGGGGCAGGAGCATTCCTGAACCTACCAAATGGCAGACAAATAACACTGCCATTCGCTACTGGTAAGTACACAAGCAATTTCAGAGCGGAGGCAGAGGCACTGAGGGCGGCAGTGGAAGAAATGGTGACACACAGTGAAAATGAGAGCCATATAGTCCTGCTGACAGATGCTCTCGCCGTAGTCACAGCGCTAAAAAGCCAGAAAAACACTGAGCTTAATGACTTAAGAGCAGCACTCTGCAAACTGTGCCAGCAGTCTGCACCAAAAAGGGTAGTGGTACAGTGGGTTCCGTCACACTGCAACATCTAAGGCAACGAGGAGGCAGACAGACTGGCAAAAGAAGGTGCAAAACTACCACAAACAGATACCAGTATGACGTACGAAGAGTCAAAACGGCTTATCAAAACCAGATACATGACCAAATGGGAAACCGAACATACTGGTTACACCAAAAACGATGCCTATTACCAGTTGAACCGAAGAGAGCAGGTCGTTGTCTTCAGACTTCGCACTGGCCACAACAGACTGAGGTACCACCTATTCAACAAATTGAAGATAGGGTGTACCGACGAATGCCCGTGCGGTACTGGTAAAATGACCGCTGAACATCTGCTGCAGAACTGCCCGACATACGAGGATCAGAGAGAGCAGATGTGGCCATTACCAGTGGAACTGCAAGACAAGCTCTATGGCAGTGGCGAGAGCCTCAGGATGACCGCCGCTTTTTTCGAAAAAACAATGGTTACTGTCTGACTGCGTACGCAGAAGAAGAAGAAGACAATCTGGACCTTTCTTTACTTATTTTGTATCTGTGCTTTTTGTTCTCGTTGGTATTTTTTTTTGAAAAACATATTCTAGTCTAAATTGACCTTTCCTATGACTATCTTATAAACCTGTATTGTCAGCTCGAATTCTCTTCTTTACTAGACACTGTAGGCCAGTTTTTCTTAGTCTTTACTCATAACTGTAAATCTGCAATCCCGATATCAGTTGTGTCGCTCTTTTTTGTATCCTTTCTGGCATGTTTATATCCCTTCTACGATAATGACTCCACACTGTACTCCAATCTAAGACTTCTTCTTCTTCTTTTTCTTCGTACGCTGTCAGACGTCAACCTGAATTTTTTCGAAAAAATCAGTGGTCATCCTGAGGCTGTCGACACTGCCAGCAATCTAGGTCTAACTAATGCTTTATACAGTTTGACAATCACTTTCTTACTCCTATGGTTAACATAACTGGCTGCGAGTCTACATTTCTCTACTGTTTTGGATCATTATGGATGCCGCTAGACCACGGATTTGCCTGAAGTCCACACTAGTCGACGACTTACACTTGTGTTCACTGAAACGTGGTGTTGTTTTCCGTCTGGACTTGTTATTTCGTTCTTTTTTTGTGATTTCTTCCATCCGTTTATCCTGGTCTGGACGCCGGCTGAATGGCACTACGCTTATACCTGTGACGTATTTCACGGGTTAGTTCTGCCGGTTCACCTTCCCGAATTTGGCGTGTGGGAATTTTAGATGCTACTATGATGAGTTGAATACAGCTGGGGAGAGATGCCAGACCCACTCACACGCTGAGTGTTGTCCATACGACCTCTTGTGGTTATCGAAAAGGCACGACAAACTGCGTTAGATGCCATCCCACCTTTCTACCCTGCGGGTTACATGTTTACGGAAAGGCTTCGGTGGTAACCCTGAGGCAAAATCTGCATCCTATGCTATCTTCAGTCGTCTCGATGAATGTCTTGCCACTGGCAAAAGGTAGCTTAGGCTCTGTGAGTGAGGTTGACAAAAGGCGCAGTTTCTTCCTCACTTTAATCCAAATAACCGCGCAAGTCACCCATTTCAGCGGACACAGCAAGAGATACGACTGTCCACACGGCTGAACAAAGAGAGTGGTCTTCATCACTTGTGAGGGACAACTATCATTATGCCTAGCATTGCATTTGCCTTATTCACTGCTACCTAGATTTGCTCACTCACTTTATCTGTATACTCTATTATAACCCCTTGGTCCCTTTCCTTACCTTTCAAACAAATTTAACATAGATTATTGTGAGTGTTTAGGATAACCATTTAACACAAACAATTGTGTTTGTTTACAGAAACTATTTAACATTAATAATTCTGTATATTTACAATAACTATTTAACAGAAACAATTGTGTATGTTTACCATAATTACTTAACAGAAACAAGTGTATATGTTTACAATAAATATTTAGTAGAAACAATTGTGTGTTCATTACAAGCACTAAACGTAGATCACTATGTGTGTTTACAATAACCATTAAAAAATGTGTTGCAAACATAAAGGTCGCAGAGTAACATGCAGACCAGGAAACCTCTTCATACCTCTCCCCCTTCCCCCCCCCCACCCCACCCTCCGACGTCTAGCCACATAAGTGAAAGAAGATGATGCGATGATGATGATGATGATGAGAAGGCCATTATGAGAGATAGAAATAGGAATATAAATTATGTTAACCCATTCCATTTTCTAGTATCTTTGATGAGTCTAATTTTGCTCCCAGCCTCAGTTCAATTGTTGGATGTTTTAACAGCAATTTCAGAGCAGAGGCAGAGGCACTGAAGACTGCAGTAAAAGCAATGCTGAAAGACGAAAGCAATGAAAGCCAGATAGTCCTATTTACATATTCCCTG
The DNA here is from genome assembly GCA_036924085.1 of Ariolimax columbianus. Classification (NCBI taxonomy): domain Eukaryota; kingdom Metazoa; phylum Mollusca; class Gastropoda; order Stylommatophora; family Arionidae; genus Ariolimax; species Ariolimax columbianus. The sequence continues at coordinate 18,672,403 of JAVGWX010000010.1, read as the reverse complement.
GCAGTATTTACAGCTCTAAAAAGCCAGAAAAATACAGAACTTAATGATATAACAGCAGTACTCTGTCAATTATGCCAGCACTCCGCACCAAAAAGAGAAATGGTACAGTGGGTTCCATCCCACTGTAACATTCAAGGCAACGAGGAGGCAGACACACTGGCAAAAGAAGGTGCAAGATTACCACAACCAGATTCTACGAATACCTACGAAGAGTCCGAAAGGTTTATTAGGGCCAGATACATGGCCAAATGGGAAACAAAACATACTGGCTACACAAAAAATGATGCCTAATACCAGTTCAACAGTAGAGAGCAGGTCGTGGTCTTCAGACTCCGCACAGGCCACAACAGGCTGAGGTACCATTTATGCAATAAACTGAAGATAGGTGGCACTGACGAATGCACCTGTGGTAGAGGGAAAATGACCGCTGAACATCTGCTGCAAAACTGCCCGATATACGAGGACCAGAGAAAGCCCATGTGGCCATCACCAGTGCCAATACTAGACAAGCTCTATGGCAGTGTCGACAGCCTCAGGATGACAGCTGCTTTCTTCGAACAAATTCAAGTTGACGTCTGACAGCGTACGAAGAAGAAGAAGAAGAAGAAGAAGAAGAAGAAGAAGAAGAAGAAGAATGTTTTAACCTTGAATCAAGTGTTGACATTCTAGACCGATAGAGTTGGCTGGGTTTCTTCTTGCGGACAGATGAACAAAGTCAACAAGAAATCTCATAAAATCATGTGCGAGAGTGATAAGGTGGACCTGAAGGAGGCCCATATCAAAGGTCAAGGTTTGTGGGGAGATTCCAGTAAAAACTTGCGAAACCCGGTCATATTACTTACCAGATTGACATGGAAAAACCAGATAAAAAAAGCCAACAACAAAGCCAAGACCAAAATGGCGATAATGAGGGGAGCGAACACGGGCACATTAAACAAACTGCACACAGGTTATGTGAGACCAGTGCTAGAATACGGGATAGCCGCATGGTCCACAGCAACAAAGAAAAACGTTCTCAAATAAAATATAACCCAAAACCAAGGTATACATATCATCACTGGAGTTATGAGAACAACACCAATAAATGCAATGGAGAACAAAACACGAATCGAAAGAATGGAGATGCGCAGAGATAAAAAAAAACACTCCAGCAGGGGGAGAAGTTCAAACGATTGCCTGATCACCCAATATATGACAAGATAAATCGCATGGGAATAGGGAGATTAAAAAGAAACCCCTTCATATCAAAAACAAAAGAACTTGCAAGAGCAGACCAAATCATACGCCAGGCAGCGGTTAGACATCCCAAATCTCACCATGGAAAAAAGTCGTTCCCTGAGATGATAGAAACCTTAGAGGGAATAGAGAAAAAGGGAACTCAGACAGATTTAAAAAAGGAAATTTATCATAGAAGAATATCTTAGGAGAGTATACCCACAGAAACATGGACACTTGTATTTAAAAGATGGCTCATCTAGCAAAGCCAAATCCAATGGAGGTGGAGGGCTCTATTTCAGACTAAGGAATGGAGAAGAAAAAAATTGAGTTTTAACTAATGGAACATATTTCAGTAATGTCCAAGCAGAAGCAGAGGCATTGAAGGTCGCAGCTGAGCTTTGCAATCCAAGATACAGATATCCACCAAGAAAACATAGTATTCCTGACTGATGCCGCGTCGGTAATAGCAGCGCTAAAACAACACAAAGATGAAAATCTCGAGCAATGTATGTTCTCACTGACACATCTCTCAGCAGAACACCCAAGGTTGGTCATACAGTGGATCCCATCCCACTGTAATATTGAAGGCAATGAAGCTGCACACAAACTAGCAAAAGAGTGGAGAAGCATCCCCACAAACAGACCTGAGTATCACATATAATGAGGCCAAGACCATAATTAAAGCCAAATTCAGGGTAAAATGGGCTGATCAACATCCCGACTTCCGAAAAGAAGACAGCTACTATAACTTAACTATAGAAGAGCAAGTCATCATCTTCAGACTGAGAACTGGGCATTACATACTCAAGAGTCAACTTTACAACAAAATGAGGATTGGGACAGATGACATGTGCCCATGTGAGGAGCATATCATGACCGTGGAACACATCCTGCAAAGCTAAATGCTTACGCATGAAAAGAGAGAACAATGCTGGCCTCGTGAGACAGATATGAGACAGAAGCTGTATGGAGATGAAACAGCCTTACAAACAACGGTGTCTTTTGGAAGAGAAACCGCAACCTTGATCTGAGGATAAACGAAGAAAAAGAAGGATGTTTTAACATTGTTAAAATTCTAGACCAGTAGAGTTGACTGGGTCTCTTCTTACAGACAGATGAACAAAGTCAACAAGAAATCTCATAAAATAATGTGCGAGAGTGAAATGGTGGACCTAAAGGAGGGCCATATCAGAAAGGTCAAGGTTTGTGGGGAGATTCCAGTAAAAACTTGCGAAACCCGGTAATAATAATTACCAGATTCCCAGGTTAATTCATTCTACATCCAAATACGTCTTCACATATAATGTCAGCTAGGTATAATGAAATTTTAATTTTCACTTCCTTCTACATAACAGACTCACCAACAGAAACCAAGACACAAGCCAGTGCCATCACACAAACTGCTCGCATCATTTCTATTGACAAGTGTTCTGTCCAACTTGGCAAGTGTGTTCAGAGGTTATTTGTTAGATCTTTAACAACGAAGATCGATTCAATATTTCTGTAAAGACGGTATATCGTAACTTTTTACAGAACAATGCAACATTTTACAATGACTATATAGGTAGTATTTAATCAATTAAAACCTTTCAGTTCCTTGTGGGGCATAGTTTTTCAACAAATACATAGCAAGGTCTACTGTCCTGAGCCATCCGCCCCAGCTCTGTCCGCGTCATCCCTGTTGCCTTTATATACTGTACCTTTGTCTGTATAACATTTACACAGAAAACATTTTTCGACAGAGTATTTAGGGAGCCAAGACAGTTCCACGGGAGATGAATGATGCCGCAATTGTACACCTGTACAAGCCAAAGGGCAATCGTCAATCTTGCGACAACCACTAGGGTATCTCTCTGAGCCGAGTCCTGCTCAACCACCTAAATTGTCACCTTGAGGAAGGATTACTCTCTGAGAGTCAATCTAGTTTTCGTTCGGGTCGTGTGACAGTTGACATGATATATGCAGCACGTCAACTACAACGTCAAAAACAGAATTGATTGTGACCTGTACACAGTTTTTGTGCTATGACAAATCATGGCGAAGTTTGGCTGCCCCTGCAGATTCATTGCGGTCGCCAGCTAATTTGATGATACGCGTGCACAGCACGATAAAGAATTGTTTGTGGACTTCCCAGTCACCACCGGTGTCAAAGAGGGTTGTGTACTGACACCGACACTCTTCAGCATGGTCTTTGCAGCAATACTCACTGATGCTGGTTGTGGTGCTGTTACTGGCAATCATATCAGGTACATTACGCATGGTCAGCTGTCCATCCGGAGGCCCCTGAAATCATACACCAAGGTACGGGAGGTCTCTTTCTTAGATTTTCTATCAGCACCCGATTCCGGTCTCAATACTTGCCCAGAAGAAGGTACAGTCAATCATGACGTAGTTTTCGGTGGCATGCAGTAACTTTCGTCTCACGATTAGCACTAAGAAAAGAAAGATACTCTTCCAGCCTATCCCAGAGAGGCCGTACATCGAACCAAAGTGTATCGTGCTGTGGTAGTATCCCCTCTGCTGCATGTCTGTGAGACAAGGACATTGTATAATAGATAGGTCAGAGAGCTCAATCGTTTTCCCGATTTTTAGGCTGCTCAGAATAAGTTAGCAGGACGAAGTGCCTAACTGAAATCCTTAGCAATACTAACATTTTGATTATTCGTACACTTTTGAAATTGGCTCAGCTAAGATGGATAAAACTTATTGTTCGCATTCCATATAAGCACACTCCAAAGCAACTGTTATACGTTGAGCTCAAACATAAAGGAAACTGTGACAACGTTTCGGAGCTGTTAAGGATGGTCATTGTCAAGAGAAAGTATAATGTATTCATGTTGCCTCTTGCGAGTCATTGCGCTCAAAATGGCGCTCCGCGATCACACAAAGTGTTCTCCTGGACGAGCAGAGAATCTCCAATAAAGCGAAGGAGAAGCGAGCGACCCGAAAGATCGTCAAACAGGGCGCTCTGCCTATCAACGGCGTCCACATGTGTTCTATCATGCTTGCAACTACATAAAAATACTACTACTACTGCTACCACTACTACTACTACTACTACTACTACTACTACTACTAATACTAGTAGTAGTAGTACTACTAATACTACTATTACTACTAGTATTAGTAGTAGTAGTAGTAAGTAGCTGTAAGAATGAGAGGACACGTCGAAGGCGCTGATAGAGCGACCTGTGGGGCGACCTTTCTGGCTGCTCGCATCTTCCTCCATTTATTTGAGATTTTCAGCTCGCCCAGCTAACCACCTTGTGTGATCGATGAGCGCCATATTGAGTGTAATGCCTCTCAAGAACCAACATCAAAAAGCGGCGGTCATCCTTAGGCTGTCGACACTGCCATAGAGCTTGTCTTGCAGTTCCACTGGTGATGGCCACATCTGCTCTCTCTGATCCTCGTATGTCGGGCAGTTCTGCAGCAGATGCTCAGCGGTCATTTTACCGGTACCGCATGGGCATTCGTCGGTACCACCTATCTTCAATTTGTTGAATAGGTGGTATCTCAGTCTATTGTGGCCAGTGCGAAGTCTGAAGACAACGACCTGCTCTCTTCTGTTCAACTGGTAATAGGCATCGTTTTTGGTGTAACCAGTATATTCGGTTTCCCATTTGGTCATGTATCTGGCTTTGATAAACCGTTTTGACTCTTCGTACGTCATACTAGTATCTGTTTGTGGTAGTCTAGCACCTTCTTTTGCCAGTCTGTCTGCCTCCTCGTTGCCTTGGATGTTGCAGTGTGATGGGACCCACTGTACCACTACCCTTTTTGGTGCGGACTGCTGGCACAGTTTGCAGAGTGCTGCTCTTAAGTCATTAAGCTCAGTGTTTTTCTGGCTTTTTAGCGCTGTGACTTCGGCGAGAGCATCTGTAAGCAGGACTATATGGCTTTCATTTTCTTTATGCGTCACCATTTATTCCACTGCCGCCCTCAGTGCCTCTGCCTCCGCTCTGAAATTGCTTGTATACTTACCAGTAGCGAATGACAGTGTTATTTTTCTGCCATTTGGTAGGTTCAGGAATGCTCCTGCCCCTCCGTTCTGTGTAGTGTTTGTTACAGAACCGTCGGTGTATGCATGGGTCCAGTCCATGCTTGGGTAGTTTTTCGATGTAAAGCTTAGGGTAGTATCTCTCCTTTCTTTTTCACTCTGGCTGTTTTTGTTTCCAATACCTGGTATATTTTCTACCACCTCTGGAAATATATCCTGCCTCCAGGTAGGTTTTCGTACAGTAGTGATGGGTTTTGGTGTTGTTCGTGCGTTTATGGGATCTTCGTGCATCTTTGCTTTGGCTATTTCTGCAAAGTTTCTCCGCTTTAGTTTCCCATTTCCCAAATTGTTTAGTCTCTGGTGCATTGGATGGTCGGTCAGTCTCCGGAGTTTCTCTGACTGCAGCTGGGCTCTGCAGTCTCTTCTATCGGTCATGGATTGCAGTTTTGTAATCTTTTCAAGTTTTACAATTGGCGTTGACTTCATGCCTCCTGTTATAACTCTCATGGCTTGGTTTTGAAGTTTGTTAACTTTATCGAAGTTCGCCTTTGCTGCTGTTGTCCATGCCGCAATGCCATACTCGAGAACTGGTCTCACTCTTCCAGTGTACAGTTTCTTTAGTATGCTTTCGTCTGCTCCCCAGCTTGTCCCAGCAAGGTTCCTCATGATTGTCATTCTTTCTCTGGCTTTCATTCGGTTTCTCTCGATCTGACTTTTCCATGTCATGCGCCGATCAAATGTGACTCACAGATAGTTTGGGTTGTCGTTTGGCTGCAGGAATTTGCCATTTAAACTGAACTTGGTATTTTGGGGTTTGATGGAAAGCGAGAATATTGTGCATGTGGTTTTCTCCTCGTTTATTTTGACCAGCCATGAGTTCGCCCACTCTTCCAGCGATGTTAGGGCCGTCTGCATCCGATTTCTTGCTATGGTGAGATTCTTTTCAGAGGTCCACATAGCCAGATCGTCTGCAAACATTGAGCTATGGACTCTTCTTTGTATATTCTCTGTAATGTCGTTTATATACACCAGGAAGAGTGTGGGTGACAGTACTCCCCCTTGGGGTACTCCCTGCTCGAGTGTCACCTTTCTGCTCATCTGCCCTTGTAATTGGACTTTGGCCGTTCTGTTTTTTAGGTAGTGGTTGATCCACTTGTACATCTTCTCACAGACATCACTTCTTCTTAGCTTGACTCTAAGTCCATCTTTCCAGACTTTGTCAAATGCCTTTTCCAGGTCCACCCAAACCGCTACTGTGTGTTTCTGTGCCTGGTAGGCATCTTCTATTTCCTGGGCTATGAGGATGACCTGGTCCTCAGTGGATCTGTGCTGTCTAAAGTCGGCTTGCTGTGGAATTAGTATTCGTTTTTCTTCCAGATGCCACATCAGTCTGGTGTTTATCATACGTTCCATTAGTTTGCCGACACAGCTCAGTAGGCTGATAGGCCTGTATCCATTTGGATCTGTTTTGTCCTTTCCTTATTTTTGTCCTGGTACCAGTACTGCGTCTTTCCATGCCTGGGGTACAATTCCCCTTTTCCAGCTTTGGTTCAGGACCGATAGCAGTTTCCTCTTCGCTGTTTGGCCCAGCCCCATCATCATTTCGTTTGTTATCCCATCTTTTCCGGGTTTCTGCTTGTCCGATGAGCGCTTGTATGTCTTTAGTGAACTATGCAGGAGTTGCTTTTACAAGCGGTCATCAGGCTTGCGAACATCGTGTCCAATCAACGAAACCTGGTCGTTCTTCAACAAAGTTAGATGCTTAGAAGGTTTGCCCTTTAGAGTAGTTTGTAGCTGGTTATCCTGTCCTGCTAGTTGATCTTGAGCAACCGGCGAAGTCAGTCCATGTGGAAGTGATTGAGTCGTCGTACAAGGATGATTTTACATCGCCTAGGTCTCGCAAACGTAGATAAGTGAGGTAGGTCTAATAACTGCGCAGGTATTTAAATGTATTAGCATTGGGTAGACGCTGGGTGTACACTGTGATTGTATGTTAGCGGTAGGGTTTCCATGTAGTAGACTTAACAGGACCTCCGATTTCTTTCTATTTATTGCGAGACCAAAAGGAAAGAGCATGCACAGGAGGTTCTTCTTCTTCTTCTTCTTCTGCGTACACAGTCAGACAGTAACCATTATTTTCTCGAAAAAAGCGGCGGTCATCCTGAGACTCTCGCCACTACCATAGAGCTTGTCTTGCAGTTCCACTGGCAATGGCCACATCTGCTCTCTCTGATCCTCGTATGTCGGGCAGTTCTGCAGCAGATGTTCAGTGGTCATTTTACCAGTACCGCACGGGCATTCGTCGGTACACCCTATCTTCAATTTGTTGAATAGGTGGTACCTCAGTCTGTTGTGGCCAGTGCGAAGTCTGAAGACAACGACCTGCTCTCTTCGGTTCAACTGGTAATAGGCATCGTTTTTGGTGTAACCAGTATGTTCGGTTTCCCATTTGGTCATGTACCTGGCTTTGATAAGCCGTTTTGACTCTTCGTACGTCATACTGGTATCTGTTTGTGGTAGCCTTGCACCTTCTTTTGCCAGTCTGTCTGCCTCCTCGTTGCCTTGGATGTTGCAGTGTGACGGAACCCACTGTACCACTACCCTTTTTGGTGTGGACTGCTGGCACAGTTTGCAGAGTGCTGCTCTTAAGTCATTAAGCTCAGTGTTTTTCTGGCTTTTTAGCGCTGTGACTACGGCGAGAGCATCTGTCAGCAGGACTATATGGCTCTCATTTTCACTGTGTGTTACCATTTCTTCCACTGCCGCCCTCAGTGCCTCTGCCTCCGCTCTGAAATTGCTTGTGTACTTACCAGTAGCGAATGACAGTGTTATTTTTCTGCCATTTGGTAGGTTCAGGAATGCTCCTGCCCCTCCGTTCTGTGTAGTGTTTGTTACAGAACCGTCGGTGTATGCATGGGTCCAGTCCATGCTTGGGTAGCTTTTCGTTATGAAGCTTAGGGTAGTGTCTCTCCTTTCTTTTTCAGTCTGGCAGTTTTTGTTTGCAATACCTGGTATATTTTCTACCACCTCTGGAAATATATCCTGCCTCCAAGTAGGTTTTCGTACAGTAGTGATGGGTTTTGGTGTTGTTTGTGCGTTTATGGGATCTTCGTGCATCTTTGCTTTGGCTATTTCTGCAAAGTTTCTCCGCTTTAGTTTCCCAGTTCCCAAATTGTTTAGTCTCTGGTACATTGGGTGGTCCGTCAGTCTTCGGAGTTTCTCTGACTGCAGCTGGGCTCTGCAGTCTCTTCTGTCGGTCATGGATTGCAGTTTTGTAATCTTTTCAAGTTCTACAATTGGCGTTGACTTCATGCCACCTGTTATAATTCTCATGGCTTGGTTTTGAAGTTTGTTAACTTTATCGAAGTTCGCCTTCGCTGCTGTTGTCCATGCCGCAATGCCATACTCGAGAACTGGTCTCACTCTTCCAGTGTACAGTTTCTTTAGTATGCTTTCGTCTGCTCCCCAGCTTGTGCCAGCAAGGAACCTCATGATTGTCATTCTTTCTCTGGCTTTCATTCGGTTTCTCTCTATCTGACTTTTCCATGTCATGCGCCGATCAAATGTGACTCCCAGATAGGTTGGGTTGTCGTTTTGCTGCAGGATTTTGCCATTTAGACTTAATTTGGTACTTTGGGGTTTTAATGAAAGCGAGAATATTGTGCATGTGGTTTTCTCCTCGTTTATTTTGACCAGCCATGAGTTCGCCCACTCTTCCAGCGATGTTAGGGCCGTCTGCATCCGATTTCTTGCTATGGTGAGATTCTTTTCAGAGGTCCACATAGCCAGATCGTCTGCAAACATTGAGCTATGGACTCTTCTTGGTATATTCTCTGTAATATACCAGGAAGAGTGTGGGTGACAGTACTCCCCCTTGGGGTACTCCCTGCTCGAGTGTCACCTTTCTGCTCATCTGCCCTTGTACTTGGACTCTGGCCGTTCTTTGTTTGAGGTAGTGGTTGATCCACTTGTACATCTTCCCACAGACATCACTTCTTCTTAGCTTGACTCTAAGTCCATCCTTCCAGACTTTGTCAAATGCCTTTTCCAGATCCACCCAAACAGCTACTGTGTGTTTCTGTGCCTGGTAGGCATCTTCTATCTCCTGGGCTATGAGGATGACCTGGTCCTCAGTGGATCTGTGCTGTCTAAAGCCGGCTTGCTGTGGAATTAGTATTCGTTTTTCTTCCAGATGCCACATCAGTCTGGTGTTTATCATCCGTTCCATCAGCTTGCCGACACAGCTCAGTAGGCTTATGGGCCTGTATCCATTTGGATCTGTTTTGTCCTTTCCTGTTTTTGGTACTGGTACCAGTATTGCATCTTTCCATGCCTGGGGTACAATACCCCTTTTCCAGCTTTGGTTCAGGACTGATAGTAGTTTTTTCTTCGCTGTTTGGCCCAGCCCCATCAGCATTTCGTTTGTTATCCCGTCTTTTCCGGGAGATTTCCTTTTCTTTAGTGTTCTCATAGCCTCTTCCATTTCGCGCATTGTTAGTTTGGCCATCATGTGTTCTTCAGGAGCCGTATTTATGTTTTCGTGTCCCTTTAGCTCTTCGCTAATGTCTGTATGCTTATCTGCAGGGACCTCGATGTGGTTTACTCTGGCATAGTGATCGACAAAGGCGTTTGCGGCTTTCTTACCTGTGATCAAGTTCTCGCCCTGCTTGATAGTAATTTGTTTATTTGACGGGGTTTCGTCATTCATGGCTCTGACTAGCTTCCATAGCTTGTTCCCTTCTTTGTCCAGGTTTAAACTTTCCGTTTTATTTTTCCAACTTTCTCTTGCTGTTTGCTTGAGAGTGTGTTTGTACTTCGCCGCGGCGGCTTTGAGGGCGATGTTTGCCTCCATGGATTTTTCTCGTTCTGCCATGTTCCTAGCATTTGTTACTGCATCTTCCACTTTCTGTAACTCATCATTCCAGTAGTGCTTATAGTTTTTCCTAGCTCCTCTTGGGATGGTTTCAGTGGCGGCTTGCATTATTGCCTTGCTTAGGCTCTCTACCATGGGCTTCATTTTGGTGTTTCGTGTGTTGATGGTTTCACACAGCCCATCTGTCAGGATTGCAAAACTGTCCCAGTCGGCTCGTTTGTAATTCCAACGTGGGAGCGGTTTTGTTTCCTGTGGGCCTACTTCCATGTCAATGGTTAGCCTGATCGGCCTGTGGTCGCTACCTGCCAGTTGGTTGAGCACCTGGCGGTCTATTTTATAGTGTATGTCCTGTGTGGAGAAGGCCAAATCTGGAGTCGAGGTGGTATGCCATGTTCTTGAATAGAAGCTAGGGCTATCCTCCGGCCTATTGATTAGGGAGAGATTTGCATCTATCTCCCAATCTTCCACTTCGTCACCTCTGCTGTCTGTGTCAGAGTATCCCCATCTCTCCGAGTGGCTGTTGAAATCTCCAACTACTATGCAGTTGGAGTCTCTGACCTCCATACTCGAGAGCGATAGGTCTCTGTTTGGTGGTCCGTACAGATTAAAAATGCTGAGCTTCGTCTCTTGAGCCATTATGTCAACTCCTACAATTTCTGCTTGTCCGGTGTGATTGACAGGTATCGCGCTACTCGGTATGCTGTTTCTGGTCAGTATCAGGACCCCTCCTTTGTGGCCTTCTCTATCTAGACGGAAGGTCTGGTATCCTCTGATTGAGAATTTATGATTATTGTTGAGGTGCGTTTCCTGGATGCATGCCACGTCAATCTTACCTTCATGCAGGTGGTGTGTTAGGGAAAGTTTTTTGTTAATGACTCCCTCCGCATTCCACTGTAGTATTTTGAGGGTCTTGAGGTTTTGGCCAATAGACGTTGCCCCATAGCCATGTGCTTTGACTCCACGACACATGGGTGGGTGACCACCAGTAGTCAAGGGTGGGCCCCTTCGAGGCGTGGGGCCCGGCGCTATCGCTGCCTGGCGGGACTCCTCAGGATGAGCGCCATACGTTTTTCTAATAGGTTGTACTGCCATCATACTGTGATTTACGTTGCACTGTTTTGTTAGGCTTGCGGCCCCGTGCATCCGATTTCAACAGGCGTTTCTGTAGGGATGCCCTCCTTAGCCTTTGGATGTCCCCAGCCTATCTGCAAGGCAGCAGTTGCTTACGATCAGAGTTTTCTCTTTTATGGAAGTTGTCTTACCAGACTATCGAGTCTTCACTACTCGTGTCTATAGGGTGCAATGATGATATGTGATGATATATGAGATGGATTGGTTTACCCGGAAGAGAGGCAGTCCAGTGTGTCTGTATCCCAGGATCGTCACGTCCTGCCAGAAAAGTAGCATTTGCATGTGAGTGGTGTATCTCTTTTTCCCTTTATTTTCTTGGCTTCTAGGCAGGGATGGTACGCCTAGCGTTCCCCGCCACCTGGGGTGTTGACACAGTGGGGCAGGTGTGCAATGTCCGCTGGTCTGCATCTCTTCTGCGTCCAGCATGATAGTTATGGCTGATATCGTACAGAAGTAGATATCGTAGCCGAAGTGCATTTAGCCAGAGGACAAGCCTGGTAATGTCACAGAGATGTTGATCGCCTGGTGTGCGGACAACTCTCATGGTCAGTGGTTGAGTCTTGACAGTTCACAGTGAGGTGGCTGCTCTACTGTTTTCGACACCCCGACCAGGTTCTAAGTCTTTGGTTGGTGTTTTTCGCACCCCATCGCCGTATAGGGTGAGTATCAAGCAGTTGTCCGCCCGCTTTGATTGGCGGGCGGCAAGGACCTCTTACTGTGGCTCTACCTGATAGGGCTGGGGCGCAAGCCCCAGGTCCCGAGCATGTAGGAGCCTCCCATTGCAGTGGTGCTGAGATTTTGGGCGGGATTGCGGCTTACAAGGGTTCGGCCGTAATCCCCCACATGGTAGCCTCGCGCCCTTGGCTTATCAGCCTGGTACGTGAACCAAAGTGTCTGCGGCTCCTCTCGATTTGAGCTGGTTTTCCGTAGCAACGCCCTGTCATTTGTAGGGTAAAACTGACCTGTCTTCAGATGATCTATTTCCAGCACCCGTTCACTATTTGGTCAGACGAATTTATTGAAGGCTTTTGTTTGTCAATGACCAGGTATTTGAGATCTGCGGTTTCTGCAGAGTTAAACACGATTTCCGTAGCGTTCTTTCATTTGAGTGTTTGAGAGCTGACTTGTCATCCGTGAGTCTAATACCAGCGTACGTTCATTATTAGACCCAAACGGCAGTGCTCTCGATTTGTCAGTTGTTCTACAGTATTGGCGTGTTCAGTCAAATTAAGCCGCAGGTTCCACACCTGGTGGTGCCCTTCCGTCAATTCCCTTAGCGAGACAAGTTTCTTAGAGGGTAGCCCCAAAATTTTCGAGGGTCTAATTCCAGCTCATGTTCTCTATTAGACCCCACGAAGGTGTACTTTTTGATAGTCGTTCTGCAGTATTGGCGTGGTAAGTTAACTTAGGTCTCAGGCTCCACTCTTGATAGTGCTCTTCCGTCAATTCCTTTATCAAACACTGGATGCAGACAAAACCGAGCCACAGGGGGCATAACCCCAGATTTCTGGGGGTCTAAGTCCAGCACCAGTTCCATATTATACCCCAGAAGAGTGGTCTCGGCATGTCAATCATTTCAGTGTTGGCCGTGTTGAGTCAAATTAAGCCGCAGGCTCCACTCCTGGTGGTGCCCTTCCGTCAATTCCTTTAAGTTTCAGCTTTGCAACCATACTTCCCCCGGAACCCAAACACTTTGGTTTCCCGGAAGCTGCCCGCAGAGTTATCGAAGCAACTCCTGCGGATCGTTAGTCGGCATCGTTTATGGTCAGAACGACGACGGTATCTGATCGTCTTCGCGCCTCTGACTTTCGTTCTTGATTAATGAAAACATTCTTGACAAATGCTTTCGCAGTAGCTCCTCTTGCGGCGATCCAAGAATTTCACCTCTAACGCCGCAATACGAATGCCCCCGTTTGTCCCTGTTAATCATTACCTCCAGTTCCGAAAACCAACAAAATAGAACCGAGGTCCTATTCCATTATTCCATGCACCATTATTCAGGCAGCCGAGGCCTGCTTTGAACACTCTAATTTTTTCAAAGTAAACGCGCCGGCCACCCAGGACGCTCAGCGAAGAGCACCCGTGGGAGAGAGCCGGCAGACGGTAGGGCAGGAGACAACGGGCAGTGAACCGGCGCGAGCCGGACCGCCCGCCTGCGTCTGAGATCCAACTACGAGCTTTTTAACTGCAACAACTTTAATATACGCTATTGGAGCTGGAATTACCGCGGCTGCTGGCACCAGACTTGCCCTCCAATAGATCCTCGTTAAAGGGTTTAAAGTGTACTCATTCCAATTACGGGGCCTCGAAAGAGTCCCGTATTGTTATTTTTCGTCACTACCTCCCCGTGCCGGGAGTGGGTAAGTTGCGCGCCTGCTGCCTTCCTTGGATGTGGTAGCCGTTTCTCATGCTCCCTCTCCGGAATCGAACCCTGATTCCCCGTTACCCGTTACAAACATGGTAGGCATGTCACGTACCATCGACATTTAATAGGGCAGACATTTGAAAGATGCGTCGCCGGCACATGAGGCCATGTGATCAGCACAAAGTTATCCAGAGTCACCAGTGGGGACGCCGCAACCCCGCGAGGGGAAACGACGATTGGTTTTGAACTAATAAAAGCGCTCTTTCCGCGAGGGTCGGAGCTTGGTAAGCATGTATTAGCTCTAGAATTTCCACAGTTATCCAAGTAGGATCGTGTCATCTAAGGAACCTCGACTGATTTAATGAGCCATTCGCGGTTTCACCGTGAGACAGTGTGAACTTAGACATGCATGGCTTAATCTTTGAGACAAGCATATGACTACTGGCAGGATCAACCAGATATCTGTCGGAGACGTACTGTGTACAGCACACACCGGTCGGCGTAGGAAGGGTTACGTGTAAAAAGCAGCCTCGCTGGGACGACGGCCGCAGGGACCGACTGACGGGACGGACGGTTTGTTCCACCCGTCCCTCACTCCGTCGACCTAGGACCGCCTGACAGGGGCCTCCCACACGCACCAGACGACCGACCGACCGGGCTCGCTCGAGGAGGAATGGCAGCGCTCTGTGCAGAACGGATCCCAACGACCTCGGCGACGAATTTCACTGGGACTAGAGACAATTTGGCCTGCCGGCCTGCCCTTCTCCGTAGGGAGAACGCAGGGCCTCGAGGCAACGATTCCTGGTTTCCATTTGCCGGTCACAAGCTCTTTGCGAGAGTCGGACCACCAGCGAGACGTACTGTCGAGCTCTGCTATAAGCCTTAGATAAATCACCACGGACGGACCACGGTGGGGTTTCCATGTAGTAGACTTAACAGGACCTCAGATTTCTTTCTATTTATTGCGAGACCAAAAGGAAAGAGCATGCAAAGGAGGTTCAAAATAGTAGCATTTGAGTAATGGATCGCAGGTGCCACAGATTAAATATCAATCTTGTGACTGATTTTGGTCACTGCAGCATTTACCACAGCTTCTGTGAGCATTGATGTAAACATCTTGTTAAACAACGTTGGTCCGAGAGCACAGTCCAGTTTTACGCCACGTGACACTGAGAAAGAACATATAGATCTGCCTTATCCTGGACCCGTGTCGTCATGCCTCATAGAATTGATCTACCATTATAATGATTTTCACCGGGCAGCCAAATGTAGCCATAATTCTGTTCACAGTGTCAAAGGCATTTGTCGTCCCGAATGTGATGTAAATGTCACGATACTGTTTCTGGCTTTTTTTCTAAATTTGGCGTCTTGTGAATATCGGTTTATCCACGGAAATGCACAGGGCAAGTGCCGATGTCCGGAGAACTGATAGATATGCTCTCCATATTGCGCCCATCCATTTTTGGATGATATTATTTCGTGCGTGTATCTTACGTTTTGTTTCTTGACAGCCAGCGGTCCAACATCACAACTTGATATTTTGGAGCAGTGCTGTGTTCAAGCTCCTTGCCTTGCCACCTATTCTGAAGTTTTTTGTTGGCCTCTGTGTTCTCACGTGGTGATAGCTTAAAGTATTTAAGTGGTTGAATACGACTTGACTCGGGCCAGATTTTATTTTTTACAGCAAAAGACAGTATGGACATGTGTTTGTGACTGTCACACTATTGGCAGATGTCCTTTTGCTTACACGGATATACAATTGTGGAATCTTTATTTTCCAGTAGAACCTTCATACAGGCACCGAAACAGTACAATCAGTTTTTGAAGAATCACATGACACACTGCTTGATAAATCTCTGCAGGGAGGGAATTTCAATTGTGAGCCCTGCATCTGGAGATCGACTTAATCGCTTCCAGTCTCGCTGGGATCGAGTTCACGCATCTGATCAATAGCTGCTCGAGACAAGCTATGTCTTCTTCGTTGATGATGCACAGACAGTTAAGGATGGATTAAAGTGCTCATCACTACACTGCATACAACACTCCAATACTTGAGTCTGCCAGACAATCAGTCTGACTACAGTCAAAGTAAATGTAAAATATTCAGTTCCAGGCTGCAGCGACACCAACGTATATATCGCCACTCCCAGACTGCAGTAACATCAAAGTATATGTCTTTTCTTCAAGACTTCAGAAACATCAAAGTAAATGTCTTTACTTTGACATCCAGACATCATTGCCATTAAAGTATATGTCTTCACTTCCACATCCAACCATCACTGACATCAAAGTAAATGTCTTCATTTCCGCATCCAGACTTCTTTGACAACAATGCAAGTTATCACTTCCAGACATTACTGACATCAAAGTATATGTCTTCACTTCTAGACTGAACTGATACCAAAGTATATGTATTCACTTCCAGACTGCACTTACATCAAAGTATATGTCTTCACTTCCACCTCCAGACTACAGTAACATCAAAGTATGCCTTCACTTCCAGACTGCACTAACATCATATTATATGTCTCCACTTCCATACTGCAGTCCATACATATTAACACACATCAAACTACAATAGAAATTGGAAGATCGCCATTTCATAATTTGAATATTTTTTAATACGTTATCTTCTCATATAAATGACAAGATTTTTACGAATCACAAATTGATATATATTGTTCCATTTAATGGTTGATTGATTGGTGGTTTTATTGATTGAATCATAGTGGGCTAGTCAAAACATACTATAGCTCTATAGTTACAGGTTCCAGCTGATGCAAATTTTGGTTCTTTAGTTACAGGCTACAGTCATCACAAACGTTGGCTCTTTACGTGCATGCTAAATTTAATACAAATTTGGCTCTTTATTTACAGGTTTCAGACAAAATAAACTTTGGCTCTTCACGGGCATGCTACAAACGTTACCTTATTACTTACAGGTCACAATCAAAATAAAATTTGGCTCTTTATATACAGGTCACAATCAAAATAAACTTTGGCTCTTTACATACATGCTACAGTGAATAAAACCATTAGTTCCTTACATACATGCTGCATTCACAAAACGTTAACTCATAATTCACAGGCTTCAGTTAAAACAAACTTTATCTCTTTACATACAGGCTACAGTCAATACCAACTTTAGCTCTTTACTTACAGGCTAAGTCAAAACAAAGTAACTCTTAGCTTAGAAACTATAGTTTAAATAGACTTAAGCTCCTTACTTACAGTTTATAGTAAAGAAAAGTCTTCACTTACCGACTCCTATTATGACTTAGGTTCACGATTTCCCTATACCAGTTATATACGATATTACTGCTTCTTGCGTCAGCTTTTCTCATGTCTCATAAATACCAACATCTGGAGTATCGTCCTGCGGCATTAAATAACTATAATGTCTACATCAGTAAAACAGTAAAACCGTTTATAGCAAGTGAACATTGGCCATCAATTTTTAAAAATAGTTAGTTATATTATTGAAGTTAATTTATGACTGGCTCCGTGAGTTTTGCAAAGGAAGATACACCCTTAAAACATCGTGTTAAATCGTTCCAGATTATTTATATCTGGATGATCAAGTGCTTAGTCTCCGACATAATTTCTACAAAAACTAAATAATGAGTTTTGTATTGATGAACGTTTTTCTTTTATTAATTTTTTATATGTAGCTATCACTCAGGCAAAAGCGACAGATGGGGCTTACACGACAGCTATATACGGGCATTGTCCCACGTCAAGGATGTCATCGATCATGCCAACATCTCCAAGTACCACTAGGCTGGTCATGTATTCAGAAGGAAAGACGAGCGCTGGAGCACAGCAACCACTCTGTGGTACCTTTACCGCAAAAAAGACCACCTGGCAGACGCCCAAGTAGATGACAAGATTCACTCATGGCCATTTATAGGATAAACTTTAGATGTCCAGGATTCGCTTGAGCTGCACAACACTCGCGATCCTGAAACAAACAAGTTAGCCGTCCTCTGGACAACCCGTGCCCGAGACAGAATGTTTAGAATGGTTGACGTGCTGCAGGACATCCTTAATCTGTGACTACCTCCGGAAGTCGCTATTGTGTAGTTCGCTTTGCCGCTGTTGTCATTAGGTATTGTGACTTGTATTTTTGGTTCGCGCACATCATCACAATTCGGCTGGATTACCTTCGCTGTCTCATGTTGACAGGCCAGATTAATCATTGTCCGTCTGTGACTATATGTGTGGCTTTGACTTCTCTCTGTGTCAACAATTTTTGAATATCTTGAAGATTATTTTGTACTTACATTGTCTTGTGTCATTTGTTATAAACATAGAGATTTAGTCCTGATCATCCTACATTCCCAACCTATTGGATGTCCAACAACGGTAATCTCAAATATCAACATTACAATCTAACAGATTATTGGACCTTATACATACTTGCTCACAGTTGTGATAACTCGCATACGCCATTTGTACGGTCATGTGGCTAGATAAAATAAACTAATGAACTCAATAGTAGCCGCAAATGACAAGATATTCTTTTGATATAAAAAATATGCTTACTAAGAAATATATTAGCTCTGTACTTGCGGCCTTGTCGTTCCACTTCTCCGCTTTGAAAGTACTTTTATTTAGTAGTCCGTTTCAGTTATGAGTAATTAGGCATAAGTCCTTAGAGGGCTAAATAAAATGCTACCCTTATGTAGACATAAACCAGGCTGGTATCTTAGTTGCTGGAGCGCCTCCTGGCCTTGTACTTCTGTCTTAAGCACCTATTCTATAGCTTCGTGTGCTCCCCCTCCGATCTTAGGCTGGGGGCGTTGACTTCGTCTTGTCATCAATAATAGCGAACATTTTTAGATGTCAATAAAAATTGAATAAAGAAGCATGAACAGGTGGTATTGCTGTTTCCTCTAGCGTCTAGTTTGATGGTTGTGATTAGCGCGATTTTCTCTTACGTATATCATTTGCTCTCTGTATGCTGCAATCTCATCAATTCGATGTTGCAAAATAATGATTGAAAATATACCAGGGAGACAATTTTACCACTGAAAGATGGTAAATCCACTGGCTCAGATAGCGTCTGAGCAGATGCAATCAAAGCAGGCATCAGAACGTCAACAGAGCTGCTGTACAAATTACTATGTGAAGTTTGGAATAGAACTGTGGCAAACAGTGGGACAAAACATGGGACAAGACGGCGTCTTCGATGGAAATTGCACACATTACGAAAACTAGTTGATATCATTACAAGGCAGTCACTGTTTTGGAATTTTCAGAGCAAGAGATATAGAGACATAACTAAAATGTTATGGAAACGGGAAGTCGAGACAAACTAAATAAAGGAAAGGAAAGACGTTAGCGAATCTGTAAATGAAGGCGCATGACAGAAAGACAGCGATGGTTTTTTGAGTGCCTTGTTTTCACAGGGAGTTGAAGGTTTTAACCGGCTGATTGAATAAAGACTAAGACATGTAAATACTCTTCTAGCCTTCTCCATGAAATCGTTCAGCGACTCTAACATCATTATTCAACATCATTTTCTCGAAGCAGTAGACAATTTTACCTATTTAGGCAGCCAATATTAAGTCTGAGGTTAATTATAGAAATGTCAAGGCAAGTGCTAGCTTTGGAAGACTGCGAGCGAATGTTTAGAATCGACAAGAAATTAGTTTTAAGTGTATCGTGCCGTAGTGGTGAAAACTCCTCTACATTCCTGCGTAACATTTGCAGTACATAGCAGACCTGCAGGACAGCTCCATAGTTTATGTACAGCTGCTAGGAATTTGTTGGCAGGGTAAAGTACCTAACTCTGAAATCCTCAACAGGTCTAAAATATTGAGCATCCATACGATTCTACAGCAAATACAGACAACGTGAACGGAACACGTTAGCTATAGATGGCACCTAACTGGCTGCGGGTCTACTTATCTCTAGTGTTTGAGTCTATTAAGATGGACTCGAACATTATTAAAAACTAACCTCCTAGAAACTGGTTGTATACAGACTCTTTAAAGTCTTCTAAAGCAGTATAAAGACGTTAAGTTAAGTTGTCTGACATGCCCATTCCGAAGCAGCTGATGTAGGATGAGATAAGAGTAGACAATCGCTCGTCCTGGGGACAGAATGAACGTTACAAAGACGCTTTATAAAAACTCTGATAAGTTTCAACACCGATATCACGTCCTGGGAAGACGCGGGCTGATCTGGAATGAACAAATCATCACATGAGGACTTTCCGTGCGTTTGTTGAAGAACAATGTACTACATGGTGCTGACATATTTGTATTTATTTGTTTATTTTTATTTTATTACTTTCGCCTTATTTCTTTATTCCCCAAAGTGGTGTGCGTTGCATATGTTTTTATGTTGTGCCTCTCGGCCCAGTGCATCCGAATCCGGCATTCATTTTATGTAAAGGTCTGCTTCCTCCTGCATTGTCTAAGGATTTGCTTCCCTGAGGTAACGGCCGGTTCTGTGATGGGGAGCGAACCCAGAACATTCGGTTGTGAGCCGTGTCACTTAACCAATACCCAACGCCTTCCCCTGACATATTTTGATACTGTATGATTTTTTTTCTGTATGTCAGAGGGACATTATCAGAGTTTGAACGTTTTGTGTAGTTTTGTCTGTATTGGTTACATTATCTGAGTGTGAACCTTTTGTGTGGTTCTGCATGTCAGCGGGACATCATCTGAGTGTGAACCTTTTGTGTGGTTCTGTATGTCAGCGGGACATTATGTGAGTGTGAACCTTTTGTGTGGTTCTGTATGTCAGCGGGACATTATCTGAGTGTGAACCTTTTGTGTGGTTCTGCGTGCCAGCGGGACATTATCTGAGTGTGAACCTTTTGTGTGGTTATGTATGTCAGTGGGACATTATCTGAGTGTGAACCTTGTGTGTGGTTATGTATGTCAGCGGGACATTATCTGAGTGTGAACCTTTTGTGTGGTTCTGTATGTCATCGGGACATTATCTGAGTGTGAACCTTTTGTGTGGTTCTGCATGTCAGGGGGACATTTTCTAAGTCTGAACCTTGTGTGTAGCGTGCGTACCTTGAGGAGTGAATCTAGTAATTGGCATCGTTTGCCTGTGCCTGATGGGCTAAAATGTATTCATTTGGTGGTCAAAGACAGTCAGTGTACTAAACACTCGCCATAAAAAACTATACGGCTAGAGTTCGATTGAAACTGTCAGAAACAACGAGACTTAGTCACTTTTTCTGTCGAAACCGAATTGTAAGATGAAAGCATTTAACTATCTTTGCTGAAATTAAAAAAACTACATGACATCAATACTAACTTTAAAAAGTTTGATGGAGAAAAGTGGACCATGCACTCTCCAATCTGGAAAAGTAAGACTGATATTGGCAACATGCTGGGTAATGCTATTACATTTGTTACTAACGTTGATATGTTGGATCGACTCAATATAGGCAAAGACCACAGCCTAATTAGAGCAACAATGAATATGAACACTCTTCCACGCAGAGGGCTATTCCAAGTCACCACAATACTTGATTCTGCTTGGCTGACGTCACAAATTCTGGGAGAAGATCGGCAAGGCGTATGATCTCCCACATGACACATGGAGCAGTTGATGGGGAAACTGAATAACTGCGTCGCTTTGTCAAAAATGTCTAACTCACGAAAATACTGTTGGATAAATGATAACACCCTTCAACATCTAGCAAAGAGAGAACGGCTCAAATAAAGTTTTCTGTTTAATCAGATCGATCTAAGTTAGCTGGATAACCAGATTAGCGGCGGATTCAGACTATGAGCATCACAGATTGTAACATCTGGGTCAAATCAGCCGAGGTAAAACAAAATGTAATTAATATTAACATATAACGAAACAAATTGGTAATTATATCTTTTATAGCGTACAACAGACAATATAATAATTCATAATGAAGGGGAGGACGACAAGAGAAGTGACCACACATGAGTAAGAAAGAGTGTGTACTATTGCCCAGTATTGAACTTAGATTGAGTGAACATAAAGGAACTGTCAATGTATATTTTTAGTTAAATGTGTTATTATGTTGGCAGTAGTTGCCGAAATCAACGTGGGCTTCAGGACATCAGGTTAATCTGCAATAATGGATCAACATGCTGAGCAGCGCATGACCTGCAGTGGTCAGTGACCCATAGCTGACTGCTTGCATCAGGGCTGCCAAGACTCTTCTACACCTCCACGCGGTGATCCTGGATAACAGGATGCAGAAGGGCAGACTGGCTAAGGAGAAGGGATCGAAGAATGAATGCTAACTCGGTAATAACAAAATGATTCCTGAAGTCGGATGTGTTAGACCAAAAGATGCAAATATCGCAGGCAAGCTGTAAACTACGACACAACGCATTCCGTTCTCTGGACTACATTCTGCTACTTAAGCCATTTTAGGGTTTGGTAGCGGGAGATTGAGAACGAACGAAGCCAAGCCAAGCCAATCTGCAATAATCCGTTTTTGTTGTCGACCTAAAGAAAAGGAAAATATGTGTGAATGTATGCAACACCAAAAAAACCAAATTAACAATACCAATACTTTATGTGTGTCTTTCTCTAAATCTCTGTAGCTTTATTTTCCTATATATATTATATGCAACAAGCAGCTTGTCGTTGTGCTACTGGGCAAAGTACTAGGCAGCGACGGAATCCCACCTGATTGGATCAAGCGCTGTAAAGACACCCTAATGCAGCACGCACCTGTATATAATATTATGTCGCTGCTGGGAAGAGGCAAGTATACCTCAAGACATGAGAGATGTACATAATGTAACATTGTACAAAAACAAAGGTGATGGAAAAGTCTCTCTGCTCAGTTTTCTGGGCAAAGTCTTCCCCAGATTAATCTGACTTAGGCTATAGAATTTGGCTGAGCGTGTGAATCAGGAGTCAGTGTGGATTTAGGTTCCGAAGATCAACGATCGACATGATTTTCACTCGACAACTTCAGGAAACGTCAATTTAGTAGAATCAGCTATTTTATATCGTCTTCGTTGACCTGACAAAGACATTTCAAAATCCTCTGTACTTCTACGACTAATTGTATCTTTTCACGATTGTTTGTGAGAAACAGTTCAATCTTAAGGTAGCCTATCACAACTATTTGGTATTCGAAGTGGTAATAAACAGGGTTGCGTACTGGATTCGACACTGTTCAAAATGGTCTATGCTCTTTTACTGAGCATGTATTTGGCAACGGGAATGAAGTAATTTACCTTCACATTAGACAGAATGACCGGCTGTTTAACATACCAAGGCTCAAAACAAAAACAAGAAGATAAGGGAGATCACCATTAGGCACTTGATTTTCGCTGATGATGCTGCAATTGTTACCCACAGAAGGAACTTCAGAATTTTGTAGATCACTTCTCCCAGACTGGCAGATATTTTGTTCTGGTCTCACGATATGTCTCAACAAAACAAATGTGCTGGGACAATGAAAAATATGCTACGCCAACACTTAGCATCGATAATTATGAACTGGCAGCTGTGCACTAATTCTTGGAATTACATGGAGGGATAACGTGGCAAATGCAGAGATCCACTCTCGCACCAGTCTCTCAAGCATATACACTCTCCTTTAGGCAACAAAGACTACGATGGCTTGGCCATGTTCGCCGAATAGAGGATGATCGCATTCCTAAATTTATCCTCTATAGAAAGTTAATGTAGATTCAACATGGTGGCTTTATTAACCTTACTGTGAGACTTCAGGCGTGTCGGATTGAACTACTGATCTTTCGTCCTGCATCTGATGATATGCATACCAGCAGCACTGCCATGTACAACATCGGTTATCCAATTTTACGTTGTTCGTCCATTGTAATATATGAGGACCACATTGTCAAAATTCACTGTTCTCTTCTATTTGAAGATGGCTAAATAAATCAATCGACGTCCTAACATGTTTGTCGCACTTAGTACACGGAAATATAACACCTCTTCCACAGGAATTGAAGAAGGGTTGATGTGAACTGACTTGCGGAGTGATCGTCTCTGTATAGTCTCATTTAATATTGATGCCTCATGTCTCTTATCACCCTCAGCAATAGTGCTCCGCCAGTGGGAGCGATTGATGACGATTCATTCCCAGTCAACATGGATAATACCGTGATTTATTTAGCGTGCTCTTGTACTGTTTCCGCTGACCACCGTTTGCTCTCTCGCCATTTTGTAGATCACAATAAAGCAGCTCTGTTAGTATACATTGATCCGACATACGTCCCAAATGGCCAGCCTATCTCAGCTATGCTGCACGTATCTTGGTGTGTATACTCTGTCTTTGGTGAGCACAAAATGTACGCAAGCTGTGACGAACCGGCATATGCTTTCTTGCATGCCAATCTCCGCATTTGAATTCAAGGCAAAGTCATACACATAAAGTAAATCACGTACAGTCGCACTGTGGATTTCGGTTTTTATCTAGAACCGTCTCAGATTGAATAACCCACCGCCAGTGTAATCGCATTTGGAATTCTACAGCATGGCAGAAAACAATATACTGGAATAAGCGGGAATCTGCCCACATGACTGCTTCACACAGTAGAAATTGTAAAGGGGGCAAAGTAGTTTCCTTGATCAATATCTCGATCACGCATGTCATCGTGAAATTGTCCCACCATTACAACGAATGTTGTCGGGCACCCAAACTTGGACTTAACTCTCCACAGACCGTTACGATTTCCGTTTTTAAAGGTTTTAGTAAGGTCCACAAACGCTGTATAGAGAGAAACATTATGTTTTTGACATTTTTATTGGATCTGCTTTGCAGCAAATATCATATCGATGGTCGTATGGTTATTCATAAAGCCACATTCAGCCTCATTCAGTAACACCTGCTCCAGGTGAAGATTTAGTAAGAGGAGTATTTCTGCAAGCACTTTTCCTCCTACGCACAGCAGAGCTATCCCTCTGTGGTTATCACATATTTGTTTACTACCTTTGCAAAGGCAAAGGCCGCTGTAGACGATGATGTAGACGATGATGGCACAATTTATTTGCTAACGCTATTTTTAGTAAGGATTAACTACGTCACGTTTTAATCCTCACTCTCTCGTCTCAATCCGCCAGACCTAAGTGGCAAGTCAAGGACAAGACGATTAGGGGGCGATTACGAGATGCAGGGGACTCCGCATCTAGCACCTGTGAAAAAGACGGCAGAGTCCGGAGACGAATCCACACCACCTGATCACGAGGCCGACGGCTTATCCACTTCGCCACTTACTACCTTGACACGTATTTAAATGAACAATGGAAGCGTCCTTGAATTCTTGTGAGATGATCTTTTTATTCCACATTTCGCAAAATAAAGGAATAAACTTCTTAACCATCTTTTGGCAGTCAGCTTTATGGATATCCGCTAGGATCACATTACCTACCGGAGCTTTGTCATTTGATAGGAGGTCAATCGCGGCCCGAGTTTCCTGCTCGGTCGGAGGATCATCCATGCTCTCATTCATTTCTATTTGCGGTAATTATCAATTGCCTTCTCATTAACAGTTGATGGTCTCTTAAGGACATTATTAAAATTACCTTCTTCGTTTAATAGCCGAACCAGATCTGATTTATTCGGACCGTAAACAGACTGCAGAGCACTGTAAAAATTATTCATCTCATTTCTGTCAGCAAAAGACTAGATCTCATCAGCCTTGCGACTGAGCCACGGAGCTGTCATTGTACAGCCGAGATCTTGTGAAAACATTCGTTTTCGCCACAGAGTGAGGATCGCTTGTGTATGTATAGTAGGTTCGTTACTTCTCGTCTAGCAGGGGCTAGATCAATTCACAGATCTCAAGAAATAAGATGTCATGTTTGAATTCAGGGGTACCGAGAGCAACAACAGCAGTAGAGTGAACCGGTGTGATAAAGGTGGCACCACTGGAATCTATGTCAGTCATAGCATTGTCCATTTTGTTTAGCTGATATGTAGGAGTTCGAGGAAATGAGTGTCGTGTGCAGTTATCTTTGAGACCAGAGGTGTGACGATTTGAGGTTTTAGTGTTTTGTGGTCGTCTAGGAGCATGGATACCAAAAGTTCATTTTAGATATCACCAGTCTCTGTCCGTCCAACACTCTGCTCCACACATAGCACTTTGCCACACGTACATACTTGCGATCCCGTCTCCGAACAATGGCATGATCAACTAATTGACAGTGATCTGGCCATGAAAACATCCAAGTGGTTTTATTGCGTTTGGGAAGACGAAACACTGTATTAGTAATTAAAGGTTCTCTTGCTGCACATGTCTTCAAGAGCAGGTGTCCGTTGATATTTCAGCTACCGATGCCATTTCTGCCATTTACCATTTCCATGAAGCAACGTCATCACCCAAAGACACATTGAAGTCACCAATAATGATCAACTTATTGTTCTTTGATTCAGCGTCGATTAGTGTCTCCAAATCTTTATATAACTTTTCTTTAGCGTCTTCCGTGTAGCACGTAGTTGATGTATTGTAACTGATGATGGAGGCTAGTTTGTTCCTAGTCAACGCGATCCTCAGCACTATTAAATGGTCACTAATCCTTTTGGAGCATTACGGAGCACACAACCAAGCTAGATTTGACATCCCTAAGATTTTCAAACCCTAAAATATTGTTCCAATGAAAAGTTTCCAATCGTATAGAGACAGTAAGGCATACACACAAAATACAATAAAAATCAAATGATAGACGAGATGAGACTTAGAAAGTTAGTCGATATTAACATAAACAGGTGTGGTTCAGTTACTTTCCTGAGACAGATATAAAACGAAACAAATGTTACCTCTAAAATGTTTTCCTCGTGGCGAAACGACACATCCTTGGCATTCGTTGGTACGATTTTGTCCGGAATGTAGACGTTTCTGCGAAGACACATCTCCCCCCTGTCTCGGTTATTCTGGAACGTCGCCTCATTTCCCTGTTCGGTCATGTTGTCCGACTGGACAAGGAGCCCCCAGCTCACAAGATTCTTCAAAAGACAGGTCTACAGTGCAAACGGCATCCACCCTGCTGGCTGGAAGCGCCGGAGAGGTCGTCCCCGAAACACGTGGCTTCAACAGGTAGCGGCTTCCCCATATGCCTTAGAGGAGGCCTGGCAGCACCCAGTTACAACTGGACATGGTTGTGTTCATCCGACGGAACGGGCCCCAGACGCCTAAGTAAACATTGTTGTTGTTGTGGCGAAAGAGAAAACGAAAACATATAATGGGTCACAAAAAGAACAGTTAGCATAGAATCGATACCACTTGACAGAGTGAATCTCGGGGCCCTTTTTAGGGAGTAAAGAATAGACTTGTTACACCTCAATGTAAGTCTTGCGAGTTGGTTATACATTACCCATTTGGTTTGCGACGACATTACGTAAAATACATTGTTAGGAAAACAAGCGCTCTAAAAGTGTTGGTGCAGTATTCTTAAAGGAGACCTATTGTAGTGATATCCATAAACTTCGCCAGTAGTGAAAAATAGAACGTAGAAGACCACATGCAAAACCACTTGTGAAGCAGCAAATGACCTGAAAGTGGCCAGGAATGCGCATTAATCGTTGTATGTCTTTAAAGACAAATTAGGCCGAACATGAAATTATCAAAATGGTTATATAACAACACGTTGACACATACGCCCAAATACAGATGTGCAAAATCTATAGTATACGCTCTAATATGCATCCATAAATATATACATAGAAAGATAGAAATATATACATAGAAAGATATAAATATATACATAGATAGATAGAAATACATACATAAAGAGATTTAAATATATACAGAAAGAGATACAAATAGATACAGAATGAGATAAAAAAATTATATCAACACACACATTAAATATATATATATATAAATGAAGCAGCATGTCCTTTTCAGAATGTCGCTTGATACAACTGCCACCTATTTGGCTGAGATAATCTTCTATATGTTACAGATTCACAAAGGAATTTAGAAACAAAATACGAAAGAAAGAGAGAGAGAGACAGAGAGAGAGAGAGAGGGGGGAGGGAAGAGAGAGAGATAGGAGAGTCAGAATAGAGAGGAAGAGCGGAGAATTAGAAATAGGGTAAGTGAGAGAGAGAGAGAGAAGGGAAAACGAAATAACGAGAAAGAGAGGAATGAACAGGTGAACCTTCACAAAGTTACTTCTAAACAAATAAATGACCCAGTTACCGTTCCTAAGAAATTGATGATTCCCTTACTGACAATTCTAATATTTATATATATATATATTTATGAGTTATTGGTTGATTGATTGAGTGAGTGAGTGAGTGAGTGAGTGAGTGTGTGAGTGAGTGATTGCGTGAGTAAGTGAGTGATTGTGTGAGTGAGTGAGTGAGTGAATAAGTGAGTGAGTGGTAAATTGATTATCTAAGTTTCGGGTCCCGTTCTCGGAAAACGTAACCTGCACTTAACATTTGATGACTTGATGCACTAGAAACAGTGATTTGGTGTGCAAGTAAACTCCAGTATTGTACTAACTCACTGACAGAACTCTTCCTTATTCTCTTCTGTCAGGTCAAAGTGTGTAGGCCTATAGTGCTGCTCTTTCACATATTCTTTCAGTGGAGTCGTGCCCTGAATAAGGTCATAACATTCAAGTTGTTTCTTTGTGTTACATGATTCTGAGAAATTCAAATATTCTTGTAGCAGATCTACAGATTGGTAGAGCAAACAGCTGATAGACCATGTGCTAATATGAAACTAGGTTACATTCATAAAACAGATCAAGTGAATTCGTCGTAATAATATTTCATTATTTAACAGAGAACATTGACTGAAACAAGAAATAATTTAACAGAGAGAAGTTTTTATACATACGAACTGCTCAGTTTAATTCAAGTACCATCTCCACATGATAGATCAACAGAAGTAGATCTCCAACGGTGACAGTCGCTTCCTAGTGCAATTTGCCAGGCTTTTTCTATTCCATCTTTTGATATTAGTCTAGCAAGGTCATATTATTTATATCCAGAAATGTGTCTTATGTTTCTATATTTCCCTTTTTCAAAGGTATATATTATCTTTTTTTCAACGATAGTCCTGACATTCCTAAAAGCATTGATGAGGTTAAAAAGAAGCAGTCAGCCAAATGTTTAGCGGCAAGGACCTTTGGTCAGATTATCTTTATGCTGAAACTTACAAAGCAGGGTATTCCACGCTGCTTCCACAAATTACTTCGTATTCCGTTTAATTTCAGATGACAGCCAGATACCTGAAGATCTTAAAGTTGCTTCCATCATCCATATGTACAAGTGACAAGGTAAACGATAGTCCTGCTATAACAACATGGGAATCTCTCTCCTAGCAATCGTGGGCAAAATTCAACCCCCTAATTAGTCATTTTGAGCAGGGCCTACTCCTAGTGTGTCAACGATGTTTTCAAGCGGGTAGTGAGACGGTCGACATGATGTGTGTCAACTCTAAAAGAAATGTCAAGAACAGTGACGCGACTTATGCACAGCTTTTGTCAATCAAACCAAGGCATTTGACACGTTCATCAGTCCTGTGCTCTGTTAAATTTTGGCGAAGTTTTACTGCTCCGCAATGTCATAACATTTATCCGCCAGTTTCATGATGGCATACATTTCAGGTACTGCGCTAACGAGAATTGTCTGCAACCCTCCCAGTCTCTAACGTATGCTGACATTGAAACACTTTATGTATGTGTCAGGAATGCTCTCTGGTGTTGTTCATGTCAGTGATACTGTCATTCATATCAGGTACACGACGTAGTGCCTGCTGTTCAATACGAGACACCTGAAATCTCACACCAAGGTGAATGAAGACGCCATCTTGGATTTCCTGTTTGCTGACGATTATTCCCGTAATACCTGCTCAGAACAAAATATGCAGTCGTCCATGTCATAGTTTTTTTTTCGGCGGCGTGCAGTAATGTTGGTATCAAACCCAACACTGAGTAAACTGAGGCAACCGTCCAACTCGCTCATTGAAAGCCGGTTGTTGTGACTGTGAATGCCTTCCCTCTTTGATCGCTATTATCTTAGACAGGCTGAATGGTTGCAGCATGTTTCTAGGGCCGCCACTGGAAGGCTGGATATGGTCTTGGTCAATATGGATCACTGACCCTGATGAAAGTAGCCAGCTATGAATCGCTGGGTCGGCTGTAAGCTCATTCACTTTCTGCATCTTCCAACCCAACAAAATAAATAATGATGATGTTTATGATTTAATTAAAATGACATTGGCGATCCCAATAGTGATGAACTTATTGATAAACCCCGCATTGCACTACAGCCAAGATGATCCCAATACATTTTCTCAAGTATGCCTCTGGAAGCCAGTAGAGCACTGTAAGCTGAGGCCAAAGAAAGTCATCAAGAGTATCTTCTCAAGTATGAGTGGTTAACGTGAACCAATGAACCATCTAATACCACACTAACAACTGGGGGAACTGAGTCGCTAATCCATCAGGCGCAACATACTGGCCAGAACATCGCATCATAGTGAGGCACAACATACTGAACAGGAAGTTGAGTTAGGATCGGGCGAAACATGTTAATTAGGACGTTGCATCAGAGTTAGGCACAACATACTGACCAGGACGTCACATCCGAGCTAGGTACAGCATACTGACCAGAACGTCGCGTGTGTGTCAAGCACAATATACTGATTAGGACATCGCGTCAGGGTCAGGGGCACAATATACTGACCAAGACCACTATCTCTCTTTCATGAAGCGTTCCCTGAAAACAGGCTGTTTTCAAACAAGTCTGGCTGACGAGATGTAGATCAACGTGACTCCCGTAGTTGTGAGCGTCACGCAGATGAAGCCAATCATAGCACAACCACCTGGAGGACCCCGGTACACCTTCAGCATGCTCGGGATGTGAGGAAAGCTACTACAACCCGACACTTAACGCACTTTTCAGGGGGCAAAAAAGCAAACTTACTTATTCTGGTCATTAAACAGCAACTCCAACAACAACGACAATAACAACAACAACAACAACTAACGAAGTACAAAGTAGGGTTGCTGCTAAATAATAAGCATAGAACAAATTATTATCCCACAAATGAGCAACATTATTGAAACTTACAAACATTGTACCCAGGCGCTAAATAAATACAAACACAAAATATTGTAACTTACCGACAAGAACTATGACACATATTATCATCACACGCTGTTCTGAACATTTATATTGACTGCTGACGCTCTGGCCACAATCGGACTTATGTCCTACCTCGCCTGACTATCTCAGCGGTCCCAACTGGTGTACCATACCGTCCGCCGCTTTTTAGTAGCATCCGTACAATGCTTTGACCTTTCACTTGGCCAATCTGGATAGTAATAATTATTGGATATTTAGCGTAGACATCAATTGGTCGTAATTAGTCATATAAACAGCACTAACACATGTTAATTGAACTAACTTGAGGCAATGAGGTCTTGCATACATTTGAAGTTTCCATACGTTTGTAGTGGATTTTGCTGTTTTCTGTCCAGAAAAAAATATTGATTCTTGGTTTTAATGTCCTGTTGGGTTTAGATATGTACTGCGTTTCTTCTATAAGTAATGTCATTAATATTGTCAGTGCCATCCACCACATGTGTTCTTTAACTAAAGGACATTCAAACCGTTTCAGGGATCAAGATGCTGAGCAGCGCATAAGCTGCAGTGGTCAGCGACCCATTACTGACTGCTAGCGTCAGGGCCAGCAAACCAGAGTAGCAAACACCCTTCTACACCTCCGGCGGTGATACTGAATAACAGCCTGCAGCAGAGCAGACTGAGTAAGGAGAAGGGATCAAAGAGGGAAGGTTAACCCGGTACTCAAAAATTACTACTGAAGTCGGATGTATTCGACTGAAAGCTGCAAATATTGCAGTAAACTGTAAACTGCGGCACAACACATTCCGTTCTCTGGACAACATCTTGCTATTTGCTAAACCAATTTCAGGACTCCGTAGCGGAAGGGTGGGGCTTGTCGTGTGGGATGTGATAACAAGCAAAATTAGATGCGAGAATGATACTGTTTTGTTGACAGAAAATGAACAATACTTACAGGAGCTAATGTTGAGAATAAACGACATAAGTCAGGAGTATGTATTAGGATCCAGCTATTAGAAAACAAATTACGATTCTTGACAAAATAGGCAGGACATCGCCCATGCAGGTAAGAAAACGTGATCTGGTTCTGAAACAGGTTATGTGTTTTTACGATCTTGGACATTTAATAACGGGAGGAGACCGCTAAAAAAAAATAAGAAATAGGGTAGATTTGGCAAAGATAGTGGTAGAAAACGCATGACACACACTGATATCCAAGTAGATAAGTTCGAATTTGAAAAAGGTTAAGTGCAATGAATACCAACTACTTCTCTGAAACACAATGAAAAACCAGGTGGAAAAGAGAATCCAGGCACTCGAGATGCGGGTTTAGAGATTATTGCACCATGTTTTCTGGAAAGAAAAGAAAACAAATTAGGAAACCTGAAAAGTTAGTGATGGAGAAGGCATTACAGTCAGAAATGAAGGATAGATAGTAGACATATTTTGGCCATAAAGTAAGACATGTTGGTGAAGTGCATAGTATGGGTAACGTGGAAGACAGTCGCCCAAGAGTCAGACAACTTTATAAGTAACGTCAGGAGATGGACTTGAAAAATCTATCCCACT
The DNA here is from genome assembly GCA_036924085.1 of Ariolimax columbianus. NCBI lineage: Eukaryota > Metazoa > Mollusca > Gastropoda > Stylommatophora > Arionidae > Ariolimax > Ariolimax columbianus. The sequence goes on along the minus strand of JAVGWX010000010.1, from coordinate 18,640,203 downwards.
ATCAGTTTTGTCGCTTCACTTTATATCCTTTCAAACATGTTAATATGCCATCTAAGAAAAGGACTCTACACCTGAACAGAGTACTCCAATCTAGGTCTAACTAATGCTTTATACAGTTTGACTGTCACTTCCATGCTCCTATGTTCCTTACACTTCATTAGGTACTTTTATCTTAAGTAAGATGTCTCAGCTTTTATGAGGTCGTGCTACCAAATGAGATAAACATTGGTTGGCGACATGTATGTCCCTGAACCGTATGTGTATCTCCCTGCTTGCTTAAATAAAGTAAGGTAATATAGTTATTATTCCATATAGAATTCATAGACAACGCTGTGATATTGGTAGCCCATACATTAGAATCACACTGTAAAAATGCACAGGCACTATAAAGTATAAATGAAGTTCACTAAAATAACTAAGAGAACGTATGACGACAGTGTTACAGGAAGTTCAACTTTCCGACCTCCGTGAAATATGAATTGTTATTTTGGGTTGATGTTCGTCCATCGTAATCGATGAAGACCACTTTGTCAGCATTCGCTGTAAACTGTTGTCATGAGTTCGAAGATGGCTAAATAAGTCAATCTGAGCCTTGAATTGTCTGCTGCACTTTGTACAGGGAAATAAGACACCTCCTTCTACAGGGGTTGAAGAAGGCTCGATGTGAGTTGACTTGCGGACCGATCGTCTCTGGATGGCCTCATCTATTCTTGATGCCTCATGTCTCTGGATGGCCTCATCTATTCTTGATGCCTCATGTCTCTGGATGGCCTCATCTATTCTTGATGCCTCATGTCTCTGGATGGCCTCATCTATTCTTGATGCCTCATGTCTCTGGATGGCCTCATCTATTCTTGATGCCTCATGTCTCTGGATGGCCTCATTTATTCTTGATGCCTCATGTCTCTGGATGGCCTCATCTATTCTTGATGCCTCATGTCTCTGGATGGCCTCATTTATTATTGATGCCTCATGTCTCTGGATGGCCTCATTTATTCTTGATGCCTCATGTCTCTGGATGGCCTCATCTATTCTTGATGCCTCATGTCTCTGGATGGCCTCATTTATTCTTGATGCCTCATGTCTCTGGATGGCCTCATCTATTCTTGATGCCTCATGTCTCTGGATGGCCTCATCTATTCTTGATGCCTCATGTCTCTGGATGGCCTCATCTATTCTTGATGCCTCATGTCTCTGGATGGCCTTATCTATTCTTGATGCCTCATGTCTCTGGATGGCCTCATCTATTCTTGATGCCTCATGTCTCTGGATGGCCTCATTTATTCTTGATGCCTCATGTCTCTGAACACCCTCAGCAATAGTTCTGCGCCAGTCTGTGCGAAAGGTGGCAATTCTTTCCCAGTCATAGTGGTTAATACTACACTGGATCGGTGATCTTTTTAGTGTGTCCTTGTAACTTTTCTGCTGCCAACCGCTTGATCTCTTTCCATTTAGGAGTTCACCATAGAGGAGCTCTATTGGTAGACGTTGATTCGACATGCATACCATATGGCCAGCCCTTCTCAGCTGTGCTGCACATTTCATGCTGTGTATTATGAATTTGTCCTATCGCGCTAACACATCTGTATTTGGCACCATGTCCTGCCATCTAATCCTTAGGCAATGTATGTGGAAGTGATTTAATTTCCTGGCGTGGCGACTATAGACGGTCCAGGTCTCACATGCATATAAGAGGGTAGGTCGAACAATTGCAACGTTGACCTATATTTTTGGTTGACTCATCCCACACCTTAGTGTGAAGCTCATCCCACACCTTAGTGTGAAGCTCATCCCACACCTTAGTGTGAAGCTCATCCCACACCTTAGAGTGAAGCTCATCCCACACCTTAGTGTGAAGCTCATCCCACACCTTAGTGTGAAGCTCATCCCACACCTTAGTGTGAAGCTCATCCCACACCTTAATGTGAAGCTCATCCCACACCTTAGTGTGAAGCTCATCCCACACCTTAGTGTGAAGCTCATCCCACACCTTAGTGTGAAGCTCATCCCACACCTTAGAGTGAAGCTCATCCCACACCTTAGTGTGAAGCTCATCCCACACCTTAGTGTGAAGCTCATCCCACACCTTAGTGTGAAGCTCATCCCACACCATAGTGTGAAGCTCATCCCACACCTTAGTGTGAAGCTCATCCCACACCTTAGTGTGAAGCTCATCCCACACCTTAGTGTGAAGCTCATCCCACACCTGAGTGTGAAGCTCATCTCACACCTTAGTGTGAAGCTCATCCCACACCTTAGTGTGAAGCTCATCCCACACCTTAGTGTGAAGCTCATCCCACACCTTAGTGTGAAGCTCATCCCACACCTTAGTGTGAAGCTCATCCCACACCTTAGTGTGAAGCTCATCCCACACCTTAGTGTGAAGCTCATCCCACACCTTAGAGTGAAGCTCATCCCACACCTTAGTGTGAAGCTCATCCCACACCTTAGTGTGAAGCTCATCACACACCTTAGTGTGAAGCTCATCCCACACCTTAGTGTGAAGCTCATCCCACACCTTAGTGTGAAGCTCATCCCACACCTTAGTGTGAAGTCTGCCAAATGCCGCACATACCCTAGCTATTCTTATATTCACCTAATCATCTAAATGAATGACTTGGAATAAAGTACTGTCAAGGTAAGGGAATTTGTTAACATTATTTACACAGTGGCGGTGAACTTTTGTTAAAGGCTCTGAACATGCAATACCTGGAGCCGGTTGATGTGGAGCCTCTGATTTTGTGATTTATATGGTGAGGCTGAAGTTTCACAAGCTGTGGCTAACTGATCCATACATTCTTGCATGTCAACCTCCGTATTGGAATTTAAGGCACAGTCATCCGCATAAAGAAAATCACGTATGGTGTTCCCTTGTGGATTTTGGTTTTGGCATTAAACCTTCTCATATTGAATAGCCCGCCGTCAGTGCGGTAATGAAGTCTAACTCCTACGTCGCAATCGCTGTAGGGATTCCACAGCATTGCAGAAAACATCATACTGAAAAGAGCCGGCGCCAATACACAGCCCTGCTTCACACCGCTAGTAACAATGAAGAGGGCAGGGTAGTTTCCCTGATCAATAACTTGGGCACGCATGTCATCATGAATGAATTTTTGCACCATTGCAACAAATGTTTCTGGGTACACACGCCTGGCAATAACTCTCCACAGAACGTTGCGATTTAAAGTATCAAATGCCTTAGTGAGGTCTACAAACGTCGTATAGAGAGAAATATTATGTTCTTGACTTTCTCTCTCTTGGATCTGTTATGCAGGATAGATCAAATCAATTATATCTTTATAGAAACACATTGATTCTCGGGTAGTAACTCCTGCTCCAGGTGAAGATTTAGTCTGCGGAGAAGAATTTTTGCAAGCACTTTTTCTCGTACGTACAGATATTCCTCTGTGGTTATTACATATTTATTTACTGCCTTTCCCCATTCCACCATTAGCTCTTTCCGTCATGTCAGACCATAGTAATTCTGTTTTGAAAAGGTATGCAGATACAGTCCCTGACGGTAACGAATGTGACTCGTTAGAAAATCCGGGCAGAGAAGCATCGTCCACAGTGTGTGCAAGAAAAATCAGGACCGTTTGCAGCCTCGCATGGTGTGGCGACCTTTTTCAAACTCTGAGTCTTTAGCCTATCAGCAATCAGTATCGCCTTTGCCTGTATTCCATGCTTATTCCTGCTCCTCCATGTAACACGATCCATGGCGTCCTGTTCCAATCATTCCAAGTCGATGCCCGCGTCATTCATATCCCGCTTGCATATATCCTTGTACCGAAGTAGTGGCCGGTCCTGAGACGTTTTCCCCAACTGTAATTCCCCATAGATAATATATTTTGGTATTCTGCCATCATCCATCATCCGAATGTGTCCCAGCCAGCGGAGACTTCAAAGACTAAACATGGAAAAGACTGTGACACTGCCTGTTCTCTCCAACACCTCTGCGTCGGTGATCTTGTCTTGCCACCCAACGTCCAGGATTCTGCGCAGGCACCTCATGTGATAGCTGTTTAGTCGTCTTTCCTGGAGCATGTAGGTAGACCATGTCTCACTGTCGTAAAGAAGGGTACTGAGGACACAGGCCTGGTAAACAAGTGTTTTTGTTTGAACAGTGAGCTTCTTGTTTTCCCAGACCCTTTTTGTTAATCTGCTCATTGTTGTTGCTGCGTTGCCTAACCCTGATATTGATCTGTTGGTCGTGGGAAAGTTTATTATTGACTGAGGATCCTAAGTACGTAAAGTGATCTACTACATCGAGAGCTTCATCATCAATTCAGATTACTGGTGGTTTGTTTTGCACCCTGGACCATAACTTGTGTTTTCATTTTGCTGATTGTTAACCCGAACTCACTGCAAGCATCCAAAATGCAGATAGTAAGCTTTGCAGTTCCTCCTCTGAGTGAGTCGTAATTGCGGCATCATCCGCAAAAAGCAGTTCTTTCATCAGCATCCTGTTTATTTTGGTCTTGGCTTTCAGCCTTTGGGAATTGAATAGGCCACCATCTTTGCGAGAGTGAATGAAGATACCACCTTCCTGGTCACGAAATGCATGCGCAAGGTAAGTGAGAAATATATTCCAAAGAGGGTTGGAGCAAGTACACAGCCTTGTTTTACTGCGCATTTGATTGCGAACTCCTCTGAGGACGCACCGTCAAAACTGATAGTGCCTTTCATGTCAGTGTGGAACGACTCGATAATGCTCAGAAGAATCGGTGGGCAACCAATCCTCCCGAGCGCTTTGAACAGACCCACATGACTGACCAAATTCCTTCGTGAGATCTATGAAAGCAATATACAATGGTTGCTTTTGTTCTCTGCATTTCTCTTGCAACTGTCGTAACGAGAATATCCAATCTGTGGTAGACCTATTCCCACGAAAACCGCACTATGACCCTGGGTAAACCTGGTCTCCTATGACCTGGAGTCTGCGCAGAACAATTCTGGCAAGTATCTTCCCAACGGTACACAGAAGCGAAATTCCTCTGTAGTTGTTGCAGTCACTCCGATCCCTCTTGTTCTTGTACAAGGTTACAATGCTCTAATCTTTGAAATCCTGCGGGACCTGTCCTTCATGCCAGCATAAAGTTATCAACTGGTGTATCTGTGGAGCAAGTATGTCCTTTCCACTTCTGATGACCTCTATCAGGATTCCATCCTTCCCTGGAGCCTTGCCAGAAGCAAGGTCAGCAATAGCAGTTACATTACCCGTAAGATGGGTCTGGCGGCTTCAACCATGCACTCACTCCAAAGAGTCTGGTCCCAGCGAAGGCTCTCCCTGGAGACCAGGCTTTGTATATAATTCTTTTGCACCATCCGCATCCTCGTGTATGGCTCCAAGACCTGGATACTACTACAGCGGGACAGGCACTGTCTTGAAGCTGTGCAACAAGAGGCGCATCCGTGGGATCCACTAGCACGATCTGATTTCCAACAGTGAAGTAGTTTGACGTACTCAACTTGCAGACATTGCCTCAACAATCGATCAAGTCGCTTCTCTTATTTGATCATGTTGTCTGCCTTCCCCGGAAAGTCCCAGTCCACGAGATACCCTGGCAGGCTGTGGGGTGGAAGGACAGGAAAAGACCGTGCTCATCCTAGAGACGTCCTCAGGGCGCCCTCTCAATACCTGGCTCAAACAGATCGCCGCCTCCCCAACAGAACTGCAGGCCGCGATCATCAGACGTGGTCATGGGCATGGTCATTCGTCGTGACGGGCCGCAGTCGCCTACGTGTACTTTTGTATTGTAGCCCAATAACCACACATAGAGATAGTATAATTTGTTTGATCAATTAATAATTTAATACTAATAATAAATTGGCAGGTATTCTAACATTACACTGTTTCCGTTTCCGGGTACACACTTTCATGGCTGATAATGTCATAATATGTTTGCCAACCTGTCCAAAACCTGTTGCAATGCTTATGGTATTCTTTTTTGTGTGTGCTAAATGATAATGCGAGCGACTAACTGACGACAACATTTCTTTAAAGTAAGTGAATTCTATTCTTTTTAAGTTTGTTAATTTTTCATTGTTGACTTCAGATCGTGAGATTATTATTATGCGACATGGTTTAGTCGGTTAGTTAAGTTAGTTTAATAGTTTAGTAAGTTAGTAAGACTAAGACTAAGGCATGAGTAAGTGTTAGTACTGTTAGTGTAGTAAGAGAACTATTTATTAGTATTACTAATAGCTAAACTTACTGTTTAGTCAGTTTAGCGATCGTGTTTTTCACATTCCCTATGCTAGTATAGTTATAGACACTATTGCAGTATTGGACTAGCCTATTCCGACATAAATTCAATTTTGAGCGTGTTTTCATATAGAACTACATGCAATAACTTAAGTTATTAAGTTGGATGACTTTTGGATTAGAATGCAGGAATAGCTTGTCAGGCTTGTGTTGAAGTTGTGCATGTTAATCTTAAATCTTTTATTTAACCAATACACTTCTCAAGTCAAGTGTACTACTCAGGACTACTGTACAGTCGTACAGCAACAGTACTACTTGAGTTGCAGGTTCTAAACTATTATATTGCTATTATTATTTAGTATTACTTAATTACTTTAGTAGTTTAGTAACTTGCATAAGTTAACAAACAATAATTATAAGTAATAGATTAAAGAGTAATACTAGTAATAGTTAACATAACAACCAGTACAAATACCAATAAGTAAGTACAGAGTAGTACTATATTAGACTTAGTAGTTAGACTAGTTACTAGTTGAGTACTGGAGTAGTAGTAAATGTAAACTTAGTGTCTACTTAGTACTTACTTTACAAAAAAGTTTACTTTTTTAGTAATTAGTGAATTAGTGAATACTTTCTTCCACTTTTGGAGTTAATTCTGTTACTATTAATACAATGTGAGTCTTTACGCTGTTGGAAGCTTAGCTCGTCTTTCTTGGGCCAAGAAGACTAAGAGAAAGAGTGTTGCGTCGGTTGTTGTAAAGTAAACCCTTATTTAATGACTTCTTCTCTTATGTCATCTAATATCTATCCATCTGCCACATGACCTGCCTTGTAGACAGCTGATCTTTTGCTCTCACGTTGTAAGCATGCAGTGGTTGGTAGTTGATCATTCTGTCTCATGTTCTATTCTGTTCTTGGAATCCTAGTATTCAGACAGGCATGTTAATGTCTGATGCCAGGTAGCAACTATACATATTAGGCGTTTTTTTTTTTGGTTTTGTTTTTTTGCAGCTTCCTGCGGCATACTAGGCCTGGGGAAAGACACATATAATTTATGTAGATTATTAACTAGAATTTGTGTCCAGGCAGTGGCCGTTAACTCTACTTATTTCGAGATCAGGGGAATTTTTACCAGAAAATCCAGGTGAAAAAATCATGATCTCCACCATGATTCTAACCCGTGACCTTCGGCACTCAAGGCAGACACCTTATCTCGAGACCACTGAACCCCCTACTCTGTTCTGAGTTAAGAATCAATGTAATTGCACTCTGTACATACCCATAGTATAGATGCTGTTTTCTTCACAGTAAATGGCGTAGCCGTATACTATGGATAGCACTGATGGTTCTCCCCACACCTCCACCCCCGCTGGATTAACCATTGAACATGGTTGTAAAGATATACATACTCCTGCCCCATGCTTTCATGCACCACTCTCTGTTACATTCTCAATTGATTTCAATACTTTGCATTATGTGTATCATTTGTTCATCCAGGCAGTATCATCATGCAATCATTGATCAACTTCAATATTTTGGTTCTATCCATTTCGCCAGTGTTCTCAATATGATGCAAGGATGTCAGCTATTTCAGTCCTGTAAACTTAAATATGACATGGACAGTGTCAGGGATAAGGACCAAATTTGGCATAGGTAACTCAGAGTTGGCATAAATATACTGTTTATGATCAGTTGCTACTTTCTTGGTAAGCTGATGTTCAGGTGTTTAAGCAGTGAGGATAGTAAAGTCACTGCAGAAGCTTTCTGTCATCTAGCTTAAATTCCTCAATCAAACCTTCCATCTTCTTGGTGCTGTTAAGTTTCAAATTGTTTGTACTTATATTTAGGTGACCTTATAGCTAATCCTCATAGTTTCTGCCTTCCATGTGCTAATATTCACATTATTTAATATACACACAGGCTGTGCCAAACCCATTTATATGATTTTGCAGTCTATCTTCATCCTCGTAATCGTAATTCATATATTGAGTTATGTTCCACTTCCGGTGTTGCAATTTGATTGGCTTTTCATATTTGATCCATGTAAATGTCGAACGGCAACAGTGAAAGCACACATTTCTATTGATGTTATGCTCCTGCATTTATTACAAAAGCATCTATGACTCCATCGATTGCTCTTATTGCATATTCATATGATACAGAACTGACATTATTTAATACTTGTTCCTGTTTTCTGTAGTCATCTAATACTGTCCATAGTTATATTTCTATATAGCAATACCTAATTGAGGCGATGATGAGAATCAACACGTAGGAACAGTTCACGCAGCACTATCAACTACCAGCACTACCAAATAAAGAGTGTAGTTCCTATACTGGTCCTCACAGCATTGTTGGGCATAGTCACACGGTGGAGTGCACCAATATAGCAAACCAGAGAAGACACGGGATGGTACCATCTGTGAACTGATCAGATAAATTTGCAGAATAAAAGGATAGATTTTTTGCTACCTGGCATCAGGTAGCTTAATTGTAGATCGGTATTACTATGTATTTTATCAAAAGCTTTCACTTACTAAATAAATGTTATGTTTGAAGGTGTCATATTCTATTGCTCATTTGCTTAATTGTCTTAACATGAACAAGGCATCCAAGCAAATGAATGTTAGCTGTTTTCCATATTTTTCCCTTAATTCATCTTTACCAATTCAGATTACTCATTTGTTATTTTGTCTAGGTATTTGGTAAGTAATAAACCGTTTTTTATTATTGATGTTGGCTTTTTCTTCTCTTCTTCTTCTTCGATCAACTGATGCTCTGCTTCTAGCCTGGCGAGGTTTGCAAAGGAGACTCATTCTGTGGAGGTTGGCTTTGAGTCTGCAAAGTCCCTTTCTGAGTCTTAAAGATCTTTGTCTGCCCATCTCAGCCAAATTTTTTCACCAACTAGTTACCAACTTCTCACTTTTTCTTTGTTATCCCTTAGATGTTAGCATTGTCTTACAGAGTTTCTTTTTACTCTTTATTGATTCTCAAACTTTAGCATTCCACCAATCTGTTTGTTTTCTTTTTATACCATGCCTTATTTTTCTTGTCCCTTCCATATTTTTTACTGAGTCATGTCTGTTTAAAAGATAGCCCATTTACTGTTTATGTCCTTTTCTTTTATAAAGTGTCACAAAAAACTTTGTCATTACATGGCACATTACATTTAAACTAGCTTCCTCTTGTAATTTGTTTTAGATTTGTGATAATTATTGACTGATCTTTTCTGACATTTCCTCTGTGATGTTGTTTGTGTCCTTACATCTGTAGTTCATTATTGTTGTTGTTCATTGTCCCTTGTGAAAGCCTATTGGTCAAAACATAGGTTCTGTTTGTGTTTTCGTCTCAGTGCGGTATCTGACCAAACCTATTTATAAATTTTGTTCACTTAGTTTTTTTACATTTTGTCCTAACTACTGGCTTTGATCTAAGCAGATATTGGGCATTATGCAGGAATCTGTTATATTTCTTCTTTGACTTTGTCTAATTAATATGTAATCAATCTGTGGTGTTACTTCTGGGTTGATTCACCTGTACCATTTTTTTATATGACTTTTTTGGTGTTGGAAGACAGTGTCTAGTTATTAGGAGACTATTCTCAGTACATAAACCAATAAACTTTTCTCACTTGCTGTTCCATTCTAAAGAAGTGTCACTGAATATTCATCATAAAAGTCGGCTATTATAATCAGTTCATCCTGCCTTCTCATTGACTTTATTGATAATGTCTGAAAGAAATCTCTCATTCATGTCTTCCAATTTGTTGTTGCCATTGAATGGTTCATAAACGCGAATCATTCTTGTTCTGTTTTTCCATATTCAATTGTTCGTAAGCATATTAGTCTTTCAGTGATGTATAATTTTTCTACGATGAACTTGCCTTTTTCTGGATGTACAAGAAAATATACACCATATTTGGGTTTTTCCTTTGTGTTGACACCACCCCACACTGTACAAAAGATGACAGTAAACATAATATATCCCTGTGTGAATTTTAGCACCCTTTGCTTGGTAGGAAAGATAGGGCCGCTGCACCTACATGCGTGTCATAAAAGGTAACTGAAGAGAGCAGCATAAAAATAAATTGCTCCAGAAACCCTCCACTGCATAATTGGGCAACATGTTTTTGGTTCATCTTCCTGAATGGAACCATCAATAGTGCTGATCTTACGCGTTGCAAAGAGTAAAATGTAGACGAAGAATGAAAGCATTTGTAAACAGCAGAAGAGACACACAGCTGTGGTGAGTCATTGATCGCCTACGCAAGTAAGCATTCCAGAACAAGGCTGTTGTAAATTCTCATGTTAATTATTAAAGCTGCTACAGGATATTAAAACGTTTAATTTGTTCTAGATAATGTATTACTTAAAAATGATATTCAGGAAATTGCAACAACAAAAATACAATATATTTAAATAATTAATATTTATAACAAAACATCTTTGTTACGTACATAAGAATTAGTTAATGTCATTGGGTGACCTGTCGAAATGGCAAGTGGCACGGCTCACAAACCAAATTTGCTTGTGTTGGAATGTCAGAGAGAGGCCTGACAAAGTGGTAAGGAGCATGGCTCAGAAGCAAAACTTGCATGTGTTTGTATTCATGAAACATCACAGTCATATCCCTATGGGAAGTAAATCAATTTGTGCTGAAGTCAGAGTTACTCATTAGCTCTTTCTGTCTTGTCAGACGATAGTAATTGTCTTTTGAAGAAAAAAAGTCCATGACGGTAATGAATGTGACTTGTAAGACCAATCAGGGCAGAGAAGCGTCTTCCACAGTGTATGCAAGAAAAGTCAAGTCTCAAATGTTGAGTCTTTAGCCTATCAGAAATCAGTATCTCCTTTGTCTGTATTCATGCTTAATCCTGCTCCTCCATATAACATGATCTATGGTGTCCTGTTCCCATGATTCCAATTTGGTGCATGCATCATTCATTTCCCGCTTGCTTATATCCTTGTACTGAAGTAGTGGCCGGCCCCGAGACCTTTTCCCCAACTGTAATTCTCCATACAGAAAATATTTTGGTATTCTGTCATCATCCATCCTCCGAATGTCCCCCAGCCATTGGAGACTTTGAAGACTAAGCATGGAAAAGATTTTGGCAGTGCCTGTTTTCTCCAACACTTCTGTGTTGATGATCTTGTCTTGCCACCCAAACACCCCCCCCCCCCATTGATTCTGTGTTGGTGATCTTGTCTTGCCACCCAAACACCCCCCCCCCCCCCATTGATTCTGTGTTGATGATCTTGTCTTGCCACCCAAACACCCCCCCCCCCCCATTGATTCTGTGTTGGTGATCTTGTCTTGCCACCCAAACACCCCCCCCCCCCCCCAGTGATTCTGTGTTGGTGATCTTGTCTTGCCACCCAAACACCCCCCCCCCCCCCATTGATTCTGTGTTGGTGATCTTGTCTTGCCACCCAAACACCCCCCCCCCCCCCATTGATTCTGTGTTGGTGATCTTGTCTTGCCACCCAAACACCCCCCCCCCCCCCATTGATTCTGTGTTGGTGATCTTGTCTTGCCACCCAAACACCCCCCCCCCCCCCCCATTGATTCTGTGTTGGTGATCTTGTCTTGCCACCCAAACACCCCCCCCCCCCCCCCCCCCCCATTGATTCTGTGTCGGTAATCTTGTCTTGCCACCCAATCCCCATTGATTCTCTGTTGATGATCTTGTTTTGCCACCCAAACACCCCCCCCCCCATTGATTCTGTGTCGGTGATCTTGTCTTGCCACCCAAACACCCCCCCCCCCCCCATTGATTCTGTGTTGGTGATCTTGTCTTGCCACCCAAACACCCCCCCCCCCATTGATTCTGTGTTGGTGATCTTGTCTTGCCACCCAAACACCCCCCCCCCCCCCATTGATTCTGTGTCGGTGATCTTGTCTTGCCACCCAAACACCCCCCCCCCCCCATTGATTCTGTGTTGGTGATCTTGTCTTGCCACCCAAACACCCCCCCCCCCATTGATTCTGTGTTGGTGATCTTGTCTTGCCACCCAAACACCCCCCCCCCCCCCCCATTGATTCTGTGTTGGTGATCTTGTCTTGCCACCCAAACACCCCCCCCCCCCCCATTGATTCTGTGTTGGTGATCTTGTCTTGCCACCCAAACACCCCCCCCCCCCCCCATTGATTCTGTGTCGGTAATCTTGTCTTGCCACCCAATCCCCATTGATTCTCTGTTGATGATCTTGTTTTGCCACCCAAACACCCCCCCCCCCCCCATTGATTCTGTGTCGGTGATCTTGTCTTGCCACCCAAACACCCCCCCCCCCCCATTGATTCTGTGTTGGTGATCTTGTCTTGCCACCCAAACACCCCCCCCCCCCCCAGTGATTCTGTGTTGGTGATCTTGTCTTGCCACCCAATCCCCATTGATTCTCTGTTGATGATCTTGTTTTGCCACCCAAACACCCCCCCCCCCCCCATTGATTCTGTGTTGGTGATCTTGTCTTGCCACCCAAACACCCCCCCCCCCCCCAGTGATTCTGTGTTGGTGATCTTGTCTTGCCACCCAATCCCCATTGATTCTCTGTTGATGATCTTGTCTTGCCACCCAAACACCCCCCCCCCCCATTGATTCTGTGTTGGTGATCTTGTCTTGCCACCCAAACACCCCCCCCCCCCCCCCATTGATTCTGTGTTGGTGATCTTGTCTTGCCACCCAAACACCCCCCCCCCCCATTGATTCTGTGTTGGTGATCTTGTCTTGCCACCCAAACACCCCCCCCCCCCCCCATTGATTCTGTGTTGATGATCTTGTCTTGCCACCCAAACACCCCCCCCCCCCCATTGATTCTGTGTTGGTGATCTTGTCTTGCCACCCAAACACCCCCCCCCCCCATTGATTCTGTGTTGGTGATCTTGTCTTGCCACCCAAACACCCCCCCCCCCCCCCATTGATTCTGTGTTGGTGATCTTGTCTTGCCACCCAAACACCCCCCCCCCCCCCATTGATTCTGTGTTGATGATCTTGTCTTGCCACCCAAACACCACCCCCCCCCCCCCCAGTGATTCTGTGTTGGTGATCTTGTCTTGCCACCCAAACACCACCCCCCCCCCCCCCCATTGATTCTGTGTTGATGATCTTGTCTTGCCACCCAAACACCACCCCCCCCCCCCCAGTGATTCTGTGTTGATGATCTTGTCTTGCCACCCAAACACCACCCCCCCCCCCCCCCAGTGATTCTGTGTTGGTGATCTTGTCTTGCCACCCAAACACCACCCCCCCCCCCCCAGTGATTCTGTGTTGGTGATCTTGTCTTGCCACCCAAACACCACCCCCCCCCCCCCAGTGATTCTGTGTTGGTGATCTTGTCTTGCCACCCAAACACCACCCCCCCCCCCCCCCCAGTGATTCTGTGTTGGTGATCTTGTCTTGCCACCCAAACACCACCCCCCCCCCCCCCCCCAGTGATTCTGTGTTGGTGATCTTGTCTTGCCACCCAAACACCACCCCCCCCCCCCCCCAGTGATTCTGTGTTGGTGATCTTGTCTTGCCACCCAAACACCACCCCCCCCCCCCCAGTGATTCTGTGTTGGTGATCTTGTCTTGCCACCCAAACACCACCCCCCCCCCCCCAGTGATTCTGTGTTGGTGATCTTGTCTTGCCACCCAAACACCCCCCCCCCCCCCCCCATTGATTCTGTGTTGATGATCTTGTCTTGCCACCCAACCCCCATTGATTCTGTGTAAGCCCTTCATGTGACAGCTATTTAGTCTTATCTCCTGGTGCATGTAGGTAGACCATGTCTCACTGCCATAAAGAAGGGTACTGAGGACACAGACCTGGTAAACAAGTGTTTTTGTTTAAACAGTGAGCTTCTTGTTCACCCAGACCCTTTTTGTAAATCTGCCCATTGTTGTTGCTGCCTTTCCTACCCTGATATTGATTCCTTGGTCCAGAGATAGTTTATTATTGACAGAGTTACTAGACCACCATTAAGGTGCAAAAAGACAGTACAACACAATCTGTTATAGGAAACAAGGTGACCAAAAAACAAAAATCTCATTAAAAATCATTGCCAAATATTATGCCTATGAACTGGTTAAAGTCTGTTAAAATTCTCTGAAGACTTTCAAAGTAATATGTCACATTTTATTTGTGATTATTGTTGTAGATTAGAACTGTTTTTGATTGTAATATATAAAGCCACTGTTATTTAGTTTTGTTGTATCTCTGAATGCGTTTGCTTAAATAAATATATATTCTTTGATAATTTTCATGGCAGTGTTGACGGGTCCATTTGATATTAGTGAATGTGAGAGTTAAGGATGTTCACGAAATTAAGAAAGAAAATAGAAAATGATGGAGGTATTGTATCCAGCACTGATTCACCAGGGAGGTCTTCAGGCCATCGAGATTCTGGTTAGTTTGATTTTGTTACATAATATGGTAATTGCTTGTTTTACACAAGGTTATTTAAGGCCATACAGTCGAGAGGGACCAGCTGACCATGAGTAAGGAAACAGGTTTATTAAATATTCTAGTAGCTCATAATAATTTCTTATATCATTAGCTAGTCCTGGGTTTATTCCCCAGTTGAGACAGAAATGTTTTTTCAGACTGCAACGGCTCCCAGTCGACCCAGCCTTAAATGGATACCGGTTCAGTCCGGGCAAGGGAGAGGAGATGGCTACCACCCTCATATAGCCGAGCCTTTGAAATGTGAGATCGCTGATCGCTAACACCTCACACCCCTACGGCAGTAATGCTATGGGTTTCGTTTTACAGTTTCAGAACGGAGAGCAGAGATGCTCATGGCTAGTTAGAAATGCCATCAACAATCTAATCAGTTACTCAGCCATTTGTGCTAGCTAGTTATCTATCATGAACTGAAAAGAAAGGCAGTACTAGTCAAAGTAAGTTACTTGTACATGTATTACACTTTACACGTTTCAATAATGGCTTGAAATGACTTACTTGCTCTACTTTAACCATGGAGTGAAGATGTCCTTTTTTTCTTTGGATCCAATTTTCTACAGGTTGCTGTAGTCAGTTTGTGCCAAGTCTCTTTATTTTATGACAAGCTTGTCAGGTTTCAGTGTTACTATTCTGTACTCACCCTATAGGTCTAAGGCCTCAGACTGGTGCATTTTTATATAATAATATACATAAAGTCTGAGCATTCCATAACATGCATGTTTTTACACATGGCTTCTTGAAAAATACTAAAAAATTATGAAAGGTCACAGAAGTTGGGACCAAAAAATAGAGAAAAAGCAAAGATTATAAGAATAAATATAGCTAATAACAATCAATTAGTGTTGGAAGACACACTCCTGCAAGATCTGAAATCATTAATATATATTGGCAGCAATATTTCTTCTTCGTTCATCCTCAGATCAAGGTACCGGTTTCTCTTACAAAGGACACCACTGTTTGTAAGGCTTTTTTATCTCCATACAGCTTTTGACATATTTTGTCTCGTGAGTCCAGTATTGTTCTCTTTTTTCCTGCGTGAGTGGACAGCTTTGCAGGATGTGTTCCACGGTCATGATATGCTCCTCACATGGACACTTGTCATCTGTCCCAATCCTCATTTTGTTGTAAAGATGACCCTTGGGTCTGTTATGCCCAGTTAGTCTGAAGATGATAACTTGCTCTTCTCTAGTTAAGTTAAAGTAGCTGTCTTTTCGGAAGTCGGAGTGTTGATCAGCCCATTTTACCCTGAAGTTGACTTTAATTATGGTCAGCTTCATTATATGTGATACTCAGGTCTGTTTGTGGGGATGCTCCTCCACACTTTGCTAGTTTGTCTGCAGCTTCATTGCCATTAATATTGCAGTGGGATGGGATCCACTGAATGACCAACCTTGAGTGTTCTGCTGAGATCTGTGCAATGGAGAACATACATTGTTTGAGATCTTCATCTTTGTGTTGTTTTAGCGCTGCTAATACTGATGGCGGCATCAGTCAGGAATACTATACAGCAATATTTGATAAAGGTGGAGGTACAGTTAGAGATGTCAAACTAAGAATGCAAAGAGCAAGGGGAGCTTTCATTGCATTAGGGAACATATGGAAATCCAAAGAAATTAAGTCTAGCACAAAAACACAAATTTTCAACTTCAATGTAAAGTCTGCTATTGTATGGCTGTGGAACATGAAGAAAAATAAAAACCTAAAAGGTACACATTTTTATGCCTGCACAGAATAAAGGAATTTACAGAATGTTAGTATCACCAAAATCAAACTACTGGAAAAAACCAGACATATAAAAGTGAAACCTGAACTGAGGAGACAACGCTGGCATTGGACAGAGCACACATTATGAAAACCATCAGACAGTATTATAAGGCCGTCTATGTTCTAGAATCCTCAGAGCAGACCAAAATGCACAGGGAGAAGACAACTCATGTATAGACATAAAGGAAACAGGAAAGACATGGACAGAGCTGGAACAGATGACTCAGAACTTTGAGAGTTTTTTTTAATGTAATTAGCATTTTAATCTGCTGTATTACAACAATCACTCTATATGAAATATTCACTTAACACAGAAAACTCCTTCAGAACAACACTACACTCAAGTGAGAGAACAAAAGTAATGGAACCGAAAGGTGTAGGCAGAGCACATTTTCAACACATCCCAACTCACGCACTGTTCAGTGTCAAAGGACTGACCTCTCATTATACTAATCAGTTCTAAACATGAGACTGGTCTTGAAGCTTCAAATATGTGTTCTTGATCGGCCACGCTAAAAAAAAAATTGCCACTGTGTGGTTTACCAAAAGAATACATTTGATGTAATTAGTTATTATTTATTCACTCGGAATGGGATCAACACAGCAAGCTAAAATAGTTATATTGATTTTGAAATTCCAGACATAATGAGCTGTGCAAATTTCATGGCGCTTGACCTTGCTGTTCAAGAGTTTTTGCAATACAGACAAACAGATACATGTATTTTCTGTTTTATGGTTGAGTTATAATGTCAAACAGCTGACTATAATTTACCTTCTGTCATTGTAACAATTATAATTGTCATTCTGTTAGTGTCAGGATTATAATTGCAATATTTACTTTGTTTCTGTATTACAGTGACTAGCCTGCCACATGCAGGTAGTATACAACATCTTGGACCATCACCTCCTGGAAGTGTTACCAGTGAGACAGCTTCTGTAAGTGTAATCTAGCGTTCTTAATGTTGATTTTTTGTGACACAATATACCTAGTCTTTGTAATGTTGATTTATTGACATAGTTTGCCTTGTCTTTCTAATGTTAACTTAACTTAATATCTTTATACTGGTTTAGAAGACTCTGCAGTCTGTATACAACCAGTTTAATTTACATTACATTGCTTTAACAGCTATGCGCATCCAATCTCTTGATTTGTGATATTTTAATGAAAGTATTTGTTATGTCATCTATCCTTCTGTATATTCTTTTGTGACATTGGGAATGTAGAGTTCTTAATGTTTATCCTAAAAATGTTGATTTGTGGTATTTTGAGTCTAATGTTCACTGTGTAAGATAGTTCCCTCAGTAGTAACTGCTGGTCAGGAAATGATGTGTTAGAGTTAATATTGTACTAAGCCATAGCATGTTTATGAAGCAGTGTGATAAGTTCCTTTCATTTGCTGCTTTTTCTTTTCCTAAACTGAGCGTTGTACCTTTGCTGGGAAAAGCAGGTATACAGATTTTAATATTTGCATACTTCAAATAGCTATACATAAATGTGTAAGTATCAATATCCATTGTGGATATTCAAATGAGTATCAACATATTGTTAAAAATAAGAATTTTGATATGATTATTTTGATATGATTATTTTGATATGATTATTTTGATATGATTATTTTGATATGATTATTTTGATATCTACAGATGTTAAGCAACAATGATAATTAAGCAGGTGAATTTGTAAAGGATTATGAATAGTTGAAAAAAAATTAACATTGAAATCTCTTGAATTTTTATGTTCACCATATTTTTAACAAAAAATAAGTTTGCATATTTCTGGTCCCCACTCAGAAATTGTTATGTAAATGTGTGTAAGACGAGTACAGTCATATTAAACATCAGAGCTGTACTTGGGTTAAAAAGAATAGGTTGCTGTAACCTTCTGAACAAGTTCCACAAATCTAAATATGTTGATTGTGCATGGAACTAGGACATATGCGACATGTAAGGGGACAAGCTTTAGTGGTGGCTCTATATTCACTTGAAGTGAATAAATGGATCACTAAATCAATCTAATCTGTTATGATAGCCACTGATAGTTGAAAAAAAAATAATTTAAGTTTGTTGATTATGATATCCACCCTCAGAAATTATGTAAATTTAAGGATCCAAGTTGTTGAGTTGTTACATTGCTTGACTAAGCACCAAAATGTGTTTTATTCTGAAAGCGTTCAGGAATACAAAGTAAGAAAAAGTGGGCAGTTGACCCCCACCTGATTAAAGTATGATCATCTACAACAAAGGCTGGAGTATTAGTATCTGTTATGGCTGATTATCTACTAAGGTTATCAAAAATGTACAGAAATTGAATAAATGCAGTCCCATGCATACACCGACGGTTCTGTAACAAACACTACACAGAACGGAGGGGCAGGAGCATTCCTGAACCTACCAAATGGCAGAAAAATAACACTGTCATTCGCTACTGGTAAGTACACGAGCAATTTCAGAGCAGAGGCAGAGGCACTGAGGGCGGCAGTGGAAGAAATGGCAACACACAGTGAAAATGAGAGCCATATAGTCCTGCTGACAGATGCTCTCGAAGTAGTCACAGCGCTAAAAAGCCAGAAAAACACTGAGCTTAATGACTTAAGAGCAGCACTCTGCAAACTGTGCCAACAGTCCGCACCAAAAAGGGTAGTGGTACAGTGGGTTCCGTCACACTGCAACATCCAAGGCAACGAGGAGGCAGACAGACTGGCAAAAGAAGGTGCAAGGCTACCACAAATAGATACCAGTATGACGTACGAAGAGTCAAAACGGCTTATCAAAGCCAGGTACATGTCCAAATGGGAAACCGAACATACTGGTTACACCAAAAACGATGCCTATTACCAGTTGAACCGAAGAGAGCAGGTCGTTGTCTTCAGACTTCGCACTGGCCACAACAGACTGAGGTACCACCTCTTCAACAAATTGAAGATAGGGTGTACCGACGAATGCCCGTGCGGTACTGGTAAAATGACCACTGAACATCTGCTGCAGAACTGCCCGACATACGAGGATCAGAGAGAGCAGATGTGGCCATTGCCAGTGGAACTGCAAGACAAGCTCTATGGTAGTGGCGAGAGTCTCAGGATGACCGCCGCTTTTTTCGAAAAAATAATGGTTACTGTCTGACTGTGTACGCAGAAGAAGAAGAAGAAGAAGAATAAATGCAGTCATTATTGTGTACTACAGTGGTAACCTTCTTATGGGCAGAAGCTGACGGCTGTGTCATTGAGGAGCTGATGAGCCACATTCATCTACATGTAAAGTTTATCATTTCAGGGAGTGAAAATAGAATGGGATGAGTTAGTAATAATATTTACTTGATTTTACCAACACTAAACGGGGAACTGAGATACTACTACAGTCAGGCGCAACAAGCTAACCAGGACGTCACATCAGGGTCAGGCGCAATACACTGACCTAGACCACAATCTCTCTTCCATGTAGCGTTCCCTAGAAACAGGCTGTTTTCAAGGCAGTCTGGCTGATGAGATGTGGATCGATGTGATCGCTGCATAATAGTGAGCGCCACACAGATAAAGCCAAGCATAGCACAACCGCCTGGAGGACCACGGCTCAGCACGCTCAAGATGTGAGGAAAGCTACTACAACCCGCCACTGAACGTTCTTTTTAGGGTGCACAAAAGAGTCAACTTCCTCATTATGGTCATTAAACAACAACAACCAACACTATATATGAGACCAGACATTTTTGTGTTTTATTTGTCGACATAGTCATTGTGCCTGGAAACACACTTTGTCCACTAGCTTGTGAGTGCCCTCTAGAAAAAAGTCTTGGTGTGACGTTTAAACCAATTTTGCACTGCCTCCATTACCTCATCAGCTGCCTTGGTACCCATTTGCTACACACTTTCCTATAACTCAGGTTATCATGGACAATTTTGTGCGCAGCGGCGTGAATCATTATGGAATCTACGTCTATTTCATCAATAGTGACTCGCATGTTGCCGAGGAGCAAGCAGGGTTCAGACAGGGAAGAAGTACTACAGAACAGATATTAAATTTAAGGCTGCTAAGCGAGAAATATCTAGAACAGCAGCAAAAACTGTATCATGTGTTTGTTGATTTTAAAAAGGCGTTTGATGGGGTATGGCATAAATTGCTATGGGCAACCATGATGATGTATGAAATCAACGGAAATATGATAAAGGTCGTTGAACACCTGTATGACAAGGCGTCCAGTGCAGTTCTTGTGAATGGGAAGTGAGGGGACTGGTTTCGCACATAAGTTGGTGTGAAACAGGGGTGTACACTCTCTCCAAGTCTTTTCAATATATTCCTTGAGGGAATTATGAGTGAGGCACTTGGAGGTGTTGATACTGTCAAAATAGGGGCCAAACGATTACCAACCTCCGTTTTGCAGATGATATTGGCGGGTTAAAAAGCAGAACTCCAGGAATGGGTCAGAAGGCTTGATGAAACAGCTCTTGACTATGGTATGGAGATAAACGCAGCAAAGACAAAAGTAATGACTAACAACGCCGAGGGCTTCAACAGCAGGATAAAAGCTAATGGTCAGGGACTCGAAGTGGTTGACCGTTTTAAATATCTAGGGTCGATTGTCAGTGATGAAGGATCAAAATGTGAGGTGTTGGTCAGAATAGCACAGACAATAGCGGCGCTTGCACCGCTTAACAAAATCTGGCAAGATAAACGGTTAGCACTATGCACGAAAATCAGATTAATGCGTACACTGGTCCTGTCAATATTCCTCTCTGCGTGTGAGACATGGACAGTTACAGCTGACCTTCAACGAAGGATACAGGCCTTGGAGATGAGATGTTTCCGAAGACTTCTAAACTTCATGTACAAAGATTGAGTTACAAATGAGGAAATGTGAGATAGAATTACAACAGCAATAGGGCCTTTTGAAGAGCTCTTGGCAACTGTCAAAAGAAGGAAACTCGCTTGGTACGGTCACATATTGAGATCAAATTGTCTTGCAAATACGATCCTCCATGGAAAGGTGCAAGGCAGACGACGAAGAGGCCGTCCAAAAAGAGATGGGAAGACAACATAAAAGAATGGACCAATCTCCGATCAGAAGAGGCACAGGCAGCGGCCACTGACAGAGAAGGGTGGCATTGTATTGTGAGGATGTCTTCATGTGTGCCCAAACGACCTCACCGGTTACAGGATGACCTGATCTGAAATATATATATATATATATCACAGTATCCTCAGCGTCCTAGAGCCTAGAGGTGGGCGATTCTTTGAATGTGTACAGGCCAAATGGCCACCAAAACGTTTTTTTCGCGTTTTCATCTGTTCTATGGCATGCGTACCATATATATATATATTTATATAGGTAAATGGATACATTTAATGAACATCATGTTGTTTCACATGACTATCATTGTTTTAGGTCCAAAGCAGATTGGTGGATACAATATTTAATTTTCAAATTACGGGCTATATAGTTTTCAGTCACATATCTAAATCAGCCACACGTCCAAATTTTCTGACCTCATGATGTAGAAGTTTTTGGACACTCATTCATTCATTAAGAAAGTGTAAAGATTGTGTGTGTTGGCTGTCTCAGATACAAGATGTGTCATCTGCAAGAGATGAGATGGCAGTCCTCTTACAAAGGAAAGCAGAGCAATGCAAGAAGCTTGAAGGAAACATTAGTGGTAGGTACTTAACATCATCTCCAGTCTGAATTTTTATGTTCTTTGATGGGCAGGAAAGAATAGGAACAATTAATCAATCAAAAACTTGTCAGCTTCCTCTGGAGCACAGGTCTTCAACTACACTCCATGTCATCCTGCTCTGGGTCATCAGTTCTATCCTCATGCTCTCTTCTCTATGTACCCTTTGGTCTGCCTCAAATTTTTTTTTTGTGATTCCAGAACAGAGACTGTATTGTAATCCTATCAACTGGTTTACTTAATTTTTGTCCTATCACATGCCAGCACCTTCTTGTGTCATATTCCACTGATAACTACTTTGTTCTTTCCAATAGTTCCACACTAGTGATCTTATCATACTGTCCACCTTCCTTATCAATGGCTGGATGAACAAAAACAGTGCAGACTGAAAACAGAAAACTAAGGTTAAATCAATAACAGTAAAATATATAGTAAATCCAGGTTCCTTTTTTTAAATGTGTACTGCTATAAAACTGCTGTTTAACCTTCTTTGTATTTCAACTATTATTGATGATGTTTTACTGTAGCCACTCAAATCTTTGTTGTTATTTGTGTTTGACAGATTTGGCAGCCCTGGTCAAAGAGAAGAGTAAAACAATAGAAAAGCTAGATGCAACAATAAGACAACAGGAGGAAGGTTAGTACCTCTGGCACCATCATCATGTCATGTGTTTTTTAGCAATGAAAGTCATATTATCTTGTGCCCTTAGTTACATATTTAAAATAACATAATTGTCTTATGTCCTTAAGTAACATGTACAAATAAAATCATGTCATTTAGTGCATAGATTGGCAGCCTTGATCCTGGACAGCAGTCATAGACCATGTCATTAAGGAGGTGATGGGCTACATTAATTTATATCTGATAAATTAAGATAGTCATAATAATATAATTTTGTTTACCAATACCTTTATAAATATGTGGAGTGTGTAGCCTAGTCGACAGTGAGCTGGCTTGCTAAGGCTGGGATTACACCACGCCAGGGTTCGAAATCACATATGGACAGAACAAAAACTAGTTCCTGGAACGACCGCTCCTTCAGTCGACCCATCTGTGAATGAGTTGGGGAAGGTATAAACAACAAGGAAGGGAACTGGCCACCCCACTTCACATAGGCTGTGACTTAGTCCATGAAGATTTTATCTTCATCCCGACTGCAATTGTTGCTATTGGACCCACCTTTATGTACCTTTTTTATAAATATAATTTCGGAAAATCATACTGCACTGTTTAGAAAACTCGCACAGTATCGCAGATGAACTTCAGGGTCAGGTTCAACATACTCAACAGGATCTTGTACTTGTTGTGCACCTAGAAATAGCCTGTAGAACAGTGACATGGCCAATGACGTGAGGATAGACACTCTGATCCCTGTAGTGCTGAGCCTGCTGAGAAGCCTTACATTTCACTACAGCAAGGGTGACCTTGGTCCACCTTTTTCAGTACTCTCCAGAATTCAAGAAGAGCTACTGCAAAACCGCTACAAGACAAAATTTGTAATGAGTAAATAACTCAGTACAAGTAGCCAAGAAAACAACACGAAGAAATCCATTTTGTTGACATCACCAGAATTATTTTTAGAATCTGGGGATATAATATTTAGTTGTGGGACCTGATCAGAGCGTAGGTTCCTTGACCGATCAATGTGAAATTGATTAAATAGTTGATAGAATGGTTGCAAGATGTCACTGCTTTTACCAGTATGGTTGTATATGGCTAGGGGGAGATAAAGTATATTATTTGATAGTTTTTCATGCTTGGTTCTTGTTGTTATAGATCCATCAGCACTCGCTCTTGCCCTTCTGCCCAATACCATATAATGTATCTGTGCATGTTTGTTAGTGGTTGTTTAGTTCCATGTAAATTGTTCTATTTATCTGATCTCAGAAGAAGCATTTTCCAAATGTTGTGTTATTGGCAGTTACTAATACAAAGCTGCAAGAGCAGAAAGATGAATTTGACAAATACAGAGACAAGCTCATTGAAGACTACCAGAATGATAAGCTGAAACTTGATATGGTAAGATAAAACTGTTTGTGTTCTTCATTTGAATGTGTCTCTGACAGAATAAGAATGAATTGACTACCAGTTTACTCAGCTGTTAAAATATCAGCTGCTGTAAAAATGAAAATAAATATGAATAACAAATCAAATGTGGATAATAATATAAAAGATAACATTGGAGTAATAATATTAAAATGTAGCATATTTACCTGAATATAAGACACAGATCTCCCTAGGGAAGTGGTCAAGCCGTTTGCCCCGTGTTCAGACAGCCGGGCTTCGAATTCGAGTTGCGGTGGCCGGTTCATGATTGCAATTTTGCCTTTCGATGGTACCTTTTACTTCCTTTGCTTCTTTGGCTATGATTAAATGCCATATATAAACTTCAAAATAGCAAAAGAAATATATGAGAATTGCATGACAACTTGGTATGTGAAACAGAAACAGCAGGTATATTTTTATGAAGAACATAAATTAGTTACATGTAACACATGTTTGTGAAGAACATAAATTAGTTACATGTAACACAATTTTGTGAAAAATATAAATTAGTTACATGTAACACATTTTGCCAACAAACTTCAAGAATATTATAAACATGTTAAGCCTAGGAAATGATCAAATAGAGGGTCTCCGTGGCAAAATGGTCAAGCTGTTTACCTCGTGTTCAGACATGCGAGTTGCAATGATGATTGCAATTTTTTTCAGGAGATCCCTGGGTTCATTGCTGAAGCTGCGGAGTTCATGCCTTGGGCGATGCTCTCGGCAGGCGGCATACCATTCTGCGGAGAGAGATCAAGCCATATGGGGAGACCCGCAGCGATGAAGTCGACCCGCTCACCTTTAACCTTTAAGACAAGGGTTTTTTCTAGTTTTCATCCTCTGAAAATTGAGGGACATCTTATATTCACGCATGTACTAAAATGTCAGTGTTCAGTCAACATCTTTATTTTGTATAATACTGGTATATATGTTTATAAGAAATGGCATGCACTTGTTTAAAGTGTAATACAAAACCTGCATTTTTTTGGTTTTAGCCGATATTGTCATGGTAAAATATTTTATGTGTTGTTTTTAACTATTGTGATGTATTTTGCTAAGGACTTTATGCCGTGTTGCCTATTCTTATAGCTCAGTGACAGTACTAAAAACTAGAAATTGTTTAAAAGATGGTGAAGCAGATACCAAAAATGTGCTGTAAAATGTGTTTTCTATGCTGTTGTAGGCCAACAAGACAACTGACACTTTTGTGTGATTTAATGCAACAATGCTGTAATGGTACATTGTCATTTGTTGATTGCTAACCAATCCCTATCGGCAATTGTCGATCTGCCATCTGAATCGCAGTTGATAGCCTCGATCCGTTCATAAAAAAGAAGAGATCACAAAATAACGCACTTAAACATTACAAATGGGACTAACAAAATGGCAGGATCGATGTTAAAGCTTCCTATAAATATTGAAACTGATAAATTCTACAAAATAAATGTGAATAATAAAATGAAAAATAAAATGTGAATATTGAAAATAAATGTCAATAATAACATAAAAGACCATTTGTTAAAATGATAACATTAACAAATAAGTGTGAATAATAATATAATAGTATGCGTGAACTAATACAAGACTGTTTTAACTGAAAGGCCCTAATAATAGTCTAAGAATAAAACATGCTAAAAAATAGTACAAGATTGTAGAATGTGTTTTGAAGGCAAGGTATCGATCATCACCGGCCATTCTCCAGCGTATAGCTGAATACCTAGTACAGTGAATCTCTCACACTTCATCAAAATCATCTGGTATAGGGCTACCTATTGGCCACATCACCCTGTGAGTGAAGCTGAAACCGCATACAAACTGTTTTATTAATGGAGTAGATTGACAACCATCTGGAACATCGACAACCCATAAAGTTATCCATTCAGCTCTTGGAACTGGTGCTCTCCAGTTGACGCTGCTGTAAAATGGGTGCCAAATGACATTGGATATGACAAACATTAAGGAAACCTGTTGACAGAATTACAAGGCAGCCCGTGTTTCAGAATTTTCATAGCAAGATGTGAACAAAATCACATATGGAGAAAGAAGCTCGAGACAAACATAATGAAAATGAGTAAGTTTTATTTCCAGTTTTCTTTTGAAGCCGTGCTTGATAGTTTTTCAGGGTGACCTAGGGTGACCATCATAGTTACTATATCAGCACGGTGATACAAAGTTACACCATACTTCGCACATCTTGTCAGTCCGCCACTTAACTGTTTCTATCCCTCATGGCAAGGCCATAGGATTGGACTTAGAGTCAGCACTAAAAAGCCAGAAAAATACTGAACTTAATGATTTAAGAGCAGTACTCTGTCAAATATGCCAGCAGTCCGCACCAAAAAGGGTAGTGGTACAGTGGGTTCCATCACACTGCAACATCCAAGGCAACGAGGAGGCAGACAGACTGGCAAAAGAAGGTGCAAAACTACCACAACCAGATACTAGCTTGACATACGAAGAGTCAAAACGGCTTATTAGAGCTAGATACATGACCAAATGGGAAACCGACCATACTGGCTACACAAAAAACGATGCCTATTACCAGTTGAACAGAAGAGAGCAGGTCATGGTTTTCAGACTTCGCACTGGCCACAATAGACTGAGGTACCACCTATTCAACAAATTGAAGATAGGTGGCACTGACGAATGCCCGCGTGGTACCGGGAAAATGACTGCTGAGCATTTGCTGCAAAACTGCCCAACATACGAGGATCAGAGAGAGCAGAATGTGGCCATCACCAGTGGCAACACTAGACAAGCTCTATGGCAGTGTTGACAGCCTCAGGATGATCGCTGCTTTTTTTGAAAAAATAAAGGTTGATGTCTGACTGCGTATGATGAAGAAGGACTTAGAGTGGCAAAGAATAATGAAGAATGTGTTTGGCATGCTCCTGCCTTTTTCAAAGGTGTGTACCCCCTTTCCCATGTCCCAGTTACAAGCAAATATAGGAGGGTTGAGCCTAAGACCAGCTACCCTACTTTTTTCTGGAGGATTTCTAAGGCTGAGGATAGATGAAGAATGGCTAAGTTAAGTGGTTTGAACTGGTCTTTGTTAATTATTAATAAAATCAAATGCGAGAAATTGTTTAAAATCATATTGTGAAGTGATTGATTTTCAGGAGAAAAATGAGCTTCTAGCTAAGCTGGCCTCAGCTGAGGAGTACAAGGCTCGCTACTTTAAGAAAGAAGAGGAAACGGATGAGTTTGAGGGTCTTACAACTCAGCAGTTGGCCAAAGTCAAACACTTGGTACTTAATTTGGGGCTAAATGGTTGTTTTTTTTTATATTGGTGGAGGCATATGTAGCAAGCCCTTTATGTGTGTTTGATTTGCCTTTGTTTATTTAATTGTACATTTTCCTAGTTCCGCCAACTAAATCCCCACAGAACTGGTTTTTCTTTGTCTGTTTTTTGCTGGGTGTATCTTGACCTTCCCACTCATCTTTACTACTGTAGATTTCCACTCATCTTTATCACTGGAGATTCCCACTCATCTTTATCACTAAATTCCCACTCATCTTTATCACTAGATTCCCACTCATCTTTATCACTAGATTCCCACTCATCTTTATCACTAGATTCCCACTCATCTTTATCACTAGATTCCCACTCATCTTTATCACTAGATTCCCACTCATCTTTATCACTAGATTCCCACTCATCTTTATCACTGTAGATTCCCACGTAACAGATATCTGGTTATATTGTCTAGCTTTTTTCTGAGTATGTGTCCCATCTATCGCTACTTTCTCTCTTCAATTTTCCACTGTATTAGCTGTTGCCATGTTCTTTCCCACAGATCTGTGTTTTCCATTACCTATGTCCATCAAACTTGAAGTGTATGCGCCACAGACACTTGCTCATGGCGGTCTGCAGTCTGGACGTAATACTCTTTGTCCTGAGCCATATAGCAGGACTGACCTTACATTCGTAGTAAACAGCTTAATCTTATTCTCTATGGAGAATGCTGCAGAGTTCAATATTAGGCGATGAGAGTCGAAAGCAAATGTGACCTTGTTAATCCTGACGTTAACATCTTGGTTTGTTCCTCTGTCTTAATGTGTTACTTCTAAGATAGGTAAAATGTTGTACTTCTTCAATTATCTAGCCATTAATCTTTATGGGATATCCTTGTTTGTTATTTATTTTCATTTCCTTTGATTTGTTCACACTGATCTGCAATCCCACTTTTGATGCTTCGTATGTTAGTCAGTATATCTTTTCTTGTATATTATTCTGTTTATTTGTCAGCATACATACATCAAGATGTTACAGCTGCTTGTCTTATATCTACTGTGTTCCTGTTTTTCTAGACTCTGTTGTTTACCACATCACCCAGTCCATAACTATGAGAAAGATTGTTTGAGATAGTAAGCATCCTTATCTAACCCAAATTTATCTTTGTGAAAAATTCCACTTAGGGCCTATTCATAGAAATCTTGTATAATTCTTATAAATTAATCTGGTATTCCATAATGCTTCAATATTTTCCAAATTACTTTTCAGTCTGCACTATCAAATGCCTTTAAAAAAATTATCAATTTCATACAAAGAGGTGTTTGCCACCCCTTAGATTCAATCAAATTCTGGCGCTTTTCTTGGTGCATTGGCCATTGACAAAATTTCACCAGCATACACGGTCCTGGGCTGCTCTTTCTGCCTCTCTCCAGATGCAATCATTTAATCTTAGTTCCTTCTCACATTCTTTCTTCTCAATGTATTTTTGAGTCTCTCTCTCTTCCCTTGAGGATTCCATGTAAGAACCTATCTGGCTGTGTTGGACGGTGCCTTATGTAAAGTATGTCCTATCCAGCTCCATTTTCTTTGCTTAATTTGTTGTTCCAGTGGCTGTTGTTGGTTCCTTTCCCATAGATCTTCATTCCTCACCATGTTCTGCTACTTTATGCCAATTATTCTTTGTAGGTATCTGTTAACGAAGGACTGAAGTCTTTGCTGTATTGCCTTAGTCATTCTCTGCATCTCTGGTCCATACAGCAACACTGTCTTGACACATGCGTTGAATATTCCAACTTTGGTGTGAATCTTGATTTCTCAGAATCTCCATATATTGTTTGTTGTCAGGAATGCCCCTCTTATCTTTTCAATTCTGATCCTTACATCTGTACCTCCTGATGTGTAAATTGTGCTGCCTAAATAGGTCAAGGTATCCACTTCTTCCAACTGCTCTCCCTCCAGCATGATTGATTCTTTGCTGTTAGTGTTGAGTTTGCGCTTTAGATTGCTCTATGATAGTTCTGAGCAGGTTAACCTTTAAACGAAGTAAGGTCTCCGCCTCGAGTGTCGGAGGTTCGAACTACGGTGGAGACCGTGATTTTAATACATGGATTTTCTGGTAAAAATTCCCCTAATCTCTGGGTAGTGAGATCTGATCCCGTGTTCAGCGTCGAGCACGTTAAAAATAGCGTGGCAGTTAGTAATCGAAAAGAGTAGGCTTAACAGCCGCTGCCTGGACAAAAATTATAGTTAAAAATCTACCCAAAATTATTGGTATCTTCCCCCAGGCTAAGTAAGCCGCAGAAAGTTGTAAAATACCTACTACACATGGTCGAACCATTCAGCTGCCTGGCAACAGACATTAACATGCCTGTTTGAATGCCAGTATTCCAATTTCTAAGGATGCAGCGTTTGTATTTTCTTTGCTCCCATTTTAGGTCTCAGGCACACAGTTTATGGGCAAATTCATCATTGTCATTCTTCTTTGTTTGCTCCAGTCAGAGCATGAGACACAACTGCAGTTCACCTCCTTTCAGGAAGTCTAGACCATAGCATGTATGTGTTCTTGCTGTGGTTGTTTCTGAAGCACTGTTTTACATGATCACATTAAATACATGTGGGACTGCAGTCAAATTCCATACTGATAATCAATGAAATATAAGTAAGGTTAAAGAGCATTTTTGACTTGAGGACAGTGACGGATGTTAACTCATTTTTACACACCAAAGCAGTTTATACACGAGAACGGTGACAGATGTTAACTCATTTTTACACACCAAAGCAGTTTATACACGAGAACGGTGACATATGTTAACTCATTTTTACACACCAAAGCAGTTTATACACAAGAATGGTGACAGATGTTAACTCATTTTTACACACCAAAGCAGTTTATACACAAGAATGGTGACATGTTTTGAAAAGCTAAACTTTTTAATTACCATTTTTCTCATATTTTTAAAAGCATATATTTTCCCATTTGCATTTGTCAAAAATCGGGATGTGCCCTACAGTTGATGGCGTTTTATAATCACCGTTAAAATAAAGTTGTCTTACTTTAGGTGGACGAAATTTCAAGTGGCTGATGTTGCCTGATGTATGTACAAATTAAGTAATGGAAGTTCCAGTGTTTGTCTTGTTACAATATTGTCACATCATTTTGATCCCAAATTGCCGCTCAAAATGTTGTACAAAAAATGTTGTACTTCGAAGCTGCATTGAGAAGATAAGTTCTTGTGTGTGCAGAGAACATGGATATATAGAGACAGCACAAAATTTGAGATTAGGGAAACACATGTTCTTCATTGAATAAATGACTACAATTTCATATTTTGTGCAAATAATACAGTAATTTTTTTCTCTTTGCTTCACTTTCATCGGAAAGATGAATCGTCATCAAGGAATGGATAATCATAAAGCTCATTGTGAATTGATTTGATTCCACTGGGGTTGAATCTACAAATTTTTTTTAGTGACTCAGAGAAGCATCGACTTAACCCTTAAAATCCGGGGCGCCAAATCACGAGACGATTAGGCAGCCACGGAATTACATTAAGCCAAATAGCGTGGCTCGCACTCTTTGCAACGTATTAAATGTATTTAATATGGGTTTAATCCAAATCCAGCTAGTATAAACCCACAACAATGCCATTTCAGATTCCATTTCTAGAGCGTGAGTTAACATTATTATCAATTATGTACTACTAAATTAAAAAATAAAAATGTAAACAAAGCTATTTTGTCTACTTTTTTTTACTTGAAGAAATGGCGTCCTCCCTCCCGATTCTCGTGGGACACAATTTTCGGCAGTACGTGTCTCACAGATAATTCAACCATGACTTGAAATAGACAGACATGTAGATAAAGAAATATTTAGCATGGACAGTTCTAATTCAGAAGGAAATATTCATAATAAATTGTTATCGGAAAGTGCGTCAGTGATATTTTGTTTCCATGAAATGGGCGTTGTCGCTCGAAATGTACCAACGCCAAGTTTTAAATATTTTTATTTCCTATCCAACATTTTAAACTACTGCAACGTCATTTCCTGTTTCTGTCCTTTTAAGCATCTTACGGCGTGGTTTGGTAAGCTTTTGAGAATTAATTTGGCACATTTTGTTCAATAATCTAACGAAAGTAGCGATTTTTTTCAACTTTTTTTTTCATTTGAAGAAATGGCTTCCTCTACCAATTCTCATGGCGCACGATTTTCTGCTGTTCAGGCCACTAAGATGATTCAAATCTGGGCTGAAGAAGATACAGATGACATGACTTCTGACACTGACAGTGAAAGTTCTCATTCAGAAGAAGAAGGGGATGTTAGAAATACATCATTGTACAGTGCCACCAGGGATAGTTCGAGTGAGCAAGAGGAGGAGTCTCTCATCCATAGTAGAGGAAAGGATAAAGGTCCTATGCCTAAGAGAGGACGAGGAGCAAGGTCAAGATCTGTACTTGATAGGAATCCTAGGCCTAGTACTAGTACCAGCAGTACAGTAGATCCATCTACAGTGTCTCCTGTCCCAATGGCAACTACTAGGGCAGACGCTCAGGTTAGTGATGAAGGGCAATGGAGGGAGGTATTTGAGGGCAGCACAGACAATACCTTTCGGTTTATTCCACCTCAGCCAAGAATCCCTGGTGTCAATCCTGACATTATTCCAGAGAATGCATCACCCTTATTTTGCTTTAAAGCTTTATTTACTGATGCCATTATGGAAGACCTTGTCAGGTCAGTAAATGATTATGCGGCCCAACGGTGCCTGGCAATGAAAGAAACAACTGCAGTACGGTCAGTTTTTCTAACATGGTCACCAGTGACTGTGCCTGAGCTACATAAATTATTTGTTGTCATTACTGTTATCGGCTATTTAAAGAAGCCTAAAATTAGTGACTACTGGGCACATGATGAGACTACAGAAACACCTTGGTTCAGGAAGGTATTCACGAGGGACATGTTCCAAGCTTTGTACCATACAATGTTTCATGTAAGCAATCCTGATTCGCAGGGCAAAGCCAAAATTGAGCCATTTGTGCAGAGCTTGCTACTTCAATTTCAAAAATCCTATTACCCATTCAAGGAACTTTCTGTGGATGAAATGGTCATTTGATGGAAGGGAAGGTGGGCCCATAAGATGTTCAATGCATCAAAGCCTAAAAAATACCACGTCAAAACCTTTGGCCTCTGCGACAGCAACACTGCTTATGTTGTCAACATATTGATATATTTTGGCAGCAATACATCTTACAATCCAGACCTAGATCCAAGCAGTCAACAAGCCGTCAAAATATTTGACAAGCTTTTAGAACCTTGTGGGAAAGGCCATCACATTTATGCTGACCGTTACTACACCAGCTATCCGCTGCTGCAGTACCTTACCAGTAATTTAATTACTACACTGGTACGGTCAACATAAACCGCAGAGATTTTCCACAAGCTTTCAAGACAACAAAATTGTCCTTTTTACAAATGAAATGGTTTCTCCATATAGAAAGAACATTTCTCTGCGTGATGTTCAGAGACAAGAAGGCTAAAAAACAATGCTTGCTTGTCTCTAGTGAAGCCTCGGTGACCACCAAACGTTTAACAAGTCGTTCTGGTGTAGTGAAGGATAAACCATCAATGATTGATGACTACAACTACCGCATGAATGGGTGTGATAAGGTTGATCAGTGTGTCGCAACATATGGTACCTTCACTAGAAGAACAAGGAAATGGTGGAAGAAAATTTTCTTTTGGATTTTTGAAGTAGCTCAGCTGAATTCATTTATTTTGCATGCCCTGACGAGGCCTGCAAACACAAAAAAGCAGCCCTATCTACAATTTAAAAAGCAATTAGTTTCTGAGCTTCGCCTTTTTGCAGCTACAGAGACGCC
Source organism: Ariolimax columbianus (assembly GCA_036924085.1). Lineage (NCBI taxonomy): Eukaryota > Metazoa > Mollusca > Gastropoda > Stylommatophora > Arionidae > Ariolimax > Ariolimax columbianus. Next base: position 18,606,974 of record JAVGWX010000010.1, on the reverse strand, counting down.
CAGCTTGCAGGTGGAACCTTACATCAGCAGCCATGCAAACAGATACAGTGGAAAAAGACACATTATCAAAAAGTCTACACTGTGTCGTCAATGTATTGTTTGCAGTACTCCAAATGCTAGAGTTAGGACAACATTTTTTTGTCAAGGATGCCCAGACCAGCCATTTCTTCATCCAAATCACTGTTTTGAACAGCATCATTTGAAATAAATGTAAATTAAAATCAGCTGTACATAGATAATTTTTTTTTTCTTAGAGAATTTGTGCCATTTTATTTTTCAATTTACCAAACACTGCTGAATGGTCATAATAATGTTATTTCTGATCCAAGAGTGATGAAACTTCCCAATATTGGGTAAATATGGATATATTATCAAAAGAAAGAATTTTTGTGTGTCAACATTGTGAAGGATTCATTTGAATGAAATGGTAAGTGAAAAAATGTTGACAAATTATTTATTGTTTTTAATTTTTGTTTACACATTACATAATTTTTTGCATGCAACTTCACTGTACAGACATCTTATTGCACTGTTTCTAAAAAGAGCAATCATTCCTGAACATTTTGATATATAAAACATGATCACACAATAAAAGATAACAGATATATGAATAATTTTGTCACAGCAGTTAGGTGTGAACATTTTTGTAGAAAAATAGGCGTGTAAAATCGTGGTTTTTGGCTGCGTATACTAAGTGTTAAAAAAAAAAGCATATTTCAAATATTGTAATTACAAAATTCATTGCAGAGAAGCAGTAAAACAGTACACATTAATGTATGGCCCCCTTAGAGCTGAAGGAAATGAGGAAAAACATATCAATTATATATAGCCTGTACATGTTGACAAGTATGGTAGCTCATACAATAGTTCACTGCATACAGCAGCAGAGCACCAAAATAACATTGGCTTAGTGTGTAACAGGTTTCATACCGTAGGCATAACGCTCATTCATTAGGACCATCTGTTCTTGTTACTAGACTTAACAGGGTTTTCATTGCTATTAATATTACATTTCATTTGCCCACTTACGTGAGTTCCAACCTGTCCCACTTCAACACACACTTGGTTAAAGAGTATTCTTCCACCGCTCACTTGATCTATACTGTAATCAATCAAAAACTTTTCAGCTCCTGTGGAGCATGGGTTTTCAACAAATGGACACCAAGTCATCAAATGTTGACCTGTCCATTTCTACTAAAGTTTTTGTGGCTTAAAGTTTCTACAGCCTGGAGTAGCCAGCCCCATGCCCTGCCTTCCTTAGTCGCCTATATGAAATTCCTGGTATGTTATTATTCTTTAGTTTTTAAAGGTCTATATTTCTTTTAACTCTCCACTAACAGCACCACATACCACATCTGTGAAGATCACCACTTATCTCTCTGTGTATTCATCTGTCATTATAATTTCTGCTGCAGTTTTCAAGACTCTGCCTCTGCTCAGAAGTTAATTGAACATTTTCTGGTTACCACTGATAGCTTTATTTATGCACTGCTATTTAGGCTCAGAAAGATACCAGCTCCTCCATTCTCTGTTGCATTTTATGCTAATCCATCTATATATTAATGTGGGTCCACTGTTGTTTGGGTAGTGTTTCACTATATGTTTTATATTTATGACTCTTCCTTCTGTTTCTGTCTGGCTATTTTATTTTACAATGCCAGGAATGTTTTTCTATCTGTTCTAGGGATATCTATTTTCACCAGGCGGGAAGCAAGTGTTTTGTGTGCATGGGTTTTATTTGTGATATGCCCATTTATAGGATCTGTTCCCCATTTTGCGTTTACTGATGCTACAACGTTGCTCTGCTTGAGTTGAGTTTCCCCCTTCCAAGCACGTTTATTCTCTGATGCATTGAATGGTCTATCAGCCTTCTGGACATAGTGAGATAACAAAGTGACAGATAGACTGGCAAAACAGAAATCTACAAACAATAAAAGAGTAAACTCTGTAGCAACAAAACAGTTCAATGATTTCTTATAAATAATACCAGGACAATTTTGCTGAACAGGTGGGCAATGGAGACGTCAAGTTGCAATGTATTTAGTGAAATGACAGCACAAAAATAATGATGACATATAAAAAGACTACAAAAAAGAGAACAAAACCTCATCTTTCAGTTCTAAACAGGATGCACTAGTCTATAGCCACTTAAACCTCATCAACACTCACCACCTGCCATTCTGCAGACACTGCTTTGAAGACAGTAAGGCACGTACTCATTGAGTGCAAAGCACTGGCAATCAGGAGGAAGAGATGTTTCTCAAGTGCTGCTGACAATTGCCTAGAAGACCTGTGAATATATAAAAATGGCAGTGGGCTGCTAAGACCAAGCTAGCTCAGCAGCAATGGGACATCAGCCTTCTGAATTTCTCACCTTGTTGTTGGTCACTTCTGTCTTCCATTGGTAATTTGTTTCTAGTTCTGCATTTGGTGGGGTCCTCATGCACCCTGTTATGATTCTCATTGCTTGCTTTTGGACTCAATTTGTGTTGTCAACGTCAAATTTTACTGCAGATACCTGTGCTGCCACATTCTAAGACTGGTCTCATACGTCTAGTGCATAGCTTCTTTAAAATACTTTCATTTATTTCAAGATTTACATTCTTTGCCTTGAACGCATCTGGTTTATCTTTATCTTGTGTTTTCCACATCAGATGCTGATTAAAGGTAATGACTAAATAGTTAGAGCTTTCATGCAGTTGCAAATCTTTCATATTTAACCTTAGTTTAGAGCTCTGTGCTTTGTTTGAGAGGGAAAAGATTATATGTGCTTTCTTCATCTATCTTCACTAGCTATGAGGTTGCCCACTCCTCCAGTGATGTTAGAGTGTGCTGCGTCCAAGCGCTTGCTGTTGTGATGTATTCTTCAGAGATCCAAAAGCGTCAATCATCTACAAAAACAGAATAGCTTTATTAAGGCTTGCAACCATTGTTTTCATACTGCAGTTTCATGTGTTGATGATCTTGCAACGCATGTCTGTGAGTATGGCAAATCTGTCCCAGTCAGTTCTTTTGTAGTTCTAATGAGGCAATGGTATTTGTGTATGGGGAACATGTTCCATATTTATTGCCAACTTTATATGTCTGGGGTCAATGCCTGCTAGTTGACAGAGAACTTCTCTGATAATTTTATGGTGGATATTCCCTGTGACGAAGGCTAGGCCTGGAGTAGAAACTTGGCTCATCATCTGGCATATGTATTAGGTGGACATTTGTAACAGTTTCCTAGCCCTCTACTTCATCTCCTCTACTACCTGTATCTGAATAACTCCATCTTTCTGTGTGGAAATTGATGTCTCACACCACTATTCAGTTTGAGCTCTTTATTTCCGTACTGGAAAGTAAAAGATCTTTCGTTGGTGGACTATATAGGTTATAAATACGGATGTTGGTTTTATTTAGAGTAATATCAATTTCTATTATTTCTATCTATTTATTGGTTCACTGCTACTTTGCTACTTACTATTGAGTTTTGAGTATCAGCATTGATGCCAGTGTGAAGAGAACACTGTTGATGGATCGTGTTTTCCAGGCCTGCCATCTCTTTGAGAGGAGCAGAATGACAACAGGGTTCTCCCCAACCAAATTACAAGATAAACTTAAGCACAGAGAAAAGCTTATGTTTATGAGAGAAATAGATGTGACCATTTGAAAGCGCTCAAAGATGATGAACCTCTTACTTGGGATGTGCTGTCCTTTTGAGCCCCAACTTCGAGACTTTTTAATTGTCTTCCTCAGATCCCTGAACTGATCAGTCATGAATACGTTTTTCTTTGCGTGTAATAATTGGATTATTGTTTTCAGAGTTTTCTTTGAAGTCCTCTACACTCTGCAGGCGTTTGTGAATGGTGAGGTGTGGGAGGCCATGAGTTGTCCATGACACTTCAGTTGCCTTGTATCTTTCACTACTCTTCATTTCACTGTTTTCCTTGACACCTCACTCATCTCCTCCTCTGTGGGTTTTAATTCAGTACTTGTCTGGTTATATTGTTAAGCTTATGTCTGATTGTGTGTACTGTCCATCCTGTTATGTCATTGAGTATTGATGGTATGTTATTAAGTATAGACCATATATCCTTGAGTATAGATGCAATGGTTATGTTCTAAGATAGACCATATGTCCTTGAGTATAGATGATATGGTTATGTTCTTAAGTATAGATCATATGTCCTTGAGTATATATGCAATGGTTATGTTCTTAAGTATAGATCATATGTCCTTGAGTATAGATGCAATGGTTATGTTCTTAAGTATAGATCATATGTCCTTGAGTATAGATGATATGGTTATGTTCTTAAGTATAGATCATATGTCCTTGAGTATATATGCAATGGTTATGTTCTTAAGTATACATCATATGTCCTTGAGTATAGATGCAATGGTTATGTTCTTAAGTATAGATCATATGTCCTTGAGTATAGATGATATGGTAATGGCTATGAGGATGGGTGCTTTTCCTTTGAGATGTTTTTGTTAAGTCCTTGAGATTCTGTTGTACAGTAACTTATGTAAAGGGCTTGCTACATCATTATTACCATTTGTTCCACACTTGAAAACGAGGTGTGGGTACATGCATGTGCTTTAACCTGCTTCAACCATCTGCCGTTTAGCTAGTCTGATTGCAGCCAAAACATGGGAGGGGCTAATATAAATATAATGATTTGCCAATATTAGAATTACCTATAACTATCCCAAATTGGCTGGAAAATATGACACAATGTACCCTCAACTTAAAAAGAAAAAGTGTGAGCAGAAGAGAATTACTTGATTTATTAGATTAATTCTTTGTATATATTTTATGCTTTTCTATAATCTGCACAATTGTTCAGTACTACCGTATCATAACTGCCACTTATTTTTTTTCCACCACCACCACCACTTTTTCTTTACCACTGTGTGACATCTGCACTTGAAGTTTAACCTGCAATATTTTGAAACAAAATGGGGCTTAATGGTGGCATGCTTAGTTTTGAATTATTTGTGACAATAATTTATACATCATCATAATGTAGCATGTCCATTGCAGAACGTCACTCTCATGATAGTAGTCTGTAAGACACTTGATCCATGGCTAGCGATCATGCCCCCACCGCTGTCAACCCCAGAGCCTCTGTAATATCCCTTGTCTATATTCTCCTCAGTTTGCCTCATTTGTAATATATCATACCCTTCAGCATCATTCTTTTGAGGTCAATGTGTCGTTTGATGGGGCCAAAATAGGTTAATTTCCTAGACTTAATGTTGTTTACTAGCCAATTTTATTCTATATCCAGCTCTTGTAGGATTTCTGCATGTTTATTGTTTGCTACCCATGGTATTTTTAGCACCCTCCTGTAACATTTTAGGTAGAAGAATTCAATCTTCTACCTAAAGGTTTGTATGGTTGAGCTTATCTCACTTCCATCCCTTTGCCACTGGGAAGATGCAAGTCCTCAGAATCTTTGTTTATGTCATTTTGTTAGTGTTCTGTTAAAGGATTTAAATTTTACTTAACCTCTGTAGTGCCATCATGTAATGAAATACAGATGAAATGGCACACAAATGATTTATTAATTATGATTTTAAAATATTGATTTTCACATTTTGGTACTTGAAATTTTATTTGTGAGAGTATGTCAAGATTGATAGTCACTTTTTAGATTGAAAATTGCTTTTTTTAATTGAAAAATTAAAGTTTTTGCTTGAAAACAACTTTTTATGTATGAATGTTACTTTTTAAAATTGAAAGTCACTTTAATACTATTTAAATTGTCAGTGACATTTTGTAGATGGAAATGACTTTATTAAGTGGACAGTCTCTTTTCGGATTGTCAGTGACATTTTTTTAAATTGTAGTGAATTTGTTAGGTTGAAAGTTACTTTTCTAGATTAAAAATCATTAAACTGAAAGTCACCTTTTGGGAATGAGATTCTTGTTATATGATTGAAAGTACAAATGTGTTGATAGTTTCACATGTTTACTGGATGTGTGTCTAGCCATGAAGCATAGATATTGACTGTAAGATTTGTTGCAATACCCTCTCTGTTCTTGTAATTCACTCTGAATTATCACTAGTATCAAGGTAAGTTGCACAATACTGACCAAGATCTCACCTGGACATTTGGAAACAAGCTGTGTTACAGCAGTCTGTCCAGCACAGTGGGGAAAAGAATAATAAGGCTACCAAAAAAAAAAAGGAATAAACATGTAAAAAGTAGAATAAATATTTTGAAGCAAAAACATAAATTAAAGTTATGATTAAAAAACACAGCAAAAAAAAAAAAGTCAACCAACTACTCATAACAGCAAGATGGTGGGGACTGGTGACACTGTGATCCCCATAGTGACAAGCCTGCTTGGAAATCTAGCATTACTCTCAGGTAAACTTTATTCAGTACAGCTTAGGATATAAAAGAGAAGCTACTTCAATCAGTGACAAAAGTCATCCAGAGTGAAGAATTTAGGACTGGTCGGTCTTCTTCTTCGTTTGTTCTCAATCTCCCGCTACCAAGTCCTGAAAAGGGTGTTGCAAGTAGCAGGATGTTGTCCAGAGAACAGAATGTGTTGTGTCGTAGTTTACAGCTTGACTGCGATACTTGCACCTTTTGGTCTAGCACATTAGCCAGTCTGCTGTGCATTCTTCTTCAAAACCAGCATTTATAAAATGTGGGAAAGTGATCCCATAGAAGGCACTGCTGTCAGAGATGACGTGTTAGAGACCTTATTGTGTGATTTCTCCGCTTTTAATGAAGTGGTATGACCAGTTGCTTTTTCCACTACCTTACTGTCCCTTTCTATAAGTCAGGTACCCATTTACAGCTGAGTAGATTGGAGTATGCCACTACTTAGTAGCAAATCCATTATCTTTACAGTGTGATATAAACGTCTCTAATTCTCAGACTCATGTAATGATGATTGCAAAAATTCACGTTTCACAGCTGGCCACTATACAAGCATTTGTATTAGTGGTTTTCTTCTTCGTACGCTATCAAACGTCAACCTGTATTTTTTCGAAGAAAGCAGCAGTCATTCTGGGGCTGTCGACACTGCCATAGAGCTTGTCTAGTATTGCCACTGGTGATGGCCACATGTGCTTTCTCTGGTCCTCGTATGTCGGGCAGTTTTGCAGCAGATGTTCAGCGGTCATTTTCCCGGTACCACAAGTGTATTTGTCAGTGCCACTTATCTTCAGTTTATTGAATAGGTGGTACCTCAGTCTATTGTGGCCTGTGCGGAGTCTGAAGACCACGACCTGCTCTCTTCTGTTCAACTGGTAATAGGCATCATTTTTTGTGTAGCCAGTATGTTCTGTTTCCCATTTGGCCATGTATCTGGCCCTAATAAGCCTTTTGGACTCTTCGTAGGTCACAATAGAATCTGGTTGTGGTAGTCTTGCACCTTCTTTTGCCAGTCTGTCTGCCTCCTCGTTGCCTTGGATGTTACAGTGGGATGGAACCTACTGTACCACTATTCTTTTTGGTGTGGACTGCTGGCATAGTTGACAGAGTACTGCTCTTAAATCATTAAGTTCAATATTTTTCTGGCTTTTTAGCGCTGTGACTAGGGCCAGGGCATCTGTAAACAGGACTATCTGTCTTTCATTGCTTTCGCCTGTCAGCATTGCTTCTACTGCAGCCCTCAGTGCCTCTGCCTCCGCTCTGAAATTGCTTGAGAATTTTCCAGTTGCCACTGACAGTGTTATTTTTCTGCCATTTGGTAGGTTCAGAAATGCTCCTGCCCCTCCATTCTGTGTTGTGCTTGTTACAGAACCGTCGGTGTAGCATGGGTCCATTCCATGCTTGGGTAGTTTTCTGTTATGTACCTCAGGGTTATGTCTTTTCTTTCTTTTTCAGTCTGGCTGTTCTTGTTTCCAATACCTGGTATATTTTCTACCACCTCCGGAATGAAATGCTGCTTCCAGGTAGGTTTGCGTACAGTAGGGATGGGCTTTGGTATTGTTACGGTGTTCATAGGGTCTTCGCTCATCTTTGCTTTGGCTATTTCTGCAAAGTTTCTCCGCTTTAGTTTCCCATTTCCAAATCTATTTAGTCTCTGATGCATTGGATGGTCTGTCAGTCTTCTGAGTTTCTCTGCTTGCTGCTGGGCTCTGCAGTCTCTTCTGTTGGTCATGGATTGCAGATTTGTAATCTTTTCAAGTCCTACAATTGGCGTTGACTTCATTCCTCCTATTATAATTCTCATGGCTTGGTTTTGAAGTTTGCTAATTTTATTAAAGTTCACCTTTGCTGCTGTTGTCCATGCCGCAATGCCACACTCGAGAACTGGTCTCACTCTTCCAGTGTACAGATTCTTTAGTATTCTTTCGTCAGCTCCCCAGCTTGTGCCAGCAAGTTTCCTCATGATTGCCATTCTTTCTCTGGCTCTCATTCAGTTTCTCTTGATCTGACTTTTCCATGTCATGCGCCGATCAAATGTGACTCCCAGATATGTTGGGTTGTCGTTTGGCCGCAGGTATTTGCCGTTAAGACTTATTTTGGTGTTCTGGGGTTTATTTGAAAGCGTGAATATCGTACATGTTGTTTTTTCCTCATTTATTTTGACCAGCCATGAGTTCGCCCACTCCTCCAACGATGTTAGGGCCTGCTGCATCCGATTGCTTGCTATGGTGAGATTTTTTTCAGAGGTCCACACAGCCAAATCGTTTGTAAACATGGAGCTGTGGACTCTTCTTGGTATATTCTCTGTGATGTTGTTTATATACACCACCGCTTTGATCGGCATGACGGCAGAGACCTCTTTCTGCGGCTCGACCCGGTCGGGCTGAGACGCAAGCCCCAGGTCCCAACCATATCGTTGCCTCCCGTCGCAGTGGTGCTGAGATTCAGGGCGAGATTCCGGCTTAGAGGTGTTCGACCGTAATCCCTCAGATGGTAGCCTCGCACCATTGGCTTATCAGCCAAGCACGTGGACCAAGAGTCTGAAACCTGCGATTCCTCTCGGATTGAACAGGATTACCGTAGCAACGCCCTGTCATTAGTAGGGTAAAACTGACCTGTCTTCCGTGGGTCTAATTCCAGCACACGTTCCCTATTAGACCCAACGAAAGTTCTCTCGGCCTGTCAATCATTACAGTGTTGGCGTGTTGAGTCAAATTAAGCTGCAGGCTCCACTCCTGGTGGTGCCTTTCCATCAATTCCTTTAAGTTTCAGCTTTGCAACCATACGTCCCCCAGAACCCAAACACTTTGGTTTCCCGGAAGCTGCCCGCAGAGTCATCAAAGCAACTCCTGCGGATCGCTAGTCGGCATCGTTTATGGTCAGAACTATGACGGTATCTGATCGTCTTCGCGCCTCTGACTTTCGCTCTTGATTAATGAAAACATTCTTGATTAATGCTTTCGCAGTAGCTCGTCTTGCGGCAATTCAAGAATTTCACCTCTAACGCCGCAAAACGAATGCCCCCGTTTGTCCCTGTTAATCATTACCTCCAGTTCCGAAAACCAACAAAATGGAACCGAGGTCCTATTCCATTATTCCATGCACCATTATTCAGGCAGTAAACAAAGTAAACGCGCCGGCCATCCGGGACGCTCTGCGAAGAGCACCCGCGGTAGAGAGACGGTAGGGCATGAGACAACGGGCAGTGAACCGGCGCGAGCTGGACCGCCCGCCTGCGCCTGAGATCCAACTACGAGCTTTTTAACTGCAACAACTTTAATATACGCTATTGTAGGTGGAATTACCGCGGCTGCTGGCACCAGACTTGCCCTCCAATGATCCTCGTTAAAGGGTTTAAAGTGTACTCATTCCAATTACGGGGCCTCGAAAGAGTCCCGTATTGTTATTTTTCGTCACTACCTCCCCATGCCGGGAGTGGGTAAGTTGCACGCCTGCTGCCTTCCTTGGATGTGGTAGCCGTTTCTCATGCTCCCTCTCCGGAATTGAACCCTGATTCCCCGTTACCCGTTACAATCATGGTAGGCATGTCACGTACCATCGACATTTGATAGGGCAGACATTTGAAAGATGCGTCGCCGGCACATGAGGCCATGTGATCAGCACAAAGTTATCCAGAGTCACCAGTGGGGTTGCCGCAACCCCGCGAGGGGAAACGACCATTGGTTTTGAACTAATAAAAGTGCTCTTTTCACGAGGGCCGGAGCTTGATAAGCATGTATTAGCTCTAGAATTGCCACCGTTATCCAAGAAGGATCGTGTCATCTAAGGAACCTCGACTGATTTAATGAGCCATTCGCAGTTTTACCGTGAGACGGTGTGAACTTAGACATGCATGGCTTAATCTTTGAGACAAGCATATGACTACTGGCAGGATCAACCAGATATCTGTCGGAGACGGACTAACTACACACACCGGTCGGGGATTGATGTGTAAAAAGCCTCACAAGGACGGCCGCGGGGACGGACAGACGGTTGTTCCGTCCCTCACTCCGCCGACCTAGGACCTCCTGGCAGGGGTCCGTACGCACACGAACCGACTGACCGGGCTCGCTCGGGGAGGAATGGCATCGCTCTGTGCAGAACGGATCCCAACGGCCCCGGCGATGATTTTCACTTGGACTGAAGATGATTTTTGCCTGCCGGCCTGCCCTTCTCCAACCGGTTGGTCAGGCGAGGACAGGGCCTTTAGGCACGATTCCTGCTTTCCAATTGCCGATCCCAAGCTCATTGCGAGGGAAGGACCTCTAGCAAGATGAACTGTCGAGATTGTCTATATGCTCTAGCCTTCTACGAACCTCACGGACTGACAAAGCTTCTCGATACGGACTACAGTAATGCACCGCTACCAGCGGTACGATGCCACCAACTCGGTTGCGCTCGACAGCCGGGGAGACGCGGGCGAGCCTGGTAGGCAAGCCGCGCTCTCACTCTGCCTGGCGGGACTGAGATCGCTGTACGAACACTGGATGCGAGCCACCGAGAGACTAGCCCCAGATGTAGTAGTGGTTTTAATAGCTGTGATTTGATATGAAACGGTTGCGACCCCTATGTGCAACCCTCTTCGGTCACCTTTCACTGCATGCTTTGAAGGTTGCAGTAGTCTAATCCTTTTAAGCTGGATACCACTCAATGTGTTGTTATTTGATGATGTTTCCTGGGGGTGTGTCCTATCCAGCTTAATGTCTCCCCCGAATCATCTGTATTGGTTTTCTTCAGTTTCCCATCCACAGGATAACTATTTGCTGTTATATCGGACCATGCATATACAACCATGAAGAATGTACATAATCAAATACATTTGGTCAAACAATAAAATCAATGAAACGCACCCCAGTCTCAAGTAGTTTGCATGGGTGTATTCAAGTTTGTTGTATTGCCTTTATTATAAATGAAGCTGTGTTCAAGGGATCAGATCTTTATTACTATACATGTTCTGTTCTTTTCTGCCTAGAATTGGTGTCATTGCACGCTAGACAGACTCAGAGGTGCTCAGTCTGTCTTAGCAAATGGCAAAGAGTGTAGTTACTGGTGGTTCCCATAGCTCACTGGATGTACACACTCCTACTCTATTCTCTCGGGCGCCTCTCTGTGCTGGGCGCATGTATGATTTTAAAGTCCTACAATCTGTGCCTTGCTGGTTCAACGACTGTAGTATCTTCATTCAAAAAGCGGTTGTTGATCAACTTCAAAATTCTATCCATTGCCAATGTCCTCATTGCAGGTGGCCAGGATGTCAACTCTTTTGTTCCCATAAACCCCAGCATGACCAGGACGGTAGATCCACACAAGTTACTGGAGGCTCAAAGCCTCTATGTCTACAATCCAATCATTCCACAACCAGTCCTTCTGTGCACTACTAAGCAATGATTGATAGTCAGAGATGATTGTGGCCCTCATTAAAAAGGTCCTAGATAGCTACCTCAGAGCTGATCACTTCCTTGATCTACATTCTGTGGATGTTGTTGTTAAATATGCACTGCTCCTCTCAGCAACAACCATGCCTCACAATCTAGCAGAGAAGCCTTAACCAGCTTTCTTATCTTATAGCACAGATTCGTCAGTATATGTGTCAGCATCAGAATCCTCTACACTTCAACTTATTAAAAATACTACAATACACAATGACTGGTGATCTATCCATGCCCTCTTCCGTCATTGTACATTTAGACTCTTCCAAATCCTGAAGCAATCCTCTCTCTCAATTGCACATCATTTTGCACCTATTCATTTTTATACATGTTTTATCCATATAAATGTTCAATATTTTTTTATAACACTGCTACAATTGCATGTGAAGCATTCAAAAACAACTGTAATTATTGTACAAAATGAAAGTCATTGTTTTGTCTCATCTTTTCCAGCTTCTGAATACGGAGGAGGCTCTTGCTGCTTGTAAGTCCGAGCTGGAGGCTAAGACCAGGCAGTGCCACGCAGCCCATACTCAGGTGGAGAAACTCACAGATGAACTGGGACCTCTTAAGCAAAAGTTATCCAATATGGATTCAGAAATGTATGTCATTCCTAAGGTGGAGTGTGTTGCAGTGTATTTTGTGCCTGATGGCCTTGTGCATCCTATTTCAGCACTTTAATTTAAGATGGAATTTAGAAGTCATTTTGTCACTATCATCATTTTGATTTTTGATTTCTTCAGAACATAGAGCTGCAACAGTCATTATCTACCAATTTCTAGATTTGTTAACCTCCCATAGGGGCCTTGCTGTTTCATAAATCCAAACTCAAGCAAGCTTGGGTTGTGAACTGTACTACTAACCACTTTGCCACTCAGCCACCTTTATGTAACATATAAAATGTAATATTGATCGACATGGCAATATGTTCTTTTTGATGAGCTAGTAGTATTCCTTGTTGGTGAACTATTAATATACAATTAGGGGCACATTGGTGACTAATGAAAAGTATACAAAAAGGTAGATTGTCTTGGCTTGGTCAGTTTAAGACATTGAGTTCTAATATTAAAAATACCGGAAGATAGAATTCAGGGACAAAGAAGAAGAGGATGTCCAAGAAACACGTACATCACACTGATGTTCACGGACCATGGGGTGCAGACTTTGACTGAGCTGATGAGATCTGTCTAGAACAGTGGTGTGACATGATCAAACGACTTCAACAAGTCAGTCAAACTGACTAACCTGATGATGAGATTAAAGTATCAAAATAAATGAGACCTTATTCAGACAAGTTCATTTAGTTAAATGCATTCTTTGCCTTCATTTCTGCCTCTATTGTTCTTCACCAAGCTGTCTCAGGTCAATCTCTCTCACGTCTTCTCTCTAGTGTCTGTAGCATGACAGTTCTGATGATGTTAATGACTTATGGGTGTTATTTGTCTGCAGTGTAAAGGTTAAGGAAGAGAATATAGAGAGAGCTGATCTGGTGACATCATTAAGCAAAGAAAAAGCAGCTTTTGACAAGAGGTTGGACGAAGTGACAAAAGAAATGTTAGAAGTGAGTCTAGCCATTTTGTATCAGCTTTTTTTGGTGAAGATGGATGGCAACTCAGATTCTTGTTGGCCAAAGCATAACTGCAAGAAGGCAGTCATTTTAACAGACTCCAAGAGTGTACTCCAAGCCATCTCAAGCCCCAAACAAGATAGACTGTCACAGGAAGTAAGATACATCATCGGATTGCTGTCTCAGAAAACGGATCTAGTTCTATGGTGTATTTCAGCCTGCTGCGGGATCCTGGGAAAAGAGAGAGCAGATGCTCACAAAAGCTGGAGGTGGCAGCACGCAGACTCACCATCCAATGAGCTATAAAGTAGCAGAGACACATCAAACGATCCATGAGGACAGAATGGAGAGACCAGCACAAAGAGTGCAAGCCGGGGAGTGACAGCATAGACAGACTTGGTAGAGAAGGATAGACAAAGATCTTCAGACTCTGAATGAGACATTGCAGACTCAATGCCCACCTCCACAGAATGGGTCTTAGAAACACTGCCACATGCGATTGTGGAGCAACCAACCAAACACCAGAACATATTCTACAGGACTTCCCTACGTATGCAGACCAAATAGAGGCAGTCTGGCCTGGGAGAGCAATCATGCTGGAAAAGCAGTGGGGGACAAGCGAAGACCTCAAACCCAGTCTCCTTCATAAACCTCACTGAACTAGAAGCATAGCATCAGTTGATTGAAGAAGAAGGTGAAGATGGAACATAAAAATAATTTTATAATCATCATAATTGTTCATTTTGGTTCCTTAAGAGCTGCAACAGACACTATCTACAGATTCCTGTAGCAGGTATTGGTTGTTGTTGAATACCTACAATGAGTAACTTAACTCTTTTGTGCACCCTGAAAAGAGCATCGTAGGGGTTGCAGTAACTTTCCTTACATCCCGAGTGTTGGGGAGAGGAGACTACTATCTGGTCAGGCAAAACACACTGATTGAACAGTGTTAGTCAGGGTCAGGCAAAACATACTGATTGAACAGTGTTAGTCAGGATCAGGCAAAACATACTGATTGAACAGTGTTAGTCAGGATCAGGCAAAATATACTGATCGGACAGTATTAGTCAGGGTCAGGCAAAACAATAACCAATTCACATGTTAGTGTTCTGTCCATGAGATTTTTGCAGGCTTGACTTCTCCCTTGTCTAGATGCTGAAGTGATCCTGATGTGCTTTGTGTCTCCATAGAGTTTATCTATGAACTGTATTAGTATGTGTTACATGTACTTTGGTGTCTCCAAAGAGTTTATCTATGAACTGTATTAGTATGTGTTACATGTACTTTGGTGTCTCCAAAGAGTTTATCTATGAACTGTATTAGTATGCGTTACATGTACTTTGGTGTCTCCAAAGAGTTTATCTATGAACTGTATTAGTATGCGTTACATGTACTTTGGTGTGCTTGGTGTCTCCATAGAGTTTATCTATGAACTGTGTTTGCCATTTGTGCTCTTCTCATTTTCCTGTATACTAAGGCCTTCGTCTTCGTACACTTACAGATGCCTACGTGAATATATGTTTAGAAAAATTAGTGGTCAGCCTGGAGAGATTTGTATCTCTATCAAGTATGCTAGAGAATGATACTAGTGATACCCGTATGTGCTTTCTATGTTCCTCATATATTGTGGTCCTGGGTTCATTCCTCAGTTGAGCTGGAAGTGTTTTTTCAGACTGCAACAACTCCTCGGCCTACCCAGCCTTAAATGGGTACCGGTTCAGTCTGGGAAGTAAAAGTGGCGAGGGAAAGGAGGTGGCTACCACCCTCATATAGCCGAGTCTTTGAAATGTGAGATCGCTAACATCTTACACCCCTACGGCAGTAATGCTATGGGTTAAGGATATATTGTGCTTTTTGCAGCAGATGTTCAACAGTCATTATCTCTGAGTCAATGTTACATTCATGAGTAGCTGCTATTTATAGTTAGTAGAATAGATGGTGCGCTGTAGTAGAGGCAGAGACTTAAGATTATCACTTGTTCACTTCAGTTGAGCTGATTATATGCATTACTTTATTGGGGGGCGGGGGGGGATGGCTACTGTATCTACTGATGAAAATCCTTTTGACCTCTGCATATTATATACATGTATCATGTGACCTTAAATTTCTTCCTACTTGTTACTGTATCCTTTCCTGATACACCAGTTGTCTTTGTCATGTGTTATCTTATGTGTTATCACTTGTCTCTGTTGCTTTCCACCTTCTTTTGATAATCTGTCAACCTATTCATTGCCAAAAATGTAGCATTAAGATTGTATCCACTGTATCAACTTTATTAATAAGTGATTTTGTTGGTCAAGTATAAATGGGGACATATAACTAATCTCATTGACAGAAAGAGAGCTATATCTCCCAGCTGCAGTCACAGCTAGCAAATCTAGATGGAGAATACAAGACACTGATAAGGAATTCTGATCTCCATAGAAACAAGGTGAGCTTTACTGGTACTACATTGTAAGACAAACTGTCAAGAGGTCTCAAATCTCTATAGCTGACTTATTTTTCCCTTTCCATTTTAGCTTCTGCTTTCCAAAGTAACTTAAGAATTGTTGGGTCATTACATCTTACTGCATAATGAATTGTCTGTTTCTATGTCTATGTCCATCTATTTTCATAATTTTTCTTGTCTATTTCTGAACATTTTCTGTCCATCCATCCTGAGCATGCCTTTTTTTTTTTTTTGTTTCCAGGCCTGTTCCTGTGAGTATAATTTTGGTAGTCAATTTGTGATTTTAACCAATGACTACATTGGAGATTGCATGTTTTTATATACTATCTTTACTTGATGACCCATTCCTCAACAGTAGTTGTACGCTGCAGATCCAAACTTCGTCTCCAACGATCTCTATCCTGGGCTATAGTGGTTCAGTGGGTAATAAGCTTTCCTCTTTATTTATCTAGGATTTTGTAGTGAAGTGCAGGTTTGCACATTCGCCTCATTATGAAACAGGTGAACCAAAATGTATTATGCCATAGCATGTTTTATATACAGTAGAGGGAAAATGTGTAATTTTATTGTATGCTAATGTTTACTTTCATACTTTGTGAGCTTAACTAAAATAACTTGTTCTGGTGTCTCATCAACAGACAAGTAAATCACTTCAAGAAAAAGATGACCAAATAGACACTCTGCGAGAGAAATTGATCACCTTAGAGCAGAGGATATCAGATTCATCACTATCAGGAGATGACCGGCTGAGTGCCATCCACCAGGAGAGAGACATCTTAGAGCAGAGGCTGTCAGAAACTAGGCTACAGCTGACAGAGGTCAAGTCCACCTGGAGTGACAAGATAACACAGCTAGAACACCAGGTGTGTTTGCTAACATTAAGACACCTTCACTTATTTTGAACTTTTACATGAATGTATTGACTTACTTGGTTTCTTTTCTTTCTGAAAGTGTTGATGTTTCATAGAGAGAATGTTAGACTATTCGTTCTGCTGTCTTATTCCTGTCTAAATCAGGGTTTGTTAGAAACTGTTTTGTTTTCATACCATTAAAGTTTGGGTTGTTCTGTGAGTCTAGATCCCTGGCTTTTTGTCTTTCCACGATTGCTGTGGTAACTGGTCATCTTTCATTCTGGAGATATGACGAAACCACAGCAGTTTAGGTTGCTCCAATTGTGTCTGAAGGGTCTGGGTTTCTTCTTCGTACGCAGTCAGACAGTAACCATTATTTTTTCGAAAAAAGCGGCGGTCATCCTGAGGCTGTCGACACTGCCATAGAGCTTGTCTTGTGGTTCCACTGGTGATGGCCACATCTGCTCTCTCTGATCCTCGTATGTCGGGCAGTTCTGCAGCAGATGCTCAGCGGTCATTTTCCCGGTACCACACGGGCATTCGTCGGTACCACCTATCTTCAATTTGTTAAATAGGTGGTACCTCAGTCTATTGTGGCCAGTGCGAAGTCTGAAGACAACGACCTGCTCTCTTCTGTTCAACTGGTAATAGGCATCGTTTTTGGTGTAGCCGGTATGTTCAGTTTCCCATTTGGTCATGTATCTGGCTTTAATAAGCCGTTTTGACTCTTCGTACGTCATACTAGTATCTGTTTGTGGTAGTCTTGCACCTTCTTTTGCCAGTCTGTCTGCCTCCTCGTTGCCTTGGATGTTGCAGTGTGATGGGACCCACTGTACCACTACCCTTTTTGGTGCGGACTGCTGGCATAGTTGACAGAGTACTGCTCTTAAGTCATTAAGCTCAGTGTTTTTCTGGCTTTTTAGGGCTGTGACTACGGCCAGAGCATCTGTAAGCAGGACTGTATGGCTTTAATTTTCTTTATGTGTCACCATTTCTTCCACTGCCGCCCTCAGTGCCTCTGCCTCCGCTCTGAAATTGCTTGTGTACTTACCAGTAGCGAATGACAGTGTTTTTTTTCTGCCCTCCGTTCTGTGTAGTGTTTGTTACTCATTCTGGAGATATGACAAAACCACAGCAGTTTAGGTTGCTCCAATTGTGTCTGAAGGGTCTGGGTTTAAAGATCATGACTTATTGTTCGACGGTGAACTTTGTCACTTTTTGTTACTTGGACCACCTATCTTGTGCACCTAAATTCTGAGGTTTTGGGATCGTTGTCCAAGATTAACATCTACAAGGCAAGATGAGTTTATAGGTAGAGGGGTATAAAGCAAGCTTAACCACTTCGTGCCCCTCCCTCCCTCCCCTTTTTCCATTGCATGAATGTACTAGAAGAAAATTAACTCATAAGTAGCAAACCGGTCTGAATATTCCTGCCTTCTTTTCACTCCATGTGAGGCATAATGGGATGACTGCAGCTGAATCCTAGCAGCAAGTCTGTATCAAAGCACTTCCTTATAGTCATTTATTTTACATGATGAGGTTGCTAGCCCCATGCACAACCCTTAATATTTGTTAACCAACAACATTAGAATTACATATTAGACACACACTGGATTATGACCAAATTACTGTTGTGTAATAAGAATAATAATTGAAAAAAAAACATGGTAAACAATTGTATATATTTTAAATAAACTAATAACAATGATACAAATTATTAAAAATTAATTATTTTTAAAATGTTAAAAATAGTTTTAACAAAATATTAAAATCACTCAAAATGGGGAAATGTTAAAATAAACTAATTAACAAAATAAAATGTGATAACATGTTATAGTATAAATCTGACCATGGTGGCAGATTAGATGGTTGTCACTTCAACGCTCCACTAATAAAATACATTTCAAATATGACAGTGTTTTCAAGTGTTTATTTTAATGGAAACACTAAGCTCATGGTGTATTCACGAGCTGATGATCAAACATTGCAACATGGAATGTTGGGACAATGAGGAAAATTGGAAAGTTTAAAAGCATGCAGGTGGAAATGAACAGGTTGAATATAACTGCCATTGGTTTGAGTGAGACAAGATGGAAAGAAGAAGGGGATTACTAGAGTCATGACTATCGTGTAATTCATTCAGGAAATGAAAAGGACCAAGGAGGAATGGGTTCGTGTTAAACAAACACACAGTAGCAGCAGTAACAGATGTAAGCATTTACAAGCACAGAATAATTGCTTTAAGGTTAGCAATGTAGACAATTCTTAACTTAACATCTTTTTACTAGTTTAGAAGACTGCAGAGTCTGTGTACAACCAGTTTCATTTACATCACATTGCTCTAAAAGCTATGCGCATCTAATTTATTCTTAAATGCATTAACTATCCCTGCCTTACCTACCTCCTGTGGCAATGCATTCCAAGCATTCACCACTCTCTGACTAAAAAATATTTTCTAATATCTAATCTGGACCTCTCTTTAGTTAATTTGTGGCTATGCTCTCTTGTTCTTGTGGGTGGCTGTATTTTAAAAAACTTGTTATAGTCTAATTTATCCATTCCTCTGATCATCTTATAAACCTGTATTGTCACCATTAATTTTTCTCACTTCTAGACACTGTTGAGTCTTTCCTCATAACTTATTCTAGTTGATAAGCCCATTACAAACCATGACGATGAAGAGTTAGAAGAGATATATGACCTTAAAGAAGAAATATTAAAATCAGCTAGAGCAACAGAGAATATTATTATAATGGGAGATGGTAATGCAACAGTTGGAGAGGGCCATGAAGAGAACATAGGGAAATATGGACTAGGAAGAAGAAATGATAGTGCCAGTCAATTTTTGATGATATTATTTCTCACATGTATACAAAAACTCCACAATTCCGACACACAACGATTGTCCTTGGTGAATGATGCAGTAATCTATCCAGGCAAGTCAAAACATAGATGGACAGGCCACATTTTACGATGGTCGATGGAGCACAGTGACAGCAATCTGGTACCACCAAGATAAAGAGAGACTGCAGGGAAGACCTCTCAATGCATTGGTTAGACTCCTTTGCTGTACACAACTTCTGAGACACCTCTGAAGGAGGGCTTACCATGCACTGGACTTCCATGGCCCAAGACAGGGTCCGCTGGAGACAAAGTTGAGAACCACAGTTATGCTGAGGAATTGGTCATCAAGATCTTCCATTTTGTTTTCTGGCAATGTATCGCGTAGTACATTATGAGACCTAACTTTACACTCCGGTATTAGGGGGGGCCGTATTGTGATCCAGATCCTATCCTTGCCATTTGATCTGCAGAAATATAGGAAATGGTTGGTTTTACACAATTATTCAATTGTTTGAAAATTATGAAAATAAAACATAATCAAAATAGAAAAATGAGATATAAAAATGTAATAAACTTGTAAATAATGATAAAAGGTATTATATAAACCAAAGGAAAAGATAGTCCCATGGTAGACACTGCTGTCAGGGATGAAGTGCTAGATACTTAATTGAACTATGTCTCAGGTTTTTGTGAAGTTGGAAAGCATTTTCCTTTCTTGCTGCACGGCCGTCCCTAACAGTAAATTAAGTAGCCATTTAGACCTGTGTAAACCTTGTCATGCCTCTACAGAGGAACAAATGGCTAACTTTTCAATGTGAAGCAAGTTTAACTAATCACACTGACACTCAATAGAACAGCATCTAAGAAATGGATGGTTGGATTACCAAAATGTAAAATATGATACAAATTATTATTTAGGTAACAAATAAATTTAAGCTGTGGTGATACTGTCTTGATTATTGCCTACAACTGATTAATAATTTTTAAATAATCACAAGTTTGTACAAAATTAATATGTTAATTGAAGATTGATAAAATTATTGGTAAATAAATTCAAGTATATTTTAGGCTGGTTAGTTGGTTATTGATCCAGCAATCTGTGAGCTTATGTCCTATAAAGTGATAAATGCAAGTGTGAGCTGTTGTTTGCTTCCATACTGAATGTTCTATTTGTCTGACTGCTGAGTAAGAAGCTCTTTCCTAACACTGTAAAGGACCATGCACTCAAACAGATGGTGTTCAATTGGCACTCTGGAGTCTGTTGTGATTAGATTTTGTTTAAGTGGCAGTTAAATTGAATATCTTGAGTGCGAAGCCATAAAATTATGCTTTGATCTCTTCTTTTCGGGAGGTTGATGTCTTAGGACTTGGGATGGGCATATGCTTGTTTTAAAGTATTTAGAAATCTTTAAAAAGATAAATAATAGTGCCACATGGTTTTTAAATGTTTTTGGTTTCTGTAATATCTGCTGTCATGTTAACTTTCAGATATCCAAATTAAATGCCAAAATTGTGGAAGATAATGAAGAGTTTGTAACTAGTCAAAAAATGACAAATCAGATGAAGGACAACTTCCATAAACAAGTGAGTGTTTCCATCTATTTGCCCAGTGTATAAGTGCAGCATTTGTCTAGATACGGCCATTAGTCTGTTTAACAAGATTAGAAAGGCAATTCTACTGTTTTGATACATGGTATGTTCAAGCTTACACCTTTGTTCTAGATCTCATAGTTCAAGTTTGAGGCATATGTTCTAGATCTTATAGTTCAAGTTTGAAGTATGTGTTCTAGATCTTATAGTTCTAGTATGAGGCATGTGTTCTAGATCTTATAGTTCTAGTATGAGGCATGTGTTTTAGATCTTATAGTTCTAGTATGAGGCATGTGTTCTAGATCTTATAGTTCAAGTTTGACACCTCTGTTCTAGATCTTATAGTCCAAGTTTGAGGCACATGCTCTAGATCTTATAGTTTGACACCTCTGTCCTAGATCTTATAGTTCAAGTTTGAAGCATATGTTCTAGATCTTATAGTTCTAGCTTGAGGCATATGTTCTAGATCTTATAGTTCTAGTTTGAGGCATGTGTTCTATATCTTATAGTTCTAGTTTGAGGCATGTGTTCTAGCTCTTAAGAGTTTCTGAGTTAACTTTCTTTGTCTTTGGCTGTTAACAGACTACCTGTAAAGCAGCAGGTAGTTTAAAGTTAAAAGTTTTATTCTTCTAAATTAATTTCCTGCATGAGGCTAGCAGCCTCATCATGAAACACTAATAGTAAAAAAAGCTTCACTCTCCACCATGTCCTCACTTTCACCATCCTGTAATACACCTCCATCCTCTACCATGTTACTTTCACCATTCTGTAACATACCTTTACCCTCCATTATGTTACTTTCACCATCCTGTAACATACCTTCACCCTCCACAATTTCACTTTCACCATCTTGTAACATACTTTCACCTTCCTCTAACATTACCATTTCACATTCTCCATCCTGTAACCATACCTTCACGCTCTGCGAACACCCCAAGAAAACAAACACTAGGTATTTCTTTATTATGTGTGTAACAAATTCCCTTTTATCACAACATTAATAATTGTATTTTTCAACTGTTACAAAGGGAACCGCGTAGTATTTTTTTTTAGACCGCAATGGCTCCCGGGCCGACCCAGCATTATATGGGTACCAGTTCAGTCCGGGAACTAAAAGCGGCGAGGGAGAGGAGATGGCTACCGCCCTCATATAGCCGAGCCTTTGAAATGTGAGATTGCTAACACCTCACACCCCTACGGCAGTAATGCTATGGGTTACTTTACTTTATTTTACTTACTCAGAGCATGTAGCATAGTGGTAAAGCACTCATTTCTCACAGGCAAGGTAGGGAATACACATTCAGCACACCTGTAAATGAGCACCTTACTTACTGTTTGGGAAGGAAGGAACTGGCCACTCCCACCTTAAAAGCTGAATTCAATTACATTAAGATCTCTAACACTTCATTCCTGACAGCAGTGCCTGCTCTGGTACAGCCTTTTTTCTGCCATCATCTAAAGCCATGTCTGTAAAGCATCCATTAATACTGCTCACAAACAGATGATATTTGACTTTCTCATTCTCCTCTAACACAGGTAGAAGATTTAAGAGCAAAACTAGAGGATGCTGAACAGAGAGCTTTAGAGAATTTAGAGTTGGCTTCCTCTAAAGACACACATTATGACAAACAGGTAGGCAGTAGTAGTTTCAATGTGAATACTTCTGCTTCTTAATCTTCTTCAATGTACATCCTGAAAAGGGCATTTGTGATGTGTTGTTTACAGCACGGCTGCGATATCTTTGCCTTTCAGGACTGACACATTCATTTTCAGTAAGGTATTTTTGGGACTGGATTGCCTTCATTTTTTTTATCTCTATCTCTTAGCTAGGCTGCATGGCTGCAGTCTGTTTCCAAAATCGTCACTTGGAGGCGGAATAGGGTCTTGGTCAGTTATGGGTCACTGACCCTCATGCATCCTCTGAGACAAGATATGCTCATTTTGTTAAGACAAGTTGAATTGACGAAATACAGGAAATGCAAGCTTTGTTAACACTTGACACACGTGACAGACAGAATACTATTTGTTATATCTTGTCATACCTTCTTCTTGACACTTATTACCATGGGGTACATATGCCATCAATCGATCTTCTTCAAGCAGAACCTGTCTTGCGCCATTTTCTTAATTTTTTTCTCCAGCTTCCCACTATTTTTCTTTAAGAGTTGCAGCAGAAAATTAATGTATAGACATGAGTAGCTTTCATGTTATTTTTTGTTTTGTTTTTAAAATTTACATTGTTATTGTCTATAGATGAAGCCAGAGGTTTTTGCACTCTCGTATTTAAAAAAAAATGTTTTTTGGGGTGTTTGCCTTATTTTTCTCTATTCCCCAAAGCGATGTGTGCACTATGTGTTTATTTTGTGCCTGTCGGTCTAGTGCATCTAACTTCGGCGTGCATTTTATGTAAGGTTGTGCTTCCTCCTGCATTTTCTTAGGGCTGCTTCCCCGGGGTAACGGCGAGCGAACCCAGCACCTTCAGATTGTGAGCCGTGTCACTTACCCACTATTACGTGAACAAATGGTACTGTCTGTTGTTGTTAAATGCCCACAAGAGTAGATTTACTCTTTTATACACCCTAAAAAGAATGCTAATTGGTGGTTTGTTGTAGCTTTCCTCACATCCCGAGCATGCTGATGAAGGTGGACAGAGATCCTGCAGGCAGTTGTGCTAATCTTGGCTTCATCTGCATGTCGCTCATTACTTCAGGGATCACGTCGATCCCTCACCTCATTAGCTAGGCTACCATGAAAACAGCCCTTTTCCCGGGGAGTACTGCTGAGAAGTCGAGGTGAGGGTCTTGGTCAGTATATTTTGCATGACCCTGACCAACATGTATGTTTTACCTGATCAGATGTCTTCCTCATCAATGGTACTGTCTAAGTGCAACTATCCTGTGAACCAGGTAGGAACCCATGGAGGAGAGAAGATTAGTGAGGCCAAACACAGCAGAAGAGGATGCCATGCTAACTATTCTGAAGCAGATGACCAAAAATATAAATTGATAGAGTTACCATTAAGGGTTCACTGATTCACCCTGACAAGCTAATATACTAGCGTACAATTTTTTTTTAAATGCTGCAAATCTGCTAATGCCTAATATTCAAAATGTTATCCATCTCTGACATGTCTTAGTCGACATGTACCTCTACAGGGGCAGATGCCCCTGTGCATGTCCCTGCTCTGGTATGAGCTAGATGTAGCCGGGAGAAGGGTTTCCTGCTTAGCGGGCTAGGCTCGAGCAGCTTAATACTTCGCTGCATTGTGACAAGCGAGAGAGTGGTTAACCGATGTGTGAGTCCATCTTAATAGACTCAAACACTAGAGCAAAGTAGACCCATAGCCTGTTAGGCGCCATCTATGCTGTTCTAATCAAACCACCTAACCATGGCTGGTGTTATGCCATGTCACACCAGTTAATCACCTCTTACGACATGCTCTTTGTGAGGCACTGGTGCTATTCTTGTCCTTGTCATACGCAAAGACCCCGGCAGACCACTTGAAACTATTGTGTGACATATTGGGAAGACGGTATTAGGCCCATATTTTTCTTGACCAACTACACACTAGAGATGATGGGGTCAGCATCACTCTGGACTCACTTCTGGTACCAACTTTTTGAAACTGAGTCTACCCGAGAACTATTTTGCGATTGGGGAAAAATCCTGCACCAATTGGGTACCGAACCCCAATCACTCGGCTGGAAGACCAGTGCACTAACCAGTGAGCTACCTCGAATCCCAGTTTGGTGTATAATATGTTCTTATTCAGTAAAGATTTACTGAAGATAAACCAGTTTAATGAGCTTGACATGGAATATGATTTTTTACATTGGCCCTATAAATAAATGGGTCAAAATATTCCAGAGTAAATGAGATAATGTTGAATGTTCTGATACTAACTACATAAAATGAGAATAAAGATTTTGTTGATAACCAGTTTTTCAGATGCTTAAGAGCCTTGAGATATGACAGTAACCAGATCATAGGCTAGTTCATGTACTCTGTCTCTCTTTCAGGTTGAGGACATACAGCGTGACTTCAGTCAGCAGAGGCTGAAAGCTGAGGACAATGCACGGCAGTTGAGTGCCAGAATTGCATCTCTAGAAGAGCTGGTGAACGAGCTAGAGACAAGAATGACATTTGAAGAGGAAAAGGCAAAGTCTAGAATTGTAAGATGGTTTTGTGTGTTTTTATTTCTTCTGTTGTCTTCTTTTACTTCATCTTTTGCTTCAACTGACTGTCTACCACTATCTCATCTATTAATTTAAAAACAATCTCTGTGTCAGTTTGCAGAATAATATTCAGAATCTTATTGACAGTTAAGGAAATTGTATTATGATAGACCAGTGAAAATGGTAAGTTGGGAAATGTTGTAGTAAGAGCATTTGAGCATGCTGTGACAACAGGAAACATTGTTGTTAAAAGCAATAGAGGACCACAAAGAGAAAATTCTAGACAGTTGACCATCATGGAATTGAAGAAATTCAGAAACACAATTGATTAACAGCAATTGAGACAGAATGTTTTAGAGAATCATGACAGTATATGCCTTGGTTTCTGACAGTGATCTGGTCTCTAACCTGTCAAATAAACGGGGTACATCTGTACTGCAGTGAGTCGTTGCCTGGGAGTAAACCCTGTACCTAAGCCATGTGAAGCAAGGACTCTAACCACACTGCTATACTGTGGGATTATCTCTAAAATTATTTACACATGTTGTAGTGGAACTTTTCTTTATCTGAGTGTATTGGTGGCGGAATAGGGTATTCGTAGAACACTTGCTTCTCATGGCAAAGGTACCAGGTTCGATCTGTGTTGTCGACATGCTCCAGCTGACCTACATGGGTTTGAGCCCCACAGGTTTCAAGCCACCCCAGGTCTCAAAGAGGTGGAACCAGAGTGCCTGCATCCTGAATTATCTCCAGTTGTCTTGACTTATATTTTGCCACTGGTCCACATCGCTAGAACTAATAATTACATCAGTTCAGAAACATAGCGAAGTCCAGAATCTCTACCTGAATACAAAGAAAACAAAGATAATGACAACTGATAAGGCAAAACTCCAACCTGAAATAGAGATAGCTGGTGAAGAAATGTTTCACATTTTGAATATCTTGGAACAATACTGAACAACAATTGAGACTGTACAAAAGAAGTAAGAAGACGACTGACTATGGCAATGCAGAAGAAAAAGAGTATGCAGAACCTATGGCATAATACAAACAAAGAACTAAAACTAAAGATCCTAAGAACATGCATTTTTTCTGTGGCAACCTATGAATGTGAAAAATGGACGATTACAAAAGCAATAAGAGCGAAGATCGGTACTTTTGAAAGACAATGCTACAGAAGAGTTCTGAAAATCCCGTGGACAAAGAAATCCGGCAAGACTTGAATGTAGAGGAGAATTGGATCATAAATGACGTAATGACCCGAAAACTAAGGTTTTTTGGGCACATCAAATGACACAATGGTCTGGAGAGAGTTTTTATGGAAGGCATGGTCACTGGGAAGAGAGACAGGTGCCGACCAATAAGACAATGGACCAAGAACATCAAGGAGATGCTGGATTTGACCTTGGAGCAGGCCGAAAGACTGGCGAAAGATAGAGTTTCCTACAGACAGACTGTCATGAGAGCGGTGCTCTGCAAAGGACATGCTACATAATGATGAGAGTGAGGTTGATGTACAGGACAAGTTACATCCTCTAGACGAAAGCTGTCTGATGATGTCACTATCATTGCTTGTGATTGACAACTAACTGTTAGAGAATGAAAGTCAGTGAGGAAAGGAGAGAGATGATTGTATGGTTAAAAAGCCGAGGTCAAGTACAATGAAGTCTCCAGCACTTCATACCCAACAACAGCGTCTGCTATGTGAATACCTTAATCTGTTACTATTCTTTTCTTTAAGGCTCAACTGGAAGAGCAAACATCTGAGTTGACTGAGAAGAAATCTCACTTTGAATCTCAAGTAACAGACCTGGAGGAAGCACTCAATGAGTTTCAGGTCTTGTAGTTTTTGTCTTCTTCATTAGCTTTCAAATGTCAACTATAATGTTTCTGAAGGCAGCAGTAATCAGCTTGAGATTATTGGTATCTCCAAAGTTTGTTTCCATGGTGAAGCGTGTAGCCAAGTCGACAGTGAGCTGGTTTGCTAAGACTGGGATTACACCAGGGTTCGAAATCACAGACAGACAGAAAAAAAATCAGCGCGTGGTTAGTTACTGGTATGACCTTTACTCCAGTCAACCCAGCTGTAAATAGATACCTGACATATGAGTTGGGAAAGCAATAAACAGCAAGGAAGGGAACTGGCCACCCCACCTCACATAAACTGGGACTTAGTCCATGAAGAGTTATCTTCATCCGTACCGTTAATTGTTGCCATGAGACCCATCTTTACCTCTTATAGTTTGTCTTTCTTTAGCAGACTTTACACATCAACTTTAATATATCTAAAGAAAGTCGAGGTCAATCAGAGGTTTTTGGTATCACCATAGTTTGTCTTTCTTCAGCAGATTTTAGACATGAACTTTAACATATCTAATGAAAGTCCAGGTCAATCTTGGAGTATTGGTATCTCCATAGAGCTTGTCCAAAAATAGTGATGGCAGCATAGTGTCCCTCATATGTAAGACAAAAGTGTGTTAAAGACAACAGTGAAGAACTAGACAACGATATTTAAAGAAGGACGCGAGTTAATGAAAGATCTTCCGAGACCAGGTCAGGCACATATTGTTAAGTCAATAGATGTCATTGCCAAAATTGATGCAGCAATTCAGGCGGAACGTTGCCGAAGCTCACGTTCGTCACACTTTTGTCACCATACACTGCCTGCATTCTGCGATGAATGTCAACTGGTCGACATCCTTCAGCTGTTAGATACCGAATTACCCCCGCTGTTCAACTCTGGACGGATTCCTTATCACACCCACCATGTTTTCAATGGTCTGCTGAGGAAACTATGAGTTGGGGGATGTTGCAATTTTGCAAACTTGATGGTTGGTATGTGCTGTTTACATCAGAAGTGACGTCATTATGCGCATCATACGTATGTTCACTTGATGCAGTTAGGTTCGGTTTCATTTGAACACGCCTCGTAGCTTGTGGGAAATACAAAAGTCGTCACATGTCAATTCACTTCTTTTACGGTGGTATGGAAGTATCTGCTTCCAACTTGTTTATGCATTTACTCCTTGTTAAGTACTTCCCCCCTGTGTTTTACTAGGGCCCAGAAGGAAAGCAATGAATAGTAGTACCATAACCTGTCAGGTGAATTACACATTAACTACCATGAGCCATTCAGCGCATCAGAGTTTATTACTAAGGCTAGTGTCTTGATAAAACTAGTGTAATATTTATTTACCAAAATACATTTTCAGTTCAAGTTTTTACTTTACCACAGCCCAAGTTGTACATTTATTGTTCTTCTTCATTTTGTTGTTCTTCATTTTGTTGTTCTTCATTTTGTTGTTCATTCTCAATCTCCTGCTACCAAACTCTGAAAAGGGCTTTGCTAGTAGCTGGGTGTAGTCCGGAGAACGGAATGCGCTGTGTCGTAGTTTACAGCTTGACTATGATATTTGCACCTTTCGGTCCGACACATCGAACTTAAACATGGCATTTTTAGGTACCGGGTTATCCTTCCCTCTTCTATCCCTTCTTCTTTGCCAGTCTGCACTGTTGCAAATTGTTTTCCAGGATCACCATGTGAAGGTTTAGAAGGGTCTTGACAGCTCTGGGTTGCTTTGAGGTGAAAAAGGTGAACCAAAATGTATTGTGCCACTGCATGTTTTCAATGCAGTTGTTATGATAGAGAGTGTAATAAATCATGGGCGTCATGTCACCATGGAGCCTAGAAATGTTGCTGTGGCATCTAACCATTCAAGATCAGTCACATATTTTCTCAGACATTTTGTTCCATCGTTTATATCTCTCCCCAGTATTAACTTTTAAAGGCCATAATTTTTTTTAACTAGTTTTGCCAGAATTATTTTTTCTATAAAACCAGTCTCTTCATAAAACTTGACTTTTGTTAATTATTTCACAAGGAAGACAAACATTTTATATATCAAATTAAATGAATATGCAGTAAGAATATGAAGGTCTTGTAGAATTTCATAAAATATTACAAGTAATTGTTAATAATTATATTGTAATTTTTTGTAATAAAAACTATTTTTCCACACACAAAAATGTTTCCAATCTATGAATAACCACTTAATAATATCTACTAGAAAATATTTTTCTGTAGCAGTCAAATGGAGTTGTGTCAGTGAGTTGCAAGTCTCCATTTTCTCAAAATGGTTGATCACATTTTGGCAGCAATCTGAATGAGTTCTCTGTCTCAGTCAGTCAGTCAGTGGTGATTGAATTTAGTACTGAAACCCATTCGCTATCATGTTCTCTAGAATTTGCGTTAGAAAAATTGAACCTTCATTTTTCTGTTGATGATACAGTCAAACGTTTTTGCCTTTTAGCAGCACTACGTCCTGGCTGTGACAACGCCCATAATCTTCAGCATCAGATTCAGTTAGGCAGAGTAGATTAAATAATATTATATTCTTTGTCTAACACCGATTCAACATCAGAAAAATATGAATCCTCGTCACTAAATTCATCTAGAGTACACAAATCCCTAGACTTTTCTACAGATAAAAACAACCAACTATTAGGTAATCTTGAAGTCCTAGGTTCGCTACACATTTTTGTGATAACTGACTTGAAAGATAACAAATGTTTTCCAACTTTGATTGTCCTCACAATGCACATCGAGGCTTTTACGAATTGAAATATAAATAAAATGGCTACTTCCCTTACATGTAATGTCAATTAAAATTAGAAACAATGAAAAAAACAAAACAAATTTAGTTCAATGTGCTGTTAACAATATGACTGTTTTTCTGGCATCAAGCGGATGCCTGGAACAATGCTGACGGCATTCTTATGGCCTTTGATAGTTAAGGGACACAAAATAGAATATTCTCCTACGTAATTTCCCCTCTTTCCTCCGATTTTCAAGGTCAGACTGCCAGCGCCATGTCACGCAACTAAGGCATATCACAAACATAGAATACTAGAAAAAAGCAAGCATTACTTTGAAATTAAACTTACATTTGCACATTAAGAATTCATATTTTTAAGACTCAAACCTTTCGACATGTTGCACAGCCCTGCTAGGTTTTCTCATCCAGAACTATGTCTGGCTCCTACGTTTTTTACCTGATGACTAGATCATAAACAAATGTGTTACCCCCTGTGTTAAGGAGTGTTAGACATGGGGCCAGCTAACCCCCTGTGTTAAGGAGTGTTAGACATGGGGCCAGCTAACCCCCTGTGTTGAGGAGTGTTAGACATGGGGCAAGCTAACCCCCTGTGTTAAGAAGTGTTAGACATGGGGACAGCTAACCCCCTGTGTTAAGGAGTGTTAGACATGGGGCCGGCTAACCCCCTGTGTTAAGGAGTGTTAGACATGGGGCCGGCTAACCCCCTGTGTTAAGGAGTGTTAGACATGGGGCCGGCTAACCCCCTGTGTTAAGGAGTGTTAGACATGGGGCCAGCTAACCTCCTGTGTTAAGGAGTGTTAGACATGGGGCCAGCTAACCCCCTGTGTTGAGGAGTGTTAGACATGGGGCCAGCTAACCCCCTGTGTTAAGGAGTGTTAGACATGGGGCCAGCTAACCCCCTGTGTTGAGGAGTGTTAGACATGGGGCCAGCTAACCCCCTGTGTTGAGGAGTGTTAGACATGGGGCCGGCTAACCCCCTGTGTTAAGGAGTGTTAGACATGGGGCCGGCTAACCTCCTGTGTTAAGGAGTGTTAGACATGCGGCCAGCTAACCTCCTGTGTTAAGGAGTGTTAGACATGCGGCCAGCTACCCTCCTGTGTTAAGGAGTGTTAGACATGGGGCCAGCTAACCTCCTGTGTTAAGGAGTGTTAGACATGGGGCCAGCTAACCCCCTGTGAAGGAGTGTTAGACATGGGGCCTGCTAACCTCCTGTGTTAAGGAGTATTAGACATGGGGCCATCTGGGGTAGTTGTCTCGCCGCAGCGACTCAATTTCAACCAGTGTTCGTAAAGCGATCTCAGTCCCGCCAGGCGGAGCGATAGCGCGGGCTTGCGGTAAACGCTCGCCTGCCTTTCCCCGTAGTGCGAATTGGGTGCGGTTTGTGGTAGTGGCTCCTCCACCGAGGTGCGCTAGTCTGGTCCGTATCAGGAAACGTGGTCCGTCCATGGTGATTTATCTAAGGCTTATAGCAGAGCTCGACAGTACGTCTCGCTGGTGGTCCGACTCTCGCAAAGAGCTTGTGACCGGCAAATGGAAAGCAGAAATCGTTGCCTCGCGAGGCCCTGCGTTCTCCCTACGGAGAAGGGCAGGCCAAATTGTCTCTAGTCCCAGTGAAATTCATCGCCGAGGTCGTTGGGATCCGTTCTGCACAGAGCGCTGCCATCCCTCCTCGAGCGAGCCCGGTCGGTCGGTCGTCTGGTGCGTGTGGGAGGCCCCTGTCAGCAGGCGGTCCTAGGTCGACGGAGTGAGGGACGGGTAGAACAAACCGTCCGTCCGTCCCGTCAGTCGGTCCCTGCGGCCGTCGTCCCAGCGAGGCTGCTTTTTACACACCCTTCCTTCCGCCGACCGGTGTGTGCTGTACGTACGTCTCCGACAGATATCTGGTTGATCCTGCCAGTAGTCATATGCTTGTCTCAAAGATTAAGCCATGCATGTCTAAGTTCACACTGTCTCACGGTGAAACCGCGAATGGCTCATTAAATCAGTCGAGGTTCCTTAGATGACACGATCCTACTTGGATAACTGTGGCAATTCTAGAGCTAATACATGCTTACCAAGCTCCGACCCTCGCGGAAAGAGCGCTTTTATTAGTTCAAAACCAATCGTCGTTTCCCCTCGCGGGGTTGCGGCGTCCCCACTGGTGACTCTGGATAACTTTGTGCTGATCGCATGGCCTCATGTGCCGGCGACGCATCTTTCAAATGTCTGCCCTATCAAATGTCGATGGTACGTGACATGCCTACCATGTTTGTAACGGGTAACGGGGAATCAGGGTTCGATTCCGGAGAGGGAGCATGAGAAACGGCTACCACATCCAAGGAAGGCAGCAGGCGCGCAACTTACCCACTCCCGGCACGGGGAGGTAGTGACGAAAAATAACAATACGGGACTCTTTCGAGGCCCCGTAATTGGAATGAGTACACTTTAAACCCTTTAACGAGGATCTATTGGAGGGCAAGTCTGGTGCCAGCAGCCGCGGTAATTCCAGCTCCAATAGCGTATATTAAAGTTGTTGCAGTTAAAAAGCTCGTAGTTGGATCTCAGGCGCAGGCGGGCGGTCCGGCTCGCGCCGGTTCACTGCCCGTTGTCTCCTGCCCTACCGTCTGCCGGCTCTCTCCCACGGGTGCTCTTCGCTGAGCGTCCTGGGTGGCCGGCGCGTTTACTTTGAAAAAATTAGAGTGTTCAAAGCAGGCCTCGGCTGCCTGAATAATGGTGCATGGAATAATGGAATAGGACCTCGGTTCTATTTTGTTGGTTTTCGGAACTGGAGGTTATGATTAACAGGGACAAACGGGGGCATTCGTATTGCGGCGTTAGAGGTGAAATTCTTGGATCGCCGCAAGACGAGCTACTGCGAAAGCATTTGTCAAGAATGTTTTCATTAATCAAGAACGAAAGTCAGAGGCGCGAAGACGATCAGATACCGTCGTAGTTCTGACCATAAACGATGCCGACTAGCGATCCGCAGGAGTTGCTTCGATGACTCTGCGGGCAGCTTCCGGGAAACCAAAGTGTTTGGGTTCCGGGGGAAGTATGGTTGCAAAGCTGAAACTTAAAGGAATTGACGGAAGGGCACCACCAGGAGTGGAGCCTGCGGCTTAATTTGACTCAACACGGCCAACACTGAAATGATTGACATGCCGAGACCACTCTTCTGGGGTCTAATATGGAACTGGTGCTGGACTTAGACCCCCAGAAATCTGGGGTTATGCCCCCTGTGGCCCGGTTTTGTCTGCATCCAGTGTTTGATAAAGGAATTGACGGAAGAGCACTATCAGGAGTGGAGCCTGAGACCTAAGTTAACTTAACACGCCAATACTGCAGAATGACTATCAAAAAGTACACCTTCGTGGGGTCTAATAGAGAACATGTGCTGGAATTAGACCCTCGAAAATTTTGGGGCTACCCTCTAAGAAACTTGATTGTCTCGCTAAGGGAATTGATGGAAGGGCACCACCAGGTGTGGAACCTGCGGCTTAATCTGACTGAACACGCCAATACTGTAGAACAACTGACAAATCGAGAGCACTGCCGTTTGGGTCTAATAATGAACGTACGATGGTATTAGACTCACGGATGACAAGTCAGCTCTCAAACACTCAAATGAAAGAACGCTACGGAAATCGTGTTTAACTCCTCAGAAACCGCAGATTTCAAATACCTGGTCATTGACAAACAAAAGCCCTCAATAAATTCGTCTGACCAAATAGTGAACGGGTGCTGGAAATAGATCATCTGAAGACAGGTCAGTTTTACCCTACAAATGACAGGGCGTTGCTACGGAAAACCAGCTCAAATTGAGAGGAGCCGCAGACACTTTGGTTCACGTACCAGGCTGATAAGCCAAGGGCGCGAGGCTACCATGTGGGGGATTACGGCCGAACCCTTGTAAGCCGCAATCCCGCCCAAAATCTCAGCACCACTGCAATGGGAGGCTCCTACATGCTCGGGACCTGGGGCTTGCGCCCCAGCCCTATCAGGTAGAGCCACAGTAAGAGGTCCTTGCCGCCCGCCAATCAAAGCGGGCGGACAACTGCTTGATACTCACCCTTTACGACGATGGGGTGCGAAAACACCAACCAAAGACTTAGTACCTGGTCGGGGTGTCGAAAACAGTAGAGCAGCCACCTCACTGTGAACTGTCAAGACTCAACCACTGACCATGAGAGTTGTCCGCACACCAGGCGAACAACATCTCTGTGACATTACCAGGCTTGTCCTCTGGCTGAATGCACTCCGGCTACGATATCTACCTCTGTACGTTATCAGCCATATAACTATCATACTGGACGCAGAAGAGATGCAGACCAGCGGACATTGCACACCTGCCCCACTGTGTCAACACCCTAGGTGGCGGGGAATGCTAGGCGTACCATCCCTGCATAGAAGCCAAGAAAATAAAGGGAAAAAGAGATACCCCACTCACATGCAAATGCTACGTTCCTGGCAGGACGTGACGATCCTGGGACACGGACACACTGGACTGCCTCTCTTCCGGGTAAACCAGTCCATCTCATATATCATCACATATCATCATTGCACCCTATAGACACGAGTAGTGAAGACTCGATAGTCTGGTAAGACAACTTCCATAAGAGAGAAAACTCTGATCGTAAACAACTGCTGCCTTGCAGATAGGCTGGGGACAGCCAAAGGCTAAGGAGGGCATCCCTACAGAAACGCCTGTTGAAATCGGATGCACGGGGCCGCAAGCCTAACAAAACAGTGCAACGAAAATCACAGTATGATGGCAGTACAACCTATTAGAAAAACGTATGGCGCTCATCCTGCGGAGTCCCGCCAGGCAGTGATAGTGCCGGGCCTCACGCCTCGAAGGGGCCCACCCTTGACTACTGGTGGTCACCCACCCATGTGTCGTGGAGTCAAGGCACATGGCTATGGGGCAACGTCTATTGGCCAAAACCTCAAGACCCTCAAAATACTACAGTGGAATGCGGAGGGAGTCATTAACAAAAAACTTTCCCTAACACACCACTAGCATGAAGGTAAGATTGACGTGGCATGTATCCAGGAAACGCACCTCAACAATAACCATAAATTCTCAATCAGAGGATACCAGACCTTCCGTCTAGATAGAGAAGGCCACAAAGGAGGGGTCCTGATACTGACCAGAAACAGCATACCGAGTAGCGCGGTACCTGTCAATCACACCGGACAAGCAGAAATTGTAGGAGTTGACATAATGGCTCAAGAGACGAAGCTCCGCATTTTCAATCTGTACGGACCACCAAACAGAGACCTATCGCTCTCGAGTATGGAGGTCAGAGACTCCAACTGCATAGTAGTTGGAGATTTCAACAGCCACTCGGAGAGATGGGGATACTCTGACACAGACAGCAGAGGTGACGAAGTGGAAGATTGGGAGATAGATGCAAATCTCTCCCTAATCAATAGGCCGGAGGATAGCCCTAGCTTCTATTCAAGAACATGGCATACCACCTCGACTCCAGATTTGGCCTTCTCCACACAGGACATACACTATAAAATAGACCGCCAGGTGCTAAACCAACTGGCAGGTATCGACCACAGGCCGATCAGGCTAACCATTGACATGGAAGTAGGCCCACAGGAAACAAAACCGCTCCCACGTTGGAATTACAAACGAGCCGACTGGGACAGATTTGCAATCCTGACAGATGGGCTGTGTGAAACCATCAACACACGAAACACCAAAATGAAGCCCATGGTAGAGAGCCTAAGCAAGGCAATAATGCAAGCCGCCACTGAAACCATCCCAAGAGGAGCTAGGAAAAACTATAAGCCCTACTGGAATGATGAGTTACAGAAAGTGGAAGATGCAGTAACAAATGCTAGGAACATGGCAGAACGAGAAAAATCCATGGAGGCAAACATCGCCCTCAAAGCCGCCGCGGCGAAGTACAAACACACTCTCAAGCAAACAGCAAGAGAAAGCTGGAAAAATAAAACGGAAAGTCTAAACCTGGACAAAGAAGGGAACAAGCTATGGAAGCTAGTCAGAGCCATGAATGACGAAACCCCGTCAAATAAACAAATTACTATCAAGCAAGGCGAGAACTTGATCACAGGTAAGAAAGCCGCAAACGCCTTTGTCGACCACTATGCCAGAGCAAACCACATCGAGGTCCCTGCAGATAAGCATACAGACATTAGCGAAGAGCTAAAGGGACACGAAAACATAAATACGGCTCCTGAAGAGCACATGATGGCCAAACTAACAATGCGCGAAATGGAAGAGGCTATGAGAACACTATGAGTACCAAAAACAGGAAAGGATAAAACAGATCCAAATGGATACAGGCCCATCAGCCTACTGAGCTGTGTCGGCAAGCTGATGGAACGGATGATAAACACCAGACTGATGTGGCATCTGGAAGAAAAACGAATACTAATTCCACAGCAAGCCGGCTTTAGACAGCACAGATCCACTGAGGACCAGGTCATCCTCATAGCCCAGGAGATAGAAGATGCCTACCAGGCACAGAAACACACAGTAGCTGTTTGGGTGGATCTGGAAAAGGCATTTGACAAAGTCTGGAAGGATGGACTTAGAGTCAAGCTAAGAAGAAGTGATGTCTGTGGGAAGATGTACAAGTGGATCAACCACTACCTCAAACAAAGAACGGCCAGAGTCCAAGTACAAGGGCAGATGAGCAAAAAGGTGACACTCGAGCAGGGAGTACCCCAAGGGGGAGTATTGTCACCCACACTCTTCCTGGTATATATAAACGATATTACAGAGAATATACCAAGAAGAGTCCATAGCTCAATGTTTGCAGACGATCTGGCTATGTGGACCTCTGAAAACAATCTCACCATAGCAAGAAATCGGATGCAGACGGCCCTAACATCGCTGGAAGAGTGGGCGAACTCATGGCTGGTCAAAATAAACGAGGAGAAAACCACGTGCACAATATTCTCGCTCTCATTAAAACCCCAAAGTACCAAATTAAGTCTAAATGGCAAAATCTTGCAGCCAATCGACAACCCAACCTATCTGGGAGTCACATTTGATCGGCGCATGACATGGAAAAGTCAGATTGAGAGAAACCGAATGAAAGCCAGAGAAAGAATGGCGATCATGAGGAAACTTGCTGGCACAAGCTGGGGAGCAGACGAAGGCATACTAAAGAAACTGTACACTGGAAGAGTGAGACCAGTTCTCGAGTATGGCATTGCGGCATGGACAACAGCAGCGAAGGCGAACTTCGATAAAGTTAACAAACTTCAAAACCAAGCCATGAGAATTATAACAGGTGGCATGAAGTCAACGCCAATTGTAGAACTTGAAAAGATTACAAAACTGCAATCCATGACCGATAGAAGAGACTGCAGAGCCCAGCTGCAGTCAGAGAAACTCCGAAGACTGACGGACCATCCAATGTACCAGAGACTAAACAATTTGGGAAATGGGAAACTAAAGCGGAGAAACTTTGCAGAAATAGCCAAAGCAAAGATGCACGAAGATCCCATAAACGCACTAACAACACCAAAACCCATCACTACTGTACGAAAACCTACTTGGAGGCAGGATATATTTCCAGAGGTGGTAGAAAATATACCAGGTATTGCAAACAAACACTGCCAGACTGAAAAAGAAAGGAGAGACACTACCCTAAGCTTCATAACGAAAAGCTACCCAAGCATGGACTGGACCCATGCATACACCGACGGTTCTGTAACAAACACTACACAGAACGGAGGGGCAGGAGCATTCCTGAACCTACCAAATGGCAGAAAAATAACACTGTCATTCGCTACTGGTAAGTACACAAGCAATTTCAGAGCGGAGGCAGAGGCACTGAGGGCGGCAGTGGAAGAAATGGTAACACACAGTGAAAATGAGAGCCATATAGTCCTGCTGACAGATGCTCTCGCCGTAGTCACAGCGCTAAAAAGCCAGAAAAACACTGAGCTTAATGACTTAAGAGCAGCACTCTGCAAACTGTGCCAGCAGTCCGCACCAAAAAGGGTAGTGGTACAGTGGGTTCCGTCACACTGCAACATCCAAGGCAACGAGGAGGCAGACAGACTGGCAAAAGAAGGTGCAAGGCTACCACAAACAGATACCAGTATGACGTACGAAGAGTCAAAACGGCTTATCAAAGCCAGATACATGACCAAATGGGAAACCGAACATACTGGTTACACCAAAAACGATGCCTATTACCAGTTGAACCGAAGAGAGCAGGTCGTGTGTCTTCAGACTTCGCACTGGCCACAACAGACTGAGGTACCACCTATTCAACAAATTGAAGATAGGGTGTACCGACGAATGCCCGTGCGGTACTGGTAAAATGACCACTGAACATCTGCTGCAGAACTGCCCGACATACGAGGATCAGAGAGAGCAGATGTGGCCATTGCCAGTGGAACTGCAAGACAAGCTCTATGGTAGTGGCGAGAGTCTCAGGATGACCGCCGCTTTTTTCGAAAAAATAATGGTTACTGTCTGACTGTGTACGCAGAAGAAGAAGAAGAAGACATGGGGCCAGCTAACCCCCTGTGAAGGAGTGTTAGACATGGGGCCGGCTAACCCCCTGTGTTAAGGAGTGTTAGACATGGGGCCAGCTAAGCCCCTGTGTTAAGAAGTGTTAGACATGGGGCCAGCTAACCTCCTGTGAAGGAGTGTTAGACATGTGGCCAGCTAACCCCCTGTGTCAAGGAGTGTTAGACATGGGGCCAGCTAACCCCCTGTGAAGGAGTGTTAGACATGGGGCCAGTTAACCCCCTGTGTTAAGGAGTGTTAGACATGGGGCCAGCTATCACATTCATGTAGAAACGATAAGCTGGAAACAAATTATAAAAGATGACTTCAACACTGCATGATAAAAGAGGAGCGACTAAGTCTGGTAAAACACATCCATTTATCAGTATTGCAAGGAGGGGAGTAGCACAGCTCTTTCATTTTACAGTGTTGCTAGGTGAGGAGTGGCACACCTTTTCCATTTTACAGTGTTGCTAGGTGAGGAGTGGCACACCTTTTCCATTTTACAGTGTTGCTAGGTGAGGAGTGGCACACCTTTTCCATTTTACAGTGTTGCTAGGTGAGGAGTGGCACACCTTTTCCATTTTACAGTGTTGCTAGGTGAGGAGTGACACACCTTTTCCATTTTACAGTGTTGTTAGGTGAGGAGTGGCACACCTTTTCCATTTTACAGTGTTGCTAGGTGAGGAGTGGCACACCTTTTCCATTTTACAGTGTTGTTAGGTGAGGAGTGACACACCTTTTCCATTTTACAGTGTTGTTAGGTGAGGAGTGGCACACCTTTTCCATTTTACAGTGTTGCTAGGTGAGGAGTGGCACACCTTTTCCATTTTACAGTGTTGTTAGGTGAGGAGTGGCACACCTTTTCCATTTTACAGTGTTGCTAGGTGAGGAGTGGCACACCTTTTCCATTTTACAGTGTTGTTAGGTGAGGAGTGGCACAGCTTTTCCATTTGACAGTGCTGCTAGGTGGGGAGTAGCACAGCTTTTCCATTTTACAGTTCTGTTCTATAGTACCCCTGTAGGAAGTAAGAACAAAATAGTTAGTTCTAGATTTGCTTGCACTGGGTCATTAAGGCACAAAACACATTACAGCACACTCCACATTAGGAAACAAGGTGAATTAGAAGATTAAAAATGCAGAGCCTTTACCATCCAGGGAGGGAGCCCAGTATCCTTACTAATTGGCCACATCCTCCACAACAAGAAAGTATCCAAGGAAAGCATGCACTCATAATTGTTGTCACGGTTCACTTCTATTTTTCTGCTAACATGTACATGTTTTTCCTGGTAACAGAAAGTGGTCTCCCACAAGGCTGATACAATCAAGACCTTGAGTCAGCAAATTCACGACTTGGAATTAACTTGTACTGACCAGAAGAGCACTGTAAGTTGTTATTTGTTCTTGTAGTTTTTATGGAAATAACATTGTTTTTTCACATTGCTTCCTCGGGCAGAGTTTGTTGTACTGTTTTTCACCGAAAGTATCAACTGCATCCAGCTTAGCATGTATTATTGTAGTGGCCTTACTTCCCAAAGGGATACAACCTTTTTGTTAAATGGATCTGAGCATAAACATTGGGATTGTGAGCTGTGCCACTAACCACTTTGTCACATCACCTCGATCTCAGATCTATTTTAATCATGTGTTCTGGTTATGTGTAGTAAGGGTGGCTGATCTGTTAACCTTTAGCACCCTATGGTCCAGAGTCTCTGGACCAACTCGGCCTACAAAATCGGAGTTTAAAAAAAAAAATTGTTTTGCACAGATAACTTTATTCCATTGCTTTATAGATCCCACTGCGAACCCCATAGCCATTTTTTGAAAATGCTGAATACGTCATCCACCTACACATGATATTTTGCCGGTAAAAGTATCTAATGTTAGATTACAAATGGATTTTGAACAATTTTTCTTCTTATACGCCGTTTGGAGCACGCAGACTTTTTGCGAAAGGGGAAGTAGGTTGTTAGGAAAGATCTTTATCGAGTACATCTGTTTATTTTGTTTGATTAAATGTAATAACTACGTTTTAATTTGAAACTTAACAGTTGTGTCGATATTGTAAACACAGTATCGATCAATACGTTGTTGTGGTTTCCATGGATTTCTATCGGAGCGACTAGGCCTAGTCGTCGAGTCAAAATATTTTTTTTTTCTCCATAAATTGTTGCCTTCATCTTTATGTATCTCAGAAACTAACAAACACACAAGAAAAACAATAACACCCACAAGTTCTTTATTCAGTTGTCTCTCTACAAACCAGAAAATCATATTTATTTACAAACAAACAGAAAAGTTACAAATTTTGAAAGTCAACTACCATAGCGAAATATAAAGTTGCACAAATTTTAGCCAAAAAAAATGTCTCTTGCTAAAGGTTAAGATACTGATATTCTAGCCAGTAGGACATTTGAATGGGTTCAAACCTTGATAAAGACTTTAGCTTTTTGTTAGGGAGTGAAATAAAAACCAAGTCTGCACATTACAGGGTGATTACTAATGCAACTGAACTTTATTCCATTGCTTTATAGATCCCACTGCGAACCCCAGCAATTGGGACAAATAATGTGTTGATAGTGATGTGTTCTGGGTTTTATTTTTCTTGTCTTTTTTTTCTCCCATCAGTTATTTATGGGGAGGAGTGGTAAAATGATAGGTTTGTCCTGCATTTGTTTCATGCTGTAATCTACCCAGCTCAAATGGGTATCTCTAAATCATGAATCGTGTTTGGCTCATGTAAATAGCCACAATGATTTTAACTTCAAACACCTGGACTGGTTAATAATATGAGGTAAGTGATACAGCTCAGAAAACGAGAATTGAAAAACATTCTCAAGCAAAAACAGCTTTCTCAATAATGAAAGACATTTTCATGATCATTTATCTGCCTTGTTCCCCTTTGAACATATGTCCGCATCAGATGCTTTCCATCTGTTCTTATTTTGTGTCATCTTCTTCAGTTCCACTAACATGACCCTGACTGAACTGGCTTCCTCTTCAACTGTTCTATGCCAGGTGTTTCTTGTCTTTTCCACGTATTTCTTTCTCTTCGGGTTCTAATTCAGTGCATATCTGGTTATGCTGTCCTGCTCTTTTCATAAAGTGTGTCCTATCTATCTGCACTTTCTCTCCTCAATTTCCAATTGTATTGCAATGATATATTACATACACATACCAATCTTTGCGGAGTGGTTGAAACATTATATTCAGAAATATTTTTGTAGTCAGAGAGTGAATGCTTAGAATGCATTGCCACAGGAAGTAGTGGAGACAGGGACAATTAATGCATTTAAGAATATATTGGATGCGCATAGCTTTTAGAGCAAGGAAATGTAAATGAAAGGGTCATACTTTTGTAATCTAGCAGAGAAGCCCTGTCCTGATTTCTCACAATGTAGCACAGACCAATTGGTAAATACAACATTATCATTCAGAGTATCATCACTTATCAACTGTTTGTATCATCACTTATCAACTGTTTGTATCATCACTTATCAACTGTTTAACCTCAAGCTCCACTTCCCAATTGCATGTTTCTCTGCAGCTTTTTCCCATGTAGCTTGTGGCTACAGAACTTTTCCTAGGCTTTATCTCCTCTCATTTCCTCCCTCTATTTGCCTGTCTCTTTTCTTGTCCCATTCCTTTGGTTTATTATTTATTTCTTATCTTACCCACACCCGTTCTTTTCTCATTTGACTGCTATCATCTAGTCTCTTATCAGCTTATCTAGTCTCTAATCAGCTTATCTAGTCTCTTATCAATGTATCTAGTCTCTTATCAACGTATCTAGTCTCTTATCGGCTTAGTCTCTTATCAGCTTATCTAGTCTCTAATCAGCTTATCTAGTCTCTTATCAATGTATCTAGTCTCTTATCAACATATCTAGTCTCTTATCGGCTTAGTCTCTTATCAACTTATCTAGTCTCTTATCAACATATCTAGTCTCTTATCGGCTGAGTCTCTTATCAACTTATCCAGTCTCTTATAAACTTATCTATTCTATTATTAACTTATCTAGTCTCTTATTAACTTATCTAGTCTCTTATCAACGTATCTAGTCTCTTATCGGCTGAGTCTCTTATCAACTTATCCAGTCTCTTATAAACTTATCTATTCTATTATTAACTTATCTAGTCTCTTATTAACTTATCTAGTCTCTTTTTAGCTTATCTAGTTTCTAATAAGCTTATCTAGTCTCTAATAAGCTTATCTAGTCTCTTATCAACTTATCTAGTTTCTTATTAACTAATCTAGTCTCTTATTAACTTATCTAGTCTCTTTTTAGCTTATCTAGTCTCTAATAAGCTTATCTAGTCTCTAATAAGCTTATCTAGTCTCTTATTAACTTATCTAGTCTCTTATTAACTTATCTAGTTCTTATCAACTTATGTAGTCTCTTATCAACTTATCCAGTCACCTCTCACCTTGTTAGTTAGTTAGTTTTCTTTCCACATGTGCCGTTTAGCGTCGCTGGGAGCTCAAGTCGTCTATCCTGCGCCAAGTGCGTTGTGTCGGTCAATGTGAGCCCTTGTCGTTGCACAATCACTCTTTCATTTATCCACCTACCTCACAGCCGCCCCCTTACCCTGTATCCAGATCTACCAGCATTACAAGCCATCAGTGGAAGATGATGAGGGTGCATTCTCATGAGA
The DNA here is from genome assembly GCA_036924085.1 of Ariolimax columbianus. NCBI lineage: Eukaryota > Metazoa > Mollusca > Gastropoda > Stylommatophora > Arionidae > Ariolimax > Ariolimax columbianus. The sequence goes on along the minus strand of JAVGWX010000010.1, from coordinate 18,563,931 downwards.
TGACCAAACCAATTTATTTTCTGCCTGGAAATGTATTCTACACAAGCCGTAGTGCCGACCATACTTTGAATGTCATCGTTCCGCATTCTGTCTCTTCTGGTAACACCAAGGACTTTCCTCAAACACTTCATTTCACAAGTCAAAATTCTGCTCTCGTGCGCCCTTGACAGAGGTCATGTTTGGCACTGGCAACACAGAATCAGCATAAATATACTGTTTATCAGCTGTTGCTTTGTTGCCAAACTAATGCTCTGATGTCTAAGCAGTGGGGAAAGCTGATAAATCACCATAGATGCTTTCTGACACCTTGTCTCAATTTCCCTGTCGATCCTACTATTTGCCGAACAAATACTGCCCAAATACTTGAACTCATGGATCTGCTCAAGTGCAATATCATTTAGACTTGTTCTCGCTTATTCGCATATTGTATTTAGCACAAGTAGTCGCAAGCGCATTCATGTGGTTTTGCAGTTTGTTTTTATCGTCTCGTACAGCAAGCACTGATCATCTGCAAAAACTGCCATACTTTTTCACTTTCTGTTTTTCTGTTTTGCGTGCCTGTCTGTTTTTCTCTTCTGTCCTCCTATTTTTCTCTTTTGCCTGCCTGTTCTCTTCTACCCTCCTGTTTTTCTTTCCACCTTCCTCTTTTTCTCTTCCGCCCTCCTGTTTTTCTCTTCTGCCTGCCTGTTTTTCTCTTCTGCCTGCCTGTTTTTCTCTTCCATCCTCCTGTTTTTCTACTCCACCCTGCTGTTTTTCTCTTTCACAATCCTGTTTTTCTCTTCCACCTTCCTGTTCTTCTCTTCTACATGCCTGTTCTTCTCTTCTACATGCCTGTTTTTCTCTTCTGCTTGCCTGTTTTTCTCTCCTGTCTGCCTGTTTGTTCTCTTCTGCCCTCCTGCTTTTCACTTCTGCCTGCCTGTTTTTCTTTCCTGCCTGTTTGTTCTCTTCTGCCCTCCTGTTTTTCTCTTCTACCTGCCTATTTGTTCTCTTCTGCCTGCCTGTTTTTCTCATCCGCCCTTCTTTTTTTCTGTTCCTACCCTCCTGTTTTTTGCTTCTGCCTGCCTGTTTGATCTCTTCTGCCTGCTTGTTTTTCTCCTCCGCCCTCCTGTTGTTCTGTTCTGCTCTCCTGTTTCTCTTTTCTGCCTTCCTGCTGCTCTCCTGTTTCTCTTTTCTCCTTCCTGTATTTCTCTTGTACTCTCCTGTTTCTCAATTCCGCCTCATAAGAAACTAGATGGGGCCATTCTATAAGTATATTTTTTTATATAACACTTTATATCCCCTTTTACATGTTCCTATCTCCTTTTGATCTATTCTTCCATGATGTATTAGCTTATATTTGTATTGTCCGTAGTCCCTGACGAAGGCCTTCTAGTTGTAACATATGTTGATTTCGTCTCGGTTACATATCTGAACCATATCTATGCATGTTATTTTTTCACGCTGCAGAAACCACTGCTGAAAGACCAAATAAAATACTTTGATGCAAGCTTACTGCATGTGTGTGATAGACCAACTACTGAAGATATAGAAAGAGGACCTTAAATGTGTTTAGTATTTCCAATTTTTTTGTATTTTCTCTTCTTTTCCTAGATATTATTACTGCAGCAACAAGTGAAAGATTTGAAAATACAAGTTGATGAAATCAAGAAAGCCAGGGATGATTTTAAAAGACATCTACAAATCTCAGTGGAAGGTGGGTGCTACTGGTTGTTCGTCAGCATTATTACTTGTTTCAATCAGGAATTGTTCCGACAGTCATCAACATCAATGAGAATCCTAGCCCTTGCTTCTGATGATACAGAAGAGCTAGCTGCATAAAGGCAACTAACCTTCAGGGGTTTATGTAGATCTACATTCCTCATTTACATCATAGTAAGGGGGGAGATACTGAAACAAGAAAATGGTTACTTGTATTTAGAACAGACAGTAACAAGTAATGGCAGATGTGAAAGAGAAGGGAAGAAGAGAATAGGAATGTCCAAAACTACATTTAGCAACATGAGAAATAAATTGACATCCAGGCAAATAAAAATGTTCAGTCAGTCAGATGTTGCATATATTCATTATTACTATACGATGCTGAAACGGGGACGATGAAGCAAACATTTGGAGGACAAAATAGGGGCCCTGAAATGTGGGTACAAAAGAATTGGCCACATTCCTTGGAAAGAAAAGTAAACAATTTAAGAAGAGCGAGATTAGGAATTAGAAAGGGGATACTGAAAGACATACAGATTAGGCAGATCAAATATTTCGGACATATAAAGAGATACGGCAGACTACTAAAAACAATACTGGAGGGAAAGATTAAAAGCAGGAGGTAGACGGCGCTATAAATGAGAGAACAACATCAAGAGATGGACTAACAACATCAAGAGACGGACTAACAACATCAAGAGATGGACTAACAACATCAAGAGATGGACTAACAACATCAAGAGACGGACTAACAACATCAAGAGATGGACTAACAACATCAAGAGATGGACTAACAACATCAAGAGACGGACTAACAACATCAAGAGATGGACTAACAACATCAAGAGATGGACTAACAACATCAAGAGATGGACTAACAACATCAAGAGATGGACTAACAACATCAAGAGATGGACTAACAACATCAAGAGATGGACTAACAACATCAAGAGATGGACTAACAACATCAAGAGATGGACTAACAACATCAAGAGATGGACTAACAACATCAAGAGATGGACTAACAACATCAAGAGATGGACTAACAACATCAAGAGATGGACTAACAACATCAAGAGATGGACTAACAACATCAAGAGATGGACTAACAACATCAAGAGATGGACTAACAACATCAAGAGATGGACTAACAACATCAAGAGATGGACTAACAACATCAAGAGATGGACTAACAACATCAAGAGATGGACTAACAACATCAAGAGATGGACTAACAACATCAAGAGATGGACTAACAACATCAAGAGATGGACTAACAACAGTCTGTAAGATTGTCTCATCAAGCCAAGAAACAGCTTATTGGAGGTCCATTGCATCTAACCTTCATGTGGAGATGGCACTTGACGTCATCATCATGGTCTTGGCCATGCTGATGTTCTGACCTGGTTTGGCTTAGTCACTTTTTCTTCTACCTTGAGGTGTATAGGTTTTCTATACTTTTAATGATATGAAGCTTAGGGCCACCACTACAGCTGGTCTCTGTACAGAATGTTTGTGTCTAATTGTTTGCAGTGACAGTTTCAATTGCAATAGTTTTGCATATTGAGGTGACTAGCCCAAGGTGCAACACTTTTTTTTAGTTCACTTCTACGACATGCTTGGGAGGTCAAGGTGTCTTATTCCTTTCATTCTGCAAGGACTGTTATGATCTTGAAAGCTATTTGTGACCTTTTTTTTTCCTGTTTGTTCGTTCTTTATTTTATTTTTTTTTAACTCCATTTGACAGTTGAACTGGGCATGTACATTTGAAAGTTGGATTGGGAGGGAACATTTGACAGTTGGATTGGGAGTGAACATTTGAGAGTTGAACTGGACATGTACATTTGACAGCTGTACAGAGTATCCATGTTGTTTGGTTCAGCTTTCAGAAAGTCCTTTTTAACAGGGTTTACTCCCCCTAACCAGACTGCCTACCAAGCAGCAGGTTGTTTAAAGTCAGTTTTCCTTCTCCTAGATAAATTACCACCATTAGCTTACCATCTTTAACAGAGCATCCTGGTTTTCCAGAGAATATGACTTTGTCCTTTTTTCTTTTAGTAGGAATAGTTCTACCACACGAAGGTCAGGAGCTAGACTTTGGATGTCAGAAGCTATATGTTGTCTATAACTTTGTAGCATTTAGTTAGAATTAAGAGATCATCCTCAGTTTTACTTCCAATAATGACAGCATTTGTGACTGTCCAAATTGTTCTATTCTTTTAAAAAAAATTCTATGTTAGCTGTTTTACATCGTATTCAGTGCTTAGTGGCTAGAGAATGAATCAGGACCGTTTTCAAGTAGAGCAAGGTAGAGCTGAGCAAGGCTGGGTTGTCACTGAGCGAGATAGGGTTGTTGCTGAGGAGAGCAAAGCAGGGTTGGTGCTGAGGAGAGAGTGAGGCAGGGTTGTTGCTGAGGAGAGCGAAGCTGGATTGTCGCTGACCTGATTGAGGCAGGTTTGTCGTTAAACCAGGGTAGCAGAATTTCACAAGGTAGAATTTCACAAAGCACAGCAAGGCGGGATTGTCGCAGAGCTGAATGGAGAATACATGTAAAAAGTACAGTAGTCCCATAACAGAAACTGCTGTCAGGGATGTAGACTTCATTGTATGAGGTCACAGTTTGTTTAAGATTTAGAGTGGCCAGTTTCCTTTCTTTCACTAACAGTAAGCTTGGTGCACATTTGCCACTGTGTTGACTGGGGTATACCATTAACTGAAGTTGAACCCCTTACCTATACAATGAATTGTGAGTGCTCTACCACTAGCCTAACCTCACATACATGACAACAATCTGTAGTCTGAGAATAGCGATAGATGTACTTATGTCACTTCTGAGGTGATTATCTGAGACCTCTTTAATCAGGACAGTAATTGCTTTGGAAAGTGCAGATGAGATGGTTAATGAATGAGTGAATGGTGGTCATAGTTGTCTCAAACCTTTTAGGGCTTGTGTGAAACTACTGACCTGTTTGTGCTGAGGCTTTCAGTAATGAAAGAAATGAAAATGCTGCTTCGAAAGCATCAATTGCGGGGACATATTGAATTGAACCACCAACCTGCTAGATAATGACACCCTGTCAGTGAATTGGCAAATCTACACAGACTGCAAATATTTGATATCAAACATGGGTCTAACATGAGAAGTTGGAGCAGGGGTGTGTACAACCAACTGCTACTGGAACCACTCCATTTTTTTGAAGGATTCTGATCACCTATGAGTCTGTCTAAAGCTCAGTTATAATGATGGTGGTTGATGTAGTTGAGAGATAAGACACTCACCTAACAATGTGATGAATGGAAATGATGTTCTATCGATTCCCACAAGTTTCAAGCGACCTCCTGGTCTCAAGAGAGGTATGACCAGAGTACCTGCATATAGAGTTACCTTCAGTCTTGTCGACTGATCGTCTTGCCACTAGTTCAAGGCAGCTCGGGATGAGAGAGTGAGGTTGATGACCCACGCTGGTTACATCATCAATGCAAAAGAACCGTCCGGTGCTATCGCCATCATCGCTTGTGATGGGCAACTAATATTTTATGATGATTGTGCACACCATAAGTGAAAGGAAGCTCTAAGCAGAACAATGCAACAGGAGGCAGTCTGATCACCAGAAGGATCTGTCCATTGTGAAGTGCTTTATCTTCTTGATACAGAGCTGGTCATAACTCTCAATTATCATCCTCCTGTTCTTGGGTGTTCTTTTTTCTGTTTTATTTATTCCCTTCCAAACTTGAGAATCGAACTAATTCCTTCGGGTTGCCAGGCTGTGACTTATCCATTCTGCTCGTCTGTCATGAAGATGAAACTGGTATTTTGTTGTTGTTTTGAATGTAAGTTTAATCGTTTGTCTGCCCTGAAAAGGATGTTAGGTGGTGGGTTGCAGTAGCTTTTCTCACATCCCGAGCATGCTGATGAAGATGGATCAGGGTCCTCCAGACGGTTGTGCTATGCTTGGCTTCATTTGCGTGTCGTTCACTACAATGGGGATCATTTTGATCCCTCACCTCGTTAGCCAGGCTGCCATGAAAACACCCTGTTTCCAGGGAGGTCTGCGAGGAAGCCGAGGTGAGGGTCTTGGCCAGTATATTTTGCCTGACCCTGACCAGATGTTTGTCTTCCTCCCCAAACTAGTATTTTAAATGTATATAAACATTGCATTGTCCATTGCAGTTGTCCTACAGCCAATTTGTCCTTTTTAGCTGTGTCACCAAGGTCTTTCATTGCTCTTGTTCTTGTCAATCCTTTCAGGTCTAATTGTTTCATCAGGTTGTATACTGATACGGCCAACTCTTTCACCTATTTCTGCAGTGGCAATTGGCTCGCTTGCCCATATAACATAACAGCGCATTCATTACTTTTTATGTTTTGTACTCCCAGAAAAGGAAGGGTTGCTGGAGCGTAATGCTGACCTTCTTCAGCAGGTCCAGATAGTCAGGTCGAGCAACTCAGATTCCAGGCTGGAGCTGCAGAGAATGGTTGAGCTCAAGTCCAACACAATTGAGTCCATGAGAAAGTCTGAAGCTGCCCTGAGACAGAAGCTGCATTCTTTAGAGCAAACGGTAAGAAGGGTGGTGTTGACCTAATATTCACAGAAAATTGAAAACTCAATCGAATCTCACTGATGTCTTGAGAAAACTGTAGAGTCATGTGTTCCAGATCGATCGATCTATCTATCTATCTATCTATCTATCTATCTATCTATCTATCTATCTATCTATCTATCTATCTATCTATCTATCTATCTATCTTCAATCCATTTGTGTTGTTAGTTTTTGTGGAAAGGTGTGACCTCCTTTGTTTCATATTTTTTTGGGCAAGCAGCAATCCGTTGGTGACTTGCCTGGTTAATCACAGTATCTGTCTGTTACCAACCTAATGGTTGGTAGCCCCTGGAATATATGATCGCCTATTTCTGAGATTGGTGGTAGTGGTAACCCCTCAAATTAGAGCAAGGTAGACTGTCAGCCTATATCTATGCTGCTCTGCTAACCACATAACCAAGATCTGATGAACCACACATTGCCCTTTTTGCAACATATTCTCTGTGGTGCGAGAATCCTTAGAGTAAATTGAGTAGCTTTTTAACTTTAATTTTGCCAGAGCAGCACCTGTTAAGTCTACTCTTTTCAATTTTCAACTGCCAAGGGATTTTTAACAGGCTCGCCACTGCACATGGGTGTCTGATCTCCACTACTCAGAGATCAGGGACAAATTTACCGGATGATCCACGTGAAAAAATCTTGGTCTCCACCGTGCCTCGAGATGTTCAATTAAAATCTTGATTTTTTTTTTTACTAACCAAAGATAGTTTGTTGCTATGAAAAAAATGGCAGCCCGTCTCAGCCAGAATGGACCTCTGAAACACGTGTTTGTGTGATTTAGGTTAGTCTATCTCTTTTCTCTACAGCCAGAAGGCCTCTACGAGCATCAGCAGCCACTATGCCCCCCTCTAACTGACTGTCTCCAAACAGCTCAATCCTGAGAAATTTCTTCCCAGTCCTCGGATGGGATGTTGCATGACTTCATGTCCTCCTTGAAATGCAGTGTAGGACAATCACAATTCATAATATAAAATTTGAAAGTCTACCCATTTATTGTAATGAAAGTTGGGCTTCAAGACCGTAGAAATGATTTATTATTTGATCGGTCCAATGATCATGCATCTGGACAACTCATGGATACTCAACACACACCTGATTCAGACTTTGAGTGGGACACAGTGTATAGGAATTTATGGTAATATCAGCGGAATACTAGTCGAGGTAAGTATGGGAAAAAAAGTTTTTTTTTTGTTATGACTTTTATTTACTTTTATTAATTCCTATTTTTGTAATTAGTTTTTATTACTGGCTTTTATTTTAATTACTTTTAATCTTGACTGCCGTCGATGTTTATTCAGTATTGCCATTATCTAATGACTTTTTTAATTGCACAACCGATTCCTCTTGTTTCTTTTTCTCAGATTGAAGAGGGTGAAATGTCAAAGGCAGAGTCTGGTCTGTACTCTAATAGAATTGATGAAATGAGTTCTACAATTTCATCTTTACAAACACAGTTATTAGAGAAAAGCAGGGTAAGTGGAGAAAGAGGATCCATGAAGTTAGTTTTCTTTTCAATTGTGCCGTTGCGCGTCGTGGTGAGCTTAAGTCATCTGTCCTCTGCCAAGTGTATTGTGTCGGTCAATGTGAGCTCGTGTCTCTGCACAATCACTCTTAATGTCATCTATTCACCTGCCTCGCAGCCACTCTCTTGCCCTGTAGCCAGATCTATCAGCGTTGTAAGCCATCAGTGGAAGTTGATGACGGTGCATTCTCATGAGATGACCAAACCAACTGAGGATCCGTGTGTGCAAGAATATTGTTGTCGTCTGTTTGTTAGCCATTACTTGCATTCAGGATGTGGGATGAATTTTGGGAAGTATGCTACCACTAACATGAGCCATTGCAAGCCTTTATTTACTTTTCTCTTTTGATTCAATAGCCAATATCTTTCTGCAATTATTCTTCTTGAAGGTGAAGGGGGTTGAGCTGTTGAGAGACTGATCTCTTGATCAATGGACCGTATGTTCAAAACTCTGGTACCACATAGTTTTAAAAAAATCATGGGTGAAATAGAAATCTATCTTGCACATTGTCCTGACTGCATGGGAAAGCAGCCTTTATTCCTCAGGCCTATTAAAGTAACTAAATCTCTCTTGATGCCCTCAGCAATGGAAATAAACGTTGCTAAAGATAATTTTATTGAATTTTTCTGACCCCACAAAAAAATTAAATATTCATGCTTTCTATCTCGTCTCGTACCTTATTGGTTCCAATCCAGAACATGTCTAATTATATTGTTGAGTGCTTCAGGGTGTGTATGTTGTCCATCTCCACTATCTTTCCTCCAGCTGTATTGGTTGTTGTCCTGTCATTTTCTGCATGTTCTGTTTTGTACTTCAGAATTAACTTCATTGCACTCCGCACGTACCCATAGGTGCTCAGTCTCTCTCAGTAAAGGGCAAAGGGCGTTGTGGATTCTGATGGTTCCTTCAGCTCATTGGTTGAACACACTTCTACTCCGTCCTCTTTTGCTCCTGAGTCCGCTCAAATCTTGTTCAATGAAAAAAAATCTGCAGTCTGTGAATTGCAAATTTATCTATTGTAGTGTAATCATCTAGCAGGCTGTCATTGATAGACTTCAAAATATCACTTCTATTCAGATTTAGTGTACATGCAATTAGTGTCTGTCAAGCCAGGGTGTCAACTATTTCGCTGCTTTGAACCCCAGAATGACCAGGGCAGAAGAGTCTACAAGTCTGTGTGTTTATTATTACTTTCTGAATATAGGTAAATTCTGCTCTAACTTTGCAGCTGAGGTGCGAGCACTTGAACAAGCTGCAAATATGATTCATAGCAATAATTCTGACTGCACAAGGTAGTCATTTCACAAATGATCTATCTGTACTGCTAGGCGTGGCCTAGTGGTTAAGGGGCACGGCTCACAATCCGAAGGTGCTGGCTTCGATCCCCATTACAGCACCAGCCGTTACCCCAGGAAAGTAAACCCTTACAAAATGCAGGAGGAAGCAGACCCTTACATAAAATGCATGCTGAAGTCGGATGTACTGGGTCGGCAGGCGCAAAATAAAAACCACAGTGCAACGCACACCGCCTTGGGGATTAGAGAAAAATAAAAAAGAACAACATAGCTACGAGAAAGTCAACCATACTTTAGTGGCTGCCATTCCATTGTAATGTACTGGGGAACAAGAGGGCAGATAGTCTTGCAAAGAGGGGAGAAGTCTGTGAAGAAGAAGATATTGAAACCACATACATTAAGAAAAAGAGCTTTCTAGGCTGTTAGAGGAGAACAGAAGAACCAACCCAAGGACAACTATTACACCCTTGACTGGCAGGAACAGATCACCATTCTTCTGCTCAGGACTGCGTACAATAGACAGAATAAACACATGTACAAGCTTTTACATGTGTGGACTAAACGAACAATCTGCTGACCATGTTTGACAGGATTGTTCCCTGTACGACCAGTCAAGGAAGAAACGCTGGCCCAATAACTTAACACCAGACTCAAAACTGTACGAAGCTACGAGGGAGCGCCAAACAATGGTTAAGCTGATCAAAGAAATACTGTCTGAAGGTGCAAACATCAAATATATGGAAGAATTACTTCTGGAACATCAAATTTCTATCTCATGTTTGTTGTATTGTTTCTAGAGTTTTCCTTTAAACTCAAAAAGGTTTTTGAATTTGTAAATGGCAGCATGTGCAATATCATGAGTTTTTGGAGTCTTCTACCATAGAGAAAATAAACTGCTTTGTTTGTTCTCTTGTGGCATACTCAACAGGTGGCAGTGGCTCTGTTCTTGTTCTTCATATGCTTTCATATGTCAGTTTGAATATTTCTAAAGAAAACAGTGATGAACCTGAAACCATTGGCAACTCTGAAGAGCTTGTCCAGGAATGGTACTGATGATGGCCATGTCAAAGAGCTTGTCCAGGAATGGTGCTGATGATGGTCATGTCAAAGAGCTTGTCCAGGAATGGTACTGATGATGGCCATGTCAAAGAGCTTGTCCAGGAATGGTGCTGATGATGGCCATGTCAAAGAGCTTGTCCAGGAATGGTGCTGATGATGGCCATGTCAAAGAGCTTGTCCAGGAATGGTACTGATGATGGCCATGTCAAAGAGCTTGTCCAGGAATGGTGCTGATGATGGCCATGTCAAAGAGCTTGTCCAGGAATGGTACTGATGATGGCCATGTCAAAGAGCTTGTCCAGGAATGGTACTGATGATGGCCATGTCAAAGAGCTTGTCCAGGAATGGTGCTGATGATGGCCATGTCAAAGAGCTTTTCCAGGAATGGTACTGATGATGGCCATGTCAAAGAGCTTGTCCAGGAATGGTGCTGATGATGGCCATGTCAAAGAGCTTTTCCAGGAATGGTGCTGATGATGGCCATGTCAAAGAGCTTGTCCAGGAATGGTGCTGATGATGGCCATGTCAAAGAGCTTTTCCAGGAATGGTGCTGATGATGGCCATGTCAAAGAGCTTTTCCAGGAATGGTGCTGATGATGGCCATGTCAAAGAGCTTGTCCAGGAATGGTGCTGATGATGGCCATGTGTACTCTTTCGGTTCTTCGTATGTCTGTTAGTGGGGCTGTTTTTATCTCTGTCACACACACACACAGATATCTGTCCTAGAAATCTCATGATACATGACTGCAAATGTTTCTGTCCACTGGTTCCTTTCACATTCATGCTACCTGTAGCGGAAAGAGTAAGACTACTGTAATCTTATAAGCATGATGTAAAAGATAACTGAACAAGGTTGTGCATGGGGCTAGCACACTCATCATGTGAAACCATTGCTGTTGTAAAATAGTCACTGCAGGTGTTCAGATGCAGGCTTCCTGTTACAATGCAAGTTGTAGCGATGTTCATAAACTTCATATTGAGCAAGAAAATGAAAGAAGAAGCAGCTGACTGCTACCTTTTTTGGACATCCTCTGGACATTCACCTCTGAGATCTCAATTAACTTTTCTTTCTCTTCTTCTGTTCTTTGGCTACCTCACCATTCACTTTCTTTGTTGATTCCAATCCAGAACATGTCTAGTTATAAGGTTGTGTTTTTTCTTGATGTGCCATCCTTTCCATCTGTGCTATCTTTCCTGAACTTTCAGCTTTATTGGTTGTTGGCATGTTCTTTGCTGCAAGCATGTCTATAATTGCATGTAGGAAATCTGATTAAAAAATATGTGTTCGAAGCATTTATGATTGATGATCTGCATTCGGTATGTGATACTCTTTGTATAAAGTCTGTGAGAGAGAGAGAGAGAGAGAGAGAGAGGCATATGTTGGGGATGTTCCACATTCTGTATGTGATACTCTGTATGCGATAAAACAGCAGCAAAGATGTGGCCGTAGCTGACCACGTCTACATTGCTCTGCTGTTTTAGTTCATTATTGATGCCGCCAGACCACGGATTTGCCTGGAATTCACACTAGTAGACGACTTACACTTGTGTTCACGGAAACGTTTTGTTGTTTTCCATTTGGACTGGTTTTAATTTGTTCGTTTTTTGTGATTTCTTCCGTCGATTATCTGGGAATGGACATTGATTATATGAATAGCACTATAATTAAACCTGTGTCGTATTTCATGGTCTAGTTCACACAGCTGAACTTCACAAGATTGGCGCCATTCACCCTAGCTGCAAACAGTGTCGGTTTTGGTGTGTGAAATTTAGACACAACTATAATGGACTTGTATACAGCGTGACAGAGATGCCCAACCCCCTCACACACTTAGTGATGTCCCTACGACCTCTTGTGGTTATGGAAAAGGCACAACACACAATGTTGTATGTTATTTCCCCTCCGCTGCCTTGCGGGATATCTGTTTACGGGAAAGGCTTTGGGAGTAAACCCTGAGGAAAAATCTGCACCATGTGCTATCTCCAGTCGCCTCAATAAATATCTTACCACTGGCCAACGGTAGCTTAGGACCAGATAGTGAGGTTGACAAAAGGTGCAGTTTCTTGCTCACTTTAATCCAAATCACAGCGCAAGTCACCCATTTCAGCGGACACAGTAAGAGAAAAGAAATATCCTCATGGCTGAACAAAGAGAGGGGTCTTCATCACATGATGGACGAACGAACATCATGTGATACTCTTAGTACAAAGTATGTGAGAAAGAGAGAAGCATCTGTTGGGGATGTTCTACATTCTGTATGGGATCCTCTTAGTACAAATGGGGAGGGGGGGGGGGGGGGGGGGGGGGGGGCAACGACATCTGTTTGTGAAGTTCTATATAGGGTGCTCTTGGGTTAACTTCTTGTGATCCTTATGAAAGTGAGTTATTGGCTATTCTATTTCTATATCTTTCTGAGCTATTGTTTCTAAAAGTCTATTTCAAACCCAGAAGGCAGCTTCACACCAAGTAGGATTTTGTGGTGCCAGTGAATGGAAAAAAGTGCAATGCCAATAGTTGACGAGTTTTATAAAGGAATTAACACTTAACTATATACTAGTTTCCAAAATGTATAGTAGGACTATGAATAATCTGGAAGCAGTGAAATTGAGAAATTAAATATGTTTCAGACTGTGAAGAAGCAAGAACAGACACTGAAAGACCTGAGAGTAACTCTGCAACGAGAACTGAAGATTCAAGCACTGCCTAATGATGAAGTGTTGGACATGTCAGCCAACAATACTTCCTCCAGCTCCCCTATCATGTCTCGTAAGTTTGGGTCAGACTCACGGCTGTGTCCGAAACCTCAAGACCTGCATCAGTACCAACAATACCACCAACAACAAACCTACAACCAGCCCAGTCTGTCACGGAGTAGTGGGTTGGGGATTTCTAATGCTGCAGTGATATCAGTGCAGGCAGCATCCTCAAGTGTGATGACACCTGTGTCTTCATCTCAGTCAGTTCCAAGTGGGGCTACAGATGCACTAACAGCTCACACAGCCAATGTGAAGAGAGATTTGAATAAGGATATTAACTTCTTGTACCTCAAGCATGTTATTCTCAAGTTTATGCTGAGCCGAGAATCTGAGGTGAGTCGGATCAGGGAAATATTGTTTAAGTTGTTGGAGCTCTATTCTTTTAAGACTCTTCATCACTGCACCCCAGGGAGACTCATCGGTTCTCAGTCCCATTCAGCAAATAGCAAAGGTTGGGAATACTAGTGGTACCCGTTGTTTGCTGATTGTACACTCCTTCCTCTCGGACATCCCTCTCTACTGGATCCACTTCCAATTTAGCAGCATGTGGAATGTTATTCATCGACTGCAGTATCATCATCCAAGATGCAGTCATTGACCAACTTCAAAATGTCATCTCTTTCCAAATTCATTGACCTTTCTGTGGGGGCCTTTAATGCCAAGATGTCAGCTCTTTCATTGTTCCAAACCCCAGCATGACCCGGACATTAGATCCATGTAAGTGTCTGAAGGTTTTCTTCGTCTTCATTGTTCATTCTCAATTTCCCGCTACCAAGCCGTGAAAAGGTCTTTGCAAGATGAAGGATGTTGTCTGGAGAAAGGAATGCGTTGTGTCATAGTTTACAGCTTGACTATGATATTGGCACCTTTCGGTCCGACACATCCGACTTCAGCAGGCATTTTTGGGTACCAGTTTAGCCTTCCATCTTTGATTCCTTCACCTTATCCAGTCTGCTCTGTTGTAATCTGTTATCCAGGATCGCCACATGGAGGTGTAGAAGGGTCTTGGTAGCTCTGGCTTGCTGGCCCTGAACCTAGCAGTCAGCATCTTGATCCTCATCATCTTGATCCCGTCTACAAGGTTGAAGCCTTTTTGTTCATATGGAGATTACAAAATAAATAACAAGAAAAAATCAGGAAGAACACCCACAGACGTACTACACATAGCCAAATGAGAGTCCAAAAGACAAACCAGGGAAGACAAATGATGGCACCTTCTAAAGGCCAAACTGATGGATTTACAGAGCTAAATAATAGATACCAGCTACCTGACATCAGCCACTGAACTATTGATTGAATGCCAAGACTTCAGTAGCAAAGATAGTGGCATATCAGTGTTTTGGGGATCAAGTTAAGGAAGATCTCCAAGTTGTAACTAAATGACCCCAAGGCATGCCACAATACATTGTCTCTGAGAGGAAAAATGGTAAATGATACCACATAAATAAATAAATAAACACAAAAGATTGAAATATTGAACCTTATTCTTTCTTCACTCCAGGCTATCCAGCTAATCAAGGCTGTTTCTATGCTACTGAACTTCACACATCAGGAACAACAACTCATCAAGGAAACTTTAGAGTGGAAGATGTCCTGGTTTGGTCATCGGCCACCTCTAGGGAAAGGTCAAACAGCAAAGGTCATCCCTCCAACATTGTAGCAAATTATATATATTTCATTAATATATGTGGGTTAAATGTAAGATTCATAATAGACAGATGACAAATGATATAATCACATTTCCTATGATCAGGATGTCTACATATTTTTCATTATATACCGTTCAAAGCTGCTCATGCCGAGTTCTTTCTGTTAGCAGGTTGTAGTGACTCTTCCTATAGCTTGGGGATTACTAGAGGTGAGAATGGGCTGTCCTGGCTTTACTGCAATGCTAGGCTTTTCAGCAGGTGCATCACTAAGGGGATCATGATGATGACCCCAACCTCTTTGACCAGGCTGCAAAACACATTGTTGCATCTGTCAAACTGTTCACTTTTTCAGTCAATGCCAAGTTGAAGGATTTGCAGGTGGTTCATGACTGATGAGTGTAGCTGGGATGCTGAGCAATAACTTTTCTGTCTGTGACGAGTCCTGGGCAAGTGAGCAGCACGTATTGCACTGTCTCATATGGTTGAACAGTGAGCAGCACGTATTGCACTGTCTCATATGGTTGAACAGTGAGCAGCACGTATTGCACTGTCTCATATGGTTGAACGTAGTTGTGGAAGTTGGTTAGGTTTGTGTACATGGTCGTACGTATTTATATATTTGTTTAGTCCAGTGTGTTCTGTTCTAAGTTGGAAGTGCTCTGTTCTAAGTTGGAAGTGCTCTGTTCTAAGTTGGAAGTGCTCTGTTCTAAGTTGGAAGTGCTCTGTTCTAAGTTGGAAGTGCTCTGTTCCCTGCATTGCACTGTTGATGATGTTATTGTTTGTTGGGTGTGTCATTTCTCTGTACATTGAGTGCACAGTAGACCCTTTTATTCATCAGTACAACCAATTCTCTTTGAATCTGTTTTGCTGTCTGCATGTTGGCTGATGTTTATTTGAACCATACTTGCTCCTATTCTCTGTCCAGCAAAAGGTTGAAGTAGAACAAAACAAAAGCACATGGCATAATAGCTTCTGATTGGTCATTGGACATACAACGCCTTCAAGCTTCTGCTTGTCATCTTCTTCCTCTTACTTCTTCTTCTTCCTCTGCGTTCGTTCTCAATCTCCCGCTACCAAGCTCTGAACAGAGCTTTGCAAGTAGCAGGATGTAGTCCGGAGAACGGAATGTGTTATGTCGCTAGTTTACAGCTTGACTGCGATATTTGCACCTTTCGGTCTAACACATCCGTCTTCGGCAGGTTCCTCTTACTAATATAGTCCATTGAAACATAATAAAATAATAGTTGTCCATCACAAGTGATGAAGACCACTCTCTTTGTTCAGCCGTGTGGACAGTCGTATCACTTGCTGTGTCCGCTGAAATGGGTGACTTGCGCGAAGATTTGGATTAAAGTGAGGAAGAAACTGCGCCTTTTGTCAACCTCACTCACAGAGCCTAAGCTACCTTTTGCCAGTGGCAAGACATTTATCGAGACGACTGGAGAAAGCATAGGATGCAGATTTTGCCTCAGGGTTACCACCGAAGCCTTTCCGTAAACATGTAACCCGCAGGGTAGAAAGGTGGGAAGGCATCTAACGCAGTTTGTCGTGCCTTTTCGATAACCACAAGAGGTCGTATGGACAACACTCAGCGTGTGAGTGAGTCTGGCATCTCTCCCCAGCTGTATTCAGCTCATCATAGTAGCATCTAAAATTCCCACACGCCAAATTCGTGAAGGTGAACCGGCAGAACTAATCCGTGGCGTGAAATACGACACAGGTATAAGCGTAGCGCCATTCACTGATTCAGCCGGCGTCCAGACCAGGATAAACGAATGGAAGAAATCACAAAAAAAGAACGAAATAGCAAGTCCAGACGGAAAACAACTCCACGTTTCCGTGAACACAAGTGTAAGTCGTCGACTAGTGTGAATTCCAGGCAAATCCGTGGTCTGGCGGCATCCATAATGATCCAAAACAGTAGAGAAATGTAGACTCGCAGCCAGTAATGGCGCCATCTTTGCCAGATAATAAAATACATAATTTTAATTATTGCTGTTTTAAATGCGTTTAAACAATTTGGCCTAATACTATGTCTTTGACATTGTTTAAACAATTTGGCCTAATACTATGTCTTTGACATTGTGTGATAAATTATTCTACTTCCTGTTATATTGATACGCATGTTGATGCATGGAAAATCATGTGGTCAGATAAGGATCTACTTCACACAGTGTAAATGCTGATCAGGATTCATCATCTGGTGTTGTTAGGCACAAGAAAGGAAAGCCCTTAGAAAGATTAGAAAAACAGTGATCTTAAACGTTTTCAATGCATTTTGTAATAAACATTCTACTCTTAGTATAGGAGGTGAACATCCGTGTGTACTGGTGTTTCTTGTACAAGAATATATGCTTTATAAAAAGAGAAAGCAAAAACCTCCAAGTTTTCAACTCCTGGTAAAAAAGACCTCGTTCCAGAAGTGTTTTGGATAAAATGTGCTATGAGTTTGTGAGATCCGCAGTTCGACGCAAGGTGCACACATTTTTTTTTAAAATTATGAATCTCCTACTTTAAATAAGGTTTTGACAGCATTAAACAGTGACCCTGATTTTCCTAACTTCTCAAAGAGATAAGTTTCTAATTTCTTGGTCGAAATCGCAGAAGTTGGATAGTGGACAAAGACGATAAAATTCTATGGTGTCGACAATATCTTGGAAAAATCAGGGAATTTAGATGACAGGGGCATAAAATGTATTACCTTGATGAGACCTGGATCAACAAAGGACACACTAATTCTAAAGTGTGAAGTGACAGTACTGTGAATACTAAAAAAACAAGCATTTTAATCGGGGAGAATTTCAACATGAAGAGTAAAATGGCTGATAATACTTCACATTGGAAGTGAGAATGGTTTTATTGAGGGAGATGACCTCGTATTTGAGTCAAAGAAAACCAGAGATTGCCACGAATAAATTACTGGTTATGGTTTTGTTGGGCTGGTTTTAAAAAGATAATCCTCAAGTTAGTGCCAAACAGTGTGATCGTAATGAACAATGCGTCCTATCACTCTGTAAGAGCAGAATGCATTCCAAATAAATCGTGGAGGAACGGTGATATAATTCATTGGCTTCAGACCAAAAACATAAGTTTCGATGATGGATGGGATGGTTAAAATAGAACTTTTGGAGATAGTAAAATATCGCAACCAATTTTTAAAATATATGATTGACAATTATGCTGAAAAATACGCAACCAATTTTTAAAATATATGATTGACAATTATGCTGAAAAATGGGAATATTGTTGCAAGATTACCCTCTTACCATTGTTCCCTAAATCACATAGAGCTGGTATAGAGTGATGTCAAAAGGTACGTCGCCAGTAACAACATATGTTTATTCAGCATTCTGTGAGGTCACAGTAGACAAGTGGTGTGCGTAAATCCAGTGCGTGTTGCCAGAAGAGCAAAATATGTGGGAATTGGAGGGTGTAATTGACCTTGTGGTGGAAAGTGTCATAGACATACAACGCAGTTCAGATGAAGATAATTCAGATGGGACTGAAGATACGAACATCACCGAGGGAATATATCTGCTATCAAGTTCTGAATAAGGAACTACCAATTAACATTCTAACGTAAATAGAGTATACGTTTTACGTTAATTACACATGAACATTATTAAAATCATGGCATGATTGTTTTAACACTGCGATATCGTTTTCCTTGTTTGCTTAGTTTCATTAATTAATGTTCTCCCACTTTTGTGCATTAAAAATGTTGTCTACTATTTATCAGCGTCATGGGCACATGCGATCATGGAGTATTGGTATGTTTTAACCCACTACAACTTTTAGTTGGACAGAAAATAGTTTTGCTAGTGTGTCTGCTTTCTCATATGTCTAAATGTCCTAGAATCTACTAGAGGGTGACTTTGATGTTGTGTGTTGATTGTATCCTGTCAATCGTCAATGCAGTTATATAACTTGCTTGTTAATTTGTAGGTATGATTATGGGACCTGTAACATTAATCTTGAATTAGCAAAGACTACAATATCTGGTTTTTTATTTCCTTGTTAGAATTGCTTGAGAATTATCTGTAAATTCATGTATAATAGTGTTGGGATAGTCTATTGTTTCCCAGGTTGCTGTCTTAAGTATTATTGTGTTGAATTTTCTTGTTATTGTACTTTTCAGAAGTAGATTTCTTACTATAAGTGGTTTTAACTCATTTCCTGAGTAAAGAACTGGGCATTCTGTGTGGCATTTTTTGTATATATGGGACATGATTTTGTTCTGTTCTGGTTGTTGCACTAACATATATTGCACTATAAACGTTGCTCAAGCACTAAAATTTACCAATATAATTATGAAAACTGATGAGTTGTCAGATCATGCACGGTCAGATTTCTGAGCCATTTGTGATAAAAACAGGTGTTTTGACAAGGATGTCTCTTGTCACCATTTCTCTTTCTGTTGACCACTAACTTCATCATGAAATTGGCAACATTAACCAATGATGGAAGGATATGAATATTGGTAAAGGGACTTGATGATCTGGACTGTTGTTGACTTGGTTCATCTGTCCAGTACTAATGGTCAGATGCAAATTGTTGATAACTTGGTTCATCTGTCCAGTACTAATGGTCAGATGCAAATTGTTGATAACTTGGTTCAGCTGTCCCGTACTAATGGTCAGATGCAAATTGTTGATAACTTGGTTCATCTGTCCAGTACTAATGGTCCGATGCAAATTGTTGATAACTTGGTTCATCTGTCCAGTACTAATGGTCAGATGCAAATTGTTGATAACTTGGTTCATCTGTCCAGTACTAATGGTCCGATGCAAATTGTTAACTTGGTTCATCTGTCCCGTACTAATGGTCAGATGCAAATTGTTGATAACTTGGTTCATCTGTCCAGTACTAATGGTCCGATGCAAATTGTTGATAACTTGGTTCATCTGTCCAGTACTAATGGTCCGATGCAAATTGTTGATAACTTGCTTCATCTGTCCAGTACTAATGGTCCGATGCAAATTGTTGATAACTTGCTTCATCTGTCCAGTACTAATGGTCCGATGCAAATTGTTGATAACTTGGTTCATCTGTCCAGTACTAATGGTCCGATGCAAATTGTTGATAACTTGGTTCATCTGTCCAGTACTAATGGTCCGATGCAAATTGTTGATAACTTGGTTCATCTGTCCAGTACTAATGGTCCGATGCAAATTGTTGATAACTTGGTTCATCTGTCCAGTACTAATGGTCCGATGCAAATTGTTGATAACTTGCTTCATCTGTCCAGTACTAATGGTCAGATGCAAATTGTTGATAACTTGGTTCATCTGTCCAGTACTAATGGTCCGATGCAAATTGTTGATAACTTGGTTCATCTGTCCAGTACTAATGGTCAGATGCAAAATTGTTGATAACTTGGTTCATCTGTCCAGTACTAATGGTCCGATGCAAATTGTTGATAACTTGGTTCATCTGTCCAGTACTAATGGTCAGATGCAAAATTGTTGATAACTTGGTTCATCTGTCCCGTACTAATGGTCCGATGCAAATAGTTGATAACTTGGTTCATCTGTCCCGTACTAATGGTCCGATGCAAATTGTTGATAACTTGCTTCATCTGTCCAGTACTAATGGTCCGATGCAAATTGTTGATAACTTGGTTCATCTGTCCAGTACTAATGGTCAGATGCAAATTGTTGATAACTTGGTTCATCTGTCCAGTACTAATGGTCAGATGCAAATTGTTGATAACTTGGTTCATCTGTCCAGTACTAATGGTCAGATGCAAATTGTTGATAACTTGCTTCATCTGTCCAGTACTAATGGTCAGATGCAAATTGTTGATAACCTGCTTCATCTGTCCAGTACTAATGGTCAGATGCAAAATTGTTGATAACTTGGTTCATCTGTCCAGTACTAATGGTCAGATGCACAATTGTTGATAACTTGGTTCATCTGTCCAGTACTAATGGTCAGATGCAAAATTGTTGATAACTTGGTTCATCTGTCCCGTACTAATGGTCCGATGCAAATTGTTGATAACTTGGTTCATCTGTCCCGTACTAATGGTCCGATGCAAATTGTTGATAACTTGCTTCATCTGTCCAGTACTAATGGTCAGATGCAAAATTGTTGATAACTTGGTTCATCTGTCCAGTACTAATGGTCAGATGCAAAATTGTTGATAACTTGGTTCATCTGTCCAGGACTAATGGTCAGATGCAAAATTGTTGATAACTTGGTTCATCTGTCCAGTACTAATGGTCAGATGCAAAATTGTTGATAACTTGGTTCATCTGTCCAGTACTAATGATCAGATGCAAATTGTTGATAACTTGGTTCATCTGTCCAGTACTAATGGTCCGATGCAAATTGTTGATAACTTGGTTCATCTGTCCAGTACTAATGGTCAGATGCAAATTGTTGATAACTTGGTTCATCTGTCCAGTACTAATGGTCAGATGCAAATTGTTGATAACTTGGTTCATCTGTCCAGTACTAATGGTCAGATGCAAATTGTTGATAACTTGGTTCATCTGTCCAGTACTAATGGTCAGATGCAAATTGTTGATAACTTGGTTCATCTGTCCAGTACTAATGGTCAGATGCAAATTGTTGATAACTTGGTTCATCTGTCCAGTACTAATGGTCAGATGCAAATTGTTGATAACTTGCTTCATCTGTCCAGTACTAATGGTCAGATGCAAAATTGTTGATAACTTGGTTCATCTGTCCAGGACTAATGGTCAGATGCAAAATTGTTGATAACTTGGTTCATTTGTCCAGTACTAATGGTCAGATGCAAAATTGTTGATAACTTGGTTCATCTGTCCAGTACTAATGGTCAGATGCAAATTGTTGATAACTTGGTTCATCTGTCCAGTACTAATGGTCCGATGCAAAATTGTTGATAACTTGGTTCATCTGTCCAGTACTAATGGTCAGATGCAAATTGTTGATAACTTGGTTCATCTGTCCAGTACTAATGGTCAGATGCAAATTGTTGATAACTTGGTTCATCTGTCCAGTACTAATGGTCAGATGCAAAATTGTTGATAACTTGGTTCATCTGTCCAGTACTAATGGTCAGATGCAAAATTGTTGATAACTTAGTTCATCTGTCCAGTACTAATGATCAGATGCAAAATTGTTGATAACTTGGTTCATCTGTCCAGTACTAATGATCAGATGCAAAATTGTTGATAACTTGGTTCATCTGTCCAGTACTAATGGTCAGATACAAAATATGATAAATATGCTTGATGTTCGGTCCCAGACGATATACAAATACACAGGTTCAAAGCACAGGTCTTGAGAATCAGCTCAAATACCAGTTATCAGATTGTGTTGTTTGACACCTTCTACAAGATGTGAGCTCATCAAATATCTTGATAGCAATGTAGACAAACTGGGAGATGAGAGGCACTGATACAAAAGGCGAGGGATGTTTTCATTGCTTTGAGGAACTTGAAAATATAAAAATACACTAAATTTAATACAGAAATGTCAGCTGAAACCGGATGTACTGAAACTCTGTAAACTATAACAATGTCATTTTCAAGATTTAAGACGAACGCTGAAAAAGAAGATTCTCTAGCCACAAGTTACCTTTGATTACACATCAAGTTCATAGGTTCTTTGTTGGCATCAATGTTTCACATGGCTTTTGGTCGTTTTTCTCCTTCCGTCGCAAATAAACCTGAGAGCTTGATTTTGGATTTGGTCCAATTTCTTTTCGGTTGTTTTGTTTATTGTGGTTTGCAGTTGCAAGTTGTAGCCCATAATTGACCAGACATAACCCAAGCGCAGCTGCCTTAGATATACACAGCTGTTGTGGTTGGGGGTCTATTTAATTTTTTCTGTTGTCCTCATGAGTAGGTCATCTGCATATAGCACTTTTTGAATCTTCAAATTTGGGAAGGTCATTTATGTAGTTGAGGTTAAGGGTGCAGATCCTTGTGGTAATCCCTCCTCTAATGTTTTTTAGAGTGTTGGGCTATTGTTTGTTTTTTTATTGTTCTGTTTTTCAAGAAGCCTCAAATCTGTAATAGTTGTCCATCAACAGAGGGATAGTGTGTTTGCTTCTCCTCGCAAAGGTACTAAGTTCAGATGGGCATTCTATTGGCAGACATGCCAGGAAGCAACCAACCACTCCCACATGAGCCTGTGCTGGATTAGCAGGCAGGATAAAGTAAAAAAAGGTCAAGATGGCCCCATAGTAGACACTGCTGTTTGCGATGAAGTGTGGTGAGATTTAGTTGTAAAAGGCCATAGTTGATTTATGAGGTGGTGTGGCTAGTTCTTTTCCTTACTGCTTTCTTTTCCTAACAATAAACTAGGTATCAATTTTTTATCTCGGTCAACTGGAGCATTTCAGTAACGGGCATTGAACCTTCATACCTTTGCCATGATAAGCGAATTCTTTACCACTATGCTAATCAGAAATTCGGGATAAAGTATAGAACTCTAAAGTCATCATCATGACAAAAGTCTAGAGCGCCTGTACGCTGCACAGGAGAGCTTGACTCTAATGTAGTGGACATGTTGTTCACATGCCAGGCCAGATAAACACTTCCCAAAGTAGCTACTGCACAGTGAGCTTAGAATAGACAATCGATTATCATGAAGACACAAGACTCGCTACAAAGACTCGTTGAAGTTGTCTCTGATCAGTTACCATATGTATGTCACTTCCTGGTAGAAGCTTGCACAGTATTTCTCTGCTTGGTACACTATCATCACACAAAGTGCTCAATTGGCAGAGCATAATTGCTGAGGCTCAGAGACAGCACAGATTGTGCAACAGCCCAACTACTGATTCCCATACGTGTGTCCTATAAGCAGTAGGGTCCGTGTATTAGGATAATAGATCTTATCCCGCAGTACTGCCCTACTTACAGACCAAAGAGAGGCAGTCTGGCCCGTGGGAGCGACCATGCTTGACAAGCTGTGGGGGACGACCTGAAACGCAGTCTCCTTTGTGAACTTACCAGACTAGAAGCATAGCATCAGCTGATCAAAGAAGTATGATAGGTCTTTACAGCCATTTTAGGTCACATCAGTCAAGGCATTGTGTACTGCCTGTAAAGCACATGTATTAAGCTCATATATTTCAAGTCCTCCTTTCATGAGCCAACCACCCCAGCTCTGTCCACATCTTCTCTGTTTCCTTAATATTGTATATCTCAAACTCTTTTTTGCATGTGTTTCTGGTGTACCTCTACTTCTCTTGCTCTGAGGATTACAGAATAGAGACTGTCTTATAATGCTATCAGTTGGTTTCTTTAATTTGTGTCCTATCCAAAGCCAGCGTTTTCTTCTCACCTCATGTTCCACTGATATATGTCTAGTTCTTTCCAACAGTTCCACTTTAGTGATCATATCATACCATTTCAATGCTTCTATTCTGTACAGACACCCATTTATCTCTAACTTTTTGTTGTTATACTTGTTTCATGTTTCAGAATTGATGATTTGTATTTGTGTTTCAATTTCTTTTGATTTCCATAATATATTCCCCAATGCAATGAAAGATTCTCTCACCTTTTGTATTATTATTTTAACATATGTATCTTAGCATACTTAACATCTTTACACTGGTTTGGTGTCTTTATTTGTTCTCTGTCCTTAACAACGGATTTTTGGCAACAACAGGTTTTATTTTGTTTATGTCCTGGGGCACTAACTGAACTGTACCTGTTTGCTTTAAGTAAGGTTCGAAAAGAAGGTCATGGGTGGGGTGGAGTATCCATTGTAACTCCATGTTCCAAGAAGGATAACTTGGATTATGTAAGTCAGTATATACCACTTGGCAGCACAGAGGATGAATTTAATTGCATGAATCAAATCTCAGAATTGATATGTCTCACGCCAATCAGTATTTTTTCATTATGTTAAATGAAGCACATAAATTTCATTTTGTAGGGTGGCTCATGTTTATAATAAAATAAAAACTGTATAATTGTATTAAAGGTAATAGTGAATTTGTTATGAAAACATTCAATATACGAGACGTGTTCAAATGAAACCAGACCTAACTGCGCCAAGTGAACATATGTACGATGCGCATGATAACATCACTTCTGACGTAAACAGCACATACCAACCGTCAAGTTTGCAAAATTTCATTATCCTCCGACTCATAGTTTCCTCGGCAGACTTGAAAACATGGCAGATGTGATATGGAATCTGTCCAGAGTTGATCAGCAAGCAGGGATTCAGTTTCTAACATCTGAAGGATGTAGACCAGTTGACATTTATCACAGAATGCAGGCAGTGTATGGTGACAAAATTGTGTCCAAGACAACAGTGAAGAACTGGACAACGATGTTTAAAGAAGGTCGTGAGTTAACGAAGATCTTCCGAGATCAGGTCAGGCGCATATTGTTGCACCAGAAGACGCCATCGCCAAAATTGATGCAGCAATTCAGGTGGACCGTCGCCGGAACTTACGTTCTCCACCCTTGTGTCACCACAGACTGCCTGCTTTCTACAATACATGTGAACTGGTTTACATCCTTCAGTTGTTAAAAACCTTATCACCGCTCGCTGATCAGCTCTGGACGGATTTCATATCACATCCGCCATGTTTTCAACTGTCTGTTTAGGAAACTATGAGTAGTAGGATAATGAAATTTTGCAAACTTGACGGCTGGTATGTGCTGTTAACATCAGAAGTGACGTAACCATGTGCATCGTACGTCCGTTCACTTGGTGCAGTTAGGTCCGGTTTCATTTGAACACACCTCGTACTTAGCCATAAGCAGGTAAAATATGGCTAAAATCAAAGTGTATACCAAAATCGGACTCTTCAATCGCCCGTTTCTTGGCCATACAGCTAAGATGGAAGGACAGTTAACTACTACACTCATTGCTCAGTGAAAAAAATAAAATAATGGACTACTACACTTTCTGTTCAGATCAGCATATACAACAAAATAGATCAAAGTGTAGTTCATTACATTTTCTGCTCATATCAATGTTATACAAACAAATGTCACAACAAATACAACACAGAACTTTTTTCTTAATATATTTACAAACTATACTTCTTGGCCATATGGTTAAAATGGTAGAGCGGTTAGGCTACTATACTCATCATACTTCTTGGTCATATTGACCAACATCCCATCTCATATCAAGTAAAACATATTGACCAACATCCCATATCATATCAAGTAGTCAGCATGGGTTTACTAGAGGGAGATCATGCTTAACAAATCTATTAGAATTCATGGAGGAGGTTACTAAAATCATAGATAAAGGGGAGCCAGTGGATGTTATTTATCTAGACTTTGCAAAGGCCTTTGATAGAGTACCTCATCAAAGATTATTTCGAAAGTTAAAATCACATGGAATAGGTGGCGAAGTTGCCAAATGGATTGAAAATTGGTTAACGGGAAGAAGGCAGAGGGTGGGCATAAATAAGGAGTACTCTGAGTGGAGTGAAGTGAAAAGTGGTGTGCCACAGGGCTCGGTTTTGGGACCAATTTTGTTCTTGATATATATAAATGATTTGGACATTGATATGAGATCCATGATTGCAAAATTTGCTGATGACACAAAACTATGCAGTAGTGTCTCATCTAAAGCGGAAGTGGATATATTGATGTCGGATTTAGATAAAATTCGAGAATGGTCTGTAAGCTGGCAAATGGAGTTTAATGTAGATAAATGTACAGTCATCCACATGGGTAGATCCAATATGGAACATAATTACAGAATGGGAGAAAACAATATTAGAAAGATAGATAAGGAAAGGGACCTAGGGGTTATAATAGATCATACAGGAAAGCTGAGTGAGCAAGTTAAGGTAGCAGTGAAAAAGGCAAATGCAATGTTAGGTATGATAAAAAGAAATATTAAACATAGGAGCAAGGAAGTGATCGTCAAACTGTATAAAGCTTTAGTTAGACCTAGATTGGAGTACTGTGTACAGGTGTGGAGTCCTTATCATAGAGGGGACATAAACATGCTAGAAAGAATACAAAAAAGAGCGACAAAGATGATAGTGGGATTCCAGAATTACAGTTATGAGGAACGACTCCGAAAAACCGGCCTACAGTGTCTCGAAGAGAGAAGAATTCGTGGTGACTTAATACAGGTTTATAAGATGATCAGAGGAATCGATAAATTAGACTATAACAAGTTTTTTAAAATACAGCCACCTACAATAACACGAGGGCATAGCTACAAGCTGATTAAAGAGAGGTCCAGGTTAGATATTAGGAAATATTTTTTTAGTCAGAGAGTGGTGTCTGCTTGGAATGCATTGCCAGGGGAGGTAGTGGAGGCAGGGACAGTTAATGCATTTAAGAATAAACTGGATGCGCATAGATTTTAGAGCGAGGTGATGTAAATGTAACTGGTTGTATACAGACTCTGCAGGGTCTTCTAAACCAGTATAAAGATGTTAAGTTAAGTTAAGTAAAACATATTGACCAACATCCCATCTCATATCAAGTAAAACATATTGACCAACATCCCATCTCATATCAAGTAAAACATATTGACCAACATCCCATCTCATATCAAGTAAAACATATTGACCAACATCCCATCTCATATCAAGTAAAACATATTGACCAAAATCCCATCTCACAATCGAACAGTGAACCTAGAAACAAAAACATCATATTTATGCTGCCACATAAGCATTTTTATTCTCTCATTCATTTTTGCTCAGTGGTCTCTAGGTAAGGTGTCCACCTCGAGTGCCAGAGATCGCAGCTTTGAATCACGGTGGAGACATATTTTTTCATGTGGATCTTCTGGTAAAAAATTCTTCTGATCATTGGGTAGTAAGAACAGACTCCCGTGTTCACTGTCGAGCGCATTTAAAATCCCTTGGCAGTTATAATTGAAAAGAGTTATTTGTACCTTCCCCCAGACCTAGTAAGCCACAGCAAGTTTTAAGATACCTACTACGTATAGCCAAAGCCTTCCTTTTCCTGGCATCAGACATTAACATGCCAGTTTGAATAACAGGATTTCACTTATTCCAAGTTCATTTTGCTTTATTGCTACATATGAAGTATTGGACACCCACAATACATAGACTATTTCGAATCAAAATTGTAGGAAATATATGTAGAAATATAATGCAATCTTCTTAGTTGCCTTTACTCTCGTAAATGTGCAGCCGGAAAGACAATCCGTGACAGAATCCGCAACATCACGCTGAGGCAGATAGTGGAGATAAATCCAATTAGTGCCTACATTGACGCCCAATAAATCAAGTGGATTGGTCATACAGTCAGGATGAGACCAGCCTGCAGCGAGAGCCTGTCATATGCAGGTCTCAGTTCCACATGCAAGGGGCGGTCTCCATGTCGAGGGTGTCTCTGGCACCCTCAAGAAGTTCCACCTGACAACAGCACAAGCCTCTCACCTGGCGATAGCAAGAAATCTATGCACCCCGCCTCTCTCTCTGACGCCTCCTGGCAATTGAAGTCGGACCAAAGTAGAACCCTCACCAACAAATGCCAGCGTCGCATGCCTCATGTTAGCTGCCAGATGTGATGGCATGCATATATCTATGGGAAACAATGCGGCATCTACCAATACAGTAGGAAATGGGGGTGGGGGGAGTAAGGGAAGTTACGCTTTCAAAAAGAAGCCGGACGGTATAACCAGACGTGTGCTGGATTGGAACCTGCTTGGAAAGAATAGTGTCACAGACAAGAAAACCCTTGCGAAGAGGAAGCGTTTTTCTTTTTCTTCGTTCATCCTCAGATCAAGGTCCCGGTTTCTCTTACAAAGGACATCGTTACATCGTTGTTTGGAAGGCTGGTTTATCTCCATATAGCTTTTGTCTCGCAAGGTCAGTATTGTTCTCTCTATTCCTGCCTGAGCACACAAGGAACCAGACGATAAATGATGATGTGTACATGCTTGGGGGTGCGAGACCAACCATCAAGGTCATACTGGCCCAGATCATATCCACAGTGAGCACCTGGAAGCAGGCTTTTACAGGAGCCGAGCCAATGAGGTGGCCATTGACACTGACCGCTATAGTGGAGAGTCTTCTGAGAATCCTTACAGCACGGAGAATCAACTACTTCAGCACTCGACAAAATGTCAGAAAGGCCATCAATACGAGATATAATTCAGCACAGGTCGATTCCAACAACTTTCTTCAGTAAAACCGCTTCTATGTGATTCCAGTGATATTCCTGTTTGTTTAATATTTTTAATCATCGTCCTTACCATAGTTAGTGGGAACCTGATATTTCACACCTTTTTTAACAACATACAAACTCTTTGCAAGGATGTAAATCATGTTACTGTAATGTCCACGACTTAGTTACATTCTACATGACTGACGCTATCTGTAATTTGTAATCCTGGTAATTTAATCTGGCACAACATGTGTCTGATGCAGGTTAGCCACCATATATTGTTTAGCCCTTTACATCTTAAGTCTTGAAACAGGAAATATATATATTCATAAGAGCTAGGGGATTCCTCTTTGTTTTACTCATATACTATTAGGCTTATTAATGAAATTTGTAAATATAATAATAGATCAGGTACACATTTTGAATACCGTTTCTGGGTTCCAGAATTGACAAAAAGGGCGACTGCTCAAAAGAAATCAGAAGAAGACTAGCCATTGCAATGCAGAGGTTGAACAGCCTGAAGAAATTATGGCAGAAGTGAAGGTATTGAGAGCTTGTATTTTTCCTGTGGCAGCATATGGCTGCGAATTATGGACGATTACCAAAACTTCTAGACAAAGAATCGAATTCTTCAAGTTAAAATGTTACAGGAAGATCCTCATAATATCCTGGACAGAGAAAAAGACAAATGTAGACATTCGGCAAGAGTTGAACATAGAGGAGAACTGGTTTATCAATTTCATTTTGGCCAGAAAATTGTAATACTTTGGTCACATCAAGAGAGGACGGTGATGGAAGGTATAGTGCCAGGCAAAAGAGGCAGGAGTAGACCAAGAAGACGATGGCACCAAGATATCCAGGAATGACTGGAGGAGGCTGGAGTTTTGACAAGAGAAAGAGTTTCTTTCAGACTGTGATGGGTGCGACGTTCTATAAAGGACATGTTACATGATGATGATGAATGAGATTTGATTGATATTCTAATATAGATTACTTCCCGAGTGGTCCACCATGGTCTTTGTGTATGACATCTATAAGAATAGCACCACTGCCCCACAGAGAGCATGTCGTAAGAGGCGACTAACTGTGACAAGGCATAACACCGGCCATGGTTAAGTTGTTGGTTTAGAGCATCATAGATGGCGGGTCTACTTTGCTCTAGTGTTTGAGTCTATTAAGATGGACTCGCACATCAGTTAACCACCCTCGGTGGCACTTGTCCCAACGTAGCGTAGTAATAAGCTGCTCGAGCCTAGCCCGCAAAGCAGGAAATCCTCTTCTCTGCTACATCTAGCTCATACCACAGCTGGTACCTGCACAGGGGCATCTGCTACTGTAGAAGTACAGGTCCACTAAGAATTAGGAAGTATAGAACACAAGTTAAATACAATATGCTCTGCAGATTTGAGTGTAGAGGGTTAAACTCAATGCGGTCTTTTGCCTTAGAGTCTCTCTATCTTCAGTCCACTTGTGTCGTTAGACGTCTTATGGATGCGTGACCTCCCTTTACTGAATTTATTTTTGGCAGGCGAAAATCCGCTGGTGGCTTCCAAATATCTATTACCAAACGTTAGATTGGTTGTCCCTGGAATATACGACCGCCTTTTTTTTTTGGGTGGTGGTGAAAGCGTACATTAGAGCAAGGTAGGCCCACAGGCGCCATCTATGCTACTCCACTAACCACATAACCAAGACCTGATGTTATAGCCACACAGTCCCCCTTTTGCGACATATTCTCTGTGGGGCGAGAATACCAAGAATAATTTGAGTAGATTTTTAACTTGATTTTTTCCGGCCAGCGGGACAGATAAATAGAAATGGCGGACATCACTGTTAGTGCTTCCAAAGAACAGCGTTTTATTATGAAGTTTCTTGTGTAAGAATACCTGCGGAAATTTACAGAAGACTGCAATTACAATACGGTGATGTGAGACTCAGTCGCAGTAAGACATTTGAATAGTGTAAACATTTTAGAGAAGGCCGTACATCACTGAGTGATGATCACGGCCAAGTGGCTCTCAACGCACCACAGTAATTCCTGTGAATATCCAAAATGTGGAACGCCTTATCCTGTAAAATCGACGCTTAACCTGTCGCGAAATTGCACTAAATACGTTTTTCTTTGGGTACGGTGAACACTGCCTACTACTCCTGCAAGATAATGCTAGACCTCAAATTCGCACCGCACTATGTGTCATCTGCAGCAACTCGACTGAAAGGTATTGTCACATCCACCTTATTATCCAGACCTCGCTCCAAGCGGTTTTCACCTGTTTATACCACTGAAAGAATTCCTGGCAGGTCAGCACTGATGACGAAGTGAAACAGGCTGTCCTGGATTGGTTCAGACATACTGACAAATCTTTCTAAGCTGGGGCTTTTCAAGCATCACTTAAACGCTGGGATAAGTGCATAAACGTTGTAGCAGACTTTATCGAAAAATAAATGGCATTTTGACTACTTGAAAAATTTTATTACTCACAAAAAAGTCCCGGTTTGACTTGAACACTCCTCGTAGTTAATTAGTTTTCCGTCCACTTGTGCCGTTGAGTGGTGTATGGAGCTAATGTCGTGCTTTTTTTTAGCCTAATGTATTCCCTTCTATCGCTGTGAACCCGTGTCGCTGATGGATGACTATTATAGCATCTATTCTTCAATTGGTAGGCCTCCCTAACTTGTAGCCAGATGTTGCGTTGTAAGCCAATAGTGTATTTCGATCTTGGTGCATTCTCATGAGATGACTGTTCCATCATATTTTCTGTCTGGGTATGTAGACTATATTTCCATTTCCTCATGTCTTAATCTATATCTCCAGGTAACACCGATGACCTCTCTCTCTGACATTTAATTTCACATGTCGACACTTTACTCTCCGGACAATGAC
This sequence comes from Ariolimax columbianus, assembly GCA_036924085.1. Lineage (NCBI taxonomy): Eukaryota > Metazoa > Mollusca > Gastropoda > Stylommatophora > Arionidae > Ariolimax > Ariolimax columbianus. The sequence continues at coordinate 18,532,383 of JAVGWX010000010.1, read as the reverse complement.
CAAGTTTGACACTTGTAGCACAGAGTCGGTATTGATACACTGTTTCTCTCCATATGTAGGCCTACCTTGAAGGGGTTGGAGAGCTTGTGCGTCACAATGATCCAGGTAGATATGCCGGCGGGAGTTTTACTCCTGTTAGGGTAACCCAAGCCGAACAGTTCCTTGGAGAGGGGCCAGACTAAGAGGCTGAGAAGCAGGTGGAGCTGCAGAACCAACCGGCGAGTGGCACGCGCTGTGGGCTAATCCAATCCCACTTCATGGGTTAAATGCATTATTGCCTCGTTCTTTACTTTTCTCTTCTATCAGTCATCCCAGTGGACGTCAAAGAGATGCAGGCCAGCGGACATTATTGCCTCGTTCTTTACTTTTCTCTTCTATCAGTCATCCCAATGGACGTCAAAGAGATGCAGGCCAGCGGACATTGCACCTCTTCCCCTTTCTGACGACCTCCCAGGTGGCGGGAAATGCTAGGCGTATCATCACTGTTGAGGAGCCGTGAATACTAAAGGAGATACCACACTCACATGTATATGCTACGTTTCTGGCAGGACCTGAGAATCCTGGGACACAGACACACTAAACTGCCTCCCTTCAGGAATACTCGAAAAATGGGTCCATAAGTCCATCATATCATCACAATCATCACACCCTTTCGAGCAAGACCACAGTCTGCTTAAGCAACTTTAATGTGCTGAAGACGGATGCAACTAGCCAAGAGGCGCACCACGGCAATCAGGTTGTCACGCATTTTCGCAATATGAGAGTATGTCTATATTAACAAAACGCTATGGCACTCGGCCTGTGATGGACAACCGGACAGGTGCAGTGCCAGGTCCTCTTGAAGGCCCAACCTTAGTTACTGGGGGTCCTTCTCGGTGGCCTTGTTGAGCCAGGAGGCACGAGAATAGAGCTACTGGCCAAACAGGACAAAGCAAATACCACCGAAAATAATGCACTGGAATGAGGACGGAGTCAATAGCAAAAGATATGGGTACAGCAAAAAACTAGAACTTGAACATTTACTAAATAAAGAGCAAGTCAACGTGTGCCGCATGCAAGAAACACATCTAAACAAAGAGCAAGTCAATGTGTGCTGCATGCAAGAAACACATCTAAACAAAGAGCAAGTCAACGTGTGCGGCATGCAAGAAACACATCTAAACAAAGAGCAAGTCAACGTGTGCTGCATGCAAGAAACACATCTAAACAAAGAGCAAGTCAACGTGTGCGGCATGCAAGAAACACATCTAAACAAAGAGCAAGTCAACGTGTGCTGCATGCAAGAAACACATCTAAACAAAGAGCAAGTCAATGTGTGATGCATGCAAGAAACACATCTAAACAAAGAGCAAGTCAACGTGTGCTGCATGCAAGAAACACATCTAAACAAAGAGCAAGTCAACGTGTGATGCATGCAAGAAACACATCTAAACAAAGAGCAAGTCAACGTGTGCTGCATGCAAGAAACACATCTAAACAAAGAGCAAGTCAACGTGTGATGCATGCAAGAAACACATCTAAACAAAGAGCACGTCAACGTGTGATCCATGCAAGAAACACATCTAAACAAAGAGCAAGTCAACGTGTGATGCATGCAAGAAACACATCTAAACAAAGAGCAAGTCAACGTGTGATGCATGCAAGAAACACATCTAAACAAAGAGCAAGTCAATGTGTGCTGCATGCAAGAAACACATCTAAACAAAGGGCAAGTCAATGTGTGCTGCATGCAAGAAACACATCTAAACAAAGGGCAAGTCAATGTGTGCTGCCTGCAAGAAACACATCTAAACAAAGAGCAAGTCAATGTGTGCTGCATGCAAGAAACACATCTAAACAAAGGGCAAGTCAACGTGTGCTGCATGCAAGAAACACATCTAAACAAAGAGCAAGTCAACGTGTGATGCATGCAAGAAACACATCTAAACAAAAAGCAAGTCAACGTGTGATGCATGCAAGAAACACATCTAAACAAAGAGCAAGTCAACGTGTGATGCATGCAAGAAACACATCTAAACAAAGAGCAAGTCAACGTGTGATGCATGCAAGAAACACATCTAAACAAAGAGCAAGTCAACGTGTGCTGCATGCAAGAAACACATCTAAACAAAGACACAGTGTTCAAAATTATAGGATTTCAGCGCTATCAGGTGGACTGAAAAGACAGACAAAAGGGTGGAATAATAACACTGGTGAGGAATAATATCAGTGCAAGCCAGATTGAAGCATGTACGGAGGGGGCAGAATACAAGATGCTTCAAGTCAAGACAGAAAATACAGAATTTCACCTGTTGAATTACTACTGACGGAGTGACCGACCACTGGCACTGGATACAATCCCTAAAAAAGATAAACTGATCGTGTGTGGGGATTTCAACAGCCATTCACAAAGCTGGGGCTACGATAAAATAGGCAAGAGAGGAGAGGAATTAGAAAACTGGTAGGATGACAATAGACTTATCTTGATCAATCAGCCAACAGACCCACCGACCTTCTACTAGAGTGAATGGCATACCACCTCCACACCAGACCTAGCATTCCATTCATAAATATGTAGTGGAACATCACACGCGTTGTTGGAAAACAACTTAGTGGCAGTGATCACATGCCAATTTTTCTAACTGTTGAAAATGAATATGTCAGAGAAAGCAACACACTACCAAGGTGGAGCTACAAAAGGCAGACTGGAAAATATACCAGCATTGTACCAGCGTACTAGTTAAAGATCTAAATGTAGACAGAGATATATATATAAGGTAGTTGACGAGTTCAGCAGACACATGCTACAGGCTGCCCGGGAAACAATACCTAGAGGGGTACGACAGACCTATAGACATTACTGGAACAGTGAACTAGAACAACTGCACAATGAATTGGAAACATCTCGAAAGCAAGCAGAGACTAGCCCAAGTCAAAATCACCACCAAAATTTTCAACATACCATAGCCAAATTCCAAAGGGCTAAGCTGCAAGCTAGGAGGAAAAGCTGGAAGGAGAACTTTGAAGAAAAAAAATCAGGAAAATGTGGAAGTTGGTAAAACAACTAAATGATGAAGGTACAGGGAGAAACACAAGGATTGCACTAAATAAAGATGGGAACATCATCACAGGTAAACTGGCAGATGATCACTTTGCAGATTCCTTAGCTAAAGACAATGACATTGAAGTTAGTACAGAGAAACAGCAGGAGATCAGAGAGAAGCAACAAAATGTAGGAAGTGATGAAACTATACCAGAGCTTATGGAGACCCCATTCACTACTATAGAACTGGAGTTAGCAATATCCAAATTAAAAATGAGAAAGTCGTCAGGGACTGAGGGGGTATCAAACGAAATGATTTGAAATTGGGAGTACTAGGGAAGACAAAACTGTTACAGATCTTCAATGCCAGTTGGACATCAGGCCTAGACAGAAGCAATTATGATACCGCTTCTAAAACCAGGGAAAGACAATTCCACAGCATCCAGCTATAGACCAATCAGCCTTACAAGTAGTCTTTGTAAAACAATGAAACGTATCATTAATCTCATAATGCAGTGGTACCTTGAGAGTGAGAACGCCACCAGTCGCATCAGAGGGCGCCGAAGTCCTCCTGATCGGGGCTTCACCCAGAGCGGGTGTAAGGCCTTTGCAGGTGCCTCTCTGTGCGGCCGCGAGCGTCTCAGGAGTCGGGTTGTTTGGGAATGCAGCCCAAAGCGGGTGGTAAACTCCATCTAAGGCTAAATACTGGCACGAGTCCGATAGCGGACAAGTACCGTGAGGGAAAGTTGAAAAGAACTTTCAAGCTAAGAAGAAGTGATGTTTGTGGGAAAATGTACAAGTGGATCAACCACTACCTCAAACAAAGAACGGCCAGAGTCCAAGTACAAAAGCAGATGAGCAAAAAGGTGACACTCGAGCAGGGAGTACCCCAAGGGGGAGTACTGTCACCCACACTCTTCCTGGTATATATAAACGATATTACAGAGAATATACCAAGAAGAGTCCATAGCTCAATGTTTGCAGACGATCTGGCTATGTGGACCTCTGAAAAGAACCTCACCATAGCAAGAAATCGGATGCAGACGGCCCTAACATCGCTGGAAGAGTGGGCGAACTCATGGCTGGTCAAAATAAACGAGGAGAAAACCACATGCACAATATTCTCGCTTTCATTAAAACCCCAAAGTACCAAATTAAGTCTAAATGGCAAAATCCTGCAGCCAAACGACAACCCAACCTATCTGGGAGTCACATTTGATCGGCGCATGACATGGAAAAGTCAGATTGAGAGAAACCGAATGAAAGCCAGAGAAAGAATGGCAATCATGAGGAAACTTGCTGGCACAAGCTGGGGAGCAGATGAAGGCATACTAAAGAAACTGTACACTGGAAGAGTGAGACCAGTTCTCGAGTATGGCATTGCGGCATGGACAACCGCAGCGAAGGCGAACTTCGATAAAGTTAACAAACTTCAAAACCAAGCCATGAGAATTATAACAGGTGGCATGAAGTCAACGCCAATTGTAGAACTTGAAAAGATTACAAAACTGCAATCCATGACCGATAGAAGAGACTGCAGAGTCCAGCTGCAGTCAGAGAAACTCCGAAGACTGACCGACCATCCAATGCACCAGAGACTAAACAATTTGGGAAATGGGAAACTAAAGCGGAGAAACTTTGCAGAAATAGCCAAAGCAAAGATGCACGAAGATCCCATAAACGCACTAACAACACCAAAACCCATCACTACTGTACGAAAACCTACCTGGAGGCAAAATATATTTCCAGAGGTGGTAGAAAATATACCAGGTATTGCAAACAAAAACTGCCAGACTGAAAAAGAAAGGAGAGATACTACCCTAAGCTTCATAACGAAAAGCTACCCAAGCATGGACTTGACCCATGCATACACCGACGGTTCTGTAACAAATACTACACAGAACGGAGGGGCAGGAGCATTCCTGAACCTACCAAATGGCAGACAAATAACACTGTCATTCGCTACTGGTAAGTACTCAAGCAATTTCAGAGCGGAGGCAGAGGCACTGAGGGCGGCAGTGGAAGAAATGGTGACACACAGTGAAAATGAAAGCCATATAGTCCTGCTTACAGATGCTCTCGCCGTAGTCACAGCGCTAAAAAGCCAGAAAAATACTGAGCTTAATGACTTAAGAGCAGCACTCTGCAAACTGTGCCAACAGTCCGCACCAAAAAGGGTAGTGGTACAGTGGGTCCCATCACACTGCAACATCAAAGGCAACGAGGAGGCAGACAGACTGGCAAAAGAAGGTGCAAGACTACCACAAACAGACACTAGCATGACGTACGAAGAGTCAAAACGGCTTATCAAAGCCAGATACATGACCAAATGGGAAACCGAACATACTGGTTACACCAAAAACGATGCCTATTACCAATTGAACCGAAGAGAGCAGGTCGTCGTCTTCAGACTTTGCACTGGCCACAATAGACTGAGGTACCACCTATTCAACAAATTGAAGATAGGGTGTACCGACGAATGCCCGTGCGGTACTGGTAAAATGACCGCTGAACATCTGCTGCAGAACTGCCCGACATACGAGGATCAGAGAGAGCAGATGTGGCCATCACCAGTGGAACTGCAAGACAAGCTCTATGGCAGAGGCGACAGCCTCAGGATGACCGCCGCTTTTTTCGAAAAAATAATGGTTACTGTCTGACTGCGTACGCAGAAGAAGAAGAAGAAGTAGTTTTTGTAAAACAATGAAACGTATCATTAATTTCATAATGCAGTGGTACCTTGAGAGTGAGAACCTCCTTGTGTCAGCAAGCGGGTTTTCGAAAAATGCTTCTCTACTAAGGACCAAGCAACTTATCTTTCCCAAGAGATTGAGGATGCCTTCCAAGACCAGAAACTGGTACTAGCAGCATGGATAGACCTAAGGAAAGCATTTGACAAGGTATGGAAAGAAGGACTCTTGAAAAAACTGAGAAACGATAAAGTAAAAGGTAGAATGTACAAATGGTTAAAAGCATACCTGCATAATATAAAAGCTGGAGTACAACTAGATGGACTGAAGAGTAAGAGAATGTTACTTCGCCCTGTTGTACCGAGGGTGGTGTGCTTTCTCCAAAACTTTTCATAGTCTATATTAACGACCTGATTACCAAACTGCCAAATGGAGTGAAAGTGGCAATGTATGCAGATGACCTGGTTATATGATGCACTGATGAATATGCAACAGTCGCCACAAAAATGCTGCGAAGAGCAATAGATGCATTAACCCTATGGGCAAATAGATGGTGTGTTAACACCAACACAGATACATGCAACACTACGTTATTCGCCCTCACTTCAAAACAAAAAGCGGGAAACATCAAGACAGATGGATAGCTACTAAGAGAAGATAAACAGCCCACCTACCTCGGAGTTACATTTGATGATAGGCTGACTTAACCTAACTTAACTACACTGGGTTAGAAGACTCTGCGGAGTCTGTAAACAACCAGTCTCATTTACATTACCTTGCTCTAAAAGCTATGCGCATCTAGTTTATTCTTAAATTCATTAATTGTCCCTGCCTCCACTACCTCCCATCGCTAGGCATTCCAAGCATTCACCACTCTCTGACTAAAAAAATATTTCCTAATATCAAATCTGGACCTCTCTTTAGTCAACTTGTAGCTATGCCCTTTTGTTCTTCTTGTGGGTGGCTGTATTTTATAAAAACTTGTTATAATCTAATTTATCCATTCCTCTGATTATCTTATAAACCTGTATTAAATAACCTCGAATTCTTATATATTCTAGATACTGTAGGCCAATTTTTCTGAGTCTTTCCTCATAACTGGAATCCCACTATCAGCTTTGTCGCTCTTTTCTGTATTCTTTCCAGCATATGTATATCCCCTCTACGATAAGGACTCCTTACCTCTACACAATACTCCAATGTAGGTCTTCTTCTTCTTCTTCTTCTTACGCTGTCAGACGTCGACCTTTATTTTTTCGAAAAAAGCAGCGGTCATCCTGAGGCTGTCGACACTGCCGTAGAGCTTGTCTAGTGTTGCCACTGGTGATGGCCACATCTGCTCTCTCTGATCCTCGTATGTCGGGCAGTTTTGCAGCAAATGTTCAGCGGTCATTTTCCCGGTACCACACGTGCATTCGTCGGTGACACCTATATTCAATTTGTTGAATAGGTGGTACCTCAGTCTATTGTGGCCAGTGCGAAGTCTGAAGACCACGACTGCTCTCTTCTGTTCAACTGGTAATAGGCATCGTTTTTTGTGTAGCCAGTATGTTCTGTTTCCCATTTGGTCATGTACCTAGCTATAATAAGCCGTTTTGACTCTTCGTATGTCACACTGGTATCTGGTTGTGGTAGTCTTGCACCTTCTTTTGCCAGTCTGTCTGCCTCCTCGTTGCCTTGTTTGTTGCAGTGGGATGGAACCCACTGTACCACGACCATTTTTGATGCAGACTGCTGGCATAGTTGACAGAGTACTGCTCTTAAATCATTAAGTTCTGGCTTTTTAGGGCTGTGACTACGGCCAGGGCATCTGTAAGCAGGACTATATGGCTTTCATTCCTTTTACCTGTCACCATTTCTTCCACTGCCGCCCTCAGTGCCTCTGCCTCCGCTCTGAAATTGCTTGTGTATTTTCCAGTTGCCAATGACAGTGTTATTTTCCTGCCATTTAGTAGGCCCAGGAATGCCCCCGCCCCTCCGTTCTGTGTTGTGTTTGTTACAGAGCCGTCGGTGTATGCATGGGTCCATTCCATGCTTGGGTAGTTTTTCGTTATGTACCTCAGGGTTGTATCTCTTCTTTCTTTTTTAGTCTGGCAGTTTTTGTTTCCAATACCTGGTATATTTTCTACCACCTCTGGAAATATTTTCTGCCTCCAGGTAGGTTTTCGTACAATAGGGATGGGCTTTGGTGTTGTTAGGGCGTTCATAGGGTCTTCGTGCAACTTTGCTTTGGCTATCTCTGCAAAGTTTCCCCGCTTTAGTTTCCCATTTCCAAAATTATTTAGTCTCTGGTGCATTGGATAGTCAGTCAGTCTTCTGAGTTTCTCTGCTTGCTTCTGGGCTCTGCAGTCTCTTCTGTCGGTCATGGATTGCAGTTTTGTAATCTTTTCAAGTTCTACAATTGGCGTTGACTTCATGCCTCCTGTTATAACTCTCACAATGTAGGTCTAACTAATGCTTTATACAGTTTGACTATTACTTCCTTGCTCCTATGTTTAATATTTCTTTTTATCATACCTAACAGTGTATTTGCCTTTTTCACTGCTACCTGAACTAGCTCACTTACCTTACCTGTTTGCTATATTATAAGCCCTAGGTCCCTTTTCATATCTATCTTTCTAATATTGTTCTCTCCCACTCTGTAATTATGTTCCATATTGGATCTACCCATGTGGATAACTGTACATGTATCTACATTAAACTCTATTTGCCAGCTAGCAGACAATATTTGAATTTGATCTAAATCCGACCTCAATATATCCACATCTGCTTTAAATGAGACACTGCTGCATAGTTTTGTGTCATCGGCAAATTTTTCAATCATGGATCTCATTTCACTGTCCAAATCGTTTTTACAAACCAAGAACAAAATTGGTCCCAAAACCGAGCCCGGTGGCACTCCACTTTTCTCTTCACACCACTCAGAGTACTCCTTATTTATGCCCACCCTCTGCCTTCTTCCCGTTAACCAATTTTCAATCCATTTGGCAACTTCCCTACCTATTCCTTGTGATTTTAACTTTCTAAATAATCTTTGTTGATATACTCTATCAAAGGCCTTTGCAAAATCTAGATAAATAACGTCCCCTGACTCCCCTTTATCTATCATTTTATTAACCTCCTCCATGAATTCTAATAGATTTGAAGACAACACACGTCAACAAGGCAGCAGGAAAAGCCAGAAGGAAGTTAGCCATCCTGAGAAAACTAAGTGGAACCACGTGGGGAGCCGGAAAGAAAATACTTAGCAGTGTTTACCAACAGGGCATACGACCACATCTGGAATATAAATCCGCTGCCTGGTGTCCAGCATCAAACACTATTTTTGAAAGAATTAGATACGGTACACAATCAGGCGCTAAGGGTTATTACAGCGGCAATGAAATCAACGCCTATAGGGGAGATGGAGAAACTAGGGAGGATGCAAGCACCAGGGGAGCGTAGAGACACAAAGGTGCTAACACAGGCAGAAAACTGTATGCCGAGTCACTCAATGAAGGATAGATTCCAAGACCTAGCAATAGAACAATTGAAAAGAAGTAGCTTTGTACACCAAGCCAAACGACTTCGTAGACACGCCACAAAACTGCCTAAAATTGATATTTCTTTAACAACTGTGCCAGAACAAACACTATGGAAATAGCAGCATAGACTATCAGTTCGAGTCTAAACAACCATTCAGGGGATACTAGACAAGAAGGAACAGAACAGTGTGCAACGTAAGACAATTGCTCTCAGTTTCTTTGATGAAGAATATCCACAGGATATTTGGGTACGAGTATACACAAATGGGTCAGCACAGAATGCAGTAAAGAATGGAGGAGCAGGAGTGTATATAGAATACCCAAATAACACTATGGAAACAGTTGCAGCACCAACAGGAAAATTCTGCCATAATTATGATGCAGAGATACAAACGATGAAACTGGCGACGGACAAATTGCTAAACACCAATCTTGGCCCGTATCCTGTGCTATTTCTGACATGCAAAATCAGTACTCCAGGCACTATCATCCGGGAAGCTATTAGATCTACAAGTTTTATTGTCAACATTGAGCAACCAGCGCAGAATCACGGTGCATTGGATATCGCCTCACTGCGGAATACCAGGAAATGAGAGATCTGACACACTGGCGAGGGAAGATGCCGCAGACGAGCAACTAGATGTACCAGTTACATACCATCAAAAGAAAAAGATGATTAAATCAATGAAAGAGCTTCCAACACAAATACAAGATGACTTTCATAATATAAGTATGCAAGAGCAGATTGTCATATGCGCCTCAGAGCGGAACACAACCGACTCCACAGCAACGTGTATTGAAAATTTAGGATTGGCAGCTCAAGTATGTGTACATGTGGACAGACGCCCCAGACTGCGGAGCATATACTTCAGGACTGTCCAGAGTATTAGATACTGAGGCGAACATACTGGCCAGGAAAAACAACACTGGAAGTGAAACTATATGGATCTATGTGTCAGCTGCAGAAGATAGTGAGGCTCATACAAGAGACAACGTTACAGATGTAAACATACTCAAAGCGAATGAAAGAAGATACACTATTTATGAATGGTTGCTTTGTCGCCAAGCTGATATTTAGATGCTCAAGTAATGGCGACAGACACGGCAAAAATGTTCAGACATCTTGTCTCGATATATATTTTAAATCCTGCCATTCGCTAAAAATAATACTGCCCCGATACTTGAACTCGTGGACCTCCTTAAGAGCAATCTTGTTGACACTTATGTTAAGCGGACCTTGTGTTCTGCCAACCCTCGTAGCTTCTGTCATCGACCTGCTAACTCGCATTCATTCAATTTTCCCCAGTCAATTACGTGATATTTGTCAGTCTACTCACATCTTCATACATGTTTTGTCAGAACTTAATTTGTGAATTAATATTATTTTGTTGTGTTCTGTCAGAAAAAGAATTAAAACTGCCGTTCAAAAATAATGGAAATGTTTCTAGAAAAAATGACGTTTGACTAAAAGTCACTTTCCCAGAAATGTGGGAGCAATTCTCTTTTTCAGTCACGACCCGACTATGTTCATCGTTGCTGTTAAAGATTTTTTATTTGTTTTCATTTGTCTTGTGACGAAGAACTTGTCATGACGTAAGTTTTGTTCATGTTTTTGTTACCACATGATATCTGAGACTTATGTATCCATTTTATTTTACTTTTGACATCCAGAACCCAGGCATGCACCACAAGAAAACTCCCTTTCGACATCCAGATCCCAGGCCTACACCACCAGACGACGATTCATTTTTGACATCTAGACCCCAGGCATGCACCACCAGAAAACTCACTTTTGACATCCAGACCCCAGGCCTGCACCACCAGACGACGACTCACTTTTGACATCCAGACCCCAGGCATGCACCACCAAACAACTCACTTTTGCCTTACAGACCCCAGGCCTGCACCACCAGACGACGACTCATTTTTGACATCCAGACCCCAGGCATGCACCACTAGACAACTCACTTTTGACATCCAGACCCCAGGCCTGCACCACCAGACGACGACTCACTTTTGACATCCAGATCCCATGTCTGCACCACCAGATGACGACTCACTTTTGACATCCAAACCCCAGACTTGTACCAATAAATTAAGACTCACTTTTGATATCCATACCCCAGGCTTGCTCCACCAGACGACGACTCACTTTTGACATCCAGAACCAATGCCTGCACCACCAGACGACTCACCTTTGATATCCAGACCTCAGGCTTGCACCACCAGACGACGACTCACTTTTGACATCCAGACCTCCGGCCTGCACCACCAGACGAGGACTCACTTTTGACATCCAGACCCCAGACTTGCACCACCAGACGACGACTCACTTTTGACATCCAGAACCCAGGCCTGCAGACCAGACGACGACTCACTTTTGACATCCCGACCCCAGGCCTGCAGACCAGACGATGACTCACTTTTGACATCCAGACCCCAGGCCTGCACTAAAAGACGGCGACTCACTATTGACATCTAGGCCGCAGGCCTGAGCCACCAATCGAAAACTCACTTTTGACGTCTTGTAGCAGTCTTGCACCAACAGTTGACCACTCATGTTTGGCATTCAGTTTCTAGGCATGTACCAACAGACGATTCCCTTTTAACATCCAGACCAGAAACCTGTACCAGCAGACAATTCGTTTGCATGTTTCATATACGACATGAAGTCATAAAAATTACGGACTTTCAGCAATTTGGTGCTCGAAGCTACTCGTACTGAGTTAATTCGACTTTTGTTTGGTAGCGAGTTTCATTGGTTGTTACATCCCGAAGTGTACTTGAGAAGATGTGCACGTGTCCTGGTTAAAGTGCTCTGTGAGGCTCTCAGGAAGCTCACTATTAGGGGGATTACATTGTCGATCCTCATCTTGTTGGCAAGACTGCCGTGACAGCCTGTACCTAAAAGCACGAACCAGACGTGGAGTGAGGGTGTTGGTCAGTTTTTTTCCCTTGGTCCTGATCACATTTCCCTCGCCTGTCAGATCTATGTGCAGTGATTTCATGTAACAAAACCATGCCAGATATCATCATGCAACCAATTTTCTGACTGGAAATCTCCATTGTCGACCCTGCTTTAAACGGACACCGAACTTACATTTAGTGAAGGCAAGTGCGCAAGGGGGACAAATGATCACTTCACCTCAGAAGGTAAAGCTAAGACCTAGCACAAAGAAGGTCTTGTCTTGTCCCCTTGTGCAGTGAGGCGCCGTAGGGAACCGAAGTTTTCTGTCCAGCGCCAAACGCGCCGCTGAAGTTGTCATCCCATAACGATTTAGAATATCCACAACATTTCCTATCCATCTAGTCCTCGGCCTGCCACGCTTGAAAAAACCCAAACGTCGTGAGTTATAGGCGCACAGGAGTAGTTGGTGAGGTTACATTCTCATTAGGTGACTGAACCACTTGAATCTCTCTTCATCAATATATTCAGAGCAGGGTCTTGCTTCAACTATTCTTCTCCCATCTTCATTGTGCAAACAAGGTTCGAACAGTGTATCACTAGCAGCAGTGTCTGTAATCATATCTATTGTCGAACCTTGCCTGTCAGTACACTGAGATAACCATATCGGAAGGACTCATGTGATAATAACGTTGACTATAACAATAAAAACACTCCTAAATTACATTGTATGACTTGAACGATAACATTGAATTGATATCACACTCGTGACATAATAGGATGGACAAATGTGTAACTTTATATTGAACGCCATGCTGGCCTGCCCCATATTTCTCGACAAAGACCTTCCTTTTGTCAATGACTAACTAATTTTGGGAACCGAGGGGAATCCCATCGACTTATTCTCTCCGTCCTCTTGTTACATTATTAAGAATCTGTATGTGTGCTGCACAGTGAGAAATCCGGTCGGGTCTTTTCTATTAGAGACGCAAGGTCATGTATGAGTCACGCTGGGATGTCACATGTTTCTCGACAAAGTCCTTGCTCTTGTCAATTTATCTGGACAAGAGAATCTCGCGACTTGTTCAATGCGTCTTATCTTTAAGTATGAGCGTTCCCATATAACCTTATCTGTACTGCGTTACGAGAGATCCGGTTAGATCTTCTCTCCTAGAGCGAGAGACAAGGTTGTTGCTAAGTCGAGCTGGGCATACGTGACAATAACAACCACTTTGAGACAGTGACTTCAGCTCCGAGAAGTTTACATGAGACCACTTTAATGAGGATCGTCCCTGATTTTAAAGGTACAAAAGGATTGGCTATGGCATGCATGGATGTAGATATAGTGTACCGAATCGTCTGGATCTATTACCCAGTAATCATGCTGGCTGCTTCCGGAATTAAGCCAGGCGACATCCTGACCAGTAGAAGGAACTTTAGAAATGGATAAGGACGACAATTTAATGATGACACACCATGAGTTCACAGATCGCTAAGTTTGAAATAATACATGGGTCCAGCATTGAGGAGTGCGTTAGTTGACGGAGTATGAGTGTGTACAATCAGAGAGTTGCAGCAAACCACCAGTATCTACACTCTTCGCCATTTACTGATAAGGACTGAGCACTATAGATCTGCCCAGAGAGCAGATAGTGAAGGAGATTTTTAACAGAACAGAAACGACGAGCAATCCCTCACACGAACATCTGGTACTCTCGCAAGAATACAACAGCTAAGCATTGATGTTCTCATACCGCAGTGCAAGTATCTACAAGTACTTGTTTTTTTCTTTAGAGCATGATGATATTACTTAAGATCGGATAGTCGAATGGTTAAGACAAAGAGGATAGAGGTTCAAAACCTAGGTACATCACTGTTTCAATTCGTTAAGAATTAACGTCATTGTCAAAGTCACAGTTTGGCAAGATTGTAACGGGCCCAGAATGAAGGAATGCTACTGGTCCTTGGTTGCTCTTTGGTACCCCATCAGAACATTAAAAGCATGTTTATAATTGTGTCAATACAATTTAAATATACACTGAGTTATTATTACATCGGGGTAAAATAGAAACATTGGCTTAACCCATTGCACACTATCAACCGCAAACAAATTGTTGGTGGAAACTTATCTTTATTCTGTCTAATACACTATTTCAATTGCTGAAAGTATTAGAATACAATCTGTAACTACGAGTACTTATGTAAATAAATGGTTTATGTATAAGAAGCATATCCCTACGCACATAAATATATATATTTCCTGTTTCAAGGTTGTGGGTATACTGGGTTAAACTGCATGGAGAATATGTGAGCAAGTCGCCTTTATTGCTTTACCATATAGAGATGATTTAAGGAATTCAATTAAAATAATCTTTGAAATTATATATGGATGGAGTTGGGGGGTCAATAGTGCTATTTACGAGATGTGTAAAGGTAAGTCATCTTAAGTGTGTTAACATGATAATTGTTCTCCTCTTCGTTTGTCCTGAAGAGGGCGTTTCTTGAGTTGTGATGTTGTTGTCTTTGGTCCAGGTTTGTGTTCTTTCTCTCTGCCAGGCCACACTGAGGCAAGGATCTTGGACAACTTGGTTCGCTGACCCTGACAAAAGCAGTCGGCTGTGGGTATCTGAATACTGTCAGCTCGCTCAGCCCCGTACCCGGAATGAAATGAAGGGCACAACTGTTATTACCCAATCACAAAAAGGTGACAACACAGGCTAGAGCATAGCACTAACAACATCTGCATGTAAAACCCCTGCTATTGAAACTAGCACTGCAATCTCTCGGATAATTGCATCACATAAGTTGGTTATCAGCTGAAGGACTACACGTCACATGGAACAAAAAGGTCAGTCGTGATAACAGGAAACAGTAGATCAATTCTTGCTTTCTCTGCCAACCAAATTGGATCGGGTCCACACGACGATATATATATATATAAAGTATGTGTGTGAATATATATATATATATATATATATATATATATATATATATGTGTGTGTGTGTGTGTGTGTGTATAAATAATATTAGATTAATACATATAGATAGATAGATAGATAGATAGATAGATAGATAGATAGATAGATAGATAGATAGATAGATAGATAGATAGATAGATAGATAGATAGATAGATAGATAGATAGATAGATAGATAGATAGATAGATAGATAGATAGATAGATAGGAGAGTAGGTAGGTAGATAGATAGATTGAATCATTCATGTTTTCGCTCAAAGCGAAGCATAAAGCCACCAACTACAGCTAGCTCCATTGACAGAAAGCCTTTAACCGAGTCATTGTATTAGTGGTACCCTACATATGATTTTTACATAATAAGGTTGCTGATTACATGCACAACCGACGTTAATTGCCTTTTACGACATTCTTGTAAGGTTACATTGGTCGTTTTCATTTCAGTCATGATACCTTTCAAAAGACAGTCAGACACGGTAGATGGTCGTGTGTGTGTGTGAGAGAGAGAGAGAGAGAGAAAGAGAGAGAGAGAGAAGAGAGAGAGAGAGAGTGTATGTGTATGTGTGCGTGCTCATATATGTATACATATTATCATCATCATCATCATCATGCATGTCCTTTATAGAACGTCGCTCCCATCACAGCCTGACTGAAAGAAACTTTCCGTTGCCAAAACTCCAGCCTCCGTCACATTCATACCCAGGCATTCCTGTATAGCTTGGTACCATCGTCTTCTTGGTCTACCCCTGGCTCATTTTCATGGTACCATACCTTCCATCACTGTTCTCTCAAAACCGTTGTGTCTTTTGATGGGACTAAAGTATTTACATTTTCCTGCCAAAATGGAATTGTTCTCCTCTATGTTCAACTCTTGTCGGATGTTTATATTTATCTTTTTCTCCGTCCATAGATTTCTGAAGATCTTTATGTAATATTTTGACTCGAAGTATTTGATTCTTTGTCCAGAAGATTTTGTAATTTCCATGATTTGCATCCATATACTACAACAGGAAAAAAATTGGCTCTCAAGACTTTCAGTTTCATCGTTCTGTTGGTGTTTTGCTGCCATAATTTCTTCAGGCTATAAATATATATAAATATTACCAAAACGATAAAAGTTAATATCAAGTACTGACCACCGTATGATGTGTTAAGACAGGGGGTGACATACTTCTTTAGGAGCCAAGTAACAAAAGTAGGAGCCAGGTAAAGTGCAGGTTGAAATTGATAATCCACAATGGGGGAACTTGTGCGAGTAGAAAACGACACTGGACCTGAAATGTGAGACAATATTTCTAGGCCACATTTTCTGGAAGTTTGTCGTGCCTGTGTTTAGATATTTTATTGTACATGGTCTGATGTGGGATGTCCAGCTTCCTTTCTTGTTTCTTTGCTTTCTCTAAGTACCAATTGCACATATGTATACTGGAGCGATTCCCTGTTTTAATCCTAGAGTCCTTTTCTAGGGAGGAAACTAAATGCCACTACACCACGACGTGTGTCGTAAAAGGCGACTAAAGAGAGTTGTTAATCGGGCGAGGAACCTCGTTGTGTAATATACATTGCTACAGATACCACTATGCGCGAGCATGGAACGTGGTTTGGTGCAGGTTTCTTGAAAGAAACCATCTACAGTAGTGATCCTACCTTCATGCTGTCAATTACAGCGGGGATCCTACCTTCATGCTGTCAATTACAGCGGGGATCCTATGCTATGATGTCAACCACAGCGGGGATCCTTTCTTCATGCTGTCAACTACAGCGGGGATCCTACCTTCATGCTGTCAACTACAGTGGTGATCCTACCTTCATGCTGTCAACTACAGCGGGGATCCTATCTTCATGCTGTCAACTACAGCGGGGATCCTACCTTCATGCTGTCAACTACAGCGGGGATCCTACCTTCATGCTGTCAACTACAGCGGGGATCCTACCTTCATGCTGTCAACTACAGCGGGGATCCTACCTTTATGCTGTCAACTATAGTGGTGATCCTACCTTCATGCTGTCAACTACAGTAGGGATCCTATGTTCATGCTGTCAACTACAGCGGGGATCCTATGTTCATTCTGTTAACTACAGCGGGGATCCTATCTTCATGCTGTCAACTATAATAGTGATCTTTTGTTCATGCTGTTGTGAAAATGGACAAGAATAAAACAAAGAAAGGGAGCGAGTCGTTACCGTCGCGTGTACACCGTACTGTTAAATGGAGATGCAAGCACGAAGATAAACTCGTCTGCTAATCATGCCCAGGCGGCTACACTTGAAAGGAAAAATAATCACTGGAGTCGAACATGAGGTTTTATAAGGCAGAGGAAGGATTAAATGCCACTTGTCTCTGTAGTCGTCCCTCGGTGTGCATACCTCTCTTGTCCTTGATATCTGCAGCTACCAATTTTGTTTTCTTATTCCTAATGAACTTTGACTGTCTTGATTTTATTTAGGATGATCTGATAAAACTGTTTTCTCGTGACATTTGTGTATTCTATGCAAATGCCGCTGCTTTGTGTAGCATTCTTTGCTTGAACTTACATTTCTTTTGCTGCAATCTATTTTTTTAATTGATTATTTTTGTTGTTCAAGATTCATTTCTATAAAGCACTTATTCGGTTCAAGTAAAATTCATGTGCCATCCCCGCATCGAAGGTCGGCTGTAATGGATCTTCATTGTACCCTATCTCTTACCGTAATGGTGCAATCTGAGAGTCGTTTTTCCAATCCATCTTCTGATGTTATCCACCCACTTAAAACTGTGTCTGCCTCTAGAACGACTGCCTTCCACCCTACTTTTTAGTGTGGTTTTCAACATTATTATATGACCAAATTAACATAACTGTCTAACCATGATTTCGGTCTATAATTCTCTTTTCAATCATAACTTTTTCAATACCTCCAAATTAGTTTTTTTTATCTTTCCAAGAAATGCGATCCAATTTTCTGTATACCCACATTTCGAAGGCTTCAATAATATTTTCCAACTTGCTATTCGTTGTCCATGTTTCTGCGCCATAAAGTAGCGACGAGCAGTGGTGAGAGGTGACCTTCTCAGAACTGTAAGCAATCTTATGGAACACAACACCCATATCGATTTTACCGTACCGTTGTTTGTTTTTAGTTAAAATATCTAGGTAACACACATTATAAAGACAAATGTTACAAATTTGTCATTAATATTTATCTCATAATTCAAAATAATACTTATTTTAACAAAAGTAATTATTATAATGGACATCATTTTTCTAAACGAAGATTGGGGAAGCACTGTGTGTTTCTTTGAGCTGACTCATCAATAATTAAAAACATACCTCATCTGATGTTGTCAGAGCTAGCAGTGGCGTAGGAGATATTTAAACTCATGGGCTTCATGCCGTTTGTTCTCTGTTTTTTTTTTTACCTGCACAACGTTTGCGGGTTTCAATTTTAGCATTTGAGTTCCATCATGAATGTCGTCCAGTTTTAGAAAGCTAAAACAGATTGATCAACTTCTACAACAAAGTCTAGAAGTAAAAATGATAGCCACTTCCTACGTCTGTTATGTAAGTTATATACGTCGGGTGTTCTTGGCAAATAAATTAATTACATCGTTGTAGAACGAAGGTTTTGTTTTCAATTTTGAAATCAGTGTCTTTTCAATAGATATCAGTGATATGGCAAATAGTTTATTTTCGCTGAGAATTGCGTAAATAGGTCTTGATCCTTTCAAAGTCGAAAATGACCTTTCCCTGGAGGCACGTAGCTGAAATGGGCACCACTTTTAAGATGTGCATCAAATTCCTTGTCAATGATAGTTAATAGTTTGGCTTGGCTTGGCTTCGTTCATTCTCAATCTCCCACTACCAAACACTGAAAGGGCTTAAGTAGCAGAATGCAGTCCAGAGAACAGAATGCGTTGTGTCGTAGTTTACAGCTTGACTGCGATATTTGCACCTTTCGGTCCAAAACATCCGACTTCAGCAAACATTTATTGAGTTTGACTAGCTCAACATAGTTTCCTTTATTCGAAGACTTCCTAGATTCATCATGTTCACCGGAAAGGAAGCTCATTTTCTGCTAAAAAAACAGGACACATCAATTCGATTTCTTACAACGGGCCTGTTATTTTGAACACAGCAGACAACAGAACAGGTCGTGAAGGAATAGGTAAGCAGTTTATAGTCTTTTATGTTGTCTCTTTTTGTGAAACTGTTGCGTTGCTATATAACATCTTGGTTATACTTATTCTCTTTCTGATTTCTATGTCACATCTGGCGTCTGTCGTTATTATGTGACCTAGATAGGTTAGGTCAGGTTAGGTCATCCCGTAACCGGTGAGGTCGTTGGGGTACACATGAAGACATCCTCACAACCCCACGCCACCCTTCTCTGTCAGCGGCCGCTGCCTGTGACTCTTCTGGTCGGAGATTGGTCAATTCTTTTATGTTGTTCTCCCACCTCTTTTTGGGCCGGCCGATTCGTCGTCTGCCATGCACCTTTCCGTAGAGGATCGTATTTGCAAGACCATTTGATCTCGATATGTGACCGTACCAAGTGAGTTTCCTTCTTTTGACAGTTGTCAAAAGGTCTTCAAAAGGCCCTATTGCTGTTGTAATTCTATCTCGTATTTCCTCATTTGTAACTCATTGTTTGCTCGTGACCTTTAAAAGTCTTCTAAAACATCTCATCTCCAAGGCATGTATCCTTCGTTGAAGGTCAGCTGTCACTGCCCATGTCTCACAAGCATAGAGGAATATTGACAGGACCAGTGTACGCATTAATCTGATTTTCGTGCTTAGTGCTAACCATTTATCTTGCCAGATTTTGTTAAGCCGTGCAAGCGCCGCTATTGTCTGGGCTATTCTGGCCAACATCTCACATTTTGATCCTACGTCACTGACAATCGAACTCAGATAGAATAATGCACTTATTGGTTGTGATAACATTGTAGACTCATTTGTTATTTACATTAATATATATTTGTTTGTTTGAATGCAATATCTAGTTGACATAATGGCTCAAGAGACGAAGCTCCGCATTTTCAATCTGTACGGACCACCAAACAGAGACCTATCGCTCTCGAGTATGGAGGTCAGAGACTCCAACTGCATAGTAGTTGGAGATTTCAACAGCCACTCGGAGAGATGGGGATACTCTGACACAGACAGCAGAGGTGACGAAGTGGAAGATTGGGAGATAGATGCAAATCTCTCCCTAATCAATAGGCCGGAGGATAGCCCTAGCTTCTATTCAAGAACATGGCATACCACCTCGACTCCAGATTTGGCCTTCTCCACACAGGACATACACTATAAAATAGACCGCCAGGTGCTAAACCAACTGGCAGGTAGCGACCACAGGCCGATCGGGCTAACCATTGACATGGAAGTAGGCCCACAGGAAGCAAAACCGCTCCCACGTTGGAATTACAAACGAGCCGACTGGGACAGATTTGCAATCCTGACAGATGGGCTGTGTGAAACCATCAACACACGAAACACCAAAATGAAGCCCATGGTAGAGAGCCTAAGCAAGGCAATAATGCAAGCCGCCACTGAAACCATCCCAAGAGGAGCTAGGAAAAACTATAAGCCCTACTGGAATGATGAGTTACAGAAAGTGGAAGATGCAGTAACAAATGCTAGGAACATGGCAGAACGAGAAAAATCCATGGAGGCAAACATCGCCCTCAAAGCCGCCGCGGCGAAGTACAAACACACTCTCAAGCAAACAGCAAGAGAAAGTTGGAAAAATAAAACGGAAAGTTTAAACCTGGACAAAGAAGGGAACAAGCTATGGAAGCTAGTCAGAGCCATGAATGACGAAACCCCGTCAAATAAACAAATTACTATCAAGAAGGGCGAGAACTTGATCACAGGTAAGAAAGCCGCAAACGCCTTTGTCGATCACTATGCCAGAGCAAACCACATCGAGGTCCCTGCAGATAAGCATACAGACATTAGCGAAGAGCTAAAGGGACACGAAAACATAAATACGGCTCCTGAAGAGCACATGATGGCCAAACTAACAATGTGCGAAATGGAAGAGGCTATGAGAACACTAAAGAAAAGGAAATCTCCCGGAAAAGACGGGATAACAAACGAAATGCTGATGGGGCTGGGCCAAACAGCGAAGAAAAAACTTTTATCAGTCCTGAACCAAAGCTGGAAAAGGGGTATTGTACCCCAGGCATGAAAAGATGCAATACTGGTACCAGTACCAAAAACAGGAAAGGACAAAACAGATCCGAATGGATACAGGCCCATAAGCCTACTGAGCTGTGTCGGCAAGCTGATGGAACGGATGATAAACACCAGACTGATGTGGCATCTGGAAGAAAAACGAATACTAATTCCACAGCAAGCCGGCTTTAGACAGCACAGATCCACAGAGGACCAGGTCATCCTCATAGCCCAGGAGATAGAAGATGCCTACCAGGCACAGAAACACACAGTAGCTGTTTGGGTGGATCTGGAAAAGGCATTTGACAAAGTCTGGAAGGATGGACTTAGAGTCAAGCTAAGGAGAAGTGATGTTTGTGGGAAGATGTACAAGTGGATCAACCACTACCTCAAACAAAGAACGGCCAGAGTCCAAGTACAAGGGCAGATGAGCAAAAAGGTGACACTCGAGCAGGGAGTACCCCAAGGGGGAGTACTGTCACCCACACTCTTCCTGGTATATATAAACGATATTACAGAGAATATACCAAGAAGAGTCCATAGCTCAATGTTTGCAGACGATCTGGCTATGTGGACCTCTGAAAAGAATCTCACCATAGCAAGAAATCGGATGCAAACGGCCCTAACATCGCTGGAAGAGTGGGCGAACTCATGGCTGGTCAAAATAAACGAGGAGAAAACCACGTGCACAATATTCTCGCTCTCATTAAAACCCCAAAGTACCAAATTAAGCCTAAATGGCAAAATCCTGCAGCCAAACGACAACCCAACCTATCTGGGAGTCACATTTGATCGGCGCATGACATGGAAAAGTCAGATTGAGAGAAACCGAATGAAAGCCAGAGAAAGAATGGCGATCATGAGGAAACTTGCTGGCACAAGCTGGGGAGCAGACGAAGGCATACTAAAGAAACTGTACACTGGAAGAGTGAGACCAGTTCTCGAGTATGGCATCGCGGCATGGACAACAGCAGCGAAGGCGAACTTCGATAAAGTTAACAAACTTCAAAACCAAGCCATGAGAATTATAACAGGTGGCATGAAGTCAACGCCAATTGTAGAACTTGAAAAGATTACAAAACTGCAATCCATGACCGACAGAAGAGACTGCAGAGCCCAGCTGCAGGCAGAGAAACTCCGAAGACTGACGGACCATCCAATGTACCAGAGGCTAAACAATTTGGGAACTGGGAAACTAAAGCGGAGAAACTTTGCAGAAATAGCCAAAGCAAAGATGCACGAAGATCCCATAAACGCACTAACAACACCAAAACCCATCACTACTGTACGAAAACCTACTTGGAGGCAGGATATATTTCCAGAGGTGGTAGAAAATATACCAGGTATTGCAAACAAAAACTGCCAGACCGAAAAAGAAAGGAGAGACACTACCCTAAGCTTCATAACGAAAAGCTACCCAAGCATGGACTGGACCCATGCATACACCGACGGTTCTGTAACAAACACTACACAGAACGGAGGGGCAGGAGCATTCCTGAACCTACCAAATGGCAGAAAAATAACACTGTCATTCGCTACTGGTAAGTACACAAGCAATTTCAGAGCGGAGGCAGAGGCACTGAGGGCGGCAGTGGAAGAAATGGCAACACACAGTGAAAATGAGAGCCACATAGTCTTGCTGACAGATGCTCTCGCCGTAGTCACAGCGCTAAAAAGCCAGAAAAACACTGAGCTTAATGACTTAAGAGCAGCACTCTGCAAACTGTGCCAGCTGTCCGCACCAAAAAGGGTAGTGGTACAGTGGGTTCCGTCACACTGCAACATCCAAGGCAACGAGGAGGCAGACAGACTGGCAAAAGAAGGTGCAAGGCTACCACAAACAGATACCAGTATGACGTACGAAGAGTCAAAACGGCTTATCAAAGCCAGGTACATGACCAAATGGGAAACCGAACATACTGGTTACACCAAAAACGATGCCTATTACCAGTTGAACCGAAGAGAGCAGGTCGTTGTCTTCAGACTTCGCACTGGCCACAATAGACTGAGGTACCACCTATTCAACAAATTGAAGATAGGGTGTACCGACGAATGCCCGTGCGGTACTGGTAAAATGACCACTGAACATCTGCTGCAGAACTGCCCGACATACGGGGATCAGAGAGAGCAGATGTGGCCATTGCCAGTGGAACTGCAAGACAAGCTCTATGGTAGTGGCGAGAGTCTCAGGATGACCGCCGCTTTTTTCGAAAAAATAATGGTTACTGTCTGACTGTGTACGCAGAAGAAGAAGAAGAATGCAATATCTGTTTTGTAACTTGTGTCAGTTTTGACTTGGACCATCATACGTTCTTGTTTCTCCATCTTTTTGTTTACAGTTCGTATTTGTTTGGTAATCACAAGTCTTTAATAAAATAGCAATGTTAATACAGACAGTTCACAACTTACGTAGGTGGATCGTTTTGCAGAATGTTGTGAATGTCGGAGCAATTACAGTAATAATCATAATAGTACATAAGTCCAGGTCCGCGTATGTAGGACTTACGTGAAGTCGACGTCTCTCTGGAAATTCAAGCTCTTATCCACCTTATCCGGCTATTACAAAACATTGGAGGCGGGGCGGGGTGGCGGTGGGAGGGGAA
The DNA here is from genome assembly GCA_036924085.1 of Ariolimax columbianus. NCBI lineage: Eukaryota > Metazoa > Mollusca > Gastropoda > Stylommatophora > Arionidae > Ariolimax > Ariolimax columbianus. Next base: position 18,508,508 of record JAVGWX010000010.1, on the reverse strand, counting down.
GGGGGGTGAGTTTGAATGGTTGCATGGTGCCATGGTTGCTAGTATCCTTCCTGGCCTGGTACCTCTGTCTCCAGCATCTGGTCTGTGGTAGAGTGTGCCCCACCTCCTGGTACCTCTGTCTTCATCACCTGTTATGTGGTAGAGTGTGCCCCACCTACTGGTACCTCTGTCTCCAGCATCTGTTCTGTGGTAGAGTGTGCCCCACCTCCTGGCCTGGTACCTCTGTCTCCATCACCTGTTCTGTGGTAGAGTGTGCCCCACCTACTGGTACCTCTGTCTCCAGCACCTGTTCTGTGGTAGAGTGTGCCCTATCTCCTGGCCTGGTACCTCTGTCTCTAGCACCTATTGTGTGGTAGAGTGTGCCCCACCTCTAGGTACCTCTGTCTCCAGCACTTGTTCTGTGGTAGAGTGTGCCCCACCTACTGGTACCTCTGTCTCCAGCACCTGTTCTGTGGTAGAGTGTGCTCCCCTACTTGGCTGAAGTACAGGCACTAAGTTTTGCTGCAGAAATGATTAGTAACACAACAAGCCAATGTCAGTAGATTGTATTCCTTACAGATGCAATGTCAGTTCTGCAAACTCCCAAAAACTGTAAATTGCCAGAGTTTAAGAAATTTTCGTGCGAGCTAAAAGCCAAAAGAAGGATAGTGCTACAGTGGATACCATCATACTGTGGCATACCAAAAACTGATATCAGACAGGTTGGCAAAGGAGGGAGCAACACGAGAACAAACGAACAAACAATCACCTTCCAAGAAAAGAAGACTTTTATCCAAGCAATAAAGAAAGTTGACCAAACAAAAGACAACTATCACTGTCTTGATCGAGCAGAACAAGTGATCCTGTTCCGCTTGAGAATGGGACATAACATATTGAATAGCCATTTACACCGGCTAAAATTTGCTCCATCGCCCATGTGTATGTGTGGGCAGGCAGCACAGGCATTTGAATATATCCTGCAAGACTGTTACATGTTTAGCAAATTGTGATCTGAGTACTTCCCCACTGAGACGAATAGCCACACATTGCTGTTTATAAGTCCAACTCTTCACAACACCAGCCTTTATCCAGAGAACTGTGACTCGTGTAGACAAAACAGGAAAAAGCACGCGAACGAGAAGAAGAAAAAGATGAAGAAAAAAAAGAAGCAGATTAAGCCATCTCACATGCTCTTGTTAGTCTTCCTCGACCTCTTTTGTCATCTCCCCCCCCCCCCTCCCTCCTTATGTTCGGTTATTCATTGTTCTGAAACAAATGGAAACTCTAAGGTAAAACAAGGTAGCAACTTACTTGAATCCTGGTTTTTAATCAGGCAGGGTTGCTGATGACAGGTAGCCAAAATCTGATTGAATAGGTGCCTATAGCAACAACAATCAAAAAGACAAGTGTATTTTATAAACTCGGAAAACACGCACACGAAACAAAAAAGTAAGTAACGTCCTTTACAGAAATTCGCCTCTTACAATCGTCAACCTTTTAGGCTGTTACCAGTTCCTTGGCAAGTGTGCAGTACGGTAGGTTGTCATTGCTTTCCGTACGTGGAACGAGCAATCGCCAGAGAAAAAAAAATCTAGTGTCTTCCAAATTGGTCACGATGGGAATCGAACCAGATGCGCTGGGATTGTGAAAACCGGACGAGTTTCAAAATAAGAGACAACATAAAAGACTATAAAGTGCTTACCTATTCCTTCACGACATTCTCTGTTGTCTGCTGTGTGTCTGCTGTGTGTATGCTATGTGTCTGATGTGTGTCTGCTGTGTGTTTTCGAGTGCCCGAAGTAAACTGATTGTCTCGATATTTTGCCGCCATTTTCTTTACTCAATGTCCATGATATGTCAAGCAACTTTGCTTCCACACAACATTGCAATGTTCTTCCCATTCATTGTCGTGAACTTGTTTATTTTCTGTAATCATGTTTTAGCATGTTCAGAATTTATGTTCTTCAATTATGTTTCTGTTGTCTATTGTAGTATCTTTTCATTTGCTTCAAATAACACCCCGTGTAAGTGTCGTTCTCCCATTGTCTACATGATGATAGTTGGTGTTACTTTTGGTTAAATTAAACTTGAGGAGCGAGTGGTCATGCGGTTAGGGCACTAATCTCTTGAGTAAGACGAGGTAAATCTGGGCGAGACAATATATTTTTTTTTAAAATTTTGGATCAAATAAAAACCTACCTTTTACACTTCCCAGTTACTGCAGCGGCAATCGGTCTTTATTCCACATCCTTTAACCCCCCCCCCCCCCCCATTTTACCCCCAATACTAACGCTGAACGGGAATATCAGCTGTAATGGATGTTGGGGTTTTGTATGTTGGAATAAAATGTAAAATAGCTCAAAGAACCGACTTCATTGTGAATAGGCATCCCATATGTGCTCAGTCCATTTCATTGTACCTAGGCATCCCTATTTGGATTCCCAGTCCCTTTCATTGCATCTAGGCGCCCTATATGGACTCGGTCTATTTCATTGCATCTGGGCGCCCTATATGGACTACCAGTACCTTTCATTGCATTTGGGCGCCCTATATGGACTACCAGTACCTCTCATTGCATCTGGGCGACCTATATGAACTCGGACTCTTTCATTGCATCTGGGCGCCCTATATGGACTCGGTCCCTTTCATTGCATCTGGGCGCCCTATATGGACTCGGTCCCTCTCATTGCATCTGGGCGCCCTATATGGACTCGGTCCCTTTCATTGCATCTGGGCGCCCTATATGGACTCGGTCCCTTTCATTGCATCTGGGCGCCCTATATGGACTCGGTCCCTCTCATTGCATCTGGGCGCCCTATATGGACTCGGTCCCTCTCATTGCATCTGGGCGCCCTATATGGACTCGGTCCCTCTCATTGCACCTGGGCGTCCCATATGGACTCGGTCTCTTTCATTGCACCTGGGCGTCCCATATGTGCTCAGTCTCTTTCATTGCACTTGGTCACCTTCTGCGCATCTGCAAAGTTTTTCCATGACTTCGTCAGGTACCCATTGACAGCTGGGTCGACTGGAAGATGCGCAGTACCATAAAAAACCCGACGTACCCGATCGGCCATACTCAGAATGACGTGATTCAAACCTGGTACTTTGGGATTGTAAAGCGAGCTGACAACCCCTATGCCACCGACAGAGTCAACATTACAACACTTCGGCAGACTCATAGTATCTCAATCACCTTCTAGAAGGGAGACTTTGTGCAGTAGTGATTCATGCAGTTCACCAGTTGTACACACACTTGATATGCCCATCACCAGCCTCTTCCGTCTTCATGATAGCGTACAAGGTATGCAGATCTGCCAGTTTGGATTCCTTGATACTTTGTATCCAGTAGTTCGCCATTGTTTTCTGGGTGGTTCTGGCTGCTTATCAATTACTTCATTGGTGCACCCTTGTTATTCTTAAGAATCAGCCTCACTGAGCAATTGGCTGTTGATAATTCTAGATTAATAGAGCAGCTCGGCTTTGACGGCCTCTGTCAATAGGACTGATCATCCACCCGGCCCGCCAACAGTAGTGTTAACTTTCTAGAGGTGTGTAAACCTCAGCTGTTTAGAATCCTCGTGCGAATCCTGTGTTTGTAAAGGAAACAACACAAGATGACACATGACGTCAGAGGTCACTCTGATGAGCGTAAACAAATATGATGTAATCTCAATCCGTGGGGAATGTTTCAACAATTATTTAACCACCGAATTATGAAAGACACGGAAAGAAGTTCACGCCACACTGTTTCAGCATCGGGAATTCCGTTTGGATTGAATAACACAATTTAAACACACATAAATAGTAACACGGGACGCCGATTTTCGATGCAGAAAAAAAGGAAAGTACGATGGCGAAAGTATTTCCTAGAACTTCTAAACCCGAATGATACACGGGAGCACTCCATACATTCGAGCTCAAACACAGGAAAACTGAAAGTCCAAAATATTAATCCAGGACAAGTTCTAAATAAAAGCCAAAACCGTAAAGCTGCTGACGCAGACAAAATAACCTGTCAGGCAATTAATGCGTGTGGTTTCCAAGGAGTAAAATTGTTACATAGAATATTCTCAGTGGCTTATGAGCAAAATAAGAGTCACTGAAAACTGGCAGAATGTTATAATAAAGTCAATCTGGAAAACAAAGGCAACAAAAACAAAAAGAGTACAATACTGCCGGGGGTTATCGCGACTAAGCCACACAGGAAAACTGTGCCCGAAAATCCTGGAGCAGAGAATTCGGCCGATCATAGAACCACAGCTGAGTGGGGCTCAATTTGGTTTTCGACGAGATAGGAGCTGCACAGACGCACAATGAGAAAACTAAGCGAAACAGACATCGAATACGATCGGAAACAACGTGGCTTTCATAAATCAAGAAAAGGTTGTCGATATAGTAGACCAAAACAAACTATGGGTCATCTTAAAGTATAGGGCCATCCATTACAGAATATTAGAGCACTGTACCCAAGGGTGTCAAAGTATAGTTAGAACAAGAGATGGTCTGACCGACACAATGGAGATAACAACCGGGGTGAGGCAAGGATGTGTGTTGTCGCTACTACTCTTCGGCACATATATCGACAGAATAACAATAGAGGTTACAATGGAGCATCTACAAAGAAATGCCGAGGAAGTAAGGACAGTGGCTGATCGGTTGAACTAACTTTTTGTTTGCAGATGATTAATGCGTACTAAACAAGAGTGAAGATGATCTGCAGCAACATCTGAATGCGGTCAACTTTGTATGTGAAAGATATAGTATGAGAATTAAAACAACGGAAACGAAAACAATGCAGAAATGCAGATCGTCTGAAAACATGAACATTATGGTAAACATGATCAATATCAAACAAGTACAGGAATTCAAGTACTTGGGCAGTGTTTTCACACCGGATGAAGGTTTAGATAAAGAAATTGAGATCAGGTGCCAAAAAAAATAAATACAATTGCATTCCAGCTGTCATCATCATTGAAACACCCTAACATAAACATTTCCACAAAAAGAATATGTTACCAGTATGAAACATTGACTTTAACAAAAACACTAGAGAGAAAGATCACGACATGTGAAATGTGATGCCCAAGGAAAACACTAGAGAGAAAGATCCCGACATGTGAAATGTGATGCCCAAGGAAAACACTAGAGAGAAAGATCCCGACATGTGAAATGAGATTCCTAAGGAAAACACTAGGAGAGACATAATGCGCTATGAAGATATTATTCAAATAGTTGAAGAAAGCCCCTGCACTGAATTTATTGATCAGGAGAGTATCAAGTGGTTCAGGAACATAGTGAGAATGCAACCTGACCAACTACCCCTGTGCGCCTATAATGCACAGCGTTCGAGTTTTTGCAACCGTGGCAGACCGAAAACTAGACAGATAGGAGATGTTGCGGATATTCTAAATCGTCATGGAACGACTACTTTAGCGACACGTCTGACCCTGGACAGAAAACTACGGCTTCACACGGAGCATAACGGAACAAGTGGATAAGAGAAGATAAAACAACACACACACACACATAATATGAGTCAGGTGCAAAGAACGACGCCATTTTGTTGGCCCTTTTTTCACATTAATTTAATTGCAGCATTGTGCTGTCTCAGAATTCTTCAATCATCAATTGCTGTCTTCTTCTTCTTCTTCTTCTTCTTCTTCTTCTTCTTCTTCACCTTAATCTTCCTCTTCTTCTTCTTCTTCACCTTAATCTTCCTCTTCTTCGTTGTCTGTCACGTAATCGCATTTATTTATATCATTAACTTGACGGGTGTCTATGTTTAATTCGCCGAAACACAACGTATCTCTTAACCCTTTACACCTTTAGCCTTGAATCAGATTTCTGCAGTGATCAGAACAAGAACATATTCACTTCGATCCCAAATTGTTTACTCAAACTTGTAGAAATTCTTACAACAGAAATTGAAATGCGTTATTCTAACACAAAGCAAAACTGAAACATAGAATAATGGCTAGTTTCCGAGAAAAAACAAACATTTCAGGATTGCTAGAGTTAATTGACGGTTGTTTTGTAACTATGCTACTCTCGTAGAGCGAACATAACTGGAGAGTCTGTTCTACTAATTGATGATCATTTAGTGATTCAGTTTGTCTTCCTATTCCTTTCTATTGTCCCCACTGTGAGAGTTTCGAAGCCAACATTGCAGCCCATTTATTGCTGCTAACTGTTGTATGACCAACACAATGCTTGACTCAGTCGCTTCTCTTGTACCATATGGTATACATACCTCCTGTCTGTTTTCTTAAGGCTTATAGTTTATAGAGCATCGTTGGCAATCTTATAGTCTCTTTATATTCCACATGAACCCTTTTGACCATATGCCAAAATTTAATTCCTCCATTTCCAAGATTGTCTGACTCAAAAAGTGCATTTCAAACAATATGTGATGGACATCTTTTTCTATATTAATACATGCACATTTACTTGCATTTTTTTCAGATTTTCACCATTTTAATAGCAATAGAATTGTTTCTTGATTTTACAACTTGAGTAAAATTAGATTGTAAAAAAAAAACAACAACCCATAACCTTACAGACTAAAATCAAACATAATAACCTTTTTCCATCCCCCCCCCCCCCCCCCCCCCCGGATCGAAACCCCTAAAATTCCGTCAGATGATTGGGTTGGGAAATGGCCATCTATATAGCCATGGATGGGAGGTGGAGCGTATGTTGAATTTCCCACTAGTAATTGTATTATTGTATTTTCGTGCTCAAGCACTGCGTCATCAGCATGCATCCAGTATCCAGCGACATGGATTGCATTGTCATTTGCATCCATGATTTCGCACCTATTGCATGTTTCCTGGAGGCTGGGGCAGGTCATCAGGTAGTCTTGGTCCTGTATTGTGCCACAGTCGCATGTGTCATTAACTGCGTATCCCCATCGTCTCACATTCATCTTGCACTGTGATAAACCAGTTAAGAGTCTTCTCAGCGACTTCCATCTTGTGTATAGTAGATGATGTCCGGGGGCTTGCTTCTCCAGAAGCTCCATTTCGAGGGCTTGCATCAATTAATGCTACCACTCGATACAGCAGCTCTCAATGCTGGATTTGAGTCGTGAACTCTGTACCTGATATCCAAACATTGGATGTCTTGGGTCGTGCTTTTGGTGTTCTCGTTCGATTTCTGCTACAATGCTTCTTCGGATCTCGGGGGTTGCTATGCCAATTATGGGGTATATTTTATCAATGGGGGTGGGGTTTAGGTACCCTAATACTATCATTTATTGCTGAGTCAACTAGGTTCGCATGGGCAGTTCTTCTAGTCTCGTGCAGCGTATCCAGCTACGGAAAAATACAGGCAAGTGCCGATGTCCGAAGAACTGATGGCTGTGTCCTCCATGACGATTTTCGGATCATATTATTTCTTGCGTGTATCTTACGTTTTGTTTCGGGACATGGCGCCATGAAAGACAATGAGTGGTCTAACTTTACGCCTAGATATTTGGGAGTCGTGCAGTGTTCAAGCTCTTGCTCTTACCTTTGCTTTGCCAAGTAATCTGAAGGTGTTTTTTTGCCTCTCTGTTTCTGAGATGACAGGCACATTCCTGTGTTTTTACTGGGATTTGGTTTAAGATGATTCTCGTGTTAGTATGCTAGGAAGAGCATTGAGTGAACTTGACAGTTTGTTTTCAAATCCATTCCCTAGGCAGCAACTGCTGTGTGGTCAGGGTAAATGAATGTCCTTTTGTCTGTGTCCATGGGTTGGTCATTAGTACATTTGTTATATAGCATGGGTGCTAGGATATTTCCATGTGTTAGGTCGATGTTTTTGTTTTGCCATGCGCTGTCCTTTTTCCCAAAGTGACATAGAATCGTTTGTTCTGCATCCACTAGTTGAGGACCCCATTAAAGTAATTCTCACAGAGGATATATCTTAAACACAAAGAACACCCGCCTTGTCTGTATTTATTTATACAAATGTTGCAGCTGTTGGCAGAACCTGATCATCTCTCTATTGTTATTGTACAACATCGCTGCTAGATCTCTTCCAATTACCACTGTTTTAGCCATCGATTGTTAGCAATTTGGCTATTCAACGTTGTCAAGTTCTCCACTAGCCTAACTCACGTCCTTATTTGCAGCAAGGCGAATCCTTCACTGGAGGTCCTTGATTTCAATGCGGCTTGCCTATTATTTCACTTTCTTCTCTGTTGTCTGATGTATATGTTTTCTGTTGTCTGGTGTGTATGTTTAGAGTTGTTTGGTGTATATGTTTTGAGTTGTTTGATGTATATGTTTTGAGTTGTCTGGTGTATATGTTTTGAGTTGTTTTGGTGTATATGTTTTGAGTTGTTTTGGTGTATATGTTTTGAGTTGTTTGGTGTATATGTTTTGAGTTGTTTGATGTATATGTTTTGAGTTGTTTGGTGTAAATGTTTTGAGTTGTCTGGTGTATTCTTTTTGAGTTGTCCGGTGTATATCTTTTTGAGTTGTCTGGTGTTTATGTCTTGAGTTGTTTAGTGTATATGTTTTGAGTTATTTGGTGTATATGTTTTGAGTTGTTTAGTGTATGTGTTTTGAGTGGTTTGGTGTAAATGTTTTGAATTGTCTGGTGTATATCTTTTTGAGTTGTCTGGTGCTTATGTTTTACGAGTGCTTAAAATATATTTGTCTGTGCGATTGTTATTGTCGTTAAAACAAAACGTTGTCCATGCGTTGTTGCTTTGTAAATAAAAGTTAAAGGGAATCCCATAGTATTCACTGCTTTCTTGGATGAAATTTTATGAACTTCATTCTACGAGGTCACGGCTTATTTATGAGGTGAGGGTAACCATTTCTATTGTCGCTACCTTTACGTCACTAACATTAAATTGGGGACCCATTTACAGGTGGGTCGACTAAAACGTACATATAACGGGAGTTGAACCCTGTACGTTTGCCTTGAAAAGAAAAGTCTCTACTACTGCGCTAATCGGACGCTGTACAAAAATACAACGACATCAGATCAATGAATATCACATTCATAATTATTGTGATATGATTGGGCTGATAACCTACTGTTCTGGCTAGAGGACTTTGATCTGTGCATACAATAATCGTTGTGTACGGAATCCAATAAGTTCTGAATCTTATTTTAAGGGTTCATCAATTATCCCGAGGCGTACTTCAGAAGGTAGACTTAGGTCTTCCTGGATGTAGTGAAATACCAGAGTTCTCAGTAAACTCACCACTTTGGGGATCACAGTAGCTATCACCACTTCGTTAGCCAGACTATCACAAGACAGACTGTTTCAAGGTAGATCTGTTTGTAAGTGAGGTGGTATCTTCATCAGAATCTTTCCACTGACCTTGACTAGCATAGTCTGATCAGAATGTTTACTCTGGCTGGACGTTAGTCTCCAGACCCTGATTAACTTAATCGTATTAATATGTTTTGCCTAACTGGTCGTTAATCACCTGCACCTGACTAGCATATTGTGATCAGCATGTTTTGCCTGCTTGGAGGTTAGTCTCCTCTAATCAATGTGAACGCTTTTCTATAACTGTGATTGTTGCTATGGAATAAACAATTGTATTTAAAAACTTGAACAGTCCCTATAAAGTATAGGAAAATAACAATGCATGATTTAAACCAGTACAGCAGTCACAATGCAAAGACTAGCACAGATGCTGATATTTACAACTTTGATCTGAACCGACTGGTTTTCCTTCCTCTGCCTAGTCCGCTGATGCAACCAACGACACAATAAAGTTTTCATGATGAAGCGATGTTTGAGACAAAAGAAAGTTCTGGAGGAAAATGTAGCTAGGCCTATGCCTAGATATCTTCGGTCGTCTTTTGCGAGGCATATGACAGGCTCCAGTGTTGCTACATTTGTTACCATTTCAGGCTCTGTTAACACAGGGGCGACTGTTGCAGGAGATCCCGACAAATCGCTGGACGTTTAAGGTCTCTACGATTCTTATCCACACATGTGTCTGGATCCGTTCTGGGCCATTCGAGGCTTGGACTGCATAGTAACTATTTCAATCTTCATTTGCAAGCTGGAGGATGTCTTACAATAATCAATTTCTCCATCCTCAATCGTCATCAGGGACTGACACTCATCGCTGCTTTTATGAGGCGGGTTGTGGTGCACTGTATTCAGCACATGGGAACCAGCTCGTCCGTCTTCAGCATGTGTTTGGGGCAGCTCTCCTAACCTCTGGCTGCCCCAAGTCTACCTGCAGAAAGCGGTAGTACGATGTATATTCAAAGAGTTCCACAGCTTTAGAAATTGCGCACCAATGCTATATCACACCAAATTCCGGTTAGAGGCGCTGTAGTGTAAAGTGAAGACTTTCGTAACCTGCGGTTTCCCACATTTTTCTGGCGTGATTGTTTATTGTTCTATATCTGATTGTTTATTGTTCTATATATGATTGTTTATTGTTCTATATATGATTGTTTATTGTTCTATATCTGATTGTTTATTGTTCTATATCTGATTGTTTATTGTTCTATATCTGATTGTTTATTGTTCTATATATGATTGTTTATTGTTCTATATCGATTGTTTATTGTTCTATATATGATTGCTTATTGTTCTATATCTGATTGTTTATTGTTCTATATCTGATTGTTTATTGTTCTATATCTGATTGTTTATTCTTCTATATCTGATTGTTTATTGTTCTATATCTGATTGTTTATTGTTCTATATATGATTGTTTATTGTTCTATATCTGATTGTTTATTGTTCTATTTATGATTGTTTATTGTTCTATATCTGATTGTTTATTGTTCTATATATGATTGTTTATTGTTCTATATATGATTGTTTATTGGTCTATATATGATTGTTTATTGTTCTATATATGATTGTTTATTGTTCTATATCTGATTGTTTATTGTTCTATATCTGATTGTTTATTGTTCTATATCTGATTGTTTATTGTTCTATATCGGATTGTTTATTGTTCTATATCTGATTGTTTATTGTTCTATATCTGATTGTTTATTGTTCTATATCTGATTGTTTATTGTTCTATATCTGATTGTTTATTGTTCTATATATGATTGTTTATTGTTCTATATATGATTGTTTATTGTTCTATATCTGATTGTTTATTATTCTATATCTGATTGTTTATTGTTCTATATCTGATTGTTTATTGTTCTATATCTGATTGTTTATTGTTCTATATCTGATTGTTTACATGTGTACAGATTGTGTTTTGTGTTTCTCGAGATTTTGAATTTGATTAGCAGTAGACTAACATGTTTTACTTATAACCCGAGAAGCCGTTCACGGAGGTCCAGGAAAAATGTTCATATTGTAGGAATTAGTGATTAAGCTGTACGCATTATTACGAATGGTTTAAGCGATTTAAAGATGATCGACTGTCAACCGAGATCTGAGAACGCTCATGTTGCCTGGGTTCGTGAGATGGTGCGTTCCAGTTGTTGTGTCCTATTTCTGAAAACAGCAGAAGAATGCAAACTTCTCCATTTGCCATGACATTCTAAGAGAGAAATCACAAATGCATGGGATAGATGGGAAGTTCGTTCCACAATTAGTATCTCCAAGATGATAATGTGCCAGCTAACACATTACTGCTCGTTCGAAAATGTTTTGCATAAACGAAGACAAATGTGCTTTCTGTGCCACCCGAACTGGCCAAAGTAGACTTTTATATTTTCAAATCTGACATCCAGCTTGAAAGGACGACGATTTCAGACCATTGAAGAAATTAAAACCATTCGCAGATGGACCTACGCACGATCCATTAGCATGTTTACCAGAAGTGCAAACGAATTTAGGAGCGATGTATTAATTAGAGGAGGTAAAAATTTCGAAGGAGACAAAACTAACTAGGTTCCATGTACACTTGGAAAAGGTTTACACTACAAGTTCTGGAATTTGTAAGTTTTGAACTGCCCTTAGGGGAGGAAGACTAACGTCTGGTCAGAAAAATTTACTGACCAGACATGTTAGTCACGGTCAGGCAAAACATACGGGCCAAGACCCTCACCTCGGCTTCCTACTAGCCTTCCGTGGAAAGAGCTGTTTTTATGGCAGCCTGTCTAACGAGGTGAGGGATCGACGTGATCCCGGTAGTAGTGAGTGACAGGCAGATGAAGCCAAGCATAGCACAACCGCCTAGGGGACCCGATCCATCTTCATCAACTCGCTCGGGATGTGATGAAAGCTACTGAAACCCGCCACTTAACGTCCTTTTCAGGGCGCACAAGAGAGTAACCTACTCATTGTGGGCATTCGAAACAATAACAAAGGCCCTGATATTTAATCAAAGATGTTTCTCCCCAGGAAAGTAGAGCCTGACTGGGAAAACGATATCATCTTACCTGACCAGACCTGATGATCGTATTGCCTTCTGTTCTGATCAAAGCATATAACCATGACTGCAAGTGTTCCATACACACATTCTTGCCAAAAGCACTTTACATGTTTTATCCAGTGCTGGTTTGTTCACGAATGTGTTTTGTATGATGGCATAGCTGGCCCCATGAACATCCTGCTTTATTTACCTTGCATGAAATACTTGGAAGGATTCAATGGTGCTGTTCTACACTCCCTGATATAAACAGGCGTGATATTCATCTTGCTGACTCCAATTTGGCAGACACGAATTCTTGGTGTGATCGCTTCTCTGCGTTTGGAAAGTAATTGTAATGTGTACATATGTGGAGTTCTTATCGTCAATGAGATATACACATGCTCGAAAGGATACAAAAAAAGAGCGACAAAGCTGATAGTGGGATTCCAGAATTACAATTATGAGGAAAAAGAAAAACCGGACTACACTGAGTAGAATTCGAGGTGATTTAATAAATGTTTTAAGATAATCAAAGGAACAGATAAATTATATAACAAGTTTTTCAAAATAATAATAATACCAATAGCCATCCATCACGAGCGATGATGACAACAGCAGTCAGACATATAGTGTTGTACCTCATACGAGGAGGGGGGGGGGGGGGGCTGTATAGTCGAATTCTAGTACAGAAAATCATTTCACATACGTAGCATTTAATGTCAGAACTGGACATGTGAGTGTCAGTTGTTTTGTCTTTTCGCAAAGTACGTTTTTTCTGTGCTTCGGAGGTTCGGCGTTCCTCAGCAGTGGAGGTGCCTCTGATGGTGGTTCTATGACATGACTTTCGGTCCTGTGCGAGGCATTCACGTGTGTTTGCATCGATGCTGAAGCGAGTCAGAGAAGCTTTGGGGGAGTTTTTGAAACGCTTCTTTTGACCACCGGCATGACGAAGGTCATCTTTCAGCTTACCATACATTAGTTGTTTTGGGATGCGGTTGTCTGGCATGCGCACGACGTGCCGGTCCACCTGATCTGGGTCTTCTGCAACAGTGTGTGGATGCTTGGCCTTTTTTGCATTAATGAGGATCTCTGCGTCTGGTATTATATCCTGCCGCTTTATTTTGTACAATCTACGGAGGCGCTTTGCATGGAAGTGATTTATTTTCCTATCATGCATGCTGTACACAGTCCACGTGTCACTGGATTACAAAAGGGTGAAAAGAAGTACAGCTCGGTAGACTTTGAGTTTCGTATCAAGCCTAAAAACCCTCCGATTCCAGACACTGTTGCGCAGCCTCCCAAAATCAGCACTGACCTTGGAGATTCTGTTACTGACCTAACAGTCAATAGTAGTTTCCCTGGAAAGTGTGCTGCCAAGGTACGTGAAGCTGTCTAATGATTCAAGGCGCTCGTTCTTGACTCTATCTAAGTCGCGAAATGTCTCACTCAGGGCAGGCGGAAACATGACTTTGTTTTTTTGTATTAATTGTAAAACCGAACATGTCGCAGGCTGTTGAGAACGTGTCCACATTGGTCTGCATGTCTCTTTCGGTGCTGGCATCGAGGGCACACTAATCAATAAAATACAAGTTTGAGATGGCTGTGTCCTTTACCTTGAGTGTTTTGTGTGTGTGCAAAATACAACCACCTACAAAAACAAGAGGACATAGCTACAAATGAACTAAAGAAAGGTCTAGATTAGATCGTATGTAATGTTTTTTTAGTCAGAGAGGGGTGAATGCTTGAAATGCATTGCCACAGGAAGTAGTGGAGACAGGGACAATTAATGCATTTAAGAATAAATTGGAGGCGCATTGCTTTTAGAGCAAGGAAATGTAAACGAAACTAGTTGTATACAGACTCTGCAGAGTCTTCTAAGGCAGCATGAAGACCTGTGGACGTTAAGTAACCTACCATATTGCAAGGCCTGCCAAGAAACATACAACAGCCAAATAGGTTGACGGTTGTAAGAAGCGGTGTTCTGCGAAGGACATGTTAATTACATACAAACCTTGAAATTGTTGAAGGAGATGACCCGAGAAAAAAACTTGACAAACCGTTGCATGAAAATCGGCCTTTGACCTTGCTGCGAGCCAGAATTAGACACGTACTCCATTATCTCGTTCACTGTACTGCAAGCTTCACTGATAACCTTGTAGCAATGGTATGTCTAATTATCTCTGTTATCTTTTTTCGTTGTTATACATGTTTGTTTTTATATCTTTCATATTTCATCATAGTCGTGATAACAACTAATGAATGTTTTATCTAATTGAAAAAAAAGTGTGGATAAATATGCTTCGTTAAGTATTTTAAATCCGCGTGACAAGTCGGGACGTAAAGAATATTCTATTTGAATTCGATTCCGTGACGATAAATTATCCAAATTCGGTGAAATAGCACCATGCAATCCAATACGAATGTTTCAAAGAGCAGCGTCATAATTTAGACTAAAAGTTGAAAAGAGAAACTTCTTCCTATGAAAACTTTATCGTGTCTTGGGTTGCATCAGCGGACTAGACAGAGTAAAGGCATCTAGTCGGCTAATACCAAACATGTAAACATCAGCATTTGTGTTAGTCCTTGCATTGTGACTGCTGTATTGATTTAATCGAGCCTTGTTGTTTTACTATACTTTATATTACCTGTTCAAGTTTAAGAAATACAATTTTTCATTCCAAATCACAGTTATGGAAAAGTACAGTCAGAAATTTAACACAATTTTGATTAGAGGAGACTAAAGTCCCGGCAGGAAAATTTTACTCATCAGACTATGTTAGTCAGGACCAGATGAAGAAACCCCACCTCACTTCCAAGAAGTTTTCCCCGAAAATTGGCGAGTCCATGGCAATCTGACTAATGAGGTGGGGATGGCCACTGTGATCCCATAGGGGTGAGATTACTGAAGAGCCTCGCGTTGCACTACAGCAAGTAGAAACCTAGTAAACTTTAACATTTTCTCAAGTACGCTGCATGATGTGAGGAGAGCCAATGTAACCCGTCACCAAAGAAAGTCATCAGGAGTACCTGATTCAAGTAGGAGTGTCATTAGCAACAACAACACAACATGCTAAAAATCAAACGTGCATTCACTTTTCGTGTTCGCAATCTGCCCAATAGGTAAAGGTCTCTATTATTATTCAACAGAATAGTAAAAGGTCTCTATTATTATTCAACAGAATTGTAAAAGGTCTCTATTATTATTCAACAGAATAGTAAAAGGTCTCTATTATTATTCAACAGAATAGTAAAAGGTTTCTATTATTATTCAACAGAATAGTAAAAGGTCTCTATTATTATTCAACAGAATAGTAAAAGGTTTCTATTATTATTCAACAGAATAGTAAAAGGTCTCTATTATTATTCAACATAATAGTTAAAGGCCTCCATTCAGTGAGCCCCTAGCGAAAATGATGAAGTGCTCCACAATAATGAAATACTGTTTGCCCTGGTTGCACTAAATATACTTCCATCGTGAAGATGGGATACATGCTTGGGCGTCTGTGATGTTCAGACACGCACTGGTCCAGACCAAGGTCTACGTGGGAATTACCTCAGACAGAACCACTATTTACATTCAGAGAATACTTGAATACTGAGAGGGATCAAGATGCTGAGCAGCGCATGAGCTGCAGTGGTCAGCGACCCATAGCTGACTGCTAGCGTCAGGGCCAGCGAACCAGAGCTGCCAAAACCCTTCTACACCTCCGCGCGGTGATCCTGGATAACAGGCTGCAAAAGGGCAGACTGGCTAAGGAGAAGGGATCGAAGAAGGAATGCTAACCCGGTACTAAAAAAATGCTTGCTGAAGTCGGATGTGTTGGACCGAAAGGTGCAAATATCGCAGTCAAGCTGTAAACTACGACACAAGGAATTCCGTTCTCTGGACTACATTCTGCTACTTAAGCCCTTTCATGGTTTGGTAGTGGGAGATTGAGAACGAACGAAGAAGAAGAAGAAGAAGAAGAAGAAGAAGAAGAAGAAGAAGAAGAAGAAGAAGAAGAAGAAGAAGAAGAAGAAGAAGAAGAAGACTGAGATTCTTATACTCAGCCAGGAAAATTATTTGTGTCTGATGCTGGGTAGATAAAATTTATCATTTTATTCTTAGGTTCTTCTGGTCAGCTTTAAGAATGTGATGGACTTGTCATTTTCGATCTGTTTTCGGACTCTCATTTGGTTATTCGTAGTAGATGTGGCTGTGATTTCCTTCTTGTAGCTTACTATGTCGTGGTAGTTTCAGCTCTAGTGTGATCTGCACTCGTCGTGTACTCTGCCTTCCTCAGTGATGGCACATGGCAGCCATACAAATCTCAATTTGCAACGACTTCCTACTGAGTATTTTCCGCCATCACCACTTAGAATTATGTCAACATCCAGACAAAAAAGATAGGTGTCATTGACGGCATGGACTGGGAGGACGGTTGGACACAGGCAGGGGAGATTACTGGGAAAGAGATCAACACTGACAACTAAATGACAAGTGAGCCATCATCGATCTAACCAGGTAGTGTATAGAGTGGTGCAATGAGAAAGTGGATGTTTAAGTTAAACAGTCGATTAGTGATAGTATTGCGTGTGTTGACAGAGGTGGGCGGGGACACATTAGTTGATGGTTTCTTCTAGTCGCAAGCTAAGAGATTAGGAACATACAGAACAACACGTATCGTCACAAGAATGGAGGCTGAGGCCTCAACTTCAGCTCGGAGGTAGCGCTATCTGCGTTGACTTTATTAAGAACAGTAACCGTGTGGGACTCTTAATCCCTGCCAGGTATTAGTACAGAAAAACTTGACTACAGCTTTTGAAATGAGTAAATGTAAATGCATAACCTCCGTGGACTTCTATAAATCAACTGCCCTATTAATGGTGGAGTTTTGCGAGATGGAATGATTTGATATCCAAACCGCAAAAACAAATACAGTAGACAAACTGTACATGAATATGAAGAAATATTGAAATTAGTCACTCACCACTTTTTAGTGGTCGACCGGGGTCTTTGTGTATGACAAGGACAAGAATAGTACCACTGCCCAAGATAGAGCATGTCGTATGTGTGACATAGCATGTGTGACATGGCGTAACACCGGACATCGTTAGGTTATATGTTAAGAGCAGCAAAGATGATGTCTAACAGGCAGCGTGTCTACTTTGCTTTAGTGTTTGAGTATATTAAGATGGACTCGCACATTGGTCATCTACCGGCAGCGGCACGTGTCTCAACACAGCCGAATAATAAGCTGCTCGACTCTAGCTCCCCGGCTACATTCAACTCACACAAGAGCTGGGATCTGCACAGGTGCATTTGCCTATGTAGAAATACAGGTCGACTAAGACTAAGAGTACTTGTTAGATAGCAACACTGTAATCGCCGATGGCAAACTTTTGACGAGCGTCAAGCAGAAGGACAGCTTAACAAAAATGGAGGAAGAGTATGTTCAACCAGGGAGCAACAAAAATGTCATTGCCTTTGTCCTCCTTTGGTCGAGAGAAACAGAACGCATATGAGTCTGGCCAAAGTGCATGGATGTGGACATTGATATTTCAAATCCATTGGAATCATTGTACTAGAAGATCATTTGTACGCGATATCTCAACACTGTCATGTGGCCGACAGGGAAGACGGTCGTGGATCTATACAAATAGTGGCGAAGCAGCGGCAGTACTAACAATCAAAGTTGACAACATTAACAAATATAGATCAGACATCGCGATGGAACAAAAATATAAACAAAACGTACGTTACAACAGAAACGCCTTCGTTGTGGACAAATAACAATATAAATGAAATCATTAAACAAATCATAACACCAAAGATTTTGGAATCACTTATCTGAACGCAAGTCCAATCTAGATTTTTGTTAGATATTCAGCATATCTTAACTTAACGTTTTTATACTGCTTTAGAAGACTATGCAGTCTGTAAACAACCAGTTTTATTTACATGTCCTTGCTCTAAAAGCCTTGTGTATATAATCTATTCTTAAATGCAATAAAAAGCCAGAAAAATAGAGAACTTAATGATTTAAGAGCAAAACTCTGTCAACTATGCCAGCAGTCCGCACCAAAAAGAGTAGTAGTACAGTGGGTCCCATCCCACTGCAACATTCAAGGCAACGAGGAGGCAGATAGACTGGCAAAAGAAGTTGCAAGATTACCACAACCAGATTCTAGTGTGACTTTCGAAGAGTCCAAAAGGTTTATTAGAGCCAGATACATGGCCAAATGGGAAACAGAGCATACTGGCTACACAAAAAAATGATGCCTATTACCAGTTGAACAGAAGAGAGCAGGTCGTGGTCTTCAGACTTCGCACAGGCCACAACAGACTGAGGTACTACCTATTCAATAAACTGAAGATAGGTGGCACTGACGAATGCACCTGTGGTACAGGAACAATGACCGCGAACATCTGCTGCAAAATTGCCCGATACACGAGAACCAGAGAAAGCACATATGACCATCACCAGTGGCAATACTAGACAAGCTCTATGGTAGTTTCGACAGCCTCAGGATGACCGCTGCTTCCTTCGAACAAATTCAAGTTGACGTCTGATAAAGTACGAAGAAGAAGAAGAAGAAGAAGAAATGCGATAGTTGCCCCTGTCTCCACTACTTCCTGTAGCAATGCATTCCAAGCATTCGCCACTCGCTGACTAAAAAAAATTTCCTAATATCTAATCTGAACTTTCTTCAGTTAATGTGTAGTTATGCCTCTTGTTTTAATAGGTGTTTATATTTTTAAAAGAGACTGTACAGCCTGAAGAAATTATGGAGCACCAACAAAATGATAAAAGTAAAAGTCTTGAGAGCCTGTGTTTTTCCTGTGGCAGCTTATGGCTGTGAATCATGGACGATTACCAAAACTTCTAGACAAAGAATCGAATCCTTCGAGTCAAAATGTTACAGAAAGATCCTAAAAATACCATGGACAGAGAAAAAAACAAATGTAGACATTCGGCAAGAGTTGAGCATAGAGGAGACTACAAATCTAGCTATCCACTTTTTATGTTTGGGGGTTTACCTCCCTACATGGAACACATTCCTCTGTTACCTTTTCTAGAACTGTTCTGAAATTCTCCCATTCTTATTCAACATCCGTTCCTCCGACAGATGATAGGGGGAGGGAGGTTTGGGGGTGGGGGGGTGGGGGGGGGGATAAATCATAGAAATGAAAACAAACTAAGATCACTGTAAATGTTTGTATAGCAAAGTATGTTACTCATCATGGTATTCATTTGTAATGGTAGTGAAACTACATCCGTCACTAGTTATCATTTGTAATGGTAGTGAAACTTCATCCGTCACTGGTTATCATTTGTAATGGTAGTGAAACTTCATCCGTCACTGGTTATCATTTGTAATGGTAGTGAAACTTCATCCGTCACTGGTTATCATTTGTAATGGTAGTGAAACTTCATCCGTCACTGGTTATCATTTGTAATGGTAGTGAAACCCCATCCGTTACTACTTATCACATGTAGTGGTAGTGAAACGCCATCCGTCACTGCTTATCATTTGCCAACTTCTCAATCACTTTTCTATTGAAATCAGAAATTTCTTTCACCATTTCCTTCTCACTGGAAAACATTCTCTGAAAATACGTTCTGACAAACATTGTACATTATGGGTCTCAGCATTTAGAAACCGCAAATATCGCTCGCAAATGTTTCCATTAAACTAGAATGGAAATGCTACGACTGTTTGGAACCAATTAGAGACTTCTGATTTCGAAGTATGCTCTTCTTAAATTATTTGTACATATTATCCCGATTTTTTGTCACTAAATCATTGTGAACACAAATAATTTGTTTTAAAGCATTCCTCAAACTTTCGGGGATTCATTTTCCAGGAAGTTAAAAACTGACGACATTGGTTTTATGATTTGTAAATTTGTCATGGTGTTTCATTGTTTCTAGAAGTTGTTTTAGGTCACACACTCCTTCTCATCCCCTCCAAACAGAGTGTGTTCTTGTCACAGACACATAACCAGGAAATCCTGTCATATATAGAAGCATAAAATTTACGTGTAAATACACCTCGACTCTCACACGCATATTGTTTTTGTTCGAATTCCAATTTAGGCACTGGGCGACTACTGTTTTTAAATGTATTTTCTCTGGTAATATCCATGCCTTTATGGTCAACTTGCCAGAATTGCCTATCCTTGTCGTTCTCTTGCCTTCTTTTTCTTGCAGTGTGCTCCATCCGGTGAAGATCCAGGAGACCTGTTATTGAAGAGGAATAAATACAATAGTACCACTGAACTGAAACGAGGCATATCGTTAACAGCAGCTATATACGCTGGACGGTAGCTGGCAATCTTGTCATATCAAATGACGCACTATGGAGTCAACAACTTTACAAAGTACGCTCGTAAACGTTTTGCCTCCAGGGTCCTATTCTCGAGACAGACAGAAGTGGGAACCATAAACTCATAAGTAAGAGATCACTGTGAGCTATAATCATGCTCGTCTCATAGCAAGTCTGAAACACGATGGCTTGTTGTTAGTTTTAGTACGTGTTTTATCATTTGTTGTGAGATGGTGTGTTCGCAAAATATCACAACACTCCATTGCTTAGGGAGTTGACAGTTTGCAATTCATGACAATTCTGTTTTGTTCGGCTAGAGAGTTGACAGTTTGCAATCCATGGACAATTCTGTTTTATTCGGTTAGGGAATTGACAGTTTGCAATTCATGGACAATTCTGGCTTGTTCGGTCAGGGATAGACGTCACTGCACTCCCGGCAGAACCCTGAGTGCTCAGTCGCTCTCAGCAAAGAGCGAAGAATGTTGAGGATGATGGTTGTAGACACCTTCTGCTCCATTCTCTCAGACGCTCGTCTCTTCTCACGACATAGTAGCAACACGATAACATAGGAAAGCAACAAAGTAAGAATACGGTAAAGTAACAACACAACAAATTAAGAATACGG
Source organism: Ariolimax columbianus (assembly GCA_036924085.1). Taxonomy (NCBI): domain Eukaryota; kingdom Metazoa; phylum Mollusca; class Gastropoda; order Stylommatophora; family Arionidae; genus Ariolimax; species Ariolimax columbianus. Next base: position 18,487,298 of record JAVGWX010000010.1, on the reverse strand, counting down.
TAAAGTAACAACACAATAAAGTAACAACACGATTTAGTAGCAACACACAAAGTAACAACACAATAAAGTAACAACACGACATAGTAACAACACAACAAAGTAAGAATACGGTAAAGTAACAACATAACAAAGTAAGAATACAGTAAAATAACAACACAATAAAGTAACAACACGACAAAGTAAGGACATGACAAAGTAACAACACAACATGGTAACAACACAACAAAGTAACAACACAACAAAGTAAGAATACGATAAAGTAACAACACAATATAGTAACAACACAACATAGTAACAACACAATAAAGTAACAACACGACATAGTATGGACGATTTTACAAATGCACTGATTTCGCACTCCAGAACAGATACACAAAATATATTGCTCTTAATTAAGGCCGTGGATGAAATCGAACAAAAGTAGAGGTGAATTATCGTCGACATTAAGTATTGTTGCTTAATTAATGCTATATATATTTGGATAGACAAAGACAGACAGACAGACTGGTAGGTAGACAGACTTTGCGTTGTTCCGACTACCCGTCGAATTTCTTGGTTTGCTCAGGATAATGTTGTGTGCTGAGCACTGACTGATATCCAGATGTGCGGCAGTTTCATTCACAGTCTATGGGCGATTTTCCTTTACGAGGCGATCAACAGCTGCAATCGACTCAGGTTTCACCCCTTCGCTGCTAAATAACAACGGATAACATAACGTTGCTCCTTTTTTGTGCATGTCAATAGTGGGACCGCCATCTTTTAACTGCAATTATAGCGTCGTTATTCGTCTGCATCGTGATGGCACGTGCTGGACACTCTTGATATCCATAACAACCATATTAAGAAGTTACAATACAAAAATAATGGTTTTTTTTATAAATTTCAATCCAACTTTTAAGGTTTTTATTTGAAGCTTGTTCGTAGTTTAATACATGTAACCTGGATTTTGAGCAGTATTTCTCTAATCTACCGACTTTTATTACATCGAATTTTGCTGAGATTATTTTCATGTTGCACTTCTCACGTGCTTTATTTGGGCTTCTCAGATATATTTGAATGATGATTTCATCTACAAGTATGACAATCTGTTCATCTACAAATATGACAATCTGTTCATCTACAAAATGGCGTTTAATTAACGTGGTGGCTTCTGGTTTTGTCTCCTAAATTATCCTTTATAATGGATGAAAAGAAAAAAATTTGGCACGCGTCCTTGCAACCCCTCAATGGTGACCTCAAACGAATTGGTAAGTACTATAGTCTTCTCGTAAAGCTGTAATTCTTTTGTCATATTGCCTTGTGCTGGCTTAAAGTTGTTTTCCGTCTCTATATTCTTCAAAAGCTCTCCATGCATTGATTACATTGAATAGACGAAAAGCCTTTTCTTTGTTAAATTCTTGATTTAGTTTATTTTAAGGTTTGTCTTTCAGGATTCTACTGACGACGACACGTCACTTTCAACATGAGACAGTACTCCAATTAGGTTATGTTAGGACATATTGGCCAGTATATGAAATCGCTTCGTGTAGCCGTTTGTAGCCGTCGACCAAGAAATGTAAACAATTTTGTCCCAAAATTAAGAGCTAATTGTTTTCATGCTTACAGTATTTAGAGAATACGTTGATGATAACTGCTTTGATATGCTATCACAAACAATCCCGTCATATCTTGGTTCCCCCCGCGCCACCTCATGCCAAGCCCCGTAACAATTTCCATTTCCGTTAGAAGCCCTACCTCTGAATTACTAATGAAATATAGTGGAATCGCCCAGTACGCAAATATAACCTACATGATTTCAAGCATACACGCTCCTGCTCAATTAAATATTCCAAAAATATTTTCTTATTCTTTTCTTTATTCTGTTCAACATATGCCATTGTATCTAGAAAGTGTTCTTGAATGTTTGTCGGAAGAGCTCTGGATGTAACAGAGAAAGACTGCGGACACAGTAATAGCAAGTTGTAGGAGAACGAAGAGTGGCGTCAGTAGTCACGTGAAGAATGCTAATCAAGACAGCAGCCCCCCCCCCCCCCCTTTCACCTCACCGTCCGTTTCGGGAACTCTGGAAACAAGACTGTGTTACAGCAGTCTGGTCAACAAGGTGGGGATCGGCACTGTATTGGTCATAGTGCCGTGCTTACTGGGGAGCCTTCAGTTACACAAAATCCAGAAGGACCCAGCTCCACCTTCCCAAGCATACCTCGGGATGTAGAAGGAGTCACTGTAACCAGCCTGTAAAGACATGTCGTCAAGAGTTGAACTAATTCAGTACGAGTGGCGTTCGCAACAGCAACAACAATAACAACAATAGTTTATTGTAAGAGGCGACTAACATTGCAAATAACATTGAAAGGTAGAAGACTCTCCACTTGTCACAATTCATACAGACTGAACAAATATTATAAGTTTGGCGATAAATTCTGGGTTTGAAATAAAGATGTAAAGACATACCCCATAGGTAATACAGGAGCTATTGAGAACATTGATTTGCTGTGGATCAGTAGATAAACAAGTAGATATGGCGGCATTGATTATGTCATATGCATGGTACTTGACTTCCTTCTATAATATTCATTCTTTAATTTATTCATTCACTCTTTCATTCATTCATTTATTCATGCAATAACTCGTTCAGCCATTTTATCTCTCCAATGGAAAGCATAGTTTACCACAAAAGCTTGCCCATTACAAAGTACGCTTTTATTCTCACGTTTAGTTAGTTTAGCTTAATTTAAACGAAGGATTAATGCAAATGTGTTCTCCATATTTTGTATGAGAATCTCAGCACAATGCACGAGCTCCGTAGCGTCGGCGAGGGTGCTGGAGTAGATTGAGTAGATTTTTAACACCATTTTGCCCGGGCAGCGGTCGTTAAGCCCACTCTTTTCAATTTTCAACTGCCGATTAATTTTTAATGTGAGTGTCACTGTGCACGGTCATCCGATCTCTACTACCCAGAGATACGGGGACATATCAGAAAGTACACGTGAAATAATACCGGCCTCCATCCTGATTTGAACCCGCGACCTCCAGCACCCGAAGTTGACGTCTTACCACGAGACTAATGAGTCACATTTCTGCAATCATGCATCTCTCCACTCCAATGTGAAACACAACTCACCATTACAGCTTGCCCATTATAAAGTATGCTTGTTTCACACTTCTACAATCATTCATCTCTCCAGTCCAATGTGAAGTGTAGATGTTAATAGCGGCTAGTCCGTCTACAGTAATCCTGTATCTTAAGTTTTTGTAGTGACTAATTATAATGTATATTTTTTTTCATGACAAGGTTGCCAGTTCCAAACACACCCCTCTGTAGTCACCCGCATGCGACGTAGAAATTGGCAGTGGTTCCATTCATTTCATCCTATTGATTATACATAATATACATATTTTATTTCTCATTATTCCGATTGGGACAAAGGTAACAAAGGGTGACATATGGTGACATTCGTCGCTCATTCTCAACTCTGTTACAGACTGCAAATAGTGTTAGCTTTAGGGCCGCAGAGGTAGGTCATTCTCAACTCTGTTACAGACTGCAAATAATGTTAGATTTAGGGTCGCAGAGGTAGGTCATTCTCAACTCTGTTACAGACTGCAAATAATGTTAGCTTTAAGGGTCGCAGAGGTAGGTCATTCTCAACTCTGTTACAGACTGCAAATAGTATTATCTTTAGGGTCGCAGAAATAGCTCATTCTCAACTCAGCTACAGACTGCAAATAATATTAGCTTTAGGGTCGCAGAGGTAGGTCATTCTCAACTCTGTTACAGACTGCAAATAGTATTAGCCATAGGGTCGCAGAGGTAGGCCATTCTCAACTCAGCTACAGACTGCATATTGTGTTGGCTATATGCGTTAATCATCCGAGTAGGGCCCGAGTTAACGACAATAGGACCACTGTTACCTTCTAACCACGTCGTAAAAAAATGACAAAATGTTATTGTATGTGGAGCTAGCAACTTCATCATGCAAACCCATTAATAGTGATACTGCCACCACAAATGATTAGACACGTCCTTCTTGCAAAGGGACCTGCTGTGGTGGTGGCACTATGCTTCACTTGGGGTGAAAAGACAAATCGCCTTCACAAATATTTTATGGAAATCAACCAAATTGTGTTAGTTAAATCTGAATATTCGTGCCCGTGACCTTAGAAGACATTGTACCAGGTATCCTTTGACACATTATCCCAGCGAGTGTATCTTCAGTTGGATTACTCTTATCACTCACTGGCCGCCAACGTTATCAGGGCTCAAACGTTGGACAAAGTGGTCTCTAACAACTTGGAGACGGAATATGGTTGGAAATGTCATTAGACATAGGCGGATTCGTTCATGCTTAATCCATTTTATTTGCTGAAAGTGCCAGCGATAGAGGATGAACTCCGCAGCTCGGGCAGGGACTCTGAATACTCCCTGACTTTGTCAGGTACCCATTTACAGTTGGTCTGGCTGAGAGTGTACCACCGGGTCTTTGTGTATGACAAGGACATGAATAGCACCACTGTCCCACAGAGAGCATGTCGTAAAAGGGCGACTAACTGTGTGACAGGGCATAACACCGGCCATGAGTAGTTGGTTTGCTTAGAGCACTAATAGATGGCGCCTAGCAGGCTGCGGATCTACTTTGCTCTAGTGTTTGAGTCTATTAAGATGAACTCGTATAACTTAACTACCCTCCGTAAACGCGTCTCCCAACGCAACGTAGTATTAAGCTGCTCAAACCTGGCCCTCTAAGCAGGAACTCCTTCTCCAGGCTACATCAGCTAATACCAGAGCTGGGACCTGCACATGGCTATCTGTCCATGTAGAAGTACAGGTCGACTAAGAACTAAGAACTGGCTGAGAGAAAAAAAAAAGGTTGTATCATGAAAAAAACCAACGTCATGCCGGGTCTGTCCAACCAAACGACATGATTTGAACTTGGTAGGTTAGATTTGTAAGCCAAGCTTACAAACTCTAGACCCCTCGCTGCCCTTCTCTCTCTAATACCTTATCACGATCGATAGTATCCACTGTAAGACTACATTTATCTCTATTCAGCCCGTTTCACAAACGCTAAGAACTCAACCAGTGAAGTCTCCAACACATCATCCCTAGCGACTACACGTGGATTGTTGAAGGTCTATCTCTATACCTGACGAAGGTATTGTTCTGTCAACATATACATAGTTTGTTAGGTTGCATTAAACAATGACTTGTAGCGCTGTGGCTAGTGCACTGGGTGAACAGCTATACGGTCAAGCATCAATTCTCAAGTGATACTGGATGTTTGTTAGAAGGGATCGTAAAGGTTCCGAAGACGATACAGCCTCAAAATGTGGGCTCTTTTTCTTCTTCGTCGTTCATTGTCAATCTCCCGCTACCAAGCCCTGAACGTTCTCTCATTCCCGCTACCAAATCCTAGACGTTCTCTCACTCCCGCTACCAAACCCTGAACGTTGTCAATCTCCCGCTACCAAGCCCTGAACGTTCTCAATCTCCCGCTACCAAATCCCTGAATAGGGCTTGCAAGTAACAGGATGTTTTCCGGAGAACCGACTACAATGTGCCGTAGTTTACAGCTGGTCTGCGCTATTTGCACATTCAGTCCGACACATCCGACTTCGGCATTAATTTTTTAGTACTGGTTTAGCCTTCCCGCTTTGATCCCTTCTCCTTAGCCAGTCTGCTTTGTTGCAGCCTGTTATCCAGGATCACCACGTGGAGGTGTAGCAGACTGTTTACTCCTCTTGTTCGCTGACCCTGACGCTAAGAGTCAGCTTTGGGTCGCTGACCGCTACAGCTCATGCACTGGTTATCATCTAAATCAATAACAAAAAATAAGTTTGGTTGGTGAAATAAATATTGGCCCACCACCATACCAATAAATATGCCACACTGAGTATAAATGGGGCCTTGTCATTTGCTTGACTGCATCTGCTTATATCTTAAATACCAAGCATTGTAGAAGTTTAGATGTTGATCACTCATGTCAATAAGGGACCAAGATGCTGAGCAGCGCATGAGCTGCAGTGGTCAGCGACCCATAGCTGACTGCTAGCGTCAGGGCCAACGAACCAGAGCTGCCAAGACCCTTCTATACCTCCACGCGGTGATCCTGGATAACAGACTTCAGCAGGGCAGAATGGCTAAGGAGAAGGAATCGAAGCGGGAATGCTAACACGGTACTCAAATAATACTTGCTGAAGTCGGATGTGTTGGGCCTAAAGGTGCAAATATCGCAGTCAAGCTGTAAACTACTACACAACGCATTCCGTTCTCTGGACTACATTCTGCTACTTAAGCCCTTTCAGGGTTTGGTAGCGGAAGATAGAGAACGAACGAAGCCAAGCCAAGCTAATTATGTCAATAATACTTTGTCCTGTAAAAGTGGTGCCCGGGATGACAACGAAAACAATAGGATAGCTGTCATCTTCTAAATATCTCATAAAAGACGTCTAAAGAGAGTTGTGCTTGGGACTGGCAAGAATGTCAGGTTTAAAATAATTGCAATTACAATGAGCAACTGCAAAAGCTTGGATGCAGACTTCCTGTAAAGTGATCAACTTCAGTTAAAGCGTATGCTTAAGATTGGAACGAAACGGTAAATGATTGAATGTACAAAAATATCTTCTATCTGATAACCTTCAACTTTGGTAACCTAGACTATTAATAGCTTAGGCTTCTATCAGCCAAGTCATTAACACTTCATCCTGTACCTCAATATTTCATCGAAAACAACCTTTGACATTACCCACTTTATACTTTTACTGATATTGTAATATTACCTACTATATACTTTTATTGCTGGCCTGAAATTACACACTATATACTTTAAATTCTGGCGTGACTCTACCCACTATATATTTGTACTTTTTGCGTCCTTTGACATTACCTACTATATACTTTTACTACTGGCGTGACATTACCTATTATACTTTTACTACTGGCGTGACATTACCTACTTTATACGTTTGCTACTAGCGTGACAACACCCACTATATACTTTTGCTATTGGCAACGAATTACCGACTGTATACTTTTACTGCTGGCGCCTCTTGGCATTACCCAATATATACTTTTACTGTTTGCGTGACCTTACCAACTATATACTTTTACTTATGGTGTGATATTACCCACCAAATACTTTTAAAACTGGCGTGACATTACTCAACATATAATTTTACAGTCTGCGTGACATTGCCCGCTTTATACTTTTACTAATGGCGTGACATTGTTCACTATATACTTTTTCTAATGGCGTGATATTACCAACTGTATACTTTTGCTAATGAAGAGACATTGTCTACTATATACTTTTGCTAATGTCGTGACATTACCAACTGATATACTTTTACTGGTGGCCTGACATTACCCACTATATACTTTTACTACTGACGCTCTTCGGCAGACAAATACAACTAACCAGAAACCTATTCCGTGTTAAAAATGAATACCCTCTTTCAGAAAAGGTAAAATCAAACATACACTTTATTAAAACAATTATTCCCAGTTTATGAAGATCTTAACTAGCCGCGGGGTAGCCAGGAAAAGGGGCACGTAAATTGTCCCCATTCAACCTTGTCGTAAACAACAATAATATAGGTTGTGCATGGGTTTAGATAAAAACGAATTGCTGGGGATCAGAGACACAGCCGTGAATGAGCTGAGAGCAGCCAGCGACTTATAACTGGCTGCATGCATCAAGATCAGCGAAAAAGTGGTGGCCTAGTGCTATTCCGGCTTCAGTAGTGGCCCTGAAAGTAGACTACACCCACACAGCATGACTGTGGGAAAAGCGATCAAAGTGGGAAGGAAAACCTGGTCCCCACTAAAAACGTGCTGAAACCGGATGTTTCTGAAAGGCGTAGATATCACAGTCTCGATGTAAACTAGGACACAATGTCATGAAAACGTCCTGTTCAGGACGACTACAGAAGTAGAAGAGACAAATAGCTACAGCAACCACTTCTGTAAGAACGCGTATCGCGTGTGGTTTGATAACCACGTCATGTGACCAGCTGATGCCGGATGTGTCGAGCCTAAAAGGCGCAGATAATCGATGTAAATTACGACACAACATCCTTTTCAGAATAAACGCAGAAGAAGAAGAAGAAGAAGAAGAAATAGAAGAAGTAATTGGGTGACAAGACAAACGACAGACCAAGAGACACATACTAATCAGAAACCATCTCACACCCACGCAGGTCTCATGGTAACAGGCTGAGTTACAGCTGTCCTGTCAACAAGGTGGGGATCGACACTGTGATGCCAGTAGTGGCGAGCCTACTGAAATACCTCCCATTGCACTACAGTCAGATTGACCCGGGTCCACCTTCTCAAGTACGGTTGGGGATGTAAAAAGAGTTATTGAAACGCTCCACCAAAGAAACTTCGTCAAGAGTTGAAATGTTTTCTCTGTGAGTGACAACAACAACAACAACATTTAGATATGTATTGCTGAAACACCGAGCCGGAATAGAAGCATAAACGGCATCTGCGTTACAATCAAAAGATCTTCGTCATGGATACAACGCAACTCAAATGAAATCGATCAACAAATAAAAACAGTTAACAAATAACAACTCCGAATAATGCGTGATTTGACACCTGATTCCCGCAATGGTACAGGCTATAGTAATCCTCATCTACTTAATTAAGATTTGGAGAAAAAAATACACAAGAAAAAGAAGATATGTGTTGCGTAAATTTAATTGCAGTTTTTCAGACAGGGAAAACTTACAAGTGATTAGAGATCAAAAAGACACATTGTTTACTTGTTGTTGCATACTTCAGTCGTGATTGTTATAGTGAATCATAACTTAACAGTTGTCACAGCAGGATCTGAGATATCCTTAAGCGTGAAGGACAAAACGAACTTTACATATTGCCTCATCCCAGCTGCCTTTATCGTGACAACCACTCGAGTTAATTAGTCAAGTACATCTGGACCCGTTAAAGAATATTTTCTTATGCTTCTTCTTTGAACGCTCTCAACCGTCAACTTGAATATATCTAAAGAAGGTAGTGTTAGTCTGAGGCTTTTTGTATCTCCATAGAGCTTGTCCAGGAATGGGATTTGTGATGGCCACACGTATATTCTTTGCTCCCCGTGTTGCCCACTTCTGTATCAGATGCTCAGTAATCATTTTGTCAGTGCCGCAGAACCATTAATGTGTATGGCCTATTCTTAATTTGTTAAACGGATGGTATCTCAGTATGTTGTGCCATGTGCGTTGTCTAAAGATTACCTCCTATCTTCTCTCCTCTGTTGAGCTGGTAATTGCCTCATTTGGTTGATGACCTGTGTGCTTAGCTTCCCACTTCTTCATGTATCTACACTTGGTAAACCTTTTGGCTTCTTTATAAATTATACCTATATCAGGTTCAAGTAGCTTTCCACCTTCCATTTGCAGTATGTCATCCGCTTCAGTGTCAAGAAGGATGCAATGAAATGTAATTCGCTGTATCACAACTCTCGTGAAATGGTGGAGCAGTTTATAGAGGATCACTCTTAGTTCCTGTAGATCTGCATTTGTCTGGCTCCCCTGTGCCAGAACCACTGTTAGTACGATTGTGAAGTGTACCGTGTGTGTCTCTGTGTATTCATCTGTCATTGAAATTTCTGCTGCAGTTTTCAAGGCTCTAACACTGCTCTAAGTTACTTGAAAATGTTACACCCACCACTGATAGCTGTCTTTGTGTTCTTTTTTTTTGGGGGGAGGGGGGGTGGGGGGGGTCGTAGAAAGATTTCTCAACCTACATTCTCTGTTGCATTGGATGCCGATCCATCTGTACTTATATGAGCTCAGATGTTGCTGGTGTAGTGATTCTCTTTGTGTTTTAAAGTTAAGGCTCGTCCATATGTTTCTGTCTGGCTGTTGTTGTTTTGTTTTTTATCAATGCCTGGAATGTTTACTATCAGCTCTGGGAAGCGCTGCTATCTCTAGATGGGAAGCATTTATGCAGTGTGCATTGGTTTTATTTGCGATGTGCAATGTGTAGCATCTGCTCTCTACTTTTCTACTTTTAGGCGGGTACCTGATACCTACTGTTGTGAATTGTATTGGTTGGTAGTTACCTGTATTCATTTACTCTCAGAATACCAGGGATCGAAAAAAGAAGAAGGCAGACATTCGACAGCAGTTTAGCATAGATGAAAACGGGTTCGTAAATTCCATCATGGCTAGAAAATTGAAATACTTTTTTACATCGAAAGATACAAAGGTCTTAATAAGATGATAATGTAAGGCAGGGTGCCGGACAAGAGAGGCAGAGGCAGACGAAGAAGGTGGTAGCACCAATAGGTCAAGACATGCTTGGACATTCCTCTGGATCAGGCTGAAGATTTGGTAGGAGATCGAGTTTCTTTCCAAAATATACAGAATCGGTGGACGATGGCGACATTTTCTACAATTTAGAGTTTAATAGGCAGCCAGGAAAATTTAGAGTTTTATGGGCAGCCAGGACAATTTAGAGTTTAATGGGCAGCAAGGACAATTTAGAGTTTAATGGGCAGCCAGGACAATTTAGAGTTTAATGGGCAGCCCAGGACAATTTAGAGTTTAATTGGCAGCCAGGACAATTTAGAGTTTAATGGGCAGCTAGGACAATTTAGAGTTTAATGGGCAGTCAGGAAAATTTAGAGTTTAATGGGCAGCCAGGAAAATTTACTCTCACGAATGTTATACAAGTAGGCGTGTATCGCAGTGGTTAGCGTGCTGAGTGGTCCTGTGTTAATTCCCCAATTGTGGCAGAAATGTTTCTTCAGACCGCAACGGCCCCCGATGGGTTTCGGTTCAGTCCGGGAAGTAAAAGCGGCGTGAGAGAGGAGAGGGCAACCGCCCTCATATAGCTAGGCCTTTGAAATGTGACATCGCTAACACCTAACACCCTTACGGTAGTAATGCTTTGGGTTACTTTAACAAGTTGGCGTGCTCTGAGTTAGATGGACGAGAAGGCCGACTAGGGAGATCGGCGACGCTTTGTTAGTTCCGGCTCTAATTTATTCTGCATATTGAGGAACAGTCCAAGATGGCAGTATTCCTCGACGTCTTCACGTTTTTCCCATCGAGGATGACAAGATCACAATGGGCGAAACAGAGAGTACCATAAGAAACGAAATAAGTTTACATATACTAGTCATAATACAGGTCATCTCATCTTATCTCATTACACCTATCCACACATTTCGATAGACGCCGTGGGGGTAGATTTTAAGACATTCTTGATGTATGATCAAACAGGATGGCCTGGAGACATTCTTGTCAAATGTATAACCTCCGGGGGACCCCATAAATTCGGAAAGCAATGTGATCATAGTCTTGAAATGTAAATGAAGCTAAAGCCCCATAGACTGGAGTTCTGGTATATGAATAAAGCTAATGTCTCATAGACTGGAGTTCTGGTATGTAAATAAAGCTAATATGCCATACAATTGAGTCATGTATGTAAATATAGCTAATATACCATGCAATTGAGTCCTGGTATGTAAATAAAGCTAATATCCTATAGACTGAAATCCTTGAATGTAAATACAGCTAATGTCCCATATACTGGAGTTCTGGCATGTAAATAAAGCTAATATGTCATACAATTGAGTCCTGGTATGTAAATAAAGCTAATATGCCATGCAATTGGGTCCTGGTATGTAAATAAAGCTAATATGCCATACAATTGGGTCCTGGTATGTAAATAAAGCGAATGTCTCATAGACTGGAGTCTTGGTATGTAAACAACAAGCTAACTGACTAGAGTACTGGTATTCAGTCAGGTGGGAAAATGCTAACCAATTATTCTCTGCAAAATCGTCTGGTCGACCATTAGTAGATGACATTTCATGTCTTCTGTGGTCTGCTTTTAGGATTTTCATTCAGCTTTTACTAGTGAGGAAAAGAACTAGTCGCTCTACGCCATGCAAACTACGACTTAGTATACTCAAGTTTCTTACAATTTCATATCCCGACAATAGCTAACTGTTTTGTGACAAAAACTCAACTTTACCTAATACCTTGTTGTTTCTAGCTTGAGACTTAACTTTACTTAATAAGTTGTTGTTTCTAGCTTGAGACTTAACTTTACTTAATAAGTTGTTGTTTCTAGCTTGAGACTTTACTTAATAAGTTGTTGTTTCTAGCTTGAGACTTGACTTTACTTAATATGTTGTTGTTTCTAGCTTGAGACTTAACTTTACTTAATAACTTGTTGTTTCTAGCTTGAGACTTAACTTTACTTAATAACTTGTTGTTTCTAGTTGAGACTTAACTTTACTTAATAACTTGTTTTTTCTAGCTTGAGACTAAACTTTACTTAATAAGTTGTTGTTTCTAGCTTGAGACTTAACTTTACTTAATAAGTTGTTGTTTCTAGCTTGAGACTTAACTTTACTTAATAAGTTGTTGTTTCTAGCTTGAGACTTAACTTTACTTAATAAGTTGTTGTTTCTAGCTTGAGACTTATCTTTACTTAATAAGTTGTTGTTTCTAGCTTGAGACTTACTAGTTCTGGCGGAGGTGTGGCTCTGGTATTTCCAGATTCCAAACTTGTCACTGTTGATATTTAGTCCACCCATCAGTACAGCGTTTGCACTATGTCTTTGGCGATGCTGGTAACTGTTAAGCTGACATTGTGTGATGTATTGCTTCTGGCCGTTTCTCATCACCATCTTTAGTAGAAATCCAATTCCATACGTTCATACATACTCACAACTGTTTCACGTGTTACACATATTTGTGCGAGTATGTGTGCGTATGTATGAACGTATACACTTATCAATGTCTTAGTTTTAGTCTTTATCGCTCTGAACTTCTACAAGGGCATACGCTCCAGTGTAGATCCCAGCTCTACTTTGAGCTGGATGTTGCCAGGAGGAACATTTCCTGCTTAGCAGGCTAGGCTCGAGCTGCTTATTACTCCGCTATGGAGGGTGGTTAACTGATGTGCGAGTCTATCTTAATAGACTCAAACACTAGTTATTAATGTGCACACATTTATTAATGCGCGTATTGTTGTTTAATCATATTGATCATTCCTTGTTTGACCTACTCGCATATCTGGCACATCGTGATTCACACATTCCTTGCCACACTCTGACTAAATGATGACGTCTCAAGTTGTATTCTCACCGTTCTCTAAACTATTATCATTGTTGCCGGTGCATTCTCGTATGTTTTCTTCTGCATTTAGTCTCCGACAAAGACCTTGTGATACTAGTTCAAAACCTTGTAATGGCTTTGTTTATTTTCTATTGGAAGCAACAACAAAAACATAGCTTGCACACTGCGTTACAACTGCAGGAGCAAGCGACATTTATTGCGTAGTCCTATAAATCTCCCTAATGAACTCAAGTAATGGGAATATACTCAGTAAAGATGAGACCATTATCACCAACCAAGAGTTGCTTGTTCAGAGCAACCAAGGTGACATAGACATGGTCACCAACCAAGAGTTGCTTGCTCAGAGCAACCAAGAGGGCATGAACATGTCACCAACCAAGAAGAGAGCGTCAACACCATCAAAGACGGTCGACGATGGAATTGTTTAAGGCATGTCCGAAAAAGGGAACCTGGTACTAACTCCAGAATCACCATGGTGTGGACTCCATAGGATAGGCAACACTGAAGCCTACCTAAGAACCATAAAAACGAGAATGGAATTTGTTAACCAGAGCTGAACTGCGCACAAATGACGAGCGGAGATGGAGTTTGTGGATGGAGTTTGTGGATGGAGTTTGTTGATGGCGTTTGTGGATGGAATTTGTGGATAGAGTTTGTGGGGGGAGTTTGTGGAAGTAGTTTGTAGATGAACGAGAGACGCCATCGGGCTTTATGGCCACAGGCTCCCTTGGCGGTTATTGACCAAGTATCTAAATGAAGAAAACATTAAGGATTGCTAATGTCAAATTGTTGGAAGAATTTTATAAATAATGATTGAAGGGAATGGGGTGTGAGAAGAAGAAAACGATAACAGTGGATAGAAAAGTTGATGGTTTGATATGTCAGAATGTGTTCTGGAATTCTTAGAGTAAGAGCAATATTAGACGAATAAACACACACATCACACACACACACACATACACACGCACGCACGGACGCACACACGCTCGCTCGCACGCGCGGACACACACACACATACATACACACACACACATACATACACACACACACACATACGCACACATACATAACAGTATTCTAATAATGAGAACGGGGATTGTCCTGCAGTGAATGACGCAGGACACAACTATTTGACGTTATTTGATCAAGATTATTGCTCTACGTAGATCTTACATGGTTTCATTGGTTGATTAACCTGCATGTAATTCTACTCGTACTTCCGATCGCTGAGAAACGAGTTATTTCATTTTAGTTTGATAAGGGGAACGGCGGATGGCACATACAAAAGGGAGATCAATAAGATAATTGAAATGGCGAAGAATACATTTAACAGCATGAGACATGTACTTCTGTTGAAGAAGATATTTGCGAAACTAAAAATTAGAATAATTAAATGCTATTTACATTTAGTTTTGGACCCATTCTCGATTGGAGGAAAGGAGATTCCATAACTTAGATATGCAGATGACAGTTGAGCTCACAAACTGAGTTTTGAGGATGTGGGTCTTCAGAAAATTTGGACAAGTTTCTTGTAAAGACAGGAACACAAATAATGAGGACCTGGAATAACTCAAAATGGAGAAGACGCCGTTTCTGAAGTAAATAAAAAGCAGAAACAAAAATATGTTGGTCATGTCAAGAGAGATGACAGTCTGCTGAAGGATATATTGGAGGGATGAGTGGAGGGCGGTAAACGCAGAGGGTAGTAGATGTATAGATGGACAGACATCAAGATGTCATCGGGACATACTTTGATTGTGTGTAACGACCTTTCACGGGAAAGTGCAGCTGGAGATTCATTAACGTCAACCTCAGCGGCACATGGTGATGATGATGAAGGAGAACGATGATTGAGCTGCAATTTATAGCTCATAACAAAACAATCTGGCGTCATTTGAAAAGATGTTTACTCCACAGCGTGGTTTTGATTGATTGATAGTTGATTGATTGATCTACCTGTAATTTTATACTTCTGACATTCCTGTTTTATCTAAGGGGTATTGTTTCAATGGCTTTCTTTCAAGCCCCGTAAGACTACTATACTCAACTGCCAAGATTGTAGAACATCTTTTACCCTAGGCGGTTTAGACTGCACTGTTAGCAGCATTTTACAATATGTTCTTTGTTTGGCAATTGGCATACTATTGTCTATGTTACTCACGTAGCCATCCCGGGGGAAAAAATAAAACTCGTTTGATTGATTGGTATGTGGTGTACTCATGCATTTTGATTATATGTTTGTTAAGAATAGTATATAAGACACAACCAGCCTGAGACGCATACTCCGCTTCCGGTTGCAAGACCATGTCCCCGACACTGAAGTCCTGAAGAGAGCAGACATGACAAGCATCTATGCATCGGTGCAGCTCAGTCCAGTTGAGATGGACTGGGCACCTTGTGCGCATGCCAGACACAATACTGCCGAAGAGACTCCTGTACGGTTAGCTTAAGGTTAAGGAGATCGTCCAAAAAAGCGATTTAAGGACAGTCTGAGTGGAAACTCTGAGATGTCACAGATGTCACATGTATGAAGAAGGCGAGGAGAGCATTGCAAAAGACAGATCGGACTGGAGAAATACAGTAAACGTGAGCGCTGCTGAATGAAAGAGTCACTGTATACAGACCAAACGTCTGATCCAGAAGGAAAGAGCTGATAAGCTACCCTCATCAGCAGCAAAATATATAATGTGCAAACCGTGCAATAGAACATTCCGTGCCCGTATTGGACTGATAAACCACATGAGGTCCAGCAAACACCGGGCCGAAACATGACAGAGGAGGCAAAAACAAAACAAAACAGAACACTCGGTGATCGACAACGATGGACAGTTATCATAAGAAGGCCATCCATGTTTACATACATCCTAGAATTGGTGTCGTGTTACATCCTGTAGCAAGACCTTGCATAATGACAGTGTTTTGGTTACTTGCAAACTGCTGAGTATGCTAAATATCAACTGGGTAAAACCTGGAAGCTGAACACTCTAGATATGCACCTTCCCTAGATATAGTAAGCTGAATGAGGGAAATGGCCCATGCACTTACTACTAATAAGTAAAATTAGAATCTGAAATGTACAGAAGAGATTAACAAATCTACTGTACTGCAAAACTGCCATACTGGAACACATTACGAACAGATACATACACGCATCCATGCACTGACCAATATGTCCTGATATCGCTCAAAGGACTACGGTCTGGTGTGGAAAAAGCGTGCTTTCGACAGTAGAATTCAGAAAGCAAACCTTTAATCAAACAAACAAAGAAATACAATCTATGGAAGATGCGACATGTCACCTTCTAATGGCCGACCAGAAAGATTTGGCTACCTGACATCAGACTTGACCTGATATCACGGGAACACTATTCCGGTATACAAGAAGCACCTCTCATAGTTTATGCTTGAGGCCGTTGCAGTGTAGATATATCTCGCGTATTTTATTGTTTTCACAATGTCGAAGTAGAGAATCTCATATATCCTAACAGCTGCATTAACGGTAGCATAGCTACCTTACAGTGGCTCCCGAGTCGACAAAGTCGAATGGACGAAGTTAGAGAGAGGGACATACACACATGCAGCCTTGCAGGGAGACAAGGAACGATCAATGACTAGGTATGATCAAGACGACAAATGTCTCAATTACAATTCGATACACCGAGTCACCGACTTGACGAAACAGGGAAGTGTCCTTATAAAGTGAGATCAATCGATAAGGCGTTCACTCAATTGCTGGAGTACACGTGAAAATATATATAGCATATAAATAAAGATCACTTGTTCCCACAGTCGCAACGAAGTGTACAGACAATACTGTAATTAATTCCTGATCCCAAAACAAAAAAACAATGACGTAACGGAGTTTTGAACTCGTGCGCCGTTGATCATGACACCAGTATCCAAATAACTCGACTCCCCTTTCACAAAGAAGCGTAATATCGCTGAATTCAGGACCGAAAATAAAGCATTACGGTGATCTTGGATGACAGGCTGCAGCAGAGCAGACTGGCTAAGGAGAAGAGATCGAAGAGGGAGAGCTAACCTGCCACTCAAAAAATGCCAGCTGAAGTCGGATATGTTTAACTAAAAGGTTCAAATACCACAATCAAGCTGTAAACTACGACACAACGCATTCCGTTATCTGGAATGCTAATTTCATGGCTTGTTAGCGGAAAATTGAGAATAAACGAAGCCAAGCCAAACCAAAAACCATCAATTGTCCATATTTTCCATATATTCCGCCGCCAAGCGACGACTTTGGCAACAGTCTGCACTAGTGTGGTTTATTCTGTTTCTGTTTATAAGAATCGACGTCACTGCCCTCCGGGTATACCCATAGGTCTCTCTCAGCAAATGGCGTAGAATATGGATGCTGATGGTCCTGTAGCTCTCGGATTTTGCAGTCACCTGCTCCGTTCTCTCATGCGCCATCCTCAGCTCGAACCTCGTTTGATGTCAAAACTTTGCAGTCTGTGGATTACTGCTTCATCTATTGCGATGTCCTCATCTAATAAGCGGTCATTGATTGATTTCAAAATATCGCTAATGTGCCCATGATGGGAGCTTATGAAGCCATGATATCAGCTCTTGCATTGCCCTGAACCCCAGCATGAGCAGAACAGTAGATCCATGTCAATCCTTGGAGGTTTGAGACCTTAACAGCTGCTATCCACTCGTACCTAAGTACGGTTTGCGCGTCTTTCACGATGCCTGCCCTTGTTATAGAAATCTCAGATATCCATTTCAGTGCCAAGGTCACTGCTTCCGTGTCCATTCTTAAACTGGAGGTTGTTGTGTGGTCTAACTAAGAGTATAGGGATCACATTGGAAAAGCAAATCCGGTACCCAAAAAAAGACAGCTGCAATCGGATGTGTCGGGGACGAGGGCACAACAAATCGCAACCTCGCCGTAAACTACGACACAACATCATAGAGTCATTTTCGGCATTAGGGCCGAAGAAGAAGAAAAAGACGAAGAAGAAGATGTTCGACTTGTTTCCAGAGCTTTCATTCTACACCCAGAAGACTACACCAGTCTCGGAAATGCGTTTTGGTCTGTGTAAATGTATGGGTGTGGTTGTGGTTAATTCAACTTCTAACAACGTTTCTTTAGTGGTGGGTTACAGTGGTTCTTACACATTTAAGCGTACTTGAGAATTGGAATACAGTCCTCGTGGCTGTAATACAATTCGAGGCTCCTCAGTAATGTCGATTTCCCGCCTTGTTGTCCAGGCTCTTGTGACACAACCTGTTTCCAAGAGATCTGCCAAGAAGTGAGATGACGGTCTAGATCATTATGCCTCCCCGTGTTGGTCAAGCTGCTGTTTCGAAGAGCCCTACCAAGAAGTGAGGTAGTGGTTTTGAACAGTATTTGTCACTTGTCCCTTTTGTTACTTTCTATCCCGATTGAAGGATGTGGATATCATGAGTGGGGATAGTCTTCTACCTTAGACGAGTTAAACAACACTGTTAGTCACATCTTACGCCATGCTGTAGTAATTGGTGCAGCAGTCAAGGTCGAGTTGTGACAGTCCACTAGTTTGCTCCTAATGCATCCTTTTCCAGAACGAAGTATTATTTTAGCAGTGCACAAGAGTTACGCATTACTGATAAATAGTTGTGTGTATCTCAGGCACTTAACCAATCAAAACCTTTCGGCTCCCAGTGGAGCACAAGTATTCAACAAATACACGCCAAGTTCTCGTGTTCTACTGTTCCAGCACTGTCCACATCTTGCCAAGTTCTCGTGTTCTACTGTTCCAGCACTGGCCACATCTTGCCAAGTTCTCGTGTTCTACTGTTCCAGCACTGTCCACATCTTGCCTGTTTCCTGAATGCTTGTCTAAAACTATCTTCTCCATAGCATGTGTCTACTTCTTTGCCCAGTGTCATCCTCACATCGTGTTTCCATCTTGTTTCATCCAGTTCTTGGATATAAAGATTGTGGTGTCGCATCTCCGCTGCCACGCGTACAGCCTTCTCCTGTTAGTACATTGCATGAAAATTCCAGCTACAAAATCAAACGGTTTTCCTTTACGAAAGTCTTTAAGTCAGGGATGCATATTTCTTCCATTTTGTCATTAGTCCTCCTGGTAGTGGACTTTCCTCTGTCTCGGGTGTTTGAATTACTTTTACTTGACTTGTCCATATTCGTTGAAGTTTGTGTGGTTTTAAATATGTACAGGATGAGGTAGTCGCTACCCCCTCCCCCCGACCATTCCTACGACATGTTTCTAGGTTACAGTGTTAATATTCTTTGCTCTCTTTCACGTCCCGTCAGCACTCGAGCGAGCCGTATGTGCTCAGATATAACCAAAGACAGGCAGTCGCTGGTTGAAAGAAACGTTCTGTCTCCCCAAAAAGTTTAAACCATAACACAGTAGCTGCCACGGTGGCAGTAGACATATTCTCTGTTGCTCACATATCCCTTTAAGAAACCACTCCGGTATGCGTGCTGCCAACAATCTCAGTTTGACCACCGTTTTCTAGATGCAAGCATAAATACGAAAACATATAGAGAAGTAGATACGCCCTTAATTTTTAACACGTAATCTGCTAAAGCCCTCTCCATACCAACAAGGATCCAAATATCACGCGGTGAAATACGCCAGACCTCCTGATAACAAAGTTAGTGAGCGAGCTGTACGTCTGCGCCAAAATGGACTCGCCCAAACTCACTATATAAACTGAAACAGGCCAGGCATTCTTTCTACGCATTTGACCTTTTGTTTCGCTGTTGTCGGTAAGAATTTTGACTTTTATGCTTACTTGTAGTTAATTACTTGTGTGTTCTTGTTCAGACGCGGTATTAGTGCCATATATGAAGGTAATTACTGATATTGTTCGGTTCACTTTTCATGTGAAATCTGTTATTGAATTAAAGAGTCCCCTGTAGTGACAATTATATTATGTCAGTTGATGAAAGTCAGTTTGTTGGGTTAGGAGACGTAGCAATGAACGAGATAAGAGCAGCCAGCGACTCATAGCAAGGCTGCTTGCGTCAGAGTCAGCGAATCAAATTTAACCCCGACCCTATTCCGTCTCCAAATATCTGCCCTGGAAACTGGCTGCATACGTGCAGTCTGGCTATGAAAATAGTTATCGTAGAGGGAAGGTAAAGCCGGTAATAGAAAGGCATGCTGAGATCGTATGTGTCAGGCCGAAAGGCATGGGTATAGCAGCTTCGCTGTAAACTACAACACAACGTAGAAAAATATTCTTTAGAGGAAGAACGCAGAAGAGTTGTGTGTGTGTGTGTATGTGCATGTGTGTGCATGTGTGTGCTTGTGTGTGCGTGTGCGTGTTTGTGTGTGTGTGTGTTTGTGTGCTTGTGTGTGTGTGTGTGTGTGTGTGTGCGCGCGCGTGTGTGTCTTGTAATAACATCCTAATTTGATATAGGCGTGACATGGTAGTTGATCATGCATGCAACATCAACATCCAGCACTTTGTAACCCTTAGAGTACACTAGTGCACTCCGCGAGAGTTAGGGATTAGATGGCGAATATTTGTGTTCGGCCAAGCCCCAAGTAGAACAGAAGCAATTACTATTGGTGTAAGATATGCTTCATACGGTCTGACGGATAAAATAAGGATATCTTCAGTTCAGGAAGGATTGCTCGCTTGTCGATATGCCATTATTTGTGCTTCCCTCTCAACTTACTTTGGTCACGCACCCGATAGGAGAGAATGTTTGACAATGAAGTTGTTTGTTGGGTGGGTGCTATGTGTACGTACAGTTACCAGGCACCTGATACCTGGCGGATGTTGTCTCCTGTCTACATCCGTGTCCTCCACGCATCAGCTTTCAGATTAGCTGCAAAGTCTTCTAAACCAGTATAAAGACATTAAGTTAAGTTAAAAATAATTAGGTCCGTCTGTTCTCTAACAATAACAATTGTAAGCTATTTGAATGATAATGTTAATAAACAAAAAATGTATGAAATAAAACATGATTAGAAAGATGTTTAAACTGAGAAGCATCATAGACGATAACTGATGTTTATAAAAAACCCTTTTTTGGTTTCCTCAATGATGACACCACAGATGTAAACAGTGGTCTATGTTAAGCGAATATCAGTCAAATATAGATACTTGTATAAGGCGCGTGTTAGCTCAGTTCATAGCCAGCAATTTGCTATTTTCTGTGGTAACAGTGTGCCTCCGTTCGAATCGCGTCCGGAGATTTAAAAAAAATACAGGTCATCATTTTAGTCGGGGACCGCTTCTCCAGTAAGTCCAGCTGTAAATGGGTACTTGACGCATGTGTTGGGGAAAGTAAAAACAGCAAGGAAGGCACTAAACCCAACCTCTCACAGGCTGCGGCTTAGTACAATGGAGTCTTCAAAAACTCAATTTCCAACCAGCTTTTAATTCTGTTGAATTTCCACTTTACTTTTTATATATATAATATTGGTAGTCTTTTTTTTTTACATATCTAACAATTGGTGTCCCTTTATGGCTTATGCAATTGATATCGATGTTCCAATAATTCGTGTCTCTTTGGTGATTATATAATTTATATCGATATTCTAATAATTCGTTTCTTAATGACTTAAATAATTTATACCGATATTTTATAATATATACCGTGTAACTTAGTTCACCGTTTTTGGCTGTGTTGTTCTGGTTTGTCCATCCTTGATAAAGGTGTACTTGAGCTAAAACATAGGTTCACATTAAGTACTGTTTTTAAATGGGATCAAATGGTAATACAAATGACGTAAAACACACTGATCAAGACCCAACCATTCGTTCGTGTTCCTGGATATAGACATGTCAGAGCAGCATGACCAGTTATGTGGAGTGTGCCTTATATCAATTGATATGTCTATCTACTGCAGTTACTCATATTTCTGATTTGAAATGACAAGACAGATGTTGTTTAATTCCGCTACAGTGGAACGCGGAGGGAGTCATTAACAAAAAGCTCTCCCTAACACATAACTTGCATGAAGGTAACATTGACGTGGCATGTATCCAAGAAACGCACCGCAACAACAACCATAAATTATCAATCAGAGGATACCAGACCTTCCGTCTGGATAGAGAAGGTCACAAAGGAGGGCTTCTGATACTGACCCGTAACTGCATACCGAGTAGCGCGGTAGCTGTCAATCACACCGGACAAGCAGAAATTGTAGGAGTTGACATAATGGCTAAAGAGACGAAGATCCGCATTTTCAACCTTTACGGACCACCAAACAAAGACCTGTCGCTCTCGAGTATGGAAGTCAAAGACTCCAACTGCATAGTAGTTGGAGACTTCAACAGCCACTCGGAGAGATGGGGATACTCGGACACAGACAGTAGAGGTGACGAAATGGAAGATTGGGAGATAGACACAAATCCCTGTCTTATCAATAGGCCGGAGGACAGCCCTAGCTTCTATTCTAGAACATGGCATACCACCTCTACTCCAGACTTGTCCTTTTCAACGGTGATATTCACCACAAAATAGACCACCAGGTGCTAAACCAATTGGCTGTTAGCGACCACAGGCCAATTAGGCTAGAAGTTGATATGGAAGTAGGCCCTCAGGAAATAAAACCGCTCCCACGTTGGAATTACAAACGAGCCGACTGGGACAGATTTGCAATCCTGACAGATGGGCTGTGTGAAACCATCAACACACGGAATAACAATATGAAGCCCATGGTGGAAAGCCTAAGCAAAGCAATAATGCAAGCTGCCACTGAAACCATCCAAAGAGGGGCAAGGAAAAACTACAAGCCATATTGGAATGATGAATTGCAGAAAGCGAAAGACGAAGTCTCAAATGCTAGGAACATGGCAGAGAGAGAACAATCTATGGACGCAAATATCGCCCTCAAAGCCGCACGGCGAAATACAAATACACTCTAAACCAAATAACAAGAGAAAGCTGGAAAAACAAAACAGAAAGCCTCAATTTAGATAAAAATGGAGGCATGGAAAGATGCAATACTGGTACCAGTACCAAAAACAGGAAAGGAAAAAACAGATCCAAATGGATACAGGCCCATAAGCCTACTGAGCTGTGTCGGCAAGCTGATGGAACTGATGATAAACACCAGACTGATGTGGCATCTGGAAGAAAAACGAATACTAATTCCACAGCAAGCCGGCTTTAGACAGCACAGATCCACTGAGGACCAGGTCATCCTCATAGCCCAAGAGATAGAAGATGCCTACCAGGCACAGAAACACACAGTAGCTGTTTGGGTGGATCTGGAAAAGGCATTTGACAAAGTCTGGAAAGATGGACTTAGAGTCAAGCTAAGAAGAAGTGATGTCTGTGGGAAGATGTACAAGTGGATCAACCACTACCTCAAACAAAGAACGGCCAGAGTCCAAGTACAAGGGCAGATGAACAAAAAGGTGACACTCGAGCAGGGAGTACCCCAAGGGGGAGTATTGTCACCCACACTCTTCCTGGTATATATAAACGATATTACAGAGAATATACCAAGAAGAGTCCATAGCTCAATGTTTGCAGACGATCTGGCTATGTGGACCTCTGAAAAGAATCTCACCATAGCAAGAAATCGGATGCAACAGATCCTAACATCGCTGGAAGAGTGGGCGAACTCATGGCTGGTCAAAATAAACGAGGAGAAAACCACGTGCACAATATTCTCGCTCTCATTAAAACCCCAAAGTACCAAATTAAGTCTAAATGGCAAAATCCTGCAGCCAAACAACCCAACCTATCTGGGAGTCACATTTGATCGGCGCATGACATGGAAAAGTCAGATTGAGAGAAACCGAATGAAAGCCAGAGAAAGAATGGCAATCATGAGGAAACTTGCTGGCACAAGCTGGGGAGCAGACGAAGGCATACTAAAGAAACTGTACACTGGAAGAGTGAGACCAGTTCTCGAGTATGGCATTGCGGCATGGACAACAGCAGCGAAGGCGAACTTCGATAAAGTTAACAAACTTCAAAACCAAGCCATGAGAATTATAACAGGTGGCATGAAGTCAACGCCAATTGTAGAACTTGAAAAGATTACAAAACTGCAATCCATGACCGATAGAAGAGACTGCAGAGCCCAGCTGCAGTCAGAGAAACTCCGAAGACTGACGGACCATCCAATGTACCAGAGACTAAACAATTTGGGAAATGGGAAACTAAAGCGGAGAAACTTTGCAGAAATAGCCAAAGCAAAGATGCACGAAGATCCCATAAACACACTAACAACACCAAAACCCATCACTACTGTACGAAAACCTACCTGGAGGCAGGATATATTTCCAGAGGTGGTAGAAAATATACCAGGTATTGCAAACAAAAACTGCCAGACTGAAAAAGAAAGGAGAGACACTACCCTAAGCTTCATAACGAAAAGCTCCCCAAGCATGGACTGGACCCATGCATACACCGACGGTTCTGTAACAAACACTACACAGAACGGAGGGGCAGGAGCATTCCTGAACCTACCAAATGGCAGAAAAATAACACTGTCATTCGCTACTGGTAAGTACACAAGCAATTTCAGAGCGGAGGCAGAGGCACTGAGGGCGGCAGTGGAAGAGATGGTGACACACAGTGAAAATGAGAGCCATATAGTCCTGCTGACAGATGCTCTCGCCGTAGTCACAGCGCTAAAAAGCCAGAAAAACACTGAGCTTAATGACTTAAGAGCAGCACTCTGCAAACTGTGCCAGCAGTCCGCACCAAAAAGGGTAGTGGTACAGTGGGTTCCGTCACACTGCAACATCCAAGGCAACGAGGAGGCAGACAGACTGGCAAAAGAAGGTGCAAGACTACCACAAACAGATACCAGTATGACGTACGAAGAGTCAAAACGGCTTATCAAAGCCAGATACATGACCAAATGGGAAACCGAACATACTGGTTACACCAAAAACGATGCCTATTACCAGTTGAACCGAAGAGAGCAGGTCGTTGTCTTCAGACTTCGCACTGGCCACAACAGACTGAGGTACCACATATTCAACAAATTGAAGATAGGGTGTACCGACGAATGCCCGTGCGGTACTGGTAAAATGAACACTGAACATCTGCTGCAGAACTGCCCGACATACGAGGATCAGAGAGAGCAGATGTGGCCATTACCAGTGGAACTGCAAGACAAGCTCTATGGCAGTGGCGAGAGCCTCAGGATGACCGCCGCTTTTTTCGAAAAAATAATGGTTACTGTCTGACTGTGTTCGCAGAAGAAGAAGAAGAAGATAAAAATGGGAACAAACTATGGAAGTTAGTCAGAGCCATGAATGACGAAACTCCATCAAATAAACAAATTACCATCAAGCCGGGTGATAACATGCTCACTGGAAAAAAATCAGCAAACGCCTTTATTGAACATTATGCCAGAGCAAACCATATTGATGTCCCTACAGATAGGCATACAGACATTAGGGAATAACTAAATGGGCACGACAACATCAACATGGCACCAGAGGAGCACATGATGGCAAAACTAACAATGAATTAAATGGAAGAGGCCATGAGAACTTTACAGAAAAGGAAATCACCCGGAAAAGATGGGGTAACAAACGAAATGCTGATGGGGCTGGGCCAAACAGCAAAGAGTAAGTTATTATCAGTCCTGAACCAAAGCTGGAAATGGGGTATTGTACCTCAGGCATGGGAAGATGCAGTACGTGTACCAGTACCAAAGAAAGGAAAAGATAAAACAGATCCAAATGGATACAGGCCTATCAGTCTACTGAGCTATGTAGGCAAACTGATGGAACGTATGATAAATACCAGACTGATGTGGCATCTGGATGAAAAACACATACTAATTCCACAGCAAGCAGGCTTTAGACAGCACAGATCCACTGAGGATCAGATCACCCTCATAGCCCTGGAAATAGAGGATGCCTACCAGGAGTAAAAACACACAGTAGCGGTTTGGGTGGATCTAGAAAAGGCATTTGACAAAGTCTGGAAAGAGGGACTTAAAGTCAAGCTACGAAGAAGTGAAGTTTAAGTACAAGAGCAGATGAGCAAAAAGGTGACACTCGAGCAGGGAGTACCCCAAGGGGGAGTACTGTCACCCACACTCTTCCTGGTGTATATAAATAACATAACAGAGAATATATCAAGAAAAATCCACAGCTCAATGTTTGCAAACGATCTGGCTATGTGGACCTCTGAAAAGAATCTCACCATAGCAAGTAATCGGATGCCGCAGGCCCTAACATCGCTGGAAGAGTGGGCGAACTCATGGCTCGTCAAAATAAATGAGGAAAAAACAACATGTACGATATTCTCGCTTTCAAACAAATCCCAAAATACCAAAATAAGTCTTAACGGCAAATACCTGCGGCCAAACGACAACCCAAACTACGAGGGAGTCACATTTGATCGGCGCATGACATGGAAAAGTCAGATCGAGAGAAACCGAATGAGAGCCAGAGCAAGAATGGCAATCGTGAGGAAACTTACTGGAACAAGCTGGGGAGCAGACGAAAGTATACTAAAGAAACTGTACACTGGTAGAGTGAGACCAGCTCTCGAGTATGGCATTGCGGCATGGACAAAAGCAGCAAAGGCGAACTTCGATAAAATTAGCAAACTTCAAAACCAAGCCATGAGAGTTATAACAGGAGGCATGAAGTCAACGCCAATTATAGAACTTGAAAAGATTATTAAACTGCAATCCATGACTGACAGAAGAGACTGCAGAGCCCAGCAGCAAGCAGAGAAACTCAGAAGACTGACTGACCATCCAATGTATCAGAGACTAAACAATTTGGGAAATGGGAAACTAAAGCGGAGAAACTTTGCAGAAATAGCCAAAGCAAAGATGAACGAAGACCCTAAGAACGCACTAACAACACCAAAGCCCATCCCTACTGTACGAAAACCTACCTGGAGGCAGCATATATTTCCAGAGGTGGTCGAAAATATACCAGGTATTGGAAATAAAAACAGCCAGACTGAAAAACAAAGAAGAGATACAACCCTGAGGTACATAACGGAAAACTTCCCAAGCATGGACTGGACCCATGCATATACCGACGGTTCTATAACAAACACAACACAGAACGGAGGGGCAGAAGTATTCCTGAGCCTACAAAATGGCAGAAAAGTAACACTATCAGTGGCAATTGGAAAATTCTCAAGCAATTTCAGAGCGGAGGCAGAGGCACTGAGGGCTGCAGTAGAAGAAATGGTGACAGGTAAAAGGAAGGAAAGCCATATAGTCCTGCTTACAGATGCCCTGGTCGTAGTCACATCCCTAAAAACCAGAAAAATACTGAACTTAATGATTTAAGAGCAGTACTCTGTCAACTATGCGAGCAGTCCACGCCAAAAAGAGTAATGGTACAATGGGTTCCATCCCACTGTAACATCCAAGGCAACGAAGAGGCAGACAGACTGGCAAAAGAAGGTACAAGACTACCACAACCAGATACTAGTGTGACATACGAAGAGTCAAAAAGGCTTATTAGAGCTAGAAATATGACCAAATGGGAAATAGAACATACTGGCTACACAAAAAACGATGCCTATTATCAGTTGAACAGAAGAGAGCAGGTCGTGGTCTTCAGACTTCGCACTGGCCACAATAGACTGAGGTACCACCTATTCAACAAAGTAAAGATAGGTGGCACTGACGAATGCTCGTGTGGCACCGGGAAAATAACCGCTGAACATTTGCTGCAAAACTGCCCGACATACGAGGATCAGAGAAAACAGATGTGGCCATCACCAGTGCCAACACAAGACACGCTATATGGCAGTGTCGACAGCCTCAGGATGACCGCTGCTTTTTTCGAAAAAATACAGGTTGACGTCTGACAGCGTACGACAAAGAAGAAGAAGAAGAAGTTTAATTCTGACATTAATATTTTTAGTTTACCTATGAAATGGTTTGGCAGTTAGAGCACTCTGACAGTTCCCCCAGTTAGACAGGCCATAATTTTCATCCTGACAGTTTATATATATATATATATTGTATATGTAACGCCTTACATGTATTCGTGGTTAGTTATTGATCAGGCAATGACTAGCTACCAAACCATTCAGGTTAAGAGTTTAGCTTATGGTCGATATCGGCGTCTGTGTAAAATAGCTACAATCTGAATTTAAAAAAGTAAGCCAATTTTGTTGCAGAGCTTGAACATACAGAATAGGAAACTCGTATGACTGCCAGGTGTTATAACATATGATCTGGACACAAAGCTTGGTGCTATAAATAGATTATGGAATAATAAAACAATGAATGAAACAGATAAACTAAGGCAGAAAACAATTAAAAGAAAAGAAGAAATCGTTCAACTTTTGCGATTTGCATACATCATGTGTAAGAAAACGCCAGACCTGAATTAGAGTCTTATCTTTGGAGCAGCCAAGAAGATGTCCACGTCGCATATTTAGTCGATGCAGGAATAGGTTCGCCCACATTCCCCTGCCACAAGTCTTCTATCTCAAATTAAGTATCCCTCTAACTTCATATAATTATGCTCCTGTACCTGTGTCTGTGTCTTACTTGGTCCTTTTTGCTGTTCCATATTTAATGATCATGTGTGTGATAACTCTATTAGTTGCTCTCATACAGCCTGTTGGCTTTATGTTTTTAAGTACACGAGAGAGTTAATAAGAATGCACTATTTCATTATTTTTTCATTCATTGATGGTTCTGTTGTTAATTAGTGGTTACTGTTGGTAAGAATATGCTCGTTATTAATTATTGATGTTGTTTAGTCATCCAATTGATGTTGCTGTTGTTAACTAGTGGGGCTGTTGGTAAGAACTCACTTATTTATAAGTTGTCGAAGTTGCTGTCTAGTTTTATCGCTGATGTGTCGGCTCTTAGTTTATTCCAACCGTTGCTTTTCTCTAAAGCTGATGCTTCTCTACATATAAGTAGTTGTGATAAAAAGATGATAATAAGTCATTTTATACCGCCAGAGTGACTTTACACGTAAAGGTGCACTTAAAACTAACCATGTACATTCGATATTGATCAAAGCTGTAAGCAATATAACCGTGTGTGAGTGTGTGTATGTGGGTGTGTGTATGTGTTACGTAAATGGGTTGGCTATCTTCAAGCTGATTGCTACACGTTCTAGGTTTCCATATGTAGCAATTATAAGCGGTGTTAATAGGTGCGTTATGTTTGCTTATGTATTTTGTTGTTGTTATGCGCAACAGCAGGAACAGGAGTAGTAGCAGTAGTAGTAGTAATGTTAGTAGTAGTAGTAGTAGTAGTAGTGGTATCAGTAGTAGTAGTGGTATCAGTAGCAGTAGCAGTAGTAGTAGTAGTGGTGTCGGTAGTAGTAGTGGTATCAGTAGCAGCAGTAGTAGTAGTGGTATCAGTAGCAGTAGCAGTAGTAGTAGTAGTGGTGTCAGTAGTAGTAGTGGTATCAGTAGCAGCAGTAGTAGTAGTAGTAGTGGTATCATTAGCAGTAGTAGTAGTAGTAGTAGTGGTATCAGTAGCAGTAGTAGTAGTAGTAGTAGTGGTATTAGTAGCAGCAGTAGTAGTGGTATCAGTAGCAGCAGTAGTAGTAGTAGTAGTGGTATCAGTAGCAGTAGTAGTAGTAGTAGTAGTGGTATCAGTAGCAGTAGTAGTAGTAGTAGTGGTATTAGTAGCAGTAGTAGTAGTGGTATCAGTAGCAGTAGTAGTAGTAGTGGTATCAGTAGCAGAAGTAGTAGTAGTAGTGGTATCAGTAGCAGTAGCAGTAGTAGTAGTTCTATCAGTAGCAGCAGTAGTAGTAGTGGTATCAGTAGCAGAAGTAGTAGTAGTAGTGGTATCAGTAGCAGTAGCAGTAGTAGAAGTGGTAGCAGTAGCAGCAGTAGTAGTAGTGGTATCAGTAGCAGAAGTAGTAGTAGTAGTGGTATCAGTAGCAGTAGTAGTAGTGGTATCAGTAGCAGTAGTAGTGGTGGTATCAGTAGTAGAAGTGGTAGCAGTAGCAGTAGTAGTAGTGATATAAGTAGCAGTAGTAGTAGTAGTTATGGTATCAGCAGTAGTAGTGGTATCAATAGCAGTAGTAGTAGCATCAGTAGTAGTAGTAGTAGCAGCAGTAGTGATAGTATCAGTATTACTTACTTACTTTCCGCGTACAAGCACCACGTTATACAGTATTGCATCCCGTATTCAGCGACATGGATTGCCGTGTCATTTGCCTCCAGCATGTCGCACCAATTGCAGGTTTCCTGGAGGTTGAGGCAGGTCATCAGGTGGTCCGAGTCCTGTATTGCGCCACAGTCACATGTGTCATCATCTGTGTATCACCATTGTTTCATATTACTCTTGCATCTCGACACAGCAGCTCGGAGTATGTTCAGCGACTTCCATGTTGTGTATGGTAGATGATGTCCGGGAGCAGCTTACGCTCGAAGCTCCATCTCTGGGTCCTGCATCAATTCTTGCATCTCTCGATACGGCGACTTTCAGGGTTTGTCTGTGTGAGTTGTGTTGAATTTAGGAAGCTATGTCTGGATTTTAGTCTTGTGTTTTGAATCTGATGTCCAAACATTGGGTGCCTTGGATCGTGCTTCTGTTTTTCTTGTTCGATTTCTGCTGCCACGCTTCTTCGGATGACGAGGGGTGATATGCCTATTATGGGATATATTTTGTTATTGGGAGTGGGTTATACGCACCCTACTACTATCTGAGCCGTCTCATTTATTGCTGTATCAACTAGTTTCGCAAGGTTAGACTTTTTCCAGACTGGCGCAGCATCTTAAGCTACATAAGAACACAATGCAAATATAGATGTCCGAAGGACATATGGCTGTACCTCCTATGTTGTACTGGTCAGTTTTCGGATAATATTATTTCTTGCGTACATCTTCGGGCAGATGTTGCTCGAAAGCCTAGGAAATCAGCTCATCTAAGAGATGGAAAACTCTTATTCCAACCCATCTGAAGCCTTGCAGATAAGATACTGGCGTATCGTGTCGGGTTTTTTTCAGATATGAGTGCGCAAACCTGTTTATTTTTGTTGATAATTCTGAAAGTAGGTCAGCGTCTACCAAACCTGACAACCGACAATGTGTGAAGGAGGAAACGCAAGAGGATACAATGTCTAATCCTAGAGCGAGGAAAGGCAACCTCATCTGAGTGTTGTAGCAGGGCAGACCAGGCCCTTAGCTTTAGTTGGCAGCTGGTCTAGGAGTGAAGCCCCTTCTTCTTCTTCTTCGTTCGTTCTCAATCTTCCACTACCAAACCCTGAAAGGGCTTAAGTAGCAGAATGTAGTCCAGAGAACGGAATGCGTTGTGTCGTAGTTTTACAGCTTGACTGCGATATTTGCACCTTTCGGTCCAACACATCCGACATCAGGAAGCATTTTTTGAGTACCGGGTTAGCATTCCCTCTTCGATCCCTTCTCCTTATCCAGTCTGCCCTACTGCAGCCTGTTATCCAGGATCACCGCGTGGAGGTGTAGAAGGGTCTTGGCAGCTATGGTTCGCTGGCCCTGATGCTAGCAGTCAGCTATGGGTCGCTGACCACTGCAGCTTATGCGCTGCTCAACATCTTGATCCCGAGTGAAGCCCCGACAGGCGAACAGATAAAGCATTGCTCTGCTGATCCGGCAACTTCTGCAGCTTTTCTTGTTCCAAATGTATTGGTATCACCTTTCCGTTGGAGCAAAAAAAGGTAGACCGAGAGAGGGACCAAACTGCATTGGTAACACATGGTCTCAATATTTCTGCTCGGGCTTTGTGCTAAAAGCACAATTACTATCGTATGACAAGACGAAAAGAGTCAACGACATCTTACGCTTTGTTTCCTGACAGTGCGTTATGTAGGACAATGTGCTGTCTAACTTTACGCCTGATATTTTGGAGCCGTGCTGTGTTCAAGCTCCTGCCCTTACCGCCTAATCTGAAGTTTTCATGTTGCCTCTCTGTTTCTGAGGTGGTAGGCATATACCTGGGTTTTACTGGGATTTGGTTTAAAGTAATTCTTGTGGTAATATTCTGCATAGGCATTGAGGGAACAACAGTTTGTTTTCAATATCCTCGAACCCTTTTCCCTGGGCAGCAAATCTATGTCTCAGCATAGATGAATTTCCTTGTGTCTGTCTGTATCCATGGGTTGGTCATTAGCCAATATGTTATATAGCATATGTGTTATGAGACTTCCTTGTGCCAGACCGTTGTTTTGGTATCCTCGGTAGTTTTAGAAGTAGTATTATTACCCATGGGTATTGAACCTTGTTAATGAAACGTTCCAGAATGAATTACATTTTCTGTGACTGTTTTCTACTCTCGTTCGGACCTAAGAATGCAGTACGTTTTCCTTTCTTTTTTTCTTTTTTTTTTTATCTCAGACACATATACGGTCAACGATGCTCTAATAAAGGTATTAAAACTAAGTCATCATTAAAATAATGCAGCGTTAACTTTGCATAACACTTTTACTATCAAATGGTAACCATTTCCACCGAGTGAATCCCAGTGTATATGCGGAAAGACTAGGACCACTGGACCATGTCATCATAACATGTCATCAAAACATGTCATCATAACAACTAAAGGGAGTAGTGCATGAAACTTGCCACATCATGGTGTAAAACAAATTGCCACAGAAACCACCACCGAAAATCACATTAAGTGGCTTTTTGCACAGGCGTTCTAAAGGTGCACTAACAGCTGACACTGACATAGACACATCCAAATGTCACGGTGTCCCCTAAACAGACGCTGATAAACACTTAGCTCATCCTTATTTGATGTTATCAGGGTAATTCGATCCTTTAAATAGGTACAAACGTCAGATCGAGACAAGTGAGATGAGTTGTTTACGAGTGCAGCAGGAAAGCTAATTCGTGCCATAACTCGCGACCGTATGTTGGAGAAAATGGTGCACTATACAGCGGTTAAGTAGTATTTTGAAGCACAGAAAGAAAAGTGTTTTGGGCATTTGACAGCGAGGTCATTCTACATGGAGGTTTCAGGGTCGCGAGCAATAGTTCGACCCCGGCGGCAATGGATAGAGGGGATCAAAGGAACAATACAAAAGTTCCAAATGTCCCACCTTCCACCTATTACAAACCAGAAGTCTTCTCATTCCTCCTTTCTGGCACGTCAAAAAGCAAGAGTAGGACATAAGAAGAAGTCTTAAAGAAATCCAACTGGAGCGATGTCCATATGCTCCGCCTGGAGTGAAAAGAGAACAAGAAGTAGTAGAAGGCGGACATTTAGTACATATACAAAATATGGAAACTGTCATACGGCTTTATTCACATTTCTAGGGCAGACGAAAGATTCTTAAGGCTCATGATTACAGGGTTGCTTCGTCACTGCTGTCGCCATGTCGTGTGCTGGCTTTGCGTCGCTGGTTGCTACAACTTGTGCACTGCTCAACATTTTGCTCCCTAAACAAAAAGTTCAATAGTTCTAAAATGACCTAAGGGCATTAGGTTGCTGGATGAATTAGTCCTTAAAATCGTCTGGTTCTACATTTGAAGTTTATTATTTTTCATTGAACCCGTCTCTATTTCAAGTCAACACACGTGTACGCTTTCACACGGAAGCAAAGCATTTCATATTGCCAGATGTAAATTTAGTTATATCTCTATTGTTTTTATATTGTTTTTTAAATATTTTTTATTTGATGTAGACACACCTACCTTTCACATCACTGCACAATGGATCCAGCTTTTATTGGCATCTGGCAGGTTGACCAGCCTAAAACCTCGGGTTTAAAAGACTTCGCCAAAGTTATGGGTAAGTTTGTTGAGGAACATTTGTTGTAAGCTATAGTTAGTGGGACATTAGTTGGCTAAAGTTAGAGAGACACTTGTTATGTAAAATTGGATAAATATTTATTTAATAAAATTAGAGTTGTATGTGTTATATAAAGTTAATGGCTATTAGATAGATCAACTTGGAGATATTTATCTAGTAAAAGACGGATATTTGTTATGTGTAGTTAAATGTGCAATTGTTTGGTAAAGTTAGATGAAATTTTGTTATGTATAATTCGAGCAACGTTTGCTATGGTAAGTTTGAGTAAAGGTATTAGTTAAAGTCTAAGGTAATATGGTTAGGTAAGGGTGGAGGAGGGGGGGGGGGGGGGGTTGGCATTTATTAGAGAAAGTTTAAGGTAATTTCTGTAGGTAATGGGAACATTTGTTAGGTAAAGTAATAGATACTTTGTGTCGGTGAAGGGAACGGACATTGCAATGTTAAGATAGGAAATATGGGTATCTGAGAAGAACATTTAAGTATAGGTAATTAGTGTAGGTTAGAGGAACATGTCATTTGTTAAGTTAAAGGTAAGTGTTTATGAGGAAGTCGGAAGAACATTAACTAATTAAAGGTCAAGAATCATGTTAGGGAAACATTTTCAAACGTTAGTTAAAGTCATGGATTAAGATTGTTCGGTACGGGGAACATCTCATAGATACGTCTGGGGGAGATTTGTTAGATAAAGCTTTGAGAAAATTTGTTAGATAAAAGTATAGGGACATTTGTTAGATAAATAGCTATTAGTGCTTTTGTTAGATGAAGATGTAGGAAAATGTGTTAGATAAAACTATGGAGACATTTGTAAGATGAAACTTTAGAGACATTTGTTAGATAAAGATATAGGAACTTTTGCTTCATACAGCTATGGAGACATTTGTTAGATAAAGATATAGGGACTTTTGTTAGATAAAGCTATATATACATTTGTTAGATAAAAATATAGAGACATTTGCTAGATAAAATTATGGAAACATTTGTTAGATACAGAAATAAAGACATTAGCTAGATAAAGATGAAGAGACATTTTTAGATACAAAAATAGGGACATTTGTTAGATAAAGATACAGAGACAGTAGTTAGATAAAACTATAGAGACAGTAGTTAGATAAAGCTATAGAGACATTTGTTAGATAAAGATATAGGGACATTTACTGGGTTAGGCTATTGAAACATTTTTTTAGATAAAGCTATGAATACGTTATTAGATAAAGCTATGGAAACAATTATTAAGGAGTTTTGTATCAATGTTTTACGCAGAATGGACTAGTGTACTTGCCTTTAACCACAAAACTGGCAGGGTAGAGATATGTTACATTCCACCTAGTCTTAAAATGGCGCCTGGCCCTGTTAGCATGATGCAAAGCTAGTTATCGAGAAAAGGAAATGGTGACACTTTACAAAATCTCAGACTTCGTTTAACATTCCCTCAACAAACACTTCATCCCCACATGCCCTCATTTATACATGATGTATTTGCTCTTGACTTTTTCCTTACTATTCTGTAACAGCATATGACTGCAGCAGTCACCTTTAAGCGATTTCAGTCTTTGACTGTCTTTTTTAAGCTCTATCCATGACACTCTAATCACATTGTCTTCTTCTTCCCCTCAATAACACAGGTGTTCATCTATCGACCCATTTTTCATTGTTCTTGCCATTTACAAACAAGTGTAGGCGAAGACAGTCACATGGAAGACACTGCTGTCGGGATCGTATTCTTCTTCACCCTTCTCACCCTGGTGTGAATAGACAATCAACTAAGTCTCTCCAAACAGACCTGCCTCCTTCACCCTTCTCACCCTGGTGGGAACAGTCCATCAACTGACATTAAAACAGACATGTCTCCTTCACCCTTCTCAACCTGGTGGGAACGGACCATCAACTGACATTAAAACAGACCTTTGTTCTTCACCCTTCTCACCCTGGTGTGCACATACCATCAACTAACTCTCTCCAAGCAAACCTGTTCTGTGCTATTTCCTCCAATTCTTTCCAACATCTCACCTTTTTTCTCCTCAAAGTCTCCCATCCATGAGTTCTTTGGCCTTTCTTTCTCTCTTTTTCTTATGGGATTGCATGGCAGAGACTGCGTGGTCAAAATGACTTAGGCTTTTGCAGCGCCTCCTTGTTCCTAAGATTACCTGTTCCGCCTGTCTTTGTTCTACTCTCTGTGAAAAGCTTCCGTTTGAAACTATGATGAACCAATTAAAGCTCATAATCTTTCTCAGGGATTTTTTGATTAAGCCATGTAATCTCTTAATACTGGGTCTGGTCATTCGCCACGTTGTGGTTCGATATTGAAGGTCCAACATTTACGCTAACGTAGAAGATCATTAGAATGCTATGTACTTTTGTCGTTTTTGAGCTCCTTATGGGTTTCAAAATGGCAAATTTTGTCGTCTGTATCCTAATTTATACATTCTCACCTGCTTCGCTTGTCTTGTTTATGATGCGTCAGAGGCATATGAAGATATGGACGTCATGCAATGATGTTCCTCTCAGTTTGAACAAATCGGTGTTGTTGGCCGCATTTCATTTGTCTTTTCGTGCATGGGTTCCAATACATACTTGTTGGGAGATTCGGTCTGGTATATTTGTCCGTCTGGGATCAATAAAACGGTATTGTATTGCTTATGTCTGTCCATCTGGGATTAATAAGACTATTGTATTACTTATGTTTGAGCGGAGTGACCAGTTACTTACCTGGTAATATGTGGTTTCCCAACTTGTTGTTTATTTGTTTTGTAATTTGACTTTGACAAATGGCAAAGGTATGCCTCTTTCAACCACAGTCAGAAGTCTTATTAGTTATATTAGGAAACATTATCAAGTGTGTGGATGCGTGTTTGTTTGCGTCTGTTTGTGATGTGTATGCATGTATGTGCTATGTATGACTGGTCTGATAGGATGTATGACGAACAATTTTACTTAGTTAGTAAAATGTCCATTTTTAACTAGGTCAAGTGGTGCGTGTAGTGACTAGAGATTGAACCCACTACATTTGCCAGCTCAGTTTAAGTGTCATCTAAACATCGAATGCTGGCTGAAATGGATCT
The DNA here is from genome assembly GCA_036924085.1 of Ariolimax columbianus. NCBI lineage: Eukaryota > Metazoa > Mollusca > Gastropoda > Stylommatophora > Arionidae > Ariolimax > Ariolimax columbianus. Next base: position 18,450,478 of record JAVGWX010000010.1, on the reverse strand, counting down.
CCAACGTCCTCTGTCTCTTGACTTTTATCATGCAATCTGTCAGGCTAGTTCTTGTCCATCTTTTGACGTGTCATACTCACGACGTTGTTGGCCTCAGATGTGTTTACACTCCACCGTGTCTTCCAGTATTGTTTTCAGCAATGTCTTACCTCCTTTGATGTGACCAAAAGATCTTAACTGTCGAACTCTGATTTCCTTCATGTAATCCATAATATCTTTGATGTGACCTAAAGATCTTAACTGTCGGACTCTGATTTCCTTCATGTAATCCATAATATCTCCAAGACTTTCTTATTTGTTTTCGATTGCTTACACGAGACGCCTCGTCCTTCAATATTTCCACATGCACCAATTCTCTTCTCAACATATTTGTTCATTGTCACCATTTCTAACCCATACAGTCAAGACGAATCACAGCGGATCACTCTCATTTTTGGTGTAGTTAGTTGTTTGAAAGTCGATATGTGACTCAAGTTGGAGAACATACATTGGACTATCACTATTATCTTCTTTATTTCACTTTCGCATCTTCCATCAAGTGAAAAATGGAATAAATGTATTTCTCGGATGGTCGCTCAAATTAGGTCTGAGAGGGTACAAAGAGAAAAACAAACCATATTGTGAAGAATAATTTAACGACAATCAAATTGTGCTGGTGACATGGTCTTATAATGGAGTTATAATCATACATACATCTTGGTAGTAATATTGACAATGTGGAGATACCGACAGAGATGTTAAATTAAGAATACACAAGGCGAAGAGGCTTTCATTGCTTTGGGGAATTTGGGGAAATCGAAATTAAGTCCACCCCAAAAATAAAGTTCTTCAACTCCAATGTCAAGTCCGCTCTATTGTTTGGCTCTGTGACGAGAGGAACAACGAAGATTACAACAAAAAAAAGGATCGCACATTCATAAATAGATGCCTATACTAAATAGAACTTAGAAGGAATAGAATGGCATGATGTGTCACTAATATAAAACTGTGGGAAGGAATCGGACAGCTGATGCCAGTGTGACTAGACGTTAAGAGAAGGTGTTGGCTATGGTTGTGACACACATTACAATAGACAGCACATGTCAGTACAATGCAGTCATTATTCTTGAATCCCCAAGGCCATGTAAGTAGACCAGACCTAAACACTCGTGGAGAAGTGCAGTCGAGACAAAGTTAAAAACGGAAGGAAAGACGTTGGTGGAGTTGAAAATGAAAGCGCATGACAGGAAGGCTTGGCGAGTATTTGTTGAGGACCTCTGCTCCGCAGAACATTGAAGGGTTAACATTAATTGATGGAGCTTCCACTTCCGGTTATTATATTTCTGAGAAACCACAGGTTCAGTGTCTCTATTGCTCAGAATTCTTATCGAGTGGTTTCTGGGGAAAGGATACCACTTTAACTTTCAAAGCTTATCGTAGAAGTGACTAGAAAGGATGGCCGTGTGTGGCTAACAACATCATCATCTGACATAAACTGTTATAGATACCGACTGCAAGATACAATCTTCATGTAAGAGGGGGGGGGGGTCAGCCTTACGTGGTCGATACCTTACTTCTAAGTGCCAAACGAGACAAGGTGAAAAGACATTCACAATTCAGTCTACAAATTGGTATACTGTTTGTATTGTTTTTAATCCACGAGAGTGTTGTTTAATCACATCTCTATCTTTAGGCTCTATCTGTATTTCTATCGTTAGTCCCATCTGTATTTCTCTCATTAGTCCCATCTGTATTTCTCTCATTAGTCCCATCTGTATTTCTCTCATTAGTCACATCTGTATTTCTCTCATTAGTCCCATCTGTATTTCTCTCATTAATCCTACCTATATTTCTCCCATTAGTCCCAACTGCATTTCTCTCATTAGTCCCATCTATATTTCTCTCATTTGTCCCCATCTGTATTTCTCCCATTAATCCCCATATGTATTTCTCTTATTAGTCCCCATCTGTACTTCACTCATTAGTCCCATCTACATTTCTCCCATTAATCCCCATCTGCATTTCTCCCATTAATCCCCATCTGCATTTCTCCCATTAATCCCCATCTGTATTTCTCCCATTAGTCCCATCTGTATTTCTCCCATTAGTCTCCATCTGAATTTCTCCCATTAGTCCCCATCTGCATTTCTCCCATTAGTCCCCATCTGCATTTCTGTCATTAGTCCTTATCTGTATTTCGCTCATTAGTCCCATCTGTATTTCCTTCTTAATGTCCCATCTGTATTTCTTCCATTAATCACATGTATTTCTCTCATTAATCCCATTTTTATTTTGCTCATGTCCCTTCTGTATTTCTCTCATTAATCCCCATTTGTCATTATCTCATTGTCCCCTGTCTATATTTTCTTTACACTCCCATTCTGTTTTCCGTGCGTTAGCCTCCATTTTAATTTATCTCATTAATCCCTGTCTGTATATTTCTTGCTAGACCATGTCTGTATTTCTCTCATTAGCCCCCATATGTATATTTCTTGCTAGACCATGTCTGTATTTCTCTCATTAGCCCCCATATGTATATTTCTTGCTAGACCATGTCTGTATTTCTCTCATTAGATCTCATCTGTTAGTAGTTAAGTTTTCTTTCTACTTGTGCCGTTGAGCAGCGTAGGAAGCTTAAGTCGTCTGTGCAGCTCCAAGTGCGTTGGTCAATGTAAGCCTGTGTTGCTGCACAATCACTCTGTCATCTATCCACCTGCTTCGCGGCCGCCCCCTTACCCTGTAGCCAGATCTACCAGCGTTGTAAGCCATCAGTGAAAGTTGTTGAGAGTACGTTCTCATGAGATGACGAAACCAACTTATTTTCTGCCTTGAAATGTATTTGGCACAAGACGTAGTGCCGACTATACTACGAATGTTGTCGTTCTGCAGTATGTCTTTCCTTGTAACACCGATGATCTTTCTCAAATACTTCATTTTACACATCGAAATTCTGCTCTCACACACCCTGGGCAGATGCCATGTTTGGTACTGGAAGCAGAGAGTCGGCATAAATATATTGTTTATCAGCTGCTGCTTTGTTGCCAAACTAATGATTGGGTGACTAAGCAGTGGTGACAGCTGAAAAGTCCCTACAGACTCCTTCTGACACAGTCACAACTGCCCTGTCGATCCTCCGTCTGCCAAAAGACTGTTATCCAAATATATGAACTCCTGAGCGTTTTGAAGAGCAATATCATTTATATGTATGTTGAGTGGCTTAGGTGTTCTACTGATTATCATAGTTATTGATCATTAGACCTCCATTTGTTACTTTATCATTTATCCCCATCTATTTATCTTTCATTAGTCCCCATTTACATTTCTCTCCTCTGCCGTTATCTGTATTGATCGCTGCTGTGCTGTGTGCCACAGGTCCGACCTATGTGACCATCTGATACACAGAATACGATAGAGACATCTGGTGGGGACGTTTATCTGTTGGAATGTCAGAGCACAAAACTTCCTGTATCATTACCATACATGTTTTAAGTTCTTACAGTTGTTCTTGTAGAAACTACTTATATCATTTTTATACATGTTTTAAGTGCTTACAGTTGTTCTTTGTAGAAACTACTTGTATCGCTACATTTTTTTAAGTTCTTACAGTTGTTCCATGTAGAAACTACTTGTATCATTACTTTACATGTTTTCAGCGCTTACAGTTGTTCTTGTAGAAACTACTTGTACTGAGTTCTTCTCTTTTGACATTTTTTTCTGGTGAGGAATTGAATTGACTGTTTGCATATCATAAGGTGTACTGAAGATGGTGGGTCTGAGCCCTAATAGGATGCAGTGGAATAATGGACTTGTGAGTGGGTTGACAGTATGATCCCCACTTTGATTGTCAGGCTACTATAACCCATTTTCCCAGTGCATGCCGGGAACATGATTGGGAGCTCTTGGTTAATATGTTGCACATTTCCTTGGCGCTAGCTAATTAGAATTCACGCCTGGCATTGTAAATGTTTGACTTTTTCATAGCCGATGCGACATTCTGCTTAGTATGCTTTTCCGTCTATTTGTGTTGTTAGAAGAGCCGGCGTCACCTTTCTTGAGCCAAGTGTTTGCGCCCTCGCTGTTTGCCTGTTTTGTTGTAGTACTTCTGTTAGTTCGTCTATCTGCCTTCGTCGTGCCTTGTAACGAGGGTTTCATGTGTAATATGCGCTCAGTGATAGCTGATCAGGCTGTATTTTTATAAGATTACCGAACCATTTTCTTGTTTATCTTGCCCAACTATCCTCTTCAGCACAAAAATTAGTCTCATAAAATACATAATTTCTCATTCAATCTCATGCTGATAGATGGCTTTTCTAATACATGTCATTTCACACGCCATACATTTCCTATCCTGTGCCTTCAATAAAGACTAAATCTTGCACTGATTGCATTACGTTGGTATAAATTCATTGTTTAGTAATAACCGTTGTGTGACCATGCTGATGTTCGGGTGGTAGTGACAATTTATAAGCCGCAGAGTCACAGCAGAGTTCTTCTGGTATATACAAAGTAGTTTCATTTCCCAAATTATGTCTTCGATTTGTCTTGATTTCATTCAATCAATCAAAACCTCGCATCGCCATGTAGAGCACGGCTTCAATAAATATACGCCGTTCTCCTGTCCTGAGCCTTCCGTTTCCTCTATTCCCTGTTTTCTTTACGACTGTCTCGATATATATTCACCGTGTGTGTGTGTTTTGGTCTGTGTTATGTATGACTGTCTCGATATATCTTCTCCGTGTGTGTGTTTTGGTCTGTGTTAAGTATGACTTGTCTCGATATCTTCTCCGTGTGTGTTTGGGTCTGTGTTATGTATGACTGTCTCGATATCTTCTCCGTGTGTGTTTGGGTCTGTGTTATGTATGACTGTCTCGATATCTTCTCCGTGTGTGTTTGGGTCTGTGTTATATATGACTGTCTCGATATCTTCTCCGTGTGTGTTTGGGTCTGTGTTATGTATGACTGTCTCGATATCTTATCCGTGTGTGTGTTTTGGTCTGTGTTATATATGACTGTCTCGATATATCTTATCCGTGTGTGTGTTTTGGTCTGTGTTATATATGACTGTCTCGATATCTTCTCCGTGTGTGTTTGGGTCTGTGTTATATATGATTGTCTCGATATCTTCTCCGTGTGTGTGTTTGGGTCTGTGTTATGTATGACTGTCTCGATATATCTTCACCGTGTGTGTGTTTGGGTCTGTGTCTGGCTCTCCTACTCTGGGGATTCGAGAGCAGAGGCCGTATTGTAATGTTATCAGCAGGTTTCACTAACATGTGTCCAATCCAACGCCAGCGTGTTCTCCTCACCGCATGTTTCCCTGATAACTGTCTGGTTCTTTCCAACAGTTCTACACTAATGATAGCATCATACCATTTCAATCACTTTATTCTGTACGGGCACTCATTTATAAATGGCTGTACCTTTTCTATTGTTGTCTTTGTTGGTCTCAATGTATTTGAGTTACAATGTGTCTTTGTTGTTCTCAATGTGTTTGAGATACAATGCGTCTTTGTTGTTTCCATTGTGTCTTTGGGTATCACAAGGACAAGATTAACACCACTGCCTCAGAGCATGTCGTAAGAGGCGACTAACTGTGTGACATCGCATAACACCGGCCACGGTTAGGTGGTTTGTTAAGAGTTGGTTTGTGGTATGCGCCTAACAGGCTACTCTAGTGTTTGAGTCTATAGAGATGCCATATCGGTTAACCACTCTCCGCGGCACTTGTACCAACGCAGCGGAGTAATAAGCTGCTCAAGCCTAACCAGCCAAGCAGAAAATCCGTCTTCCAGCTACATCCACTCACGCTAGAGCTGGGACCTGCACAGAGGCATCTGCTCATGTAGAAGTACGGATCGACTAAGTGGGACCTGCACAGAGGCATCTGCTCATATAGAAGTACGGATCGACTAAGTGGGACCTGCACAGAGGCATCTGCTCATGTAGAAGTACGGATCGACTAAGTGGGACCTGCACAGAGGCATCTGCTCATATAGAAGTACGGATCGACTAAGTGGGACCTGCACAGAGGCATCTGCTCATGTAGAAGTACTGATCGACTAAGTGGGACTTGCACAGAGGCATCTGCTCATGTAGAAGTACGGATCGACTAAGTGGGACCTGCACAGAGGCATCTGCTCATGTAGAAGTACGGATCGACTAAGTGGGACCTGCACAGAGGCGTCTGGTCATGTAGAAGTACGGATCGACTAAGTGGGACCTGCACAGAGGCATCTGCTCATGTAGAAGTACGGATCAACTAAGTGGGACCTGCACAGAGGCATCTGCTCATGTAGAAGTACGGATCGACTAAGTGGGACCTGCACAGAGGCATCTGCTCATATAGAAGTACGGATCAACTAAGTGGGACCTGCACAGAGGCATCTGCTCATATAGAAGTACGGATCAACTAAGTGGGACCTGCACAGAGGCATCTGCTCATATAGAAGTACGGATCAACTAAGTGGGACCTGCACAGAGGCATCTGCTCATATAGAAGTACGGATCAACTAAGTGGGACCTGCACAGAGGCATCTGCTCATATAGAAGTACGGATCAACTAAGACTAAGTGGGACCTGCACAGAGGCATCTGCTCATATAGAAGTACGGATCAACTAAGACTAAGTGGGACCTGCACAGAGGCATCTGCTCATATAGAAGTACGGATCAACTAAGACTAAGTGGGACCTGCACAGAGGCATCTGCTCATATAGAAGTACGGATCAACTAAGACTAAGTGGGACCTGCACAGAGGCATCTGCTCATATAGAAGTACGGATCAACTAAGACTAAGTGGGACCTGCACAGAGGCATCTGCTCATATAGAAGTACGGATCAACTAAGACTAAGTGGGACCTGCACAGAGGCATCTGCTCATATAGAAGTACGGATCAACTAAGACTAAGTGGGACCTGCACAGAGGCATCTGCTCATATAGAAGTACGGATCAACTAAGACTAAGTGGGACCTGCACAGAGGCATCTGCTCATATAGAAGTACGGATCAACTAAGTGGGACCTGCACAGAGGCATCTGCTCATATAGAAGTACGGATCAACTAAGTGGGACCTGCACAGAGGCATCTGCTCATATAGAAGTACGGATCAACTAAGACTAAGTGGGACCTGCACAGAGGCATCTGTTCATATAGAAGTACGGATCAACTAAGACTAAGTGGGACCTGCACAGAGGCATCTGCTCATATAGAAGTACGGATCAACTAAGACTAAGTGGGACCTGCACAGAGGCATCTGCTCATATAGAAGTACGGATCAACTAAGACTAAGTGTCAGAGACACAGACTTTGCGTTAGACATTGTTATTTATGTTGATGTTAATTTATGTAATCTCTATAAGCTTTAAAATACAATGACAGCTCGTCTCACCTTCCGAGTTCTTTACCTTCTACTATGTCTATTTTGCTACCAATATATACCACGCATGAATGATTCCACGTTCTGTAGAAGTGTTGTCTCCCAATTCAATATCATTAGTTGTATTTATTTTCATAATATTGATTTGACTCTGTATTTCAGTCCGAATTTGTGTAACCTCATCAAATGTTGTGTTTCTTGAATTGTGCCGAATATACGAGCGGCGTTCAAATCAAATCGGGACTATTTGTTCTAGTTCTACCTGCATGGGTTATAGCGTGCTGGAACTACTATCATTAGTTAGGGGCACTTGTGTCCTATTACTGCTAGGGGGCCCATTTAACATGGGCCCGTCACAGTGACAGATAAATAAAAATGGCGTATAACATTGATTGTGCTTGCATGGAACAGCGTGTTGTGATGACGTTTTTTGTGAAAGAAGGCGTGAAACTTGTGGAAATTTAAAGAAGACTACAATCACAATACGGTGATAAGATAATGTGCCGTTGTAAGACATTTCAATCGTGTAAACGTTTTAGAAAAGTCCGAAAAAATGGCCTGGTTTGATCATAAAGGGCGTTCTGCTCCTGTAAGATAACGCTCGACTTTTATACGGCTCACCGCACTTCCTGCCATCTGCAACAACTCGACTGAGAAGCGGAAAAGAAGACGGGGGAGGGGGGGGGGGGGGGGGGGGGGGGGTGAGTATCTAAGTCGAATGTGGTCGCAATAAACTCTCATTCACACACAAATATATCATGGAAAACAACTTTTATCTTTGCAAAAGTCTTACAGTCTAGCAAAACCAAAATAAATCTCCAGTTTGTGTGCCTTTAGCCAATCATTGCAGTCTTTCAAAAATATCTCATGGGGTATGTTTAGCCCTCACTGCTCTGTTCACTGGAACAAATAACCTTACATATTAACGCTCTGACTACAATCATCACCATCTATAACGATTTCAGCTCGCTATATTTTGTTCCAAAATTGTCCAATTCAGATGTAATTTCACACATATATAATGTAGCTCTCCAAATTCATTTGCCAATGATTTGGGGGGGGGGGGGGGGGGGTGTTGGAGAGAAACCTGGAATCTGGTCAAAGTGCGTTTTTTCGATATACTGAATTTTGTTGGGCTGTTGTGAAAGTATAATCAATCTTCTTTCAAATACAGCTTGAATGTTGTGTTCAGTAGCTGTAGTTTTTAAGATACAAACTGTCAAACAGGCTTGGGGTCACTCCCAAAAAATTGAAATAAAAATGAAAAATGGCCGCCAGTTACTAGTTTCAAATTATTACTCCCCTAGAATTTCGTTTTCGCAACAAACAATGAAGAGTTTTAAGCCCCCTTTTTAAAAGTTTAATATAATATGCACTCCCTACAAAATCCATACGGTGGGTTATTTTAGTCACAATTTAGATGATACAAATATAATTTTCAAAGAAAAATAGCTTTCTGAGAGTGTTGAGAAATATAATGATGTCGTGATGCGAAGATGAGAGAGAACGTTAATAGTTATATGGTGATAGGTTTACCAAATGAGCAGATGTCGAGCTATGTGACAGCTTATTATTCAGTACCCCTAGTGGGCGTTAGGTTAGGCCTGTGAGTGTGAATACGTTCTGGTAAAATTAACAACATCAGCATTTAATCTTTTAAAAGTTCACTAACCACGCTCACTCGTTCAGGTATAAAGGGATGTGAATTGTATGATCTTGTGAATCAGATTCAATTTTAATTAGAGATGAAGAGTTGGAAGACAATTAAATAACTGACATTTGAATACTACATTTATTAAAAATTGTTACAGAACATTGTTGTCCTTTTGGTGATTCCAATGTACGAGTACTTCTTTTTATTCTTCTTCGTTCGTTCTCAATCTCTCACTACCAAACCCTGAAAGGGTAAGTAGCAGAATGTAGTCCAGAGAACGGAATACGTTGTGTCGTAGTTTATAGCTTGGCTGCGATATTTGCACCTTTCGGTTCAACACTCCGACTTCAGCAAGCATTTTTTGAGTACCGGGTTAGGATTCCCTCTTCGATCCCTTCTCCTTAGCCAGTCTGTCTTGCTGCTGATCCAGGATCACCGCGTGGAGGTGTAGAAGGGTCTTGGCAGCTCTGGTTCGCTGGCCCTGACGCTAGCAGTCAGCTATGGGTTGCTGACCACTGCAGCTCATGTGCTGCTCAGCATCTTGATCCCCAATATTCGCACATTTACAATATTACTAGAGACAAAGAATAAGGCGAAAGGCAGTGATATTAAGTTTCATTGTTGCAGAATCAATTAAAATAGACATTATTTTCTTCATGTAATCAAACATATGTGGGTAATTGTGTGTGAATTCAATAAACAGGTGGGGTGTATTAGCATTGAGGTTTGTTGGAGGAGGGCTTGCAGACCTGCAAATGTTCTGTGGTGTTATGGACTTGCCACTACCAGCTTAGAAGAACAACCACAACAAATGGTGTCCATACAAGAAAGCTGTAGTAGAGGAAACTGCTGATACATACAAACACGCCAGTAACCTACCTGATGTTATTATGGCTACTATAAAGCCAGTACTTTATTACCTTACCAGGACTGAACTACTGAAAAGTGTCTTGAAGGCTATACACAAAATGGCCAGGAGTCACAGAACAGGATTACCTGGACATGATGTCCCAATCCTAAGAACCATGAACTATTGTAGAAGCTGCTGTTGCTACTGCAGTTGATGTTTTTAATGATGGGACAAAATCTCTGTTGGTAATGGAGGACATGGAATTACATGCTTGCAGATATCTGCGAGAGTCCAGTGAATGTAGGGACATTGTTGAATAAAGGAACTCAGAGAAAAGCTATTATGGCATTCTATGAGACCAGGAGGGCAAAGAGGATGAGGACACTTGTACTGAATGCTTGACAGGCAGATACTGAAGGATTTCTATATCAGGTTGGAGTCATTGATAAGAATCAATTATCAATCATCAGAAAATTGTAAAAATAGTGTCCTAAAACTTTTGCCAAAAACCGCAATGTACAGACGTTTTGTGTATGATAACTTATTCGTATTTCAAGCAATTATCCTGCAACTATGTACATATATTCTTGATAACCATGGCTTAGTTGTGAACTGTGGAAATCAAGATATGTTACAATGTCTAAGAATTATTATACTTTGTAGTATGAAGAGTAAATATTTGAATTTTAATAAAAACACAACTGTAACACAGATGTAGCTTTGGCTGTAGTTTATTAGGAAAAGATAATCTTAAACAGCAATGTAAGAAACAATGCAGTGCGTATGATCAAAGATACAGGAGAAATCACATGTAGAGTATTTCCATTTTTCTCATTTAAAGTTTCAGTATTTTTTGTTTAGTGTAGCTGTATATTAACATTTGGAATGCTACATTAAAATAAATGATATCATGTTGTAGCGTCATCTTTACAGCACCTGGTCAAACGTTTTATAAGGATTTATCATTTTTTTATAAAGATACAACAATTTTAAAAATGATACCCCTCGCTAGGTGATACTTCCCCCTTAACGGAAGTTACCTCACAGATGTTCAATGTGAGCACTCTTTGTTCTACAAAAGTCAATGTGGTTTACTCCTTCCAGGCTGGTTGCAGCATGTTTTCATCAGCGGTTTGCGCTGCAGCGGTGATGTGATTTTGTATTTCACGCACATCTTGGGGGAGTGGTTCTTTGCAGACAATATCTTTAACATTTCCCCATTTAAAAAAACACGGGATATTTGATTGGTAGTAATGTTGTATTCCTCATGGAACGTGTTATTTTCGTTCTAGTTATTTTGAAATGTCCTGTATAAGTAAATGATTATATGATTTAGTTTATTTTAAGAGTGGACAGAGGCGGATATGGGGGGAGGGGGGGGGGGCCGCACAACATTTTGTAAACATTATTTATGGATATCCCCTTGTTGGAATCGGAGATCGTTTGCATACTATCCCCTCTGAAACAAAAACATTATGTTAGTAAATGTTTCATTTCTTTACAGAAAGTTGTCTTAGCTTGAGCAAATCTTTTTTATGCGATACCTCTACACGTTCTTGGTGTTCGGATTCATGAAATAACATGGCGTTCAACCACTATGGAAAGTAAACACATTTTTTTTAGAATTTGCGTTGAAGTCGGATGCACTGTGCCGATAGAAGCAAAATAATACAACGCTCGCGCCTTATGAAACAATGTGAACAAGGGGGTGAGGAGGGGGGTGGAGCAGTACATAATTCTCGCATGCTCGATTCTAATGTACGTCTGAGTAGCATAGTGGTTAAAACGCTAGTTTCTTACGGCGAAGGTACAGAGTTAAACCTCTGACCTCCGCACACAACTCAGCCATGAAGTTATGTGCTGACAGCAAGAAAGGGAACGGATCACTTCCTCCTAACATCGAACCAAAGGTTGAAACCTAATACATTTCTCTAACACATTGTCCAAGATGGCAGTGTCTCATAACAGAGCAGGCCACCTTTACTTTTTGTTTTTCTTCTTTGTCTTGTCCGTTTTTTAACTCCAGCCGCAGTATGGTGCCCCAACTACAGTTGGCCTCCTTTAGAAAACATGCACCAAAGTATTTGTGAGCTTTTGAGGTGGTGGTTTCTGAAACAATGCTTTTTTTTTACATGATAATGTTGCTAGCCTCATGCGCGATTATCTTTCATCACCGTTCACGACACACTCTATTATATTCTTTCCTCCCCAGTAAGGGACGATGGGATCTACTCGGGGATCTTTGTTTTTCTTGTTACTGAAATCCTGCTTTTCAATCTGGCAGATTAATATATCTATCTATCTTCAGTCCACTTGTGTCGTTAGACGTGGGGAGGTCTAACCTCTTTTGTTTCATATTTTTTTATGGCGAATATCCGCTGGTCACTAGGCAGATTATTGTCTTATGTAAATCCATTGTCGGCCCGTAGAAGGTACAGCTCTGTGGAGCTAAGTATATGATTTTCCTCTATTTACATTTAGCCTACTCAGCAGTATAGGACACGTTTTTGGCGGTGCTGACAGCCGCAAAGTTCTCTTGGTGTGAGATCTTGTTACAAGGCGTTTTCCATATACGATGGTTGTGAATAATCTAGCTTAAGCCTCGCTCGTGCTGACCTAGTTCAGATATGCGGAGCTTAATTTAAGTGAATCATGCTGTAGGAATGTCATGCCCACATATGCATAATTACGAGACAATTGACGCCAACAAGCGTGGTTCAAGTACGTAGGATTCTTTAACAAATTTCACCAAGTTAGACATTGGCGTTTGATTAGCACTATTAAACAAATCTATGAATGTACATTTACGGATATTCAAATACTGACATAGCATAAAAGAAAGAAACAGTTAAGAAACAGAGCGACAAATAGCATGCACAATCGTAATGATAAAATAGAAAAAGTAATCTACGCAACATGACTTTGGTAAGAATCGGTGTCCTCTCCATATTTCATTGAGCCAGTTCATCCAACTTCAGTTTTCTTTGCGATAATGGGCAAGAGAAAGTTGTCACAAGCAGCAGAGAACAGGTCGATGACTGTATGCTTATTCTGTTATGAGCTTTTGTTCAGTGGATAATCATCTACAAACAGGAATTCACATATCGCGCAACAGCTTAGTTTTTGGTAATCATTCTGCGGGGAATAAATAATTGACATTAATTTTGTAGGGATTTAATAATTGGCGTTCAGTCTGTGGGAAATTAATAATTGGCGTTTGGCCTGCTGGGAATAAATAATGGACATTCAGTTTGTGGGGAATACATGACTGGCATTCAGCCTGCTGGGAATAAATGACTGTTATTCAGTCTACGGGGAATAAATGACTGTTATTCAGTCTACGGGGAATAAATGACTGTTATTCAGTCTACGGGGAATAAATGACTGTTATTCAGTCTACTGGGAATAAATGACTTTTATTCATTCTACGGGGAATAAAGCTGAAAACGTCCTGCACATGCCCAGACAAGTACGCATCGCTGCTTCCCGCCGTTTCTTTTTAAACCTAATTCTGAAGATGAAGATTAATTTCACAATTTTGCAAACTATGAATTGTCAGTCCATTGATTGTGTTACCGTCCAATAATATGTCATTGATTGAACATAGAATGCCTGCTCTACCCATGTCCAAAGTCCCCATGATGGACGCCTTTAAGGAGAGAACGTCAGCTCGCTCATTGCCGTGAACCCAAGAATGATCAGGACCGTGGATCCACACAAGCTCCTGAAGACTTGCCGTTCTGTACTCGCTATCCTCTTATGACGTAACCAGTCATTGTGTACAGATGCAAGGAACCATTGCTTGATACGATGATTACCTTTGCATTGTCAACCTGTATAAAGCATTAGTTAGACATATAATGAAGTACTGTGTTCAGGTGAGGAGTCTAGATACAAAGAATAGCGACAAAACTGATAGTTGGATCTCGGATTTATGGTTATGAGGAAAGTCTCAGAAAAACTGGTCTACAGTGTCTAGAAAAAAAAAAGAAGAATTCTAGGTGATACAGGTTTATAAGATAATCATGTGAACGGACAAATTAGACTATAAATAGTGTTTTTTTTTAAGTACTGCCGCCTACAAGAAAAAGAGGGCATAGCTTCAAATTAATTGAAGAAATTACCAGATTAGATATTAGAAGATATTTTTGTTAGTCATAGAGTAGTAAATGCTTGGAATGCATTGTCACAGGAAATAGTTGAGCAGGGGCAGTTAACGCATTCAAGAATATATTATATACACCTAGTTATTTTTAGATAAAGTGGAGTAGAGAAAACTAGTTGTATACAGACACTGCAGAGTCTTCTAAGCCAGTATAAATACGTTTAGTTCATTTTAATTTATCGACATCAGAACTAAAGTCACCGCCTTGAACACGATCCTCATTCTGGATTGTAGTCATGCATGCCGCGCTCCGGTCGTGTGCACCTTAATGCATGCCGCGCTCCGGTCGCGTGCACCTTCTCCCCCCCCCCCCCCCCCCACCCCCCACCCCCACATAGGTGTATACAACAGAATCACCATCCGGAGTAGTATCGTAGTATCACTTATCAGCCTCGCTAGAGCTTCGCTTTCCCGTTTGCCCCACTTTATGTATTCCCTGCCAAGGGTGATGCTGATTCGGATGAAGTATATCATTTCATCGCCAGTATGGATCCATGAAGCCCAAACTTGTAGCGCATCTTACAATGGTGACATCCCGTCGCATTCCTCCATTATGGATTCGTTCCAATTTTTCCCACTGTAACCTTAACATTGTGACGACTCCTAACCCATACATGTTTGCTACAGTTTATACTGACAGAAAATGGCGGATAAGAACATGTATAACACCCCTTTCAAATAGAAGACGATAATAGCATTGATTGTGTGACGTTACCTTTCTTCAAATCCCTTTTCACAAAATGAAGGACGCATTATCTTGTAATTTGCCCTATCCGTTTTACGTCATATGTGAACGACCCGAATACGGCCTCACATACACAGTTAAAAGTTCACTCCATCTGCCATCATTTCTAATATTTGTAGCGCCCAACATATTCAAATTTCAGTTCACGGGCGTTATTACTTCATCTAACAATGTTGTGTTTTTTTCGGAATATGCACAATACAAATTCGGAAACAACAATTAAACAGATAGAAGGCGGAGATGATGATGTCGAGGAAGAAGAAAAAGTGAATATAGTGATGAGAAAGTTTAAGAAGAACAACTAAAAAAGTGAATATAATGAGGAGAAAGTTGAAGAAGAATAACTGATGAAGTGGATATAATGAGAAGAATAAGAATGACTGAAGAAGAGAATATGATGATAGGAAAGTTGAAGAAGAATGACTGATGAAGTGAATATTATGATGAGAAAGTTGAAGGAGAATAACCTATGAAGTGAATATTATGAGAAGAAGAAAAACTGAAGAAGAGAATATACTTACTTACTGTCCGTGTCCAAGCACCACGTTATACAGCATGCATATAGTATTCAGCCACATCGACTGCCTTGTCACGTGCCTCCAGCATGTCGCATATATTGCATGTTTCCTGGAAGTTGGGGCAGGTCATTAGGTAGTCTGGGTCCTTTATTTCGCCACAGTCACATCATCTATGTATCCCCATAGTTTCATATTCCTCTTGCACCGTGATACACCAGTTCGGAGTCTGTTATGTGGAGGACACGAGAAAAGCCTCCACGAAGATTGCAATTAACATTGACAGCGGGTGCTCTCTGGAAACGACTTTTGTCGTCTAATTTTGTTCAATACCAAAGTGAAAGTTGAAGAATAATAACTGAAGAAATGAATATGATGGGGAGAAAGTTGAAGGAAAATAACTGATGAAGTGAATACGATGATGATAAGAAGAAGAATAATCGAAGAAGTGAATATGATCAAGGTGACGAAGAAGCAGAAGGCTGAATTATTTACACTTCACTTTAGACTGAGACGGTAAAGCGATTGTTCTGTACATATTTCACTGTGCCCAATCCCTTGTCTCATATTATACAATAATTGCATCAGTTTCTTGATCTATATGAAGTCTATAAATATTCCAGTCACAAGTGGTGAATGACTAAAGGCTGGACCAGATGAGGCGCTTGTGTGTGTGAGGGGGCGGTATCTGGTTGTCTGAAGCGCTTATTAACTAATTACTTTCTCTCTCTCTGCTTGTGGTAGACGTATTGCCATCCGGAGGGTCGTAGTTAAAATCTTGGTTGTCTATTGCTTTCCTTCCTGTTCATGTTGTTAGCGATATATGTGCTTTCCGAGTACAGAAAAACTTCTAATCTTCGAGATCGTTGTCACAAATAAACACACGTTTTCTATACAGAACCTTGTCAACTGTCCGCGCCTTCATAGCTAAACACATCACAATCCGTGTCTTCAAGTGTTTTGACAAGCACAGGTTCTAAAACGTGCGTCGTCTCGGAACCCCTTCATTTGAATACATACTCATTCCGTCACAAGGGCATCTCCCCCAGATCCAAGTTTAGGAGTCACTGGCGTAGGCGATCATACTTGCCAGAAGCTTCCGGTCCCAGTTGTGTTTATATTATACCAGTTGAGATCTGTAAACCGTGTCATGTTTCTTAGTTTACAGTAGCTCGGCTATTATCAATGCTGGCCCGACATATCCAAGTCTCCCAACAAAAATCTTTTGTGGAATCAATGAGACATTCCCATAGGATCCATGAAATGTCTTATATGATCCATGAGATCTTTGGATTAGTTCTCTGAGACCTCAACGGTTCCCTCGTGGGTTCCTTGAGACCTCTTATATGATCCATGACATCATGCATGGAGTCCGCAAGATCTCTGTATGGGTTCTCTGAGACCTCAACAGTTTATTCATGGGTTCATTGAGACCTCTTACGAGATCCATGAAGCATCTTCATGGGATCTCGACACAGGTTATCTGAGATCTCATTTAACGTATATTCAGACCTGATTAATGATTCACTTAGACTGTATTGGTTCCCTATGGCCTCATCAGTGATTCACTGAGATCTCTCTATGGGTGATCTAAGGCCTCATTAATGATTCACTGAGATCTCACTATGGGTTTCCTAAGGCCTCATTAATGATTCACTGAGATCTCTCTATGGGTGACCTAAGGCCTCATTAATGATTCACTGAGATCTCACTATGGGTTTCATAAGGCCTCATCAATGATTCACTGAGATCTCGCTATGGGTTTCCTAAGGCCTCATCAATGATTCACTGATATCTCGCTATGGGTTTCTTAAGGCCTCATCAATGATTACACTGAGATCTCACTATGGGTTTCCTAAGGCCTCATCAATGATTCACTGAGATCTCAAAATGGGTTCTCCGACAGTATCCTTATCGGCGTTGCACAATATTTAAACTGCATATTATAATACTATAAACATTGATAAACAAAAGCTGCGTGGGACTGCGTAAGGTTTGTTATCAGCGTAATGCGATATGGTAACTGCTAGGAAATTACTGGCAAATATTGGCAAACCTTTTTATGTAAATTAGTCTGAATGCTGTCCCTCAATTTTAATTTGTTTTAATGTAACGCTGATCGGGCAGACAAATATATTTAAAGTAACTAAAGGGAAAAAATTAACCAACCAAAAGAAGAGAAAGTAAAGCAATATTCACTTCCAACTCCTCTTCTTCATTGTTTTCGTTCGTCACGAAAAGGACGCTGTAGTAGTTTACACCAAGACTGCGTCTTTCAGCAGCACACAGCTTATTTCAGTGTCTTTTTTATTTTAGTATCCGGTTTGCCTGCTCATGCGATCTCTATCTCCTTAGACTTTAGTATCCGGTTTGCCTGCTCATGCGATCTCTATCTCCTTAGACTTTAGTATCCGGTTTGCCTGCTCATGCGATCTCTATCTCCTTAGACTTTAGTATCCGGTTTGCCTGCTCATGCGATCTCTATCTCCTTAGACTTTAGTATCCGGTTTGCCTGCTCATGCGATCTCTATATCCTTAGACTTTAGTATCCGGTTTGCCTGCTCATGCGATCTCTTTCTCCTTAGACTATTACACTAGTGCAGCCTGTTTCCAGGGTCGCTACTTGGAGGCGGAATAGAATCTTGGTCGCTGCCGAAATCGGATGTGTTGGACCGAAAGGTGCAAATATCGCAGTCAAACTGTAAACTAGCAACACAACGCATTCCGTTCTCCGGACTACATCCTACTACTTGCAAAGCCCTGTTCGGGGCTTGGTAGCGGGAGATTGAGAACGAACGCAGAAAAAGAATCTTGGTGAGCTCAGGACCCTGATGTAAGCAGCCAGATACGAGCCGCTGCATGCTCATTCAAACCCTGAACATTTATTCTTCGTCTAGAAAAGAGACGAATTCGAGGTGACAATACAGATTTATAAGATTATCAAAAGAACGGATAAATTAGACCATAATAAGTTTTTCAAAATACAACTGACCTACAAGAACAAGAGGGCATAGCTACAAATTAACTAAAGAAAGATCCAGATTAGATATTAGGAAACATTTTTTTAGTCAGAGAGTGGTGAATGCTTGGAAGGCATTGCCACAGGAGGTAGTGACAATTAATGCATTTAAGAATAGATTGGATGCACATTGCTTTGAGAGAAAGGAAATGTAAAAGAAACTGGTTGTTTACAGACTCTGCAGTCTTCTAAACGAGTATACAAAAGTTAAGTTTATATTACAAGTGCGTTCAGCTGCAAGAAAGAACCGATTCAGCGGATTCGCACAAGCCCACACTCACATATTTTCTTA
This sequence comes from Ariolimax columbianus, assembly GCA_036924085.1. Classification (NCBI taxonomy): domain Eukaryota; kingdom Metazoa; phylum Mollusca; class Gastropoda; order Stylommatophora; family Arionidae; genus Ariolimax; species Ariolimax columbianus. The sequence continues at coordinate 18,431,886 of JAVGWX010000010.1, read as the reverse complement.
TGTAGGAGAGAATTCTTTTCTGTTTAATTTGCACATGCCAGACTGCTTGAACATCTGATATACATTCTGGAATTCGTATGGCTGTCACTCCTTTCCCCAGACATATATCTCCATTTCCGCGCCCATTATGCATACCATTAAAAGTGTCGGTCCGTTTTATATCTTCCACAAGTTTCGTTCATGTAAATTCGTGGATGGTGAGAAATAATGAATGCGTTTATATTTAAATACTTAACGAAACTTTACAAACATGTATATTAAAAATTGTTTTTAATTATAAAAGATACGAATTAATTACCGAAAGTATCTGAATTTCAAAGTGGTTTGTTGTTGTCGAATGCCGGCAATGAGTAAGTTTACTCTTGGTCAAGCACTGGAAAGAGCGTCAAGTGACGAATTGCAGTTGCTTTCTTCACAACTTGAGCGTGCTCATGAAAGTTTAAAGTGGTCCCCCAGGCGGTAGTACTATGTTTGGCTTCATTTGCGTGTCGCTAACTACAACGGGGATCCCATATCTAGTTAGCCAGATTGTCTTGAAACAGTCTGTTCACAGAGAGAACTGCGAGGAAGTGACCTGATCCTGACTAACATTGTTCGATCAATACGTTTTGCCTGACCCTGACTAACATTGTCCGATCAATATCTTTTGCCTCATCCTGGCTAACATTGTCCGATCAATACGTTTTGCCTGACCCTTGACTAAGAATGGCCGATCAATATATTTTGCCTGATCCTGACTAAGAATGGCCGATCAATATATTTTGCCTGACCAAACGTCAGTCTCATATCCCCTCGGAGCGGTTATAATGCGACGTCCTCACAGCAATGAAACTTGGCTCAATCATCAAGTCTGGACACGCTTCAGTCTCCATGTCATTGTCCCGTCGCCCTACGCGTGGAAGCAAATACATTTGGCTTACCATAACCAGCTTTTGGGAAATCATTAGTCCAGTCATTTGCTGCAGTTCATAGCAATGATATTTACACGAGGTTGCTTACCTCATGTATAAATAACCCTCTTTAACCGCCTAATCAGCTAATGACATGCACAGAAGGAAACAATGGTCTCGTATTATGTTTAACCCAGGAACAACTCGGGTGAGGCTTGTCTTCTTTCACTCCAGCTGGAGTATAAGGTCACGACTATAATTGGTCTCCTTTAGAAAACATGTACCAAAGCATCTTGCTTGATTTTTTGCAGTGGTAGTTTCTGTTGCAACTTGTTTTACACCATGGGGCTGCTTTAGTCGCCGTTTACGACATGCATAGAGCTGCAGTAGGCTCAGTCTTACCAGAAATTGACTCGCGGAGAAGCTTCAGTCTACTAAGCTGTAAGGGGGCACCAGACTTGCAATGTGTGGCGACAGGTGGAGACTTCGGACAAGAGATAGCATAGAGGTGTTGACAAAAGCAGTTATCAACATATGTCATTGTCAAAAAAAGCATCGCTTACATAACCAACTTTAGATAACGTTGAGGAACTCACAAGAATAAAAACCATTCTTGATCACAAATATGGCTTTCGGAAATGACAGGTTATCGGTCACAAAAACAAGTGTAGCATTTACCTCTTAGACAATGGGTTCCCAAAGTGTGGTACATGTACCAATTGGGTTCATGTACACTTCTCAAATTGTACGTAGGAGTCTGGGAATATAACCACAGTGTACACTTTTGTTAAATGTAACAACCTCGTCACAAAACAGCTGATAAACGCAACCAACTAAACCAGCTGTTATACCTCTTTCTTCCATGTTACAAAGTTGCATAAATATCGTATTCAAGATAACCCAACTCCAACATAAATCAATGATCACAGTGAAATAGAACATGAAAAAAGTGGCAATTTGACAAAACAAAATTCATGTTGACACATCAATACAGAAAAATAACAACAAAGTAATGAATCTTTTAGTGACTCAATTGAACAAAAAGTTAAGTAAAAGGGAAAGCTTAGTTCTGTGAGACTGCATTGCCTATTTTTTGTAATAATGTAACACAAAAGATGATTGACCATTACAGATATGTGACAAATATATGTTTGCAGGTTTTTCTGAAGAGAAAACTCAGAAATACAGTAACCTCGACTACACCGTGACCATCGGACAAGATGGAGAAGTTTACAAGATTGAAATCGATTTCAAGGGAGCAGTACCCACCGCCTCTTACAGTGTCAAGCTAGGGGAGGAAGTCGATTACACTACTATTGATGGAAACAAAGCTAAGGTAAGCCAGACATTTACAATACTATTGAGGGACACAAAGCTAAGATAAGCCAGACAGTTACAATACTATTGAGGGACACAAAGCTAAGGTAAGCCAGACAGTTACAATACTATTGAGGGACACAAAGCTAAGGTAAGCCAGACAGTTACAATACTATTGAGGGACACAAAGCTAAGGTAAGCCAGACAGTTACAATACTATTGAGGGACTCAAAGCTAAGGTAAGCCAGACAGTTACAATCCTATTGATGGACACAAAGCTAAGGTGAGTCACACAGTTACAATACTATTGATGGATGCAAAGCTAAGGTAAGCCAGACAGTTACAATACTATTGATGGAAAAAAAGCTAAGGTAAGCCAGACAGTTACAGTTACAATCCTATTGATGGACACAAAGCTAAGGTGAGTCACACAGTTACAATACTATTGATGGACACAAAGCTAAGGCAGTTACAATACTATTGATGGAAACAAAGCTAAGGTGAGTCACAGTTACAATACTATTGATGGACGCAAAGCTAAGGTAAGCCAGACAGTCACAATATTATTGATTGAAACAAAGCTAAGGTGAGCCTAACACTTACAATACTATTGATGGAAACAAAGCTAAGGTGAGCCTAACACTTACAATACTATTGATGGAAACAAAGCTAAGGTGAGTCACACAGTTACAATACTATTGAAGGAAACAAAGTTAAGGTGAGCCACACAGTTACAATGCTATTGATGGAAACAAAGCTAAGGTGAGCCACACAGTTACAATGATATTGACGGAAACAAAGCTAAGGTGAGTCACACAGTTACAATACTATTGGCGGACGCAAAGCTAAGGTGAGCCACACAATTACAATGCTATTGATGGACGCACAGCTAAGGTTATTATATTATAAGTGAACTAATGACAATATTAGTGACACCTTTAAAATTGATGTAGATTAATTGATTACAATATTACTGATGACTGCAATTTTGTGATTAATTAGTTGATTATAATATTATTGATGGCTATAATAGCGACTAATATCCAGGTAAGCCAGCTGAATGCTTTATTAATGCAAAGTATAATATTTAGGCAAAATAATTGACTTCAATATTATTGATGACAAAAATATTGAGGTAAATCACTTGATTACAATGTTGCTGATAACTAAATATTATTAATATTAAGGTAGATTAATTTATTACTGATTACACAGTCTACTGGACCTCATCCAGACCTCCTATCAGTAGGAAAAGCATACGCTCCAATGGTATGGCCATGTAATGTGATCAAGTGGACTATCAAACAAGATACTCAAAGGCATAGTCCCTGGCAAGAGAAAGAGAGGTCAAAACCTTGAAGGAGACCAAGGTTATGGCGATGGACAGACAGAAGCAGTGACGAATGGTTCATGATGCAGTAGTGAGATGTGATGCCACTACGACCTCTTAGGGTTATGGGAAAAACAAGACAAGAAAAAATATTCTAGTAAATCAACTTGACTTGGTCACTCCTCTTCTACCATGGGGTGTTGAGGTCTTCTCTACTTTTTGTAGGATGAGATAGCCAGCCCCATGCCCAGGTAAATAAACTGATTACAATATTGAGCAAGCCATGTAAATTAACTTGGATACAAATCGAAGCTCGTTCATGTGAAAGCCATGTTTTTTCTGAAACAGACGGTGCCACCAACAGTGGGTGAAATTATGTCTGAATTCATTGAAGTATTAACAATAGTTATCTCACATTAGAATCTGACCCCAAAAAATAGCCACAGCTTGTTTTCTTATCCGGAGCTAACTTTGAGCATTCGAATCTGGGATCAAGGATACAGTGAACAAGATGACAGCAGTCAAAACTCAGAAGTGCCCTAGGTACCATTCCATAGTGGCCCTTGAAACAATATGTATCAATGCTGCTGGGCTGAATGAATAAGGATCATAGATGGAAGACAAAACCCAGTTTCAAAAATGTGCTCTGCTGAAATGAGATATGCTGGGCTGAATGAATAAGGATCATAGATGGAAGACAAAACCCAGTTTCAAAAATGTGCTCTGCTGAAATGAGATATGCTTGGCTGAATGAATAAGGATCATAGATGGAAGACAAAACCCAGTTTCAAAAATGTGCTCTGCTGAAATGAGATATGCTTGGCTGAATGAATAAGGATCATAGATGGAAGACAAAACCCAGTTTCAAAAATGTGCTCTGCTGAAATGAGATATGCTTGGCTGAATGAATAAGGATCATAGATGGAAGACAAAACCCAGTTTCAAAAATGTGCTCTGCTGAAATGAGATATGCTTGGCTGAATGAATAAGGATCATAGATGGAAGACAAAACCCAGTTTCAAAAATGTGCTCTGCTGAAATAAGATATGCTGGGTTGAAAGACGCAAACATCGCAGCCTTGCTGCAAACTACTACATAGTATAACAAAAAATGTCTCTCAGGACGAACGACAAAGTAGAACATTTCCTTATCCATAACTAGCGCTAGACATTAGAATCTAACTAAAAAAATAACCCCAGCATGTCTTATTATCCTTAGCTTGCTCTAAACTTTAGAATGTAAACAAAACAACTACAGCTTATTTTCTTATCCATAATTAACTCTGAACATTAGAATCTAACAAACAAAATAACCTCAGCCTATTTTTTTTTATCCATAGATAACTTGGAACATTAGAATCTAACAAATAAAATATTTCCAGCCTAGTTTTTCATCCATAGCTAACTAACTCTGAACATTAGAACCTAACAAACAAAATAACCACCGCTTATTTTCTTATCCATAGCTAACCTTGACTGTTGAGGGTGGTAACACTGTGGAGCTATATGTGTACACAGAGAAAGACTTGCGATGGAGCGTAACCAGATCAGTACAAGGAAATGTAATGACAGCTGTAAGTCCATGTGCTTGTCTTTCACTTCAGGACTATTTACTTCTCTCCTTTTTCCATTTGTTAAGGTAGTCCCATAGCAGATACTGCTGTTGGGGATGAAGTGTTAGAGAACTCATTGTACTGGGCCTCAGCTTTTGTATGACGTGGTGTGGCCAGACTTCTTTCCTGTTGTCTTTTTTTTTCCTAAACACAGTGGATTCCAACCTAAGATACATGAAGAGCAAGCAACATATCACTCTGACTTTCCAGTAGAATAACTACAATGACCGTGCTCCTAGTCATATATTAAGCAAGGGGAGGGGGGGGGGGCCCTCAATATCTGTAGCCCAGTGGTCTACAAAATCTGAATATGGCATTGTTGGTCACCTGATTGATTCACATTGCCACTCCAAGGGAAGCGTAGAATCACCACTACAGTTGGCCTCTTTGCAGGGTATTATATGATGAGACTGCTAACCCCATGCAACACCCTCTTTGGTTATCTGTTATGACATGCTTGGAAGGTTACAGTGGTCCTATTTTCAACCAAAGTGTCACTCAAGCATTTGGGCACCTGGATGATTATTTAAATCTCCCAAAAAGAGGCTAGCAGTAGTGGTGGTCTGTGCTGAAAGTGCAGTGAGTAGGGACAAGAAGATGAATCCATGATTGTGTAATTAGGTGAATTGAAATCAAGCAGGGTATTTAATTTCAATAGATGAATCAGTGTGAAATTAGATTAGCTTGAAATCAAGATGAATCAGCAATTGTGAAACGGGTTGTTTAAAAGCAATCTGAGGGCAGGATGCAAGAGGGAAAACTTCCTGAACGATAACGGAAATTATGGTTGCTTCTGCAGATGTGCGACAGGAGGCAAATCTCTGACCTCATAAGGACTGTTATAGTGTCAAACTGAATCTCTGCTTTGATTGGTCCAGTGGGGATAGTTAAAGCATGACTAGTCCCCAGTAGGGATGGTTAAGGCATGAGTGGTCCAGTGAGGATAGTTAAGGCATGAGTGGTCCAGTGGGGATGGTTAAGGCATGAGTGGGCCAGTAGGGATGGTTAAGGCATGAGTGGTCCAGTGGGGATGGTTAAGGCATGAGTGGTCCAGCAGGGATGGTTAAGGCATGAGTGGGCCAGTGAGGATAGTTAAGGCATGAGTGGTCCAGTGGGGATGGTTAAGGCATGAGTGGGCCAGTAGGGATGGTTAAGGCATGAGTGGTCCAGTGGGGATGGTTAAGGCATGAGTGGTCCAGCAGGGATGGTTAAGGCATGAGTGGGCCAGTGGGGATGGTTAAGGCATGAGTGGGCCAGTGGGGATGGTTAAGGCATGAGTGGGCCAGTGGGGATGGTTAAGGCATGAGTGGGCCAGTAGGGATGGTTAAGGCATGAGTGGTCCAGTGGGGATGGTTAAGGCATGAGTGGTCCAGTGAGGATAGTTAAGGCATGAGTGGTCCAGTGGGGATGGTTAAGGCATGAGTGGTCCAGTGGGGATGGTTAAGGCATGAGTGGTCCAGTGGGGATGGTTAAGGCATGAGTGGTCCAGTGGGGATGGTTAAGGCATGAGTGGTCCAGCAGGGATGGTTTAGACATGAGTGGTCCAGCAGGGAAGGGATGGTTAAGGCATGACTAGCCCCCAGTAGGAATGGTTAAGGCATGAATGGGCCCATTCCATTAGGGGGATGGTTAAGGCATGAGTGGGCCCATTCCATAAGAACATGTTCCATTTCATAAGAACAGAATACAGAGACTTTAATCTTTCAGGGACACATGGATCTACTGTCCTGCTAATGTGGTTGTTTTAAACAATGTGCTACCTTTGAAAGCATCCTTAGTAGGGATAATGATTATGGTTGAATGAGACATACTGAAATAACTAATTGATGACCCGGCTGGGTATTGTTACTGCAATCGATTAATTAGGTGAAAATTCAAGGAGCATTAAAATCATACCTGAACTTTTTGTTCTAGTTCTACCTGAATGGGTGATAGCGTGCTGGAACTACTATCATTAGTTAAGTGCACTTATGTCCTATTACTGTTAGGTGGCCCACTTACCATGGGCCAGTCACGTGACAGATAAATGAAAATGGCGGACAACACTGTTAGTGCTTGCATACAGCGAGCAAGAGAACTGGTCAGCACAGCTAACAAAAACTGCCATGTATAAAGAAACAACACTACCAAACAAAAATGACATCAACAAATTGCAACACAGGGGGAAAAGCACAATACTCCAACTTAAGGCACACTACATGTCACTTAACAAATACATAAACACATTAGACCCTGCACACGAACCTAACTGCACCAATTCATATGAGACATTGTTGCTTGCTTGCTCAGAACTTGCCACATAATGTATTGCCTGACACCCCAGAAATCACTAACATCTTATACAGCTTCAATTACTAGGTACAAAACACCTGAAAATTCTTCAATTTGGTATTGACTGTGAGAGAACAAACAACTGGGCAGACCTAGTTAATATCACCAAAAAGCCGATAACTGGCCACCCCACACCAGAAAAGCTGATAAATGGCCACCACCCTACACCAAGAGCTGATGTTTGGTCACTCCACCTCACACCAAAAAGCTGATATGAATGAATTCTCTCAAATTATTTTTCTAATTATAGTTACGACCATGGGGCTCATTATTTTCCCTTTTCACTCCAAATAAAGCACAGACCATTTTACACAAATTATAATACTGAGCAAATGAGGGGTGGTTTCAGAGTTGCCAACCTCATGTACGACCTTCCTTAGCCATTTTTTAATACTTGCTATCTATAGCTTTTATATCTTATTATCAATAGTATAAATTTGTATTACTATCATACAGGTTACCAAACTGGGAGATGCTATCCTGACCCAAGTCCTAAACAGGGTCTAACAAGCCACCACCTGACTATTTGAACTTTAGTACCATTAAGCATTTGACGTCCAAGGAAATGTGCAATCCACGACAACACCCAAATCTTTTGTGTTTTATTTTCATAAGTGAAATATTAAAAATTGCTAGATTGGATGTGGAATTATTGTGTTTCTGGATGTTTATGCAAGTTTGTTGTTCTGGATGTTTATGTGAGCTTGTATGGATTGGATGTGGAATTATTGTTTCTGGATTTTTATGCGAGCTTAGCTTATTGGAAATGAATATCCTTCAGTACATAAACAGTAATACTAGGTCATGCATCGTTACACAGCACTATATCTGTCTTAATCATTCTCTTCCTTCCTTTGCTCTATATGACCATCTCTTGTTTCTTCTTGTCACACATATATACATATTCCTCACTTTCCATCAATTGCACACCACTATTTAGATATCCATCGTTTGATATCTACATTTTATGTATGTTGGGATCGGTTAACCCTTTACTGTCCAAATTGTCCATTGCAGTCAACTAGAGTAGCACCACTTACAGTCCGATTGAAGTCACACATCAATCATATCTTGTTATTTAGCTAAATTTTATTTATAAACAAAAGCTGTATCTTTAAATTTAAAAATCATAATTTTAGTTTTAGTGACTTTTTCTGTTAACTATGAAACACATCAAATGACTGTTCTTGTCTTGGGCATTAAGTTTAACATCTTGTAAATTAGGCTGGACTTCAAAGTGTTAAGATGTAAGCCAGGTTCGTGCAACTTAATGTAAATGAAAATGGTTGTATACAGACTCTGCACAGTCTTCTAAACCAGTATAAAGACGTTAAGTTAAGTTAACTTCCTCAAAGCGACGGCAGGATAGAACATTTGTCATATATTGGCGAGCCATACCATACATTATTTTACAATTTAAAAGTATTGGTGTTTAATTGATAAGAAATATGTATTACAAAATTTGTCATTATGTTAGGTTGTTTGATGAACAAATGTATGATTAGATTAATAGTAAAACATACATTTCATGAGAGCTTTATTCAGCTATTTATTTAATGTAGGCCTCTAGACAAATAAAATTATGTTAACTTAAGACATATCAGATGCATTCAATGGGACTTCCCACGAGATGGTCCATGTTCGAGGAAACAACTGAAGTTGTAACACTCAGTGTGTAAATCAGCTATTCACATCCTCGTTTTAGGCTTCATCATAGAAACAAATTGTTCAAGTACTGTATGTGCAAGTTCTTTCTAACAGCGCTATTCTCTTCCGAGTAAAAGTTGCAAGTTTAGGATAAATAACTAAATAAATATTTCTTTTAAAAGTAAAACATCCTTAATTTTGGTCTTCAGATCAGATTTCTCGTGTAGTTTAATTAATTACATTTACAAAGAAGGTGGAGCTTGTTCCAAGGCAACATTAAATAGTGAAGATTTTTAAATGTGCTCAGAGCGGTCTGCTGAGGTCTTTGTGTATGACAAAAGTAAGAATAACACCACTGCCCCACAGAGAGCATGTCGTAAAGGCGACTGTTGACATGGCATAACGCGGTTATGGTTAGGTGGTTTGTTGAGAGCAGCATAGATGGCCCCTAATAGGCTGCGGGTCTACTTTGCTCTAGTATTTGAGTCTATTAAGATGGACTCGCACATCGGTTAAACACCCTCCAAGAAACTTGTTGCATACTGACTCAGCAGAGTCTTCTAAACCAGTATAAAGACGTTAAGTTAAATCATGGAACCTGGTGTTAAATTCTTCATTGAAAGACTTCAGCTAGTTCACAAATGAAATACATTCAAAATCATTATTGTGGCTCACAGGTCTGGGAAAATGATAACTATTGCCTATCAGTTGACTTCCCTAGAGTCGAAGTTTATTCTTAAAAGACTGCATGTGTCCTTACATCCCATGAACCAACTGTCCTTGAGCTTGTAAATTAGCAGAGTTCATTAAGATGAGTTGTAATGTGTACTAGAAATGCCAAATTACAGTCAGCTTTAGTTTTCCAACTCCTGCAGAGGTTTTCCTTTCAATTCTTCATGCTCAGATTAAACTTTTTCCAGAAATTCTTGAAGCTGGTGGTGGTGTATGGAAATGTATGCAGGAAGCCACCATGATCATAACATGGATGAATTTGATTTATTTTGCACACGTGTTTTATTGGTGTAAAATGCAGTGAAGCACAAACAATCTTCTGTATTGATGTTCACACCAGATGATTCAGTAACTAACTTCTCAGTTTGACCCAAGCATTGCTGGAGTCCCATTTACTTTTTCCCACTCAAGGTCTGGCAGGCCAGACTCTGTGAAATTTGGAAACATTCTCACGGAATCATATGTTGCATGTGCCTGATTTCAACAATGTGTCAGCAAAAAGTGAATTTCCTTTACATTTATGACTATTTCAATCTAATCAAAAAGCATGCTGCTAGACTCCAGATGGGCAAGAGCATTTGATCTTGTCTGTATTTAATTTTCAATTGAAACATTTTCTGTCAATCAACAATGTCAGTCTACAGCTAGGACTCCTACTAAGAGCATTCTACCAATTTAAAAACAAAATTTAGATCTCTAACTACCTGTGTCAACATATGCAGTTAAGTGAGAAAGCTAAAAGCATCCCTCAATTTAGTATGCAAAATAAGTCACTTCTGACTATGAAGCTAACAGATACTGCAACCACAGACTAGTCTACAACAGTAAAAACAATTGATAAACAAAACAAATTTACAAAATTAGCAGTGCTAAACACAAGTATTTTATAATTAGTTAACCTTTTACAGACCTGCCCTAGAAGACAGGGGTGACAGACCCCAACCAGACATGCCCACAGGTGGTAGATAGTGGACCAACCTCCAGATATGGGGCGTCAGCTGCGATATAAGCCAGTTATAATATCTGGACAAATAAGCTGTCGCAGACCTAACAGTGGTGTATTCCAGCAGGATGGGACAAAACAACAGGTGACACTGCTGTTCACACTGAAATACCTCATGCATTTTATGATGGGTACACCAAGCGGGTAAGAGCTGTTAGGCTCTAGCTGCGGGATAGACACCACTGTAGACAAACCAACCAACTGTCTTGCAGGTACCATCGGGAGGTGGAAAGGCTATGGAAGCCAGCCCAAAGCAGGAAACCCAACCTGGCCTGCTGAAGATGGAGTGTGTCAGTCACAGCCCAGAAGCCTAAAAAAAATCAGAGCACACATGCATCAACAGGATATGGTAATGTGACAGTCTAATATCATGAAACCACAGAGTACCTTATCATCATGGTGTCACTCCTACAAGTTACAAACGGAAAGGTGCAATGCCAGGCTCTTAGCCTCGAAGGGACCCACCCAAACAACCTGTGCCTCTGCTAGTCTAATGGTCATGGTGAGGCAGAGTAGTGCGACTGATCAGAAAACAAGGAATCTCAAAGTGGTACAATGAAATGCATAGGGCTTGAGAAACAAAAAACCAGAACTACAAGAATCCCTCAAGAAAAACAACATAGACACCTTTTGTATCCAGGAAGCACATCTCAAAGATGTGATATTATCGGATATGAAATCCTCATCAAGATGAAGAAAAAAGAGTCAAAATGAGGAGCTATGAACCTGGTCAAAAACTCAATATGAGCAACAGAAAAAAATAGATTTGGACCCGATTTTTGTTTTTTGTTTGCATTCGTCTTATTTCTTTATTCCCCAAGGCAGTGTGCGTTGCACTACGGTTTTTATTTTGCGCCTGTTGGCCCAGTGCATCCGACTTCGACATGCATTTTATGTAAGAGTCTGCTTCCTCCTGCATTTTCTAAGGGTTTGCTTCCCAGGTGTAATGGCCGGTGCTGTGACGGGGATCGAACCTAGCACCTTCGCTTTGTGAGCCGTGTCATATTACCATTAGCCCACACAATCCCCAACTTGGACCAGATGAAATAAAGTACATCACAGTTAAGATCAACCTACCCAGTGTAGACACAGTCATAAGACTGCTATAGTTCGCCAGCCAAAGCTCTGTAACTAAACAAAATCAAAGAGTTGAAGCATCTCATAGTGAAATATTTAGCAGTCATTTCCCAAGCTGGGGCTATGAAACAATGGACGACACTTATAGCGGGAGATTTTAAGTCACTCCACAACTGGGGCTATGAAATAATGAACCAAAGACAACTTATAGCCAGAGATTTGAAGAGCCACTTTCCAAGCTGGGGCTATGAAACAATGGACCAGTCATGTTATAGTGGAACAGTTTAGCAGTCCCTTGTCAAGTTGGGGCTATGAAACAATGGACCAGTGTTGTTATAGTGGAACAGTTTAGCAGTCCCTTGTCAAGTTGGGGCTATGAAACAATGGACCAGTCATGTTATAGTGGAACAGTTTAGCAGTCCCTTGCCAAGTTGGGGCTATGAAACAATGGACCAGTCATGTTATAGTGTAACAGTTTAGCAGTCCCTTGCCAAGTTGGGGCTATGAAACAATGGACCAGTCATGTTATAGTGAAACAGTTTAGCAGTCCCTTGCCAAGTTGGGGCTATGAAACAATGGACCAGAGTCATGTTATAGTGGAACAGTTTAGCAGTCCCTTGCCAAGTTGGGGCTATGAAACAGTGGACCAGAGACATCTTTTAATGAGGGAGATTTTAATAGCCTCTTCCCAATCTTAAGCTATGAAACAATAGATCAGAGACATCTTATAGTGGGAGATTTTAACAGTCACTCCCCAAGCTGGGGCTTTGAAGCAATGGGTCCGAGAGGTGAGGAGGTAGAAGGTTGGATGATGGAAAAACAACTCATTCTAATAATTAAGCCTGACAAACAAGGGACCAGAATCCTGAACATATTTTACAAAAATGCCCACTTTATAGCGAAATGAGATGTTAGACCTAGCCAGAGAATGCAGAGCTGAAACAAAAGCTGTGGGGCAGCCGCTTCGATCTGGTGCAGACACAGACTTCAGCATGGCAACTGGTTGCAGATATAACATGACCAAAATATCCTGAACGCAAAGAAGAATACAGACCTGTCAAATTGATGTCTTTACATGCTAGACTGGAACTGCATCTCTAAATGTCAACAAGTTTTGTTCTTCAAAATATCATTAATGAAAACTAAACAAATTGAGTTAATATCAGATCTTAAGTCCACAATTAAATTAGCCACTATGTGAAGTCACCATAACAATATATTTTTGTAATATGCATTAAATGGCAATGTTGAAGGAAAAAAATTGCCACTTGACCATTTAAAAAATTGGTCTAGTGTGTTCAGATTGTTATTTCAGCAATATCAATAGTACTGTCAGGTCATCTGCGTCTAAATTAGACTTGTTTTAATATTGACATCTAAATATGGTGCTAGAACAATAAGTATTAAGCCATTTCTTAATCTTGAAGCACACATTCCATATTGAAAGACACAACTTAAAATACTCAGCATTTGCTGAAGTCGCATGTGTTGGACCGAAGAGTGCAAATATCACAGTCAAGCTGTAAACTACGACACAACGAATTCCATTCTCTGGACTACATTCTGCCACTTAAGCCCTTTTCGGTGTTTGGTAACAGGAGATTGAGAACGAATAAAGCCAAGCCCAAATACTCAGCAAAAACAACATTTTGGAGAATTATTTAAACTAACACCTACATATGTGCCGAAAGTCTGTTGCTCGATTCGGACTCAAAAGGTTAATGCAGTGTCTCTTCTCTCATATCATACAAAAAAATTGTGACGACGCTAGATTGCCCACTATTATTGGAGTTTTCTGCATAATTTTTTATGTCCTCCAAACACTGTCGTCAGTTTTAGAAAAGAGAGCAAGGCTGTCATTGTGGCTTGGTTGAAATGAATGCCACAATCCAAATAGTGTTGTACGTGCATTTGTAATATGTCATTCATCTATCATGACCTGATTACTAAGGCAGCACTAGTCAAAGTAGGTCACATACTGTGGATGTGCCTGTTTTTAGATACTTTATGAAATAGAACATCTAAACATAAGGAACGAATGCTCAATCCTGGAAACATGAAAGACACTTGAGAATGAACAATGAAGACAACAAAAAAGAACAGAAAATGAGGTGCAACATTACCACAGCTTAATACCGCACTGCAAACATATCTTGATGAACTATTCCTCAGTATAGCAGCGGACCCTGTCTTGGGCTACAGAAGTCCAGTGCGCGGTAAGTGCTCCTCTAGAATAATCTCAAATGTTGCAGCGTATAGCAAAGGAGTCTGATCAACACATTGGAGGTCTTCCCAATGGTCTCTTCTTACTTCAGACGTACCAGACTGCTGTCGCCGTGCTCGATTGAAAATTGTTTCACCGCAGCATGTGACCTGCCCGTCTATGTTTTGCTTTGTCTGCATGGATTACCGCATCATTCACCATGGACAATCGTCTTATGTTAGAATTGTGGAGCTTTTGCATTCACTGGTTCCGGAGAGTGATTACGACCAAGTGTTTCTCAAGGAAGGCCTGGGTGACTCTCAATTTGTCCTCCAGTGATTTTGTTAGTATCCCTGCCTCAACACCATAGCACATCACAGGGAGTACAGTGAAATTGAACAGGAAGGCTTGTAGGTTCTGGTCATGGCAACCATCCAGGACCGTGTTTATAGACCAAAAGGCTTATTCCCCATATTGTGAAGACGTCCAAGATAATCGTATCTCGCCAACGAAAACTGGATCACAAGTACCAAAACAATTGCGCAACACTTTGGTATTCGAGACATTTATCTCGAATCCCGCTTTCCTACCCTCTCCATCGTGTAGTTGCATCATTTGGTTGGCTTCTGCTGCTGACTTTGTGATGAGCACTATGTTGTCGGCAAATCGTAGGTAATAGAGGCGTATGTAGTCACTAAGGATGCTAAAGGTGCGCCAGTTGCATAGGCTGATTCCAAACAAGCAGATAAGAGGTTCAATGAGATAGGATCCTGCTGGAGGACACCCTTCTGAATTGGTACCACAATTGGCCATTGGAAGGGACGAAATGTGGTAGTGAAGTTTGTATAACTGTTGGTGAGAATTCTGATGTAACCAGGAACTATACCCTGTTCCAACAGTAGACGCCAGACAAAATGTGGTTCTACCGAATCAAAAGCCTTTTTGTAGTCGATGAAGGTGAATATCAAGGACATCTGGAACTCTCGGGCTGCCTCAATAAGATCATGAGAAACATTTATAGACAAGAATAGCTATATCAGTAGGCTAAATTGTAGACAGGTCGAATATATAAGACACCAAGCAAAGTCAGATCCTCAAGACCTAGCCAAGCATTTGAAAAGAAGAGATTAGAGTTCGATCTTCAAGCTGAAAACAGGACATGCTAGTTTAATAAACATCTGAGTAGAATAGACGCACTGCGTGAACCAAATTGGAGATCCTTTCCCACCATAATGACAGTTCAATACCGTCCGACACTGACCAGGGCTAACTGACCTGCAAAACTAGATGCTCCCAATCATACACACTTCTCTACAATTCACAACAGAAGATGATGTGCGCTTTTGTCTGTCTGGGCTTTTTTTTTTTTTTTTTTTTTACTTAGATGTTTGCCTCACTAGTTTCTACTGGCGGAAGCGCGCCATTTTCCACCCCAGACCGTAGTCCATTGGGCGATATCAGGACGCATAAACCAGTGCTTGGATGCATGTGTGCGCCTGTATGTACCTATGCTAGGTTTGTGCGCCCTCAGAAGCTAGCCCAACCAAAGTGCAATGGAAGGGCCTCACCATGAGGGCGCGTGGGAAAGTTGTGCAAGAGTGTGACTGTAGGACAGAGTCAAATGAAACAGAGTGAGGTAAGAGGAGAGAGAAGGGGAAGAGTGGCCCCCAGGGTGAGCCTCCTGCTTCGTCTGTCTGGGCTGAAGCCATCCAGTGACTTATATGGTTCACCAAGTTGTCTTAGATTATCCACTCCTTTGTCTTCACTCGTGTTCACTTGATCTGTTATTGATGAGCGCCAGTTAACCCATTCAATCTCAGCCCGGCCGGCAATGGCAGACGTGGATATACTGATTTAAATTATTTTTCCTTACAATTTACTTGCGAATAGACACGCTAAATTTATCCGACATGTGACTACCGATAATGGCGGCTCCCATTGCAGTTTACAGATTGTTTCTATCATGTGTGATGTTCGAGCCGTGATTTATTTTTATATGGCCTTCAAAACTTGGTGCGGACTGAAGATACTTATGAGTCAGACGATGGTGGAAAATTTGTTGGGAGTTGCAGAGAATGAGAATGAATCGGAAGTAGCGACAATGGCCTCACTAGTGATGACGAATTATCGGTAGGACGGTGTCAATGTGATCTACCCTACAGCCAGACGATAGTGGTAATACAGAATGGTCAAATCAACTAAAGAATGATAAAAGAAACTGAGTATATCAGTATTGAAAGATTTAGTGAGAAAACAGGTCCTGCATATGACAGATCCAGATCAAGATTACTCTGCTTTTGAGTACCTTTCATTATTTCTACCTCAGACCTTTTTTTTTTGTTTTTTTTTTGAGTACTGAGCAGAGCAAACCAATGCATATTCCTGCTTTAGAATTTTAGAAGAAATTTTTTTAAAATCCTTCCTAGAAACCTGTTTCTCCTGATAACATGAAGGGCTTTCATTACATTAACTATATGTTTGGGGTTCATCAGTTACCCTCCTACAGTATGTTTTGGTCTACTGATGGACTCTTGAATGTGCCAAGTGTAATGTCAAGAAATAGATTTGAAAGTATCAGCAAATATTTGCACCTCAATGGAAATTCCAAATTCATTCCACAAGGACAAGATGGACATAGTGCAATTTTTAAGATTAGACCACTATTTGATCTTATTCTATCAAAGTTCAGAGAACTAATGAGGCCTGAAAAGGATATTAGTATTGATGAAGCTATGGTTGCTTTTACAGAAAGACTCCAGCTCAAGCAATATATAGAAAAACAAACTCCGTCCTTGAGGAATTAAAACTTGGTGTGCTGCAGATCCTCATACTAGATACCTCTAACTTTGAGGTGTGTATTGGAAAATCAGACAAAAATATGAAAGATGGACTAGTTGCAATGAGCCAAGGGAGATTGTTTTACAGCTTTTCACTTAGACATTTATTGACAAAATTGACAAGAGTGAAACAGACATTTTATATTGACACTTATTTTTTTCTTCACTCGTTTAATTTTTTGCATACATGACAATCACAAAAAACATGTGCACAGAAGAGTACCTCTTCTATTTATCTGTAAACTGGAGTTTTAAATCACACAAATAAATTTAAAATTGTATTTTGTATTCATTTGATTGCACAAGTACATCTAATTATTTTTGCGGAGTTATTTCCCCTTGGCCAGGAAATTCAGTTGAGTGTGTTTCTGATCAGCTAGGATTGAATGGGTTAAACGGGTACCTACTGTTCAGCCAGGGAAGGAAATCAACGAGGAAGGGAAATGACCACGTCTCATAAAAAGCTGAGGCCTAGTATCTTCTTCTTCTTCTGCGTACACAGTCAGACAGTAACCATTATTTTTTCGAAAAAAGCGGCGGTCATCCTGAGACTCTCGCCACTACCATAGAGCTTGTCTTGCAGTTCCACTGGCAATGGCCACATCTGCTCTCTCTGATCCTCGTATGTCGGGCAGTTCTGCAGCAGATGTTCAGTGGTCATTTTACCAGTACCGCACGGGCATTCGTCGGTACACCCTATCTTCAATTTGTTGAATAGGTCTGTTGTGGGAGGCCTAGTATAATGTCTCTTACACTTCATTCCCAACAGCAGTATCTGTTGTGGGAGTACTTTGACCTCTTCCGCTAACCAGATTGAAGTCCATACATTCTACTCCAGACACGCATTCAATGATTTTAACACAAACTCCGGAGAGCTTTACACACAAATTTATGTAAAACAGACTTACAAGAACCTAGGTAACACATGCATCATATGTACATTACAAAAACATAATCAGGTGAACTTTTCAGGTGAATCAATTAGCAATGAATTTTAAACTATGACTTTGCTGCAGCCTTGACCTGAGCTTGCTGAAACTGGTGCTGCAATTTGTTGAGGTTCTCCCTGTGGGCATCTGCCTTCTTCTCCAGGTCTTTGATGACAGACTCGTGCCTCTTTCTGTAAAAAAAACAAACAGAATAACTTAGCAGTCGTCTACTCTCTACACCTACAATTGAAGAAACATGAATAACCCTTTGTCATTCTAAATTATTTCTTCTTAGATAATGTGCAAGACTTGATTCCCAGAGTGTAGCACAAGGAACAGAGCTACATTTTGGAAGAAACACTGAAGCTCATAGAAAATTAAAACAAAAGGGACTTATAAGAACCAGCATAACATATATAAACGGACAAAACAAAAGAGTGCACATGATAAAAAACAAACACCGAGAAGAGATGGAGGGAAGCAAAAGTAGGATAAACATGAATCAAATCGGTTGAAGTCCAATGCTCTCACCATCTGTGTGGTAGTGCATCCTCTTCTGAAGTTAAAAGTGCTGAGTTTGATCCCAAATACCAACATGCTCTAATCGATCAAGCTGTGAATGGGTACCTAACTTACTGTTAGAGAAGGAAAGATAGTGAGTGAAGTGACCATCCTTTCTCATGAAAAGCTGAGGCCTAGTACAATTAAGTCTCCAACACTTCATCCCAGACAACAATATCTGCTGTGTATACATCTTTGTCTATGCTTCAGTAGAAGGCAGTATTTAACCCTTTGAACCGGTGATCACGATGAACCAGTGTGTGTGTACATAACCCGCGCCTTGAGTCACTGGTTTGCCGGTAGAGTACACGTATCTTCTTAGAATGGGCATAGTATGGATAGACATGGCAGAATTTGCATACTACTTCTGGAATTTTACTTCAAAATTTTTACAATATTTTCATGATGAAAAGACATGCAGAAAAACCAGTAAATGAGCGTACTAAAAGACTAACAATGGAACAAGCTGTCGATATTGTTCTCAATGATTCGGAGGACAATGAATTAGATTTAGGTAGCAACTATTCTGAAACTGATATAGAAGTTGAATCAGATGATCGTTTGAGTGATAACATGTGTTCATTAGACTCTAATGAAGCTACATATTACCCTGTTCCTGATTTTTCTGGCGATAAGGCTGTTTTACAGGGGCGTGGAAGGCGGTGTCTCCCAAGTAGTGTCTCTAGTAAATTTGCTGCAGGTTGGTCTCCAATAAATATATTCAGACCTGTGTCTGCAGTAGACACAACATTTATGAAGCAGATAGGCCCTAAGAACATTCCAGAATCTATTAATCCAGAGAGTAAAGCCAGTGTAATTTTGGAACTTTTCCTGGATAATGATTTCTGGCACAATTTGTGTGAGCAGACAACTCTACGCGCTGAGCAGGTGAGAAGCAAGAAACCAACCAGCTACTATGCCAAAAATTTTTAAAGTGCAGTAGTGCCAGAGATGAAAGCATTCTTTGGACTACGTCTTCAAATGGAAAACAGTGTGAGTAAACAACGTTACGAGGAGTACTGGTCTAGCTCGTCTAACTTCGTGTCTCATACTCCTGGTTTCCGCACTGTGATCGCTTCCTTGCTCTCTGATGAGGAGGATCCGGCTTTGGATAAAGCAGATAAACTTTACAAAGTAAGGCCTATGTTGGATGTGTTGCTACCAAATTTCGGCACTATTATTTGCCTTCACAGCACGTGAGCTTAGACGAGGGTATGATGCCCTCGAAGAGCAGACTTGCCTTCAAACAGTATATCAAGTCAAAGCCCATAAAGTGGGGAATAAAGGCTTACATGGCCTGTGAAGCAAGCTCTGGATATATTCTGAATCTGGAAATCTACACTGGAAAAGCAGACAATATTATTCCAGATCTTGGTGTTGGTAGCGTCATTAGAATTTTAACTTCTGGGAATTTGGTCAACAAAAACCATCTTGTTGTTATGGACAAATTCTACAACAGTGTAACTCTCTTTTACAAGTTGTACACTGATTATGGTACACTTGCTGTTAATGACAAATAGGAAATTTTATCCAAAAGTACTGGCACGAAAGAAGAAAATAGACAGGGGTCATTCAGAATTTATTTGCCATAACAACATTGTATGCCTTGTCTGGATGGACCAAACACCTGTAAATTTTATATCCAACTACCACAACCCAACAGAAATTGGAACTGCTAGAATGAGAAGAAAGGATGGAACAGCTGCAGATGTTCCAACTCCTCAACTTTGTATTGACTATAATGCTTTCATGGCGGGGCACAGATGTCAACGACCAAAGTTGTCGTCTCAACAAGACACGACGGCATCATCGCTGGCCTAGGAGGCTAATTGTGAAATTCTTTATGTGGGCATGTAATAATGCCTACATACTTATGGATCATTATAGTCTCCACAATACAACAGGAAGATGCTACAGGACATTTGGGATGTTCATGAACGAAGTTTGTTTATCCCTCATTGGGGATTATAGAACAGCTACTGCAAAACTTCACAACCGTGTCAAGGCACAAGAGAGACTTCAAAATGTTGGTTCCAATCATCCACAAATGTCTCCAGAAGCTACAGGAAATAATGTTTGTGTAGTATGCTCATTTAAATTTAACAAGCATGTCACGGACTTCCAAAACATGGCCTACAAAGACAGACCATTCAAACAAGTCAAGACAAAATTTTGGTGTAAACATTGTGAAACTTATCTGTGCCTAAAGGATGGGTCTACATGCTGGGAGGACTGGCGTAATAAGCAGGAATATTGGAGATGATCAGGTCAGTCTATTTGAGATAAAATAATTGAAACAGATCACTTAGTTTTTGTCATTTAACTAGTTTTGTTCAGGTGTCCATTTTTGCCTTTTTTTTTAAGCAGCCCAGGGGAGTGGGGTTTTACAGGCCAGGTGACCAGGGTTCAAAGGGTTAAGAAGTGATATGACTTACATTTCTCCATTGATGTACTCGATACGCTTCTGTACAGTCTGTTTGGCCTCTGACAGTTCCTGCTTAATTAAAGCTGGACCCACCATTTTAAAGACACCAGCACCACATTCTAATCTGTCCAGCTCCTAAAAAAGGTTAATAAAATGAACAATAGTTAAATAAGCATGTCATTATATCCACTTGGGGGCATGCTTAAAATATATTACAATGACAGAAAGCTTAATACTATTCATGACATGTCCATGATATGGTATTGTCTGCATTTGACGGTGTAGACAGAAATTCACTGTGAAAGTTGCTCAGGCACTATGGAGTGTCCCTGAAGTTTACTAATATTATTTAAAAACCATATGAAAATATGAAATGCATAAATCTGCACGGCTATCTCTTACCACCATTTCTCTTTCTGTTGGCTATTGACTGATTATGAAAGCAACATCATCAACCAATAATAATCGAATTTGACCAACAACTTGATGATCTAGACTTTAGTCGATGATGCAAAATAAAATAAGTATAATAGGAGGCCACATAAATAAATATAGAGATAAACAGATTATAAGAATGAATGCAACAAATGACAAACTGCTCGTATTGGGATGTACACTCCTACGAGCTGTGGAATCATTCATATATCTTGGTAGCAAAATAGACAAAGTACGAGGTACAGATAAAGATATCCAAACAATAATACGAAAAGGCAAGAGCAGCTTTTCTTGCACTGGAAAACTAATGGAAGTCAACAGAAATTTAGTCCAACTAAAAAAAAAACCAATCTGAATTTGTTCTATTATATGGCTCTGAGAAGAACAAAGAACAATAGTTAGTTGTTCATAACAAACCCTTACAGCGACATCATCAGATGGTTTTGTCTTCACGATGTAACTTGCGCTCTATCTTGAGTATAGTGAGGGAGACACGGTGCTAGACAATCAACCTTACTCTTTGGTCTCGAGCTAACCTGAACTAGTGCCCAGACGTAAGTCAAGACGACTGGAGGTAACTCAGGACGCAGTCACTCTGGTCCCACTTCCCCTGAGACTAGTGGTGACTAGAAACTTGCGAGATTCGATCACCTACCGTTTCCGGTCATCGCTTTGGAGGCGAGCACCTTATGCCTTGACCCCATCAACACCCAGAAGAACAAAATAATCAGCCAAAAAGTACAAACTACCATAAATGGGTGCCTGTGCAGAATAGAGAGACAGATGGTATGGTAAGGTGACTAATGAGAAATTTTTGGAAAGAGAAACAGATAGATATCAGTGGAGCACATGATGTGAGAACGAGTTTGATATGACACATATTAAGGAAACCCACTGATAGTATTACACGATGTCTCTGTCCGGGAATCCTCAAGCCGAATGAAGTAGAGGCAAACTAAAACACACATGGAAAAGAGAACTTCAGATAAACATAAAGAAAAGAGGGAAAATGTGGACAGAACTGGAACAGATGATCCATCACCGAAGAACTTGAGTTGTATTTGTTGAAGACTCTACAGGGAGCTGAAAGGTTTGGATTTGATGGTTATGCTTATTGTGCATCACATAATCAATTTTAGAACATTGAAAATAAAAAGATAAAAATAACTGAGATTTCATTATTTCTCTTTGAATTCATTATCTAGTAGCAAATAACGAACAGTTCCCCGCTGCCTTACCCAGAGGAGTGACCAGTCCCTCGCTGCTTTACCCAGTGGAGTGACTAGTACCTGGCTGCCTTTACCCAGTGGAGTGACCAGTCCCTCGCTCCCTTATTCAATGGAGTAACCAGACTCTCACTGCCTTACCCAGTGGTGGCCAGTCCCTCGCTGCCTTACCCAATGGTGGCCAGTCCCTCGCTGCCTTACCCAGTGGTGGCCAGTCCCTCGCTGCCTTACCCAGTGGTGGTCAGTCTCTCGCTGCCTTACGCAGTGGTGGTCAGTCCCTCGCTGCCTTACCCAGTGGTGACCAATTATTCACTGCCTTATACAGTGGAGTCATCAGTTCCCCACTGCCTTACCCAGTGGACTGATTATTCCGTTGCTGCTTTACCCAGTCTAGTGACCAGTCCACCGTTGTCTTATCCAGTTTAGTGACCAGTCTCTTCCTCGCTGTCCTACCAGCTCAAATGACCAGGCTCTTCATTCAACCCTACCATCCCAAACTTTAAATGTTTTGGAGAGTCTACCCATTTACAGCTGGAATGACTGCAACATGTCAGTATTTGCAGCACAGAAAACTATAATATCCTGGAATACAATTCTAAAGATATTTGTGTATATTTTTTGCAAGCTACAATTGTAGAAATAAACATCCAGGTATAATTTTTGAATTTGTAAAACACTTGAGTGGCTGCATACATACCTCTTTGACAAGACAGTTCTCACTCAGTTGACTTTCCAACTGCTGCAGTAAGCCAGTATGTTTGCTAATATCTGGAAAACAACAAATTTAAAAAAAAATATATATATATAAAAACAGACACAGAGAAAAAGAGAGACACAGAGAGATAGAGAGATCAAGTTTAAATGTGCATTCAAATTAGCAAAACAAAATTATATCATCGGGCATGTAAAAGAGAAACCACAAATACTATTTGTATAATGTCAACACTTTAAAAATGTTGGTATTAGAAATAAGAATTTATGTAGTGGCTTATTTTAATATGTTAAATTAACCTTATATTTTAAACAATTGTGCTAATGTCATGTCCTACCAATATGATAAATCATTATGCAATGAAAATATGTGCTTTCCTGCCAAGATAATATAAATGTGTGGTAATCAGTATGTTTACTTATGAACAACGTTGACCTCTCTGAAATTGTTCATTTCCACTTAATGAACCACTGTCTCTTGAGATACAAAACTGGCATGGTATATAATATTTTGCTTTGCTAAATTGGATGCAAATTTAATAAGTATGAAAATTCATAGATAGATTTTCATTGACATACACATATGGATGAGGTATAATTAATTTACATTTTTCTTGAATTTTTCTCTGGTGATTTTAATTTGTAAGAAATTATTAGGATTATTTTACATAACTACTTATTGACAAGCGACAGAAACATATAATTGCTAAAACAAGAGTGTGAGGGGGACACAAAGAAAATATGTAGCGCAGTGGTTAGCAAGCTGGCTTCACAGCTGAATGGTCCTGGGTTCATTCCCCAGTTGAGGCAGAAATATTTTTTTAGACCGCAATGGCCCCTGGGTTGATCCAGCCTTAAATGAGTACAGGTTCAGTCCGGGAAGTAAATGTGGCGAGGGAGGGGAGAAGGCTACCGCCCTCACATAGCCGAGCCTCTGAAATGTAAGATCCCTAACGCTTCACAGCTACAGCAGTAAAACTATGGGTTACTTTGTATTCAATAAAACAAAACGTTTTAAACAGATTGAAAACTGGCAAAATGGATAGGAAATAGATGAGATGAGAAACAGATGAGAATGTACAGGATAGTTCGAGTAAAGCATGTGATCACCCTCATTATGGAATGAAAAAGGCTTGATGTGGCAAAATACACTCAGCAATTTGGACAGGATGTTGTGAAGAGATAATGGTATTAATCAGCAATGAGGCAAGATCAAGTAATTCTTTGGAATTTGTATAGCGTATTGCAGCTGAAGCATGGAGAACAACATTCAAAAAGTTTATCGTTTTCCGCTGCTTTAATTGTAATATATCAGTCCTAATATTAATAATAATTAAATGTGAGAATGTTGTTAGACAAGCTGCTGTGACATGAGAAATGGTATAGGTCAGTATTGAGATGATTGTATAATAATTTGTAGACCTACATAATAACAGTACACTACACTAATAACAGTCAACATATATTGTGGAACTGAAACTCAACTGTTGAACTGAAAAAGACTCTACAATCTACATTCATAAATCATAGTCGTTGACTTTAATGACTTGACTGAGCAGTGAGATTGGAAGGCGATTGATAATGATATGCTATGATTAATGATGGACTATCATCAGTACTACTACTTAACTAAGTTCAAAGTACTAGACTATGGCCATGGCACACAGAAAAACCAATTCAATTGATAGCGCTATAGCGCAGTCTCTGTTCTGGAACCCTCAAGGTAAGAGATGGAAAAAGGGGAGGGGGGCAAAAGTAAGTTCGGGACAAACATAATAACGATTATGATTATTTATATTTAGACAATTTTATTGAAATCCAACCCGGCCAACCCAGCCGTGGCGAAGAGTGCTAGAGAAGTTGGTTTAGGAGAAGACGTATTTTTGTTTAGATGATCCGTAGACTCAGCAAGCTAATAAAGTTTTGATTGATGTCTGCACAAAGTGAAACAATAACCTTATACCTTTTTGAACAGTCTGAAACTTATCAAGCTCAGTTTGCAGGCGCTTCTGAAGACCTTCCGCCATGTTGGAAATTACAATCCTGAAAAATAGTGCATTGTAAATTAGCTTGTCATTGGATAGCAGTTATGAAAACTAACCAATCAAATTATTTGTTTTACTAGGCTAAAAGGGAAACTACTAACAGTAAGGAGCGAATCGATTCTAGTTCAGTCCCCTTCTCATAAATCATAAAATCATAAAATAATTTTCAGACAAATATTACATTCAAGAAGTCAGGTCCTAATAATTCAAGTCGCACACTCCAGACGTCGCGTCTCGCATCTCACCTCCACCATTACAAGTCAGATCTCTCATTCACAAAAGCCAAATCTCGCACCACCCCTCCTCTCCCCTTAGTCAGGTGATATCCTCTGAAGTGAATCTTAACCCCTCCTTCCCCAGCACACGAGTCGACTTTCACTCTCCGTTCTCATCCTGCACACACGAGACAAGTCCTACTCCCCCTTAACACACACATAAGTCCTAAGAATCGACTTCTGCCCTACGGGCACACCCATCAGTGTTCAGTCCCTCTCATGAAATTGTGAAATGTGGGGGTAAAGATGGTTCATATAGCTTGTTGGTTGTACACACTTCGTTACCTCCTCTGATGCGCACCACTTATATCGAACCTCGTTTGATTTCAAAGCTTTGCAGTCTGGAAATTAGTGATTCATCTATTCTGGTATCATCATCCAGCAGGCTGGCATTGATAGACTTCAAGATGCCACTGCTATTCATTTCTAAAATGCTCATAATGGTTGCCTGTGAATCAATGATGTCAGATATCGTTGCCCTGAACTACATCATGACCAAAGAAAGTAGATCCCCACCAACACCTACAGATTTGAAGCATCTACAGCTGCCATCGACGCATGCCTTAGTCAGTCATGTTGTGCATTCCGTAATAAAGTTTGGGAGTCTGACATGATGACTGCCTACATTAAAGATGTCTCAGATAGTCATCTAAGAGGGAGTCTGACACGATGACTGCCTACATTAAAGATGTCTCAGATAGTCATCTAAGAGGGAGTCTGACATGATGACTGCCTACATTAAAGATGTCTCAGATAGTCATCTAAGAGGGAGTCTGACATGATGACTGCCTACATTAAAGATGTCTCAGATAGTCATCTAAGAGGGAGTCTGACGCGATGACTGCCTACATTAAAGATGTATCAGATAGTCATCTAAGATAGAGTCTGACATGATGACATTAAAGATGTCTCAGATAGTCATCTAAGATAGAGTCTGACATGATGACATTAAATATGTCTCAGATAGTCATCTAAGATAGAGTCTGACATGATGACATTAAAGATGTATCAGATAGTCATCTAAGAGCTACATCCGCTGTTTTCATTTCAATTCTCGTACTAAATGGTTTTGTAATGTACAAAGGGCTTGTCATTAGTCTTTACCCTGACCATGAAGGTGGAAGAATTTCAATATTCAAATCGTTGGCTATTTGCAGCACAAACCTTGCTATATGGGAGAGCGCTTTGTCTTGAATCAAAGGCAGGATTTGAGTGCGTGCTATCCCTCGTTTTGTGGTCACAGTCTTTCTTAGTTTGGTAAGGAGATCTGCATAATAATGCCCATTGACCTTGTTGCCATGAGGCGGGTAATCTTTCAATATGACACCTTGACGTCCCAAAAAAAACACAGTCAGCATCACTTTTCTTGCAGATTTCTGTGCTCTTGGCTTGACATGTATTGGTGAGCCCAGGGTTTTCCACTGCATGATGGAAATTTTGGATTCTTGGTCATGATGGTGAACCCAAGTCTCATCTACTGTCACCCTGGTCGGCAACATGTTTTTCGACCGAAACATTTTTAGCAACTGACCACAGTAATCAACCCTCGTTTGTTTCTGTTCACATGTCAGAAGACGAGGGACTCAGCGGGCACACACTTTTCTCATGTTCCGTCTGTTGTGTAAAATTCTAAAAACTGTACTTTCATTCAGTTTTGCTGACCTAGATATCTCTGCAATTTTCATTTTCCTATCCTGGTCAGTTTTTTACAGAAGTACAGAAGGACAGAGTTTCTCAAACACTGGTTCCATCTCCCTTTGTATTTCTTTAGGTGTTTTTCCCTACATCAAGAATGTTATCACAGTCCTGGCCTCTGATTTCTCCAGTTCTGACAACCGTTAGAGTAGGAATTCAGATCAATAAGGCGTGTTGCGCCATGCACCATACCGGATAAACCCGTGGAGGAGGTAAATTCATACTTCTCAAGTCTAGTACAAATTAAATGAGCTACATATGTGCCAAATCTCACCTTTCTCCTCCTACTCCTTCATAGTCAGGGTAAAGACTTATGACACGCCCTTTGTATATCCCGCTCGCTCAGTAACAACCTGCTTCCTCACTGTTAGCAGAGTAGCCCCAACCTGATTTATAACTACATGAGGATATAGTCAATACAGTACCACTTCTTAGAACGAGGATGCATTCAAGTTGGTTTTTTTATGAGTGGACAGGCGATACATTCTTCTTGTGAAAGAGAAATCGCGTGTGGCACACGAGCTCGGTAAACAATCCATTGCTGTTGCATTTCTCTATCCTGTGTATGCCAGCTGTTCACTCCAAGTCTAATGGTCGGTCTCTAACCTGTGTATACCAGCTGTTCACTCCAAGTCTAATGGTCGGTCCCTAACCTGTGTATACCAGCTGTTCACTCCCAAGTCTAATGGTCGGTCCCTAACCTGTGAATGCCAGTTGTTCACTCCCAAGTCTAGTGGTCGGTCCCTAACCTGTGAATGCCAGTTGTTCACTCCAAGTCTAATAGTCGGTCCCTAACCTGTCACTGTCGTCCCCAAGCTTTCTTATCGCTTATCCTGTTATGTCTTTCAGTGCCAGGTTGTAAAAAGAACCATAGAACGAGTCTGTCTGTGAGCCTCATACACAGTAGCATTTACTGCCTCAGATATTAATGTAAGCCACATTTTTCGTGGTCTGCTTTTCGCTTCGAATCCGTTGTAACTAAATAGCATTGCTTGTTCTGGGGTTATGTGGTGGTAGGCTTGTTACGTGGCCAAACCATTTTAGTTGCTATCTTTTAATGTATTTTAATACTGGCGATGCTCCCAATAGTTTTCTGATGTCATTGATCATGATCATGTCTCTCCTTGCTTCGCCCAATTTTGTTCGCATTTCCTTTCTGTTGTTACGATGAAGCGCATCTCATTTGATGTTAGTGTTCAGTTTTGGCATAGTGTCGGGACATAAATCGCGTTCTTTAAGGTCAGCAGAGCGAAATCAGTTCGCATGGGCGTGAAGTAAAGAAGGTGGGAATTGAGTATTTGTTGGGAGATACTGAGAGCAAGAGATTGTTTACAAGCACTTTACTTTCACCTGATGTTTGGGTTTTATTAGGATGGGGTAGCGTGTAGGTACAGGGATGTGGGTCAACATTGATAACCCTATATACATATATATATATATATATATATATATATATATATATATAAATATATAAATATATATATACTTATGCAAAATACATTAAAGTGCCCATACCGCCATGCATCAAGTCAAATATAATTTTTTTTTCTTGGGGTTAGGGAGATATGTGTAAGAGAGTTGCAAGGGTCCAACGAGCCAACGACAGGGAAGCCCTGAATTAACGGTTCGTGGTACCCACACATAACTTGAGAGCCATTCCCGAAAGGTTCAGTTCATTGAACGGGACATCGTCCTTAACTTTCAAACAATGCAGTTTAAAATTGGCCAGTCAAAATGGTTCTCTTTCCCACGATTTGAACTGCGAATTCCATGACCCATTAGTCATACTGTAGTCTAAAAAACAAGACAGTCTGTCTCTGGGACACGACAGTTCAAATGAAGTTTGAGGGAAATGAACTCAAGAAAGTAGAAGTCATTGACCAAAGCAGGGAGCTTAGCATATAAGCTGGGGAGACAAATCAGGGGAACAGATCAAAAGGAGCAGAGCAGTGTATTCTACCGTGCAGGTTAATTGTAGCTAGTTTAGTGCTAGGGTAAGTTCTGTGCTAATTGCACGAAACTCTAGTAACGTACCGAAAGGAGCAAATATTGTAGTGAAGCTGTAAACTACGACACAACTCATTCCGTTCTCTGGGCTGCATCCTGCTACTTTGCAAAGCCATTTTCAGGGCCGGAGTTTAAGAACGAACGACGAAGAAGAAGAACTCATGTATGTGTTCATATCTCTATTTTATGTATTCATCTTTAATTTGTCAGCTCAAATTTGTTTTGTGTATTGTCCCAGAGAAATGCATTTAAGTGTTCATATCTCTATTTCATGTATTCATCTATAATTTGTCATCTCAAATTTGCTGTGTTTATTGTCCCAGAGAAATGCATTTATGCAGCGAGGTAGGTTTCGTTTCTGTGTTTGTGTTAGGGCGGTATCTGACCATGTCTATAACAGTTTATGTACACTTCGATTTAATACATAAGCGCTAGTCTTGAGACTATTGCCTATCTTGTGCTAAAATAATCAACATGGAAAGATGTAAATGACCAGTCTCACAAATGTAGTTTTCTATTTCTACTTTGAAATTTAAGAGGGATTTTTTTGAAAACTTGATTACATGTATTTTTCTGAATGTCTTGGGCAGATGGATGTGACTATTCGTAACATACTTTACTTTCTTTTTCATTCTGAGATGGAAACTAAGTTGTCAGTCGCCTCCATATCATAGCCTACATTGTTATTACTCTTCTCGTTTGTTTTTTCAAATTTACTTGCACACCCTCTCCTATATGTTTGTTTTCTTTGTGTTTCATTTTCATTAGCTGCAACTGCTCATCGTTTCGGGATGAGATTTAAAAAATAGTTTCTTTAGCTTTAATTCTGTAAATGAATTAAATGGATCTTGTTTTTAAGCTGCAATTATTCTAAATTTAAATGGTGTTTGTTGACCTTGGCCCTTATTTGTTTATTTTCCTCTCGTGTTTTCTTGTCTTTTCTATTCCCTGCTACTGATTTGTGAGAATACATTTCAGAGAGTCAGAGTTTACCTTTTCTTAGATTGGCTGCCAAACAAGTATAATGAGCCCAATCTGCCCGCCCAGTTATTTAAGGGACAATACTCTCAATATATATTATCGATTCAAGGTGGCACACAAATAGGAAAATAAAAAAGCAATAGACGCGATAATTGATGAAATAACGTTAATTTAAGTTATTTCAAAAAGATAATGTATAATTTATCCTTTTATTACTGAAGAAAATGAGACAAAAAGAGAATAAGACAAACATGTTACATACAAAATAATTTTGCAATTTCAGTAACCCTTAATATACATATTGACATAAGGTTCAGCATGTTGTATCTTAGATGCGCAGTTGATAAAATTAGCATGTACATTTTTAATTATGTAAAAAATGTTTATAAAATAGTAGTTTAAATGACATGATGCAAATAAAAACTGTCCATTCAACATTTAATTTTTCGTGCCTTAATTTGACTATTTGCACAGACATTTAGGATTGATCGCTGCTTTTGACTGTTTTTATTATTTTTTTTGGCGAATAAACGATCGTACTGTATGTTTGAACCTGCGTAGGCACAAAATACCACTGTTACATCATCGATTTGTGTTTCAAAAACATCATTTTAGACAAATACGTGTTCAGTGTGACAACAATGAACGACATCCACTCTCGCAGCAGGGTGACCATGTTACAGCAACAAGCCGGAACTCGATTTCCTATTCCTGTAAAGCAGATAAGTCGTGCGGCATAAGTGTTCTGGCCCAGTTTAAATATTTATAGTGTTAATCAGATGAAGGCTCTTCAGACCTTGCGCAAAGTAATTTGCCTTTTTGGAAAATCAATAGATATTGTTAATTGTAGAGGAAAGTCAATAGATATTCAAAATGCGTGACCTGATCTATTTCCTCACCACCCACTGTAAATGTATGTTGACATCGTGTTTTGTCGGTGTTCATTATATTTGTTTTCTATACGTTTATAAACAGGTTTTGATCTTTACTATGTCCATTTACGGCTGAAATTAGCTGCTCTAGCCCTTCTGTACTTCTTGAGAGTATCACTGTGTCGTCTGCGTATCGTAAATCTGGAATTTCGTAACCGCCAATCGTAAATGTATAAAAACTGTCAATGTTCTCATCTTCTCGAACATTTCTCATTATACATTCCGTGTATCTGTTTGTATCTAGCCTGGTATTTCCGTGATGCTCCTCCCGTTGTTCCTCGCTTTTGATGATCCTCGTTGTTCGCAGGTGGTATTTGCACATATATGCACAATTGTTTTCCTGTGACCATTTTGGGAATGAGTATATTTATTTTCCTTCATACTTGCTTCGGCTCTCTTTATTTATTTCCTGATTTAAATATATATATCCCCCCTTTTTTTTAAATTAAAAAAAAAAAATTAAAAACAAAACAAACTTATCATACATTTTATACACAATTGTGAAGATAGCAGTGTAGTGAGGTGTACAACGAGAATGAATGAAATGGAATGATTGGGAAATATGACAAACAATATACTTGATACATAAGGATTAAGAGTACAATATAAATTAATTGAAAAGGGTCTTCCTTCTGTTGTGAGGCCCATTTGTGTTGACTTCCTTCCGTCTGGTCTTGGTGTATCAGGTTTTGCCTGCCCTCATATATTTTTCTATCGCAGCCATGTACTCCAACTTGTCAGCGATTTACTGATTTGTGTGTCACTTTGTAGATCCTTCGTTTCACCTGTGCCCTCTAACTCTCGCAGTTAATTAGGTGTTGAATGTGTGGTAGGCTCAGGAATAGAAATCACATTTTTTGTTTTTAAACAACAGAACAATAGAAAGGTAGATAATTGATTAAATAATTATAGATAAATAAGGTTGATGTAGTAGTAGTATAATTATATTAAGTGTAAATATATAGTGGTGATGATGCCCGCAGAAGGGATATACATATATAAACCTATATGTACATACATAAGTGTAACTTAAAAAAGTCCATATATATTTATATATATATATATATATATTTATATACTCATACGTACATATCTACACACCTACATATGTGCACACCTACATATGTGCACACTGTAGCGTTCGTGAATTGTCACAACCACTTGCTACCTAACAGATGGGCTAATTGTAGTGTGGGTCCGTTACATCGTCAGTCGACGTATTTTCCCACTGAATCCACAAGCGGCGACCACCGATCAACACTTGCAAGGCAAGGGTGACACAGAAACTGTGGCCAAGCTAGAGTAATCTACCGAGTTTATCGCCACATGGGTACTTGTGTGTTAATTCACCCACGGATTATAATAGGTCAAATTTAGTAGAATGTAGCCACACGAAGCACCATAATTTTAAGTCGCGTGGTATACGTATGTCCAAATGTCATTCTCAGATATAACTCCGTACGTGGAAGATGGATTTCTTGCACTGCAAGAAAATAACTTTTTGTGTGCAGTTTTCGCAGGAAAGACCATTTATACGCACCGTCGGACTGTGTACTAAACAACGTGTCATGACTTGTTATGTCTCTCACAGTTCACAAAGATCGTTAGAGATGGTCGCACATGTCAGCAGGACATTCCCGTTCGTTCTGGCACATGGTTAGAGGGCACACGTCTGTCCTATAGGGAGATTATTCTCTTCATGTAATGAGTAAAGAGATGACTAGCATTGCTTTCTGTAAATCAGAGCTAGGAATTGCCAATAATGCTGCCATAAAATGGAGCAGTAACCTCCGTGAGGTTTGTGCAAATTCATTAATTGCCCACTAAACTCACAAACCAGCATCAAGAACCTTTCTTGGGTCCATAAAAAACAACAAAACTGCACCCAACCAAGTTATAGCTAGACACACAATTATTTTGGTACGGAAGACCGTGTGGTCATAGAATTTCAGAATGGGTGAATAAAGTACTGCTTTTTCTATTACTTTCTGTTTCTTTTTTAATTGTTTGGTAAGATTTTTGGTTGTCTTCCGTTTTGTATTTCCTGTATTTCTTTAGAGCTTTTTGTCTTTTTTTTATTTGGTTAGTGTATTCCTCATTCCACCAGGGTACAGGTGTTTTGTTGTTTTTACGGTTACCGTATTGGTTTTCTTTTCCTGTGGATTGTATTAAGTTAGCTGGCATGTTTTTGTTGGGTATGTGCTTTATAGCTATCTGCAGGATGTTGGTAGTTAGGTTATGGTTGAATATGTCTACGTTATCTGAGATTAAGTCTTCTCTTTTGAGTCTGATCAGATCTTCTTGGAATCCGTTCCAGTCTAACTTACGGTAGTTGAAATAGGATCTGACTGATCCAGTATTTCGCATGTTTTTTTTCTTTTAAATAAATTGCTATGGGCAGGTGGTCTGATCCTGCATTATCCAGAACTTCCCATTTGATGGTTGCTAAGTTTGGCGTCATTATTGTGATGTCTATAGCCGTATCTGATCCATTTGGATTGTTATTTATTCTGGTCATTGACCCATCGTTTATTATTATTAGATTGTTTTCTTCGCAGAAGGTCATTATTTGTTTCCCTGCCGTGTCTATGGCGCTTCCTCCCTATGCTGGATGATGTGCGTTGAAATCCCCTACTATGATTGTTCTATTGTTTATTTGTGCTTTGATTGTTTCCATGTCATTTGGGGTGAATTTTCCTCTTGGGTTGTATATGTTTATTATTGTGATAATAATTGAGCAGTGACCTTTCCTCCTGCTTGCTTTAACTCTGGTTGGATATCATCACATCCTGGGGACTTCCCCCCTGCTTCCTTTAACTGTGCTTGGATATCATTACATCCTGGGGACTTTCTCCCTGCTTCCTTTAACTCTGCTTGGATATCATCACATCCTGGGGACTTTCTCCCTGCTTGCTTTAGCTCTGCTTGGATATCATCATATCCTGGGGACTTTCTCCCTGCTTGCTTTAGCTCTGCTTGGATATCATGACATCCTGGGGACTTTCGCCCTGCTTGCTTCACTCTG
This sequence comes from Ariolimax columbianus, assembly GCA_036924085.1. NCBI lineage: Eukaryota > Metazoa > Mollusca > Gastropoda > Stylommatophora > Arionidae > Ariolimax > Ariolimax columbianus. The sequence goes on along the minus strand of JAVGWX010000010.1, from coordinate 18,397,660 downwards.
GTTGGATATCATGACATCCTGGGGACTTTCTCCCTGCTTGCTTTAACTCTGCTTGGATATCATGACATCCTGGGGACTTTCTCCCTGCTTGCTTTAACTCTGCTTGGATATCATGACATCCTGTGAACTTTCCCTCTGCTTGTTTCACTCTGGTTGGATATCATGACATCCTGTGAACTTTCCCTCTGCTTGCTTCACTCTGGTTGGATATCATGACATCCTGTGAACTTTCCCTCATCTTGCTTCACTCTGGTTGGATATCATGACATCCTGTGAACTTTCCCTCTGCTTGATTCACTCTGGTTGGATATCATGACATCCTGTGAACTTTCCCTCTGCTTGATTCACTCTGGTTGGATATCATGACATCCTGTGAACTTTCCCTCTGCTTGATTCACTCTGGTTGGATATCATGACATCCTGTGAACTTTCCCTCTGCTTAATTCACTCTGGTTGGATATCATGACATCCTGTGAACTTTCCCTCTGCTTGCTTCACTCTGGTTGGATATCATGACATCCTGTGAACTTTCCCTCTGCTTGATTCACTCTGGTTGGATATCATGACATCCTGTGAACTTTCCCTCATCTTGCTTTAACTCTGCTTATATATCATCACATTCTTGGGACTTTCCCCTTTTCAGGTTTTCTGCAGTACTCTCTCCATCTATTCAATATATCCGGTTCCGCTTGTCATCATTGACAAAGAGGATAACACACTAACAGAAACCAAAGACATATATGTATATATATATATAATTGATTAATACACATAACATTTTTAAAACATGGCTATCGTACGACTTTATTCAAATTGCTGAGGTATTCTAGAGATTTTTTTTAGGTAGAAGGCCCCAGTCCGATTCGCCACTGCTGTTACCATGCCGCGTACTGGTTACGTTTGTTTATTTTACCCACAAAAGAAAAACTACTCATGTCTGACAGGGGGATTTGATCCGCTGCCCTCATTGTCAACGACAGGCATCGAAACCATTCGGCCACGCGCTCCTCTTACATAATATTATAGCAGTAGAATGTGAGCAATAAACACATCATTTACATAGAGATAATATTTCAACGTTTGAAAGACGATATTTCTCTTTCTGAGCATAATTGAAACGTCTTATTTTTGCCGTATTCTGAATCCTGTTCTATGCATCAGTTGTCTCTTCCACCTCATGAGTTTAGTCATTGTTCACAAAGTCTTGACACCAGCAAACATCCGAGTAAAAGGACATGCCTTCCTAAAAGATGGTGTGACTTTGCACACGGACAAATAGTACGGAATTGACATCACTAGCATACATGCGTAACTATGTAGCTACATGTAGGAAGACTAAGGCCAAAACCAAATACAAATAAAACAAAATAGTTTCTGTAGCATGCTAGTTGCGCACACTTTTGATATATACTCTCATACCTACACACCTGATGCCGAACTCCAGCATTCTGTTAATGTTTCTACCGACTGTTGTCCCTCAGGACCTCTGTATCATTGATTGATTGATTTTGGCTGATAGCAGACAACCCTATATTTCTCCAATCTCATGTTATACCGATAACACAAACTGCATGTGCGTTATTTTAGTAGTTTATGGTGTGTCAGGGATGGGTAGTACCTCTAGTGACGGAGATGTTTTGCGCTATCTTGGGTAGTTTGTCTATTACTGGTCCTCACCTGACACTCAACTCTCACTTCTGGCTCCACGTAGCTGCCAGCATGCGACAGCGGCCACATCTCAGGCAACGGTCTAGACATGACCGGCTAAACCAAGTGAGGGTAGGCGATGTGTCTACTAAACCCACGGTGAGAAAGGGCTTGTCTACATGTGATTGGGCGGACTGTGCGGAAGAACCATTTATTGGTCAATGGGCAGCAAGGAAACTACCAGCAACGCGCTGGTATCATCCGCTAAAGAAGAGGTTTTCAAACTTTTTGGTCCGGGGCTCACTTGACTTTTGCATAATTTACCTCTCTATACTATATATAAGCAATTGTACTCAACAAAATATTAATGACTTCTGAATGTGCATAATTTATCTCTCTATACTATATATAAGCAATTGTACTCAACAAAATATTAATGACTTCTGAATGTGCATAATTTATCTCTCTATACTATATTTAAGCAATTGTACTCAACAAAATATTAATGACTTCTGAATGTGCATAATTTATCTCTCTATACTATATATAAGCAATTGTACTCAACAAAATATTAATGACTTCTGAATGTGCATAATTTATCTCTCTATACTATATATAAGCAATTGTACTCAACAAAATATTAATGACTTCTGAATGTGCATAATTTATCTCTCTATACTATATATAAGCAATTGTACTCAACAAAATATTAATGACTTCTGAATGTGCATAATTTATCTCTCTATACTATATATAAGCAATTGTACTCAACAAAATATTAATGACTTCTGAATGTGCATAATTTATCTCTCTATACTATATATAAGCAATTGTACTCAACAAAATATTAATGACTTCTGAATGTGCATAATTTATCTCTCTATACTATATATAAGCAATTGTACTCAACAAAATATTAATGACTTCTGAATGTGCATATTTTACATTTGAAACCAAATGAGAGGAGCAAATAAGTTCAAATTTGGACGCAGCATAAATAAGACTGTATTTATTTTGTAAATGAAAAACCCAATGATTTTAATTAACTGACAATTTGATGACACCATATACTAGTTACAAAGTCAATGAGAAAGATGAGCTTGCTTCTTCATCCTCAGTTCTTCAAATCTGGGAACAAATTTGGAAATTGCGATTCGAATCTGCTTCTCGACGATCAATCGCGATTTGTATTTTGTTTTGATGGCGGCCATTGCAGAAAACCCTGTCTCACACAGATAGGATGTTGCAAATGGAATCAAAAGTCGTAAGGTCTTGCTGCTTACTTATGTATATTCTTGTTCGCCGAACTACAAAATCTGGTACTGATGAAGAATGGAACTTGCATTTCATTGTGAAGACCGATGAAATATCAATAAACTGCTATTGCTCTCTAGTTGTGAGTTAAGACGAGAATTCTGTACTGAAGGAATTTTTGATCCAGGTCTGTTGGTCAGTCTTTTCTGAAGCGTACTTGCAAAAAGTAAACACTGAGGTGTGTTAAGTGGTGAACAAACATATCCTTCAGTTCTTCACCCAGCTCCAAGCCACTGTCATTTGAACAGGTGTGCAGAGAAAAAACAATAATTTACGTCTTTCTTGTCTAACTTTTCTTTCTTCAACAGCAATTTCTTTCTGAAGGCCGAAATTCTGTCTGATAGCTGCAGAATATGCGTCTCAGTACCTCGAAGGGACATATTTAAAGTATTTAGTTTTTCGAAGACATCACAAAGATGAGCTAGCTTCAAAACAAAGTCGTTGTCCACGAACTTTTCAGAACTAGAATGTTGTTTGTCGACAAGATAACAATGAAGCTAATTCCTGAGTTCATACACCTTTTCGATGACATTTTTGCGTGAAATAATGCGAGAGTTGAAATAATAAAATAGCGAAGTGTGTTCATCTCTCATGTGTGTTCAGCTCCCATGTGTGATCAGCTCCCAATTGTGTTCAGCTCCCACGTGTGTTCAGCTGCCATGCGTGTTCAGCTCCCATGTGTGTCCAGCTCCCATGTGTATTCAGCTCCCATGTGTGTTCAGCTCACATGTGTGCTCAGCTCCAAAGTGTGTTCAGCTCCCACGTGTTCAGCTGCCATGCGTATTCAGCTCCCATGTGTGTCCAGCTCCCATGTGTATTCAGCTCCCAAGTGTGTCCAGATCCCATGTGTGCTCAGCTCCAGAGTGTGTTCAGCTCCCATGTGTATTCAGCTCCCAAGTGTATTCAGCTCCCAAGTGTGTCCAGCTCCCAAGTGTATCCAGCTCCCATGTAAATGAACATTTGTGAGAAACACCTGCACTTTAGTGGCTGCGTGAATTGAAATTGATTACTTCGATTACCGATCGTGTTAATTGAGGGCAGGGCTGATGTTTTTGGATGTCAGTGCTTTCCCTGTGAATGATGCAATGAGTCCAGACACAGAAAGGAGCTTTCTTTGGTATCAAGGCTTGCAATCCGCCATAGCAGCCAGCTATTGAACGGCTTCCATCAGTGGACACACCTACACATTTCTCACATTTATTGCTGCTTTCTTCCATAAAAGGAATCAAAGAGGTCTGCTGATTTTGTTCCATATTTGATGCTTTTGCAGAAAATAACTTATTGTCATCTATAAATCGCACACAATAGATTAGATGCACATCGTTGAGAATATCATCTGTAGCTTCATCTCGCTGATTAGCGAAATCACATTTGAGTTTTTTCAATTACTGGTCATTAACATCGACATCTATCTCAATTATTCGATAACTAATAGTGCTATCTGACAAAGGCACACTCAGCAGTTGCTTCGCAGCAGGCTACCCTATCATAGTAGACATCATGTTCACAGCAGCAGGTAAAATATGGTCTCCCTCAATGGTCTGAGATTTATTTCTCTTTGCTACATGGTGAGCCACTTTGTAAATTGAAAGAAGTGCCTTTTAAGGAATCGGTTTGTTTAGTGAACGTTTCTTTATATTCAGTTATTTCTTTTAACTTGAGAGAAAAGTAATCAAGTGGTCAGTTCACCAAACTGTCATCAACTAATTCCAAATGTCGTCTCATTTTGTTTGGAAGCAAATTTTCACTGACCAGAACTTGAAAATAAATGACACATTGTGGGTGTTCTTTATTTCCTACATTAGTGACTTAAGTAGGTAGTGCACGTAAGTCGGTAGTGCACGTAAGTAGGTAGTCCACGTAAACCCGTAGTGCGGGTAACTGTCGTCATACTTTCGATGTTTTCCTCTCCGTTCGTCTTTAGAACTGCACGACGCCTCAGAAATATCTCGATTTGCACAGTTAATTAAAAATGTATCCATACTGTCTGAAAAACAAAGACATTTCACAGCACAATTGAAAAAAAAACTGCATTGGACAAAACTTCGTCAAAACTACAAAACAGCAAGACCAGACGGATTTTAATTATTATGATTTCGATTCTCCAAAATAGTAAGTTTAATTATGTCAATAAAAAAAAAAGCATTTGAATTTTAATGTTTATACGCATGACAGCTTAAAAGAAACCGCGCTGTTCACATTTTAAAGTTCTAAGAACCATTTATTCGCAAATTGGGGAAGATCCAATGTAAGCTGCTCAGTGACTTCAAATGAAGTGTGAAGTGCAGCATTGAGACTACGCCTTAAGTGACGTTAGAACTAAGCAACGTTAACAATTCTTGAAAGTTAGTTGCGAGAGTAACAGTTCAGTTTTGATCCTACATAATCAAAAATAATATGCTTAATAGGTCTTTCAATGGTAGCTACTAATGAACTATTCCACTTCCCGGGGTTGCTTATATTATTTACCTTGGTCAGTCACAAAAGATATATAGTTGTTTTTTTCATTCAGACAGCTTCTTGGATTATATTTTTAAGAACCTGTGAATCCCAAATATTAACCATATCGGAAAGAAGGCAACCATTATAATCTACAAAGTATGTCGCTGAAGGTATTCGTACTTTCGTCGTTGACATGAGTGAAGAACTCTGCCTGAGTAGCTTCAAACAACTGAATTCTTCACTCTCACTGAGTTTGTTCTGGAAGCATATTTACTGAATATAATTAACTGAAATAAGAGGCTCTCTTCACTGCAGTGTAATGCAACACTGTCCAGCAGTATAAACACTACGGGAGGAGTCCCAGTGTCCAACACCCCTCCCTCCCCAACATTGTCCAGCAGTATAAACACTACAGGAGTCACAGTGTCCAACACCCCTCCCTCCCCAACACTGTCCAGCAGTATAAACACTACGGGAGGAGTCACAGTGTCCAACACCCCTCCCTCCCCAACATTGTCCAGCAGTATAAACACTACAGGAGTCCCAGTGTCCAACACCCCTCCCTCCCCAACATTGTCCAGCAGTATAAACACTACAGGAGTCACAGTGTCCAACACCCCTCCCTCCCCAACATTGTCCAGCAGTATAAACACTACAGGAGTCACAGTGTCCAACACCCCTCCCTCCCCAACACTGTCCAGCAGTATAAACACTACGGGAGGAGTCACAGTGTCCAACACCCCTCCCTCCCCAACACTCCCTTTCCCCACCCATTAGCTAGGATGCTGTAAGCACGGCTTGTTTTTAGATACATGGCGATGAGGTGAAGTGTGGTGTTGGTCAGTCTGCTTCACTTAATCTTGACGTATGCCTTCAAACCCCCAAACATCTTCAATTTGATAAAGCTTCATTTAAGCGTAGGTAATGCATAGCACGTTAAAACGAGGTTCTTTACTTTGTGATCGCTATATTTTGTGGCCAGGTTAACCATCCTGTCGGTGTACATTCCATTCTACCCAGTTGCAAATGGGTACCTGACTTAGATTTAGTGAAGTTAAATAATGGTAGATAATAGATTCAAACTTAAAGCCCCGTTCTTCATGTTATGGTCGCTTTATTCGTTGAGCCAGGTTTAAGCCTCTTTCATTACATACCTCATTCTATCCAGATGTAAATTGTTACCCTGCTTGATAAACTTATTCTTTACAGACTCTGTAGAGTCTTATAAACCAGTATCATGAAGTTAAAGTTAAGTTAGATGTAGGGAAGATGTAGGGAAGTGGGAATTAAAACCTACCCTGAGTCTACGGGTGACAGATGTATCTAAATATATGGACAGCACTCTAACCAGAGATGCACAAATAGACTCCGAAATGAACAATAGGACTGCAAGAGCCTGCATTAAGTCGCCTGCCTTGCATTTGATCGACTGCTCTAAAGTATTCATGTCGACGTGGCGTTTATGCAAAAAACAAGGTCCATGTATACTGTTCCGTTGTTTTTATCATCCTTCTCCACTCTTCAAGACCTGGACGATGTACAATTGTCATGCTCAATCACTTCTAAGTGACCTGTCAGCGTTGGATGTTCAAGAACAACTGACAGAACATGGTACCCAGCAACGAAGTACTCTAGAGGGCGTACATTTCTAGCATGATGTTCACATGCCTGACCACTGCCTGTCTAAGCAACTCCTTTGTCGTGCACTCAGAAAAATGCAAGCGGTCATCGACCATAAATTAGTTCAAGACTTCATTGAAAGGCCTCCATATTGATGTTGCTTCTTGAGAGTAGCTTACGTCTTACCGCTCAGTCTAGCGTTCTGCAACCACACAAGGACAACGCCTGACTGAGCAGAAAATTGAGAAGCGAGTCGATCGGAAGGTCGTAATACAGGACACATCGGCTACCAAGGCCGTTTACATGTGCACCTCTTGCGGCACGGTGTGCATATCCAGGATAAGACTGCACAGCCCCATGCAGCCCTTGCGTGGCCACGTCTGCCTACACACATCTGATGCTGTCGTCATCTTTATTCTCGATCAGCAATTAATACTACTACTAGTACTACTATCACTGCTACTACTGCTGCTGCTGCTACTACTACTACTACTTCTACTACTACTACTACTACTACTACTACTACTACTACTGCTACTATTACTACTACCACCGCTGCTGCTGCTGCTACGTTTGATCACTTTATAGCAACGTCATTAACAAAATAATAAATATGTGATAGATAGATGTGAAAGGGATAAAACGTGGTTGCAACTGGTATCACTGCATAATAAGCTGTACAAAAATATCTGATGCCCTGCGCTGACTGCTACCTTTGTTATAATCATTGGTGCGGATATCCGCCAGTAGCAAACTAGTAAAAAGAACGGCATATGGTACTATACAATTCTGGAGCGATTAAGACGACAAAGGCTGACACCTGACGAATAAAGAAACCGAAATATTAATAAGGGTGACTTTTAGAAGTTGTCAACGATCGTGACATTGATATTGGCACTGTGATTCATGAACCAGTATTCATAGGAGTGCAAAATTGGAAAATAGACGTGGATCGAGAAAAGGGAGCGTTTTAGACGAAGGGGCAAGAGTGTGTACAAGAATATTGCTATAGCGTTCTTCGGTATCTACTTATCATTTATTAAGATGGATAGAGCAGCTAAAGGTATGTTTGGCGTGCAGTGCTGCCGATTTTTACAGAAAACAGTCAGAAACAAAAGTAAAGGCAAGGTTGCTCTGGAACTGCCAATTCTTCTGTACACGAGAACACGTCGTTATCATCAATCAACTAGTTGTGGAGAATAGAACTTGTTAGTCTGTTGTAGCTCACTTCACTTTAGATATTATTTTACCCAGAAGATCGGCTACGATGGATCTTAAACGTTCATTGTCTCTTGCTTTGATGATGCAATCTATCATGCTTTTCCCTGTACAATTTTGTTTGCTATGCTCCCATTGATTTAATTGTTCACTCGTCAACTTTCTTTCTAGAATTTCTTTCGGCAATGCGTTTCATGGTTTGCTATAATCAGCTCATCTGAAATTTTTAACTCTAATGTAGTTCATAAATTTTGTTTGCACCTTTATGTTATCATATACTTCTTTATGTGCTTTATTTTCTTTTAACGTGCTGAGCAAAATTTTTTAATATGTTAACATTACAAACTCATTAATTCTCTTATGTAACTGTCTGTTCATAGACCACGTTTCTACGATATGCATTAATGTCCACTTTACTTAACATTTGACCACTCTCGTATTTTATTAATAAATTCAGATTTTTAAACATCTTACTCATTTTGGTGAAAATTGCTTTCCGCATCCATTTTCTTTTCTAATTTCTGTTTCACATTTTCAATCCTTCCGTATTATATTTTTAAAATAGGAAAATCTCTTGATCTGTTCTAGTATTTGATCCTTTAATCATATCTGAAAATGAGATTTCTTGTCTACAGCTAATTACCATACAATTTTTTGTTCACGTTAAATGCCTATTCCACAAAACTGACTTTTGTTCTAAACATTACAACCAATTACTGCAATTCGTGGTAATTTTCAGCCATCAGAACTGGGTCATCCACAGACACTGGCACGAAGCGACATCCACAGACACTGGCACACACGAGGCGTCATCCACAGATACTGGCACACATGAGGCGTTATCCACAGACACTGGCACACACGAGGCGTCATCAACAGACACTGGCACACACGAGGCGTTATCCACAGACACTGGGACACACGAGGCGTCATCCACAGACACTGGCACACAAGCGTCATCCCCAGACACTGGCCACACATGAGGCGTCATCCACAGACACTGGCACACACGAGGCGTCATCCACAGACACTGGCACACAAGCGTCATCCCCAGACACTGGCCACACATGAGGCGTTATCCACAGACACTGGCACACACGAGGCGTCATCAACAGACACTGGCACACACGAGGCGTCATCCACAGACACTGGCACACACGAGGCGTCATCCACAAACACTGGCACATACGAGGCGTCATATACAGACACTGGCACACATGAGGCGTCATCCACACACACTGGCACACACGAGACGTCATCCAAAGACACTGGCACACACGAGCCGTCATCCACAGACACTGGCACATAAGCGGCATCCACAGACACTGGCACACACGAGTCGTCATCCACAGACACTGAAACACAAGCGTCATCCACAGACACTGGCACACAAGCGTCATCCACATGCACTAACACACACGAGGCATCATCCACAGACACTGGCACACATGAGGCGGCAACCACAGATACTGGCACACACGTGGCGTCATCCAGAGACACTGGCACACATAAGGCGTTATCCACAGACACTGGTACACACAAGGGCCATCCACAGACACTGGCACACCACACAAAGTCACATCCACAGACACTTGCACATACGAAGAGACATATACTGGCACACGAGGCGTCATCCATAGACACTTGCACACACGAAAATCATCCACAGACACTGGCACACACGAAACGTCATCCACAGACATTGGCACCCAAGAAGTGACATCCGCAGACACTGACACACACGAAGTAACCTTTATTGTAATCACTTGGAACACAGTTACACCTGGCAACAGAACATACAAAGTTATAGACATTACATAATCGAGCCACGGACCTCTAGGTGACCAATCAGCCGTGATGTAAGAAAAGCGAGAGTTAAGGAATTCGACGAAACGTAGCCAATCCCTTCACGTCACAAAATATAGGTGTAATGATAGATCAAACATTTCTTACGCTTAACATTTGCAACTTTGGAATATTGAGCTTGCAAGAGCTTTACAATTGAAAAGGTGGCCACATAGCAGCCACTGATGTTGGGGATACAGTTCTAAGCATTTGATGACAATTCCCTTCCTTGCTGCATTCCATTCCTCAAACGGTAAGTCATGTTTCCAATTGCTGCTGAGATGACTGGACTATATCAATGAAAAATCGAACTTGGTACATTTGCCACGTCAAGCGAGTGCACTACCAATTTGCCGATTAGATTAGAAGTAATACACAAACTATACTGAAATTATACAATACATAAACTGAAGTGGAAAGTATGCAATACTCAAACTATGCGGAAATTATGCAATATATATAAACTATACGGAGATTATTCAATATGAAAACTATGCTGAAATGATATATTTCTCACAATAGCAGAAAAGTAGAAAATTATAAATCGTCATCTTGGGAATTCTAACAAGAAGGACCACTGATCGTAAAACGGGAAGACCACTGAACGGAATCGGGAGCCAAAAAAGTCGGACTCGATAAAGCCCAGTAACGAGGTATCGTACACATTCAATTTCACTTCACTGTTTATAGCAAATGATTGCCCGTAGTCTTACAGACTTCTGACGTTAATACTTGCAACATTGTTATCAAACTGGATATTACGACAATATGAATTTTTCTTTAAAATTAGTTCTGGCCTGAGGTAAAGTTGTTTTTATTTTACTATTACATTCTTAGCTTAGAGTACACTGATATACAAGCTCGGTCTTTGTTTTCCATGCTGATCTGCCTATTTATTGAGTTATCGTTCTTTCTAGTGCTGACTGAGTTTTGTTTACTATTTTCTTTCCTCAAAATGAATCAATCCAATATGCTGATTAGCGCATGTGATCACGGACCTCTGCCTCTACAAGTTAACTAGTCCTCAAATCTGTCAGTATTCGATGTAGACTACCATTTTCCCCCTATTCTGTTACAAGAAATGAAGAATCTTCTCAAGAATTATTTCTGCCATTCAGCGCATATTGATATCATCAAATTCAAATACAAGAAATTCATGCATGTTCTTCTGTCCCGAACAATCCGCCCAAGTTGTGTCTACATCTTCCTGGTTTCCTTTGTGTGTGTCGTCAGCCCCCTTCTCCGTGAATGTTTTGGCTTCTCTCTATTTCTGTTATGTTTGGAATTCCAGAAGAAAGGTTACATTGTAATGATATCATATGGTTTCTTAATTATGTGTCTCATCCAACGTAAACATCTTCTCCTCACCTCATGTTCTGCCGTTGTTTATCTGGTTCTTTTCAAAATTTCTACGCCAATGATCTTTCATACAATTTCACTGCATATTTAATAGACTACCTTTTTGGTTGTTTTATTCGTGTTTCACGGATATACAATTAAATTGACAGGACATTGGCGTTTAATATTTTTTTTTCCTTGTTGGGCTTAACTTCTGTTGATTCCTTAAATTCCCCCAATGTAACGAGAGGCCTTCCGCATTTCTATTCATATTTGTATATCTCTAACAGTACTTTCTGCTCTATCTACAGTGCTAAAAATAAATGTGCACTGATTCACATATTGTAGCAGTGTGTCTCCCAGCACAATCTGATTGTCGCTATATTTATTTTCATAACTTTGTTTTTCTCTCTGTGTATTCTCAGTCCCAATTAATGTGAATTCTCATTAAGTCCTACTTACAGAACTTGAAAAAGATTATAAATCTGCAATCCATGACCGACAGAATAGACTGCAGAGCCTAGCAGCAAGCAGAGAAACTAAGAAGACTGACAGACCATCCAATGCATCAGAGACTAAATAGATTTGGAAAAGGGAAACTAAAGCGGAGAGCCTTTGCAGAAATAGCCAATGCAAAGATGAGCGAAAACTATATGAACACCATAACAACACCAATCCCCATCCCTACTGTACGCAAACCCACATGGAAGCAGGATATCACTCCGCAGGTGGTAGAAAATATACCAGGTATTGGAAACAAGAACAGCCAGACTGAAAAAGAAAGAATAGACATAACCCTGAGGTACATAGCGGAAAACTACCCAAGCATGGACTGGCCCCATGCACACACCGACAATTCTGTAACAAACACAACACAGAATGGAGAGGAGGGGTATTCCTGAGCCTAACAAATGGTAGAAAAATAACACTGTCAGTGGCAAATGGAAAATTCTCAAGCAATTTAAGAGCGAAGGCAGAGGCACTGAAGGCTGCAGTGAAAGCAATGCTGACAGGCGAAAGCAATGAAAGCCAGATAGTCCTGTTTACAGATGCCCTGGCCGTGGTTACAAGACTAAAAAGCCAGAAAAATACTGAACTTAATGATTTAAGAGCAGTACTCTGTCAACTATGCCAGCAGTCCACATCAAGAAGAGTAGTGGTACAGTGGGTTCTATCCCCGCATGCGTGGGTGCGTGCGTGCGCGCGCGTGTGAGTGTGTGTGTGTGTGTGTGTGGGTGTGTGTGTGGATGTGTGTTGGTGTGTGTGGATGTGTGTGTGTGTGTGAATGTGTGTGTGTGTGTGGGTGTGTGTGTAGATGTGTGTGTGTGTGTGGATGTGGATGTGTGTGTGTGGATGTGTAAATAGAAGAAGATACAAACCAATCGCAAGCGATTATGGCGACATCATAAAACTATGTACCTATGTGAATATATATGTATGTATGTGTGTATGTATGTATGCAGGAATGCATGTATGTATACATTCTTCAAGACATGTATGGAAATAAACAATATGTTAGCCGTCATAATATTTATTTTATTTATCAGAAAGCAAACAGATTGTTGATAGAGTAAGAAGGAATACATTAGATAATATTAGTTTCAGATCTGCTGACTGACAATTTGACAGCGTTGTATCGTATACTTCTTCTTCTTCTTCGTACGCAGACAGACAGTAACCATGTATCGTATACATCAATTGTAATAATAACAATTGAATGTGTCAACGATACTTATAGGGGTTACATGGGTGTGTACCAGGTTTGTGTGCGTCATGTTTGTGTGCGCCAGGTTTGTGTGCGTCATAACTTAACTTGAAGTCTTTATACTGCTTTAGAAGAAAATGCAGTCTGTATACTACCAGTTTCTTGGAGGGTGGTTTAACCGATGTGCGAGTTCATCTTAATAGACTCAAACACTAGAGCTAAGTAGACCCGCAGTCAGTTAGGCGCCATCTATGCTGCTCTTAACAAATCGCCTTGGGAAAGGTACAAATAACTTGAATTATGTCTTGTCCGGGCACAGGCTGTTAAGCCTACTATTTTCAACTGAGAAAGAATTTATAACGTGATCGACACTGAACGATCTCACTACCCAGAGATCAGGGGTCCGATCCCACTACCCAGAGATCAGGGGCCCGATTTCACTACCCAGAAATCAGGGGTCCGATCTAACTACCCAGAGATCAGGGATCCGATCTCACTACCCAGAGATCAAGGGTCCGACCACACTACCCAGCGATCAGGGGCATTTTTTACCAGAAGATCCACATGAATAAAAATCCCGATCTCCACTGTTATTTGAACCCGTGACCTCCGGCACCTTATCTCGAGACTACTGAGTCATGTTTGTGTGCGTCATGTTTGTGTGCGTCATGTTTGTGTGCGTCATGTCTGTGTGCGTCATGTTTGTGTGCGTCATGTTTGTGTGCGCCATGTTTGTGTGCGTCATGTTTGTGTGCGTCATGTTTGTGTGCGTCATGTCTGTGTGCGTCATGTATATGTCTGTCATGTTTGTGTGCGTCATGTTTGTGTCCGTCATGTCTGTGTGCGTCATGTTTGTGTGCGTCATGTTTGTGTCCGTCATGTTTGTGTGCGTCATTTTTGTGTGTCTTTCTGCCTTTATTTTTGAACTAAGCTAAGCATTTAACGGTCTTGCAAGAAATCGTCTGCACTGATAGTCCTTCTTCTTCTTCTTCTTCGTTCTTCTTCTTCTTCGTACGCAGTCAGACAGTAACCATTATTTTGTCGAAAAAAGCGGCGGTCATCCTGAGGCTGTCGCCACTGCCATAGAGCTTGACTTGCAGTTCCACTGGTGATGGCCACATCTGCTCTCTCTGATCCTCGTATGTCGGGCAGTTCTGCAGCAGATGCTCAGCGGTCATTTTCTCGGTACCACACGGGCATTCGTCGGTACACCCTATCTTCAATTTGTTGAATAGGTGGTACCTCAGTCTGTTGTGGCCAGTGCGAAGTCTGAAGACAACGACTTGCTCTCTTCGGTTCAACTGGTAATATGCATCGTTTTTGGTGTAACCAGTATGTTCGGTTTCCCATTTGGTCATGTATATGGCTTTGATAAGCCGTTTTGACACTTCGTACGTCATACTATTATATCTTTGTGGTAGTCTTGCACCTTCTTTTGCCAGTCTGTCTGCCTCCTCGTTGCCTTGGATGTTGCAGTGTGATGGGACCCACTGTACCACTACCCTTTTTGGTGCGGACTGCTGGCACAGTTTGCAGAGTGCTGCTCTTAAGTCATTAAGCTCAGTATTTTTCTGGCTTTTTAGCGCTGTGACTACGGCGAGAGCATCTGTAAGCAGGACTATATGGCTTTCATTTTCACTGTGTGTCACCATTTCTTCCACTGCCGCCCTCAGTGCCTCTGCCTCCGCTCTGAAATTGCTTGTGTACTTACCAGTAGCGAATGACAGTGTTATTTTTCTGCCATTTGGTAGGTTCAGGAATGCTCCTGCCCCTCCGTTCTGTGTTGTGTTTGTTACAGAACCGTCGGTGTATGCATGGGTCCAGTTCATGCTTGGGTAGTTTTCCGATATAAAGCTTAGGGTAGTATCTCTCTTTTCTTTTTTAGTCTGGCAGTTTTTGTTTCCAATACCTGGTATATTTTCTACCACCTCTGGAAATATATCCTGCTTCCAGGTAGGTTTTCCTACAGTAGTGATGGGCTTTGGTGTTGTTAGTGCGTTTATGGGATCTAAATGGGAACTAAATCTACGGGATTTAAGTTTGAATTTTACAGTGACAAACATGTGACCATGCTCGCTGATTACTTTGTCAATGCCAAAAGTCTTTGCCCTGTCTTTACAGCAAACAAGTAAAGGGCATGTCCTTTGCAAAACGTCGCTCTTACAACTGTAAATTTATTTGGCTGTTATAAGTTTCTTGATAGATGTGCCATTACTTTCCGTACGTTGAGTAGCAGTCGTACCAAGAAAATACCCAGTGTCGCTGCACAATCACTCTGTCATCTATCCACCAGCCTCGCGCCCGCCCCCTTACCCTGTAGACAGATCTACCAACGTTGTATTGTAAGCCACCAGTAGACGTTGACTAGGGTACATTTTCATTAGATGACAAAAGCAACGTATTTTCTGCCTGGAAATGTATTCTGCAATAGACGTGTATTCTGCACAAGACGTAGTCCCGACTTTACTACGAATGCCGTCGTTCCGCATGCTTTCTAACCTAGTAACACCAATGATCTACCTCAAACAATTATTTCCACGTGAAAATAAATTCTGCTCTCACGCGCCCTGGACAGAGGCCATGTTTATCACTGGCATCACAGAGTTGGCATAAATATGCTGTTTATCAACTGTTGCTTTGTTGCCAAAGTAATGCTTGGGTGTCTAAGCGATGATGACAGCTGATAAGTTACTGCAGATGCTTTCTGACACCTATTCTCAATTTCACTGTCGACTCTGCCGAAAACATACTGCCGAAATACTTGAGCTCATGTGCCTGTTGAAGAGCAATGTAATTAACACTTATGTTGAGCGGTGCAGGTATTCTACTGATCCTCATAGTTTCTGTTTGTCTCGTTCATTCGCATATTGTAATTAGCAGAGGTAGTGGCAACCGAGTGCATGTGATTTTGCAGTTGATTTTTATGGTCGTACAGCACACACTGTAAGACTACAGCAGACACTGTAAGACTACAGCAGACACTGTAAGACTACACCAGCAACTGTAAAACTACAACAGCCGCTGTAAGACTACAGCAGACACTGTAAGACTACAGCAGACACTGTAAGACTACACCAGCAACTGTAAAACTACAACAGCCGCTGTAAGACTACAGCAGACACTGTAAGACTACAGCAGACACTGTAAGACTACACCAGCAACTGTAAAACTACAACAGCCGCTGTAAGACTACAGCAGACACTGTAAGACTACAGCAGACACTGTAAGACTACACCAGCAACTGTAAAACTACAACAGCCGCTGTAAGACTACAGCAGACACTGTAAGACTACAGCAGACACTGTAAGACTACACCAGCCACTGTAAGACTACATCAGACACTGTAAGACTACACCGGCAACAGTAAGACTACACCAGCCACTGTAAGACTACACCAGCCACTGTAAGACTACAGCAGACACTATTAGACTACATCAGACACTGTAAGACTACACCAGCCACTGTAAGACTACACCAGCCACTGTACGACTACACCAGCCACTGTACGACTACACCAGCCACTGTAAGACTACACCAGCCACTGTAAGACTACACCAGCCACTATAAGACTACATCAGCCACTGTAAGACTACACCAGCCACTGTAAGACTACACAAGCAACTGTAAGACTACACAAGCCACTGTAGGACTACAGCAGACTCTGGAAGACTACACCAGCCACTGTAAGACTACAGCAGCCACTGTAAGACTACAGCAGTCACTGTAAGACTACACCAGCCACTGTAAGACTACACTAGCCACTGGAATATTACAGCAGACACTGCAAGACTACACCAGCCACTGTAAGACTACAGCAGCCACTGTAAGACTACACCAGCCACTGTAAGATTACAGCAAACACTGTAAGACTACACCAGCCACTGTAAGACTACACCAGCCACTGTAATATTACAGCAGACACTGCAAGACTACAGCAAACATTGTAAGACTACACCAGCCACTGTAAGATTACAGCAGACACTGCAAGACTACAGTAGACACTGCAAGAGTACAGCAGGCACTGTAAGACTGTACACAAAGACTAATTCGTGTATTGGGTTGTGTTCTGCTTCAGTTGTCTCAATTTGACCGGTCCCTGATGCGAATTTGTGGATGTTGATGTTAAACAGCAGAGGGGAAACCACACACCATTATCCCACGCCGGTATTCATTTCAAAAGATTGTTTGTGGTTTAAATTCGCTTCAAGGCGGCTAAGACCTGAACGAACAACAACAAGAGCGAATAGCGAATAGTTACTAGTGGGACACGGGTTCTTCTTCTTCTTCTTCTTCTTCTTCTTCTTCTTCGTACGCAGTCAGACAGTAATCATTATTTTTTCGAAAAAAGCGGCGGTCATCCTGAGGCTGTCGACACTGCCATAGAGCTTGTCTTGTGGTTACACTGGTGATAGCCACATCTGCTCTCTCTGATCCTCGTATGTCGGGCAGTTCTGCAGCAGATGTTCAGCGGTCATTTTCCCGGTACCACACGGGCATTCGTCGGTACCACATATCTTCAATTTGTTGAATAGGTGGTACCTCAGTCTATTGTGGCCAGTGCGAAGTCTGAAGACAACGACCTGCTCTCTTCTGTTCAACTGGTAATAGGCATCGTTTTTGGTATAACCAGTATGTTCGGTTTCCCATTTGGTCATGTATCTGGCTTTAATAAGCCGTTTTGACTCTTCGTACGTCATACTAGTATCTGTTTGTGGTAGTTTTGCACCTTCTTTTGCCAGTCTGTCTGCCTCCTCGTTGCCTTGGATGTTGCAGTGTGGTGATCCACTGTACCACTACCCTTTTTGGTGCGGTCTGCTGGCACAGATGGCAGAGTGCTGCTCTTCAGTCATTAAGCTCAGTGTTTTTCTGGATTTTTAGCGCGGTGACTACGGCCAGAGCGTCTGTAAGCAGGACTGTATGGCTTTCATTGTCTTTATGTCTCACCATTTCTTCCACTGCCGCCCTCAGTGCCTCTGCCTCCGCTCTGAAATTGCTTGTGTACTTACCAGTAGCGAATGACAGTGTTATTTTTCTGCCATTTGGTAGGTTCAGGAATGCTCCTGCCCCTCCGTTCTGTGTAGTGTTTGTTACAGAACCGTCGGTGTATGCATGGGTCCAGTTCATGCTTGGGTAGTTTTCCGATATAAAGCTTATTGTAGTATCTCTCTTTTCTTTTTCAGTCTGGCAGTTTTTGTTTCCAATACCTGGTATATTTTCTACCACCTCTGGAAATATATCCTGCTTCCAGGTAGGTTTTCCTACAGTAGTGATGGGCTTTGGTGTTGTTAGTGCGTTTATGGGATCTTCGTGCATCTTTGCTTTGGCTATTTCTGCAGGACACGGGTTAAAAACCTCGGCATGGTATGCTTTTTTTATGTAGGGGTAACAATGAAATCGGACTTGTGCACTCAACGGTGACTGCAGGGATAATCGGCCTTTATTCATCTGTATTATAAATCAATTTCACTTTAGACCTCAGCAGTGGAGTAATGATAGTTTGTATATTATTGAGAAAAAAATGGATGTAGCAAAATTGTTTATGTAAGTGTAATGAGACTAATATCAGGATCAGGTGACAATATTGACAAAACCACCTTATTTCCACGCGCTACACCTTGAAATAGGCGGTATTGCAGCATCCTAGTCACCAATGTGGGGATCGATTTTGACCTCCGTAGAAGTGAGCCTGCTGAGAATATTGTTTTTGCTCTACAGCGAGGGTGACCACCTTATTCAGTACGCCCGGGATGTAAGATGAGCGTTTGTAAACACGTAACAAGAGAAAACGTGTCAAGAGTGACGAACTTAGAAACAAGTAACTTCAAAACTAAAGAAAAAGAGAAATCAACAAACAAATACACAAATGAACATCCAGTTTACTCAACAACTTATTTGTCTTTTTGTGCACCTGTTCCTTGGTACTGCTACAAGAATAGTCGTGACCTCTTGCACTAACGAGGGCTTCCATTTGGTCCTATCGGCCTTTAGACGTATAATCTATCTAGGTCACTGTCTGCGAATACATCTAATCTGTGAACAAACAGAAGTTCTGTATCCGGGCAAAGTTTACAAGCCATTGATTTTTTGCCTCAAATGTCATCAACGCCATGTCGACGGACTTAGCCGATTAAACAACTTCACAGCATTTTACCTTAAGTTTGGTTTTATTCACATTTTTGCTCACATTTAAGAATAGGATCATCCTACATATTTCCTCCTTGCAGGAAGCCTGTATTAGAGCATACGCCATGGTAATTTTATTCTAAAGTGTTAAGCATGATTAGTTGCTGATCTCATACAGTATAATATGTAGTCTTATGCGATATGCGTGGTAGGTTACAATGGTCCTAATATTCTCAACACAGATGCCACCTAGGTGATGTTTCTAATGATGTAGATGAATTCTGATGTAGACTTCCCTCCGAGATCTTCTGAATGAGAGTGGTCATTGTGTGGATAACTCCAGGGAATGGAGTAAACGTTGGGGGTCGTAGTTTTTAAAAATGTTTCTTTAACTATTGGTCAATAAAGTCTTATTCTATGACTCGCATAGTAGATGCCGTAAGAGGATAGTGTGACAGATTTAGTCTAGGCAGACAAATCTTGTCTCCCTACTGACACATTTTGTTGTCTAGGGTAACGCGCAAGCGCAGTTGTATACTTCTATTAATTTAGAGATGGGCCTTCCATGTGACCGGATCACTCACGTTGGCAAGTACCTTGGCGGAGTAATAGCGACGCCATTTTGAAAGTAGCGCTCACTACGAAAATAGTCTCGTGTTATAAAAAGCCTGACGGGCCGGGAGCTAGAAGAGTCAGGTGGTCTTCTACCCTAGGGGCAACTCTTCTCTCTCACCTCACTCTGTTTCATTTGACTCTATCCCACAGTCACACCCTTGCGCAACTTTCACACGCGCCCTCGTGGTAAAGCCCTTCCATAGCACTTTGGTTGGGCTAGCTTCTGAGGGTGCACAAACCTAGCATAGGTACATACAGATGCACACATGCATCCAAGCACTGGTTTATGCGTCCTGATATCGCCCAATTGACTACGGTCTGGGGTGGAAAATGGCGCGCCTCCGCCAGTAGAAACTAGTGAGGCAAACATTTAAGCAAAAAAAAAAAAAAAAAGCTAGAAGAGTCAAACCTTACACGATTTGCAGAGAGACGTTACACGATTTTGAAGAAGAGAGATATTACACGATTTGCAGAAATACTCTACGCGATTTGCAGAGGGGGAGGTTACACGATTTGCAGAGAGACTCTACGATACATTTGCAAGGTCAGTTAGACCACGCGATTGGCAGACGATACATTTGCAGGGACAGTTAAGACCACGCGATTTGCAGACGATACATTTGCAGAGAGAGAGACTGCGGGACTCGCAGAGGGCGAGGTCCCACCATTTGCAGAGAGGTTACACGATTTTTGAAGAGCGATTTATTGAAGAGGGAGACAGTTGAGCGCCGCACAATAAGAAATCGACAGCACGAGTTACGAGGTTTTCAAGGCCCGACACCTTGAACGAGTTGGTCACTTTACTTTGAACTGGACGTCACCTCGTCTGATCTCCAGTTCAAGGTATTCAAAGTTTACACCTGTGAGTATCATTTCATTTACGCTGGGGTGTGACCAGCACCGGCCGCGTGGGCGATTCTCTAAGTTGTTAGCCATAATTGCCCGCTGTGGGAGTGAACGCTGCCATCTCAAACGTATTGACCCGCGACACGTTATGACGTGGTCAGCCGGCCCTTGTTCAACACACGTCAATTCAAACTTGCGGCTGCTGATTTAGTTTTTCCTGACATCCACAACGCAATTCGACAAGCGGCATGAAGGAACAGGACCAAGGGCGATCTCATTTTATTCAAATCACTTTAGTTTTTTCCTCTGAGTATTCTCAGTTTTTTCAAATCACTTTAGTTTTCTCCTCTGAGTATTCTCAGACCCAATTTATGTGACATCATCAAATATACGTATTTCATTTGACCTCTGATGCAATTTTGGCACAGAAAAGCCAAGTAATGGGAAAAGTCAAAATAGGGGTTTGACAAATTCCATTGATTTCCATCTGTTGTCTTCATAATCTAGTCAATAGCTACGTAAGCTGAAAAGAGAAATAGTGATACGATACATTGATAGTGGCACATCCGTTATTATCTCAAACTCTTCAGAAACTTGGCCTACACGTTGAGCTCTACGTGTTCATATCTTCGTACATTTTTAATATGATGCTAGTGAACTTTAGGGTCAATGTCTCTCCATGAATCTGGCGTAGCTCTTGACCCCCAAAAGCATACCACAAGACGTGACTAGCTGTGTTCTATATGCTGCCATTGCGTATGTGGTATCCTTCTGGGATAGATAGAAATATCTAGATACTTCTTCTTCTTCTTCTGCGTACACAGTCAGACAGTAACCATTATTTTCTCGAAAAAAGCAGCGGTCATCCTGAGACTCTCGCCACTACCATACAGCTTGTCTTGCAGTTCCACTGGCAATGGCCACATCTGCTCTCTCTGATCCTCGTATGTCGGGCAGTTCTGCAGCAGATGTTCAGTGGTCATTTTACCAGTACCGCACGGGCATTCGTCGGTACACCCTATCTTCAGTTTGTTGAATAGGTGGTACCTCAGTCTGTTGTGGCCAGTGCGAAGTCTGAAGACAACGACCTGCTCTCTTCGGTTCAACTGGTAATAGGCATCGTTTTTGGTGTAACCAGTATGTTCGGTTTCCCATTTGTTCATGTATCTGGCTTTGATAAGCCGTTTTGACTCTTCGTACGTCATACTGGTATCTGTTTGTGGTAGCCTTGCACCTTCTTTTGCCAGTCTGTCTGCCTCCTCGTTGCCTACGATGTTGCAGTGTGACGGAACCCACTGTACCACCACCCTTTTTGGTGCGGACTGCTGGCACAGTTTGCAGAGTGCTGCTCTTAAGTCATTAAGCTCAGTGTTCTTCTGGCTTTTTAGCGCTGTGACTACTTCGAGAGCATCTGTCAGTAAGACTATATGGCTCTCATTTTCACTGTGTGTTGCCATTTCTTCCACTGCCGCCCTCAGTGCCTCTGCCTCTGCTCTGAAATTGCTTGTGTACTTACCAGTAGCGAATGACAGTGTTATATTTCTGCCATTTGGTAGGTTCAGGAATGCTCCTGCCCCTCCGTTCTGTGTAGTGTTTGTTACAGAACCGTCGGTGTATGCATGGGTCCAGTCCATGCTTGGGTAGCTTTTCGTTATGAAGCTTAGGGTAGTGTCTCTCCTTTCTTTCTCACTCTGGCAGTTTTTGTTTGCAATACCTGGTATATTTTCTACCACCTCTGGAAATATATCCTGCCTCCAAGTAGGTTTTCGTACAGTATAGTGATGGGTTTTGGTGTTGTTAGTGCGTTTATGGGATCTTCGTGCATCTTTGCTTTGGCTATTTCTGCAAAGTTTCTCCGCTTCAGTTTCCCATTTCCCAGATTGTTTAGTCTCTGGTACATTGGATGGTCCGTCAGTCTTCGGAGTTTCTCTGACTGCAGCTGGGCTCTGCAGTCTCTTCTATCGGTCATGGATTGCAGTTTTGTAATCTTTTCAAGTTCTACAATTGGCGTTGACTTCGAAATATCTAGATACAATACACTATATATGATTGAAGAAAAAAAAAAGAAATAGTTTGTGAATATTTAAATTGTACATGTGTCCGTGTACATACAGTTTTCACCGCTTATTTAACTATGTCATGTGTATCTAATTTGTGAATGTGAAATTAAAGTTTTCACCGCTTATTTCACAATGGCATGTGTATCTAATTTGTGACAATAAAATTACAAATGTCACCGCTCATTTAACTAGGGGGCGTGTATCTAATTTACGTAAGTATAAAGTGTACACTTTAGGGTGTTTGTTATAATATTTCAACTGTCTCCTTTTTTTCTTGGAACTTTAGTCTCTTGCTGCCATAGTGAATATAACCGGGCAACAACAAAACAAAAACAAAAACACTTTCCACATCACCAGGTCTGCAACCATTATTCTGTTGATTGTCTGATTAATAATTTGCATTTCGACTTCTATAGTTTTTTGCCAAGCTGTCTTAAGTTTGTCTCTCTTTCGTCTTTCTTTTGGCTATTAGGGTGACAGCGTCAGGTTTTCTTTTGAGGTCATGGCGAATTCAATTGCAGTGTCGACGAGTTATCATGGTGTTCATATCCTCTTGAATGCACCTGGCATGCAGTTCTACGCTGGCATTGGTATTAGTCCAGTAAATTCTCTGAATCTTTCTAGGTCATGTTTTATTGAAAAATAACTAGAGCATTTATTGTTCTGTTACTCTCAACCCCTTCAAAGCACACAGGAGCACAGAATGCACGCAGCTCTTGTACATTCTTAGTTTGTTGTTTATTTGTTCCGCAAAGGCTTCCACTCACTGTTTAATTGATCCACAAAGACTTCCACTCGCTGTTTATTTGATCCACAAAGACTTCCGCTCGCTGTTTATTTGATCCACAAAGACTTCCGCTCGCTGTTTATTTGATCCACAAAGGCTTCCACTCACTGTTTAATTGATCAACAAAGACTTCCACTCGCCGTTTATTTGATCCACAAAGACTTCCACTCGCTGTTTATTTGATCCACAAAGGCTTCAACTCACTGTTTATTTGATCCACAAAGACTTCCACTCACTGTTTATTTGATCCACAAAGACTTCCACTCGCTGTTTATTTGATCCACAAAGACTTCCGCTCGCTGTTTATTTGATCCACAAAGACTTCCACTCGCTGTTTATTTGATCCACAAAGACTTCCACTCGCTGTTTATTTGATCCACAAAGACTTCAACTCACTGTTTATTTGATCCACAAAGACTCCCACTCGCTGTTTATTTGATCCACAAAGACTTCAACTCACTGTTTATTTGATCCACAAAGACTCCCACTCGCTGTTTATTTGATCCACAAAGACTTCAACTCACTGTTTATTTGATCCACAAAGACTTCCACTCGCTGTTTATTTGATCCACAAAGGCTTCAACTCACTGTTTATTTGATCCACAAAGACTCCCACTCACTGTTTATTTGATCCACAAAGACTCCCACTCGCTGTTTATTTGATCCACAAAGACTTCAACTCACTGTTTATTTGATCCACAAAGACTCCCACTCGCTGTTTATTTGATCCACAAAGACTTCAACTCACTGTTTATTTGATCCACAAAGACTTCCACTCGCTGTTTATTTGATCCACAAAGGCTTCAACTCACTGTTTATTTGATCCACAAAGACTCCCACTCACTGTTTATTTGATCCACAAAGACTCCCACTCACTGTTTATTTGATCCACAAAGACTTCCACTCACTGTTTATTTGATCCACAAAGACTCCCACTCACTGTTTATTTGATCCACAAAGACTCCCACTCGCTGTTTATTTGATCCACAAAGACTCCCACTCACTGTTTATTTGATCCACAAAGACTCCCACTCACTGTTTATTTGATCCACAAAGACTCCCACTCACTGTTTATTTGATCCACAAAGGCTTCTACTCGCTGTTTATTAAGCTAGTAAAGCCTATTCTGGCATTGTCATTATTTTTTTAGAGTCTTTGTCTGCTCAACCGTTTTTAGTAGCTGGGATTGTCAGGTACTTAATGTGTATGAGTTTGCTACTTCTCTGTTTCCTATTCTAACTGGTCTAAGTTAAATTGTGTATTTTGAATTAATTTACGTACATTTAAATTAAATATTTATAGTTAATATGTGTACATTAAGTTGTATATTTTGAATTAATTTACGTGCATTTAAATTATATATTTATAGTAAATATGTGTACATTAAGTTGTATATTTTTAATTAATTGACCTGCACAAAAATGTGCGGGTATCTGATCTAATTTGTAAGCAATTCAGTTTTATATAAGATTTAATTGTTGTACATTTTATTTAATTTGTGTACACTTACTTGCATATTTTGATTTTAAATTGTGTACATTTGATAAAATTTTTGCTTATTTAAGTTAGATATGTACAGTGTATGAGAAGTGTAGTGGTAAAGACTCGCTATTCAAGGCAAAAGTGACGAATTCATTTCCTGTTACTAACACGACCCACTTACTCCAGATGTGGATATGTACTGAAAGAGAGGGAAAGGCAGCGAGAAAAAGAACTGGCTACTTCCAAATCAAGCCGTGGTCTATTAAAAAGAAATCTTTAACACTTCATCTTCAGCGGCAGTGTTTGATATAGAACTTCCCTTACCTTTCTTTCTAAATATTAAATAAAAATATACAGATTGTGTTCAATTATGTTGTGTATTTTGATTAAAAATTTATAAGGAAATATAAAAGAAGTCCCAAACACTGCCGTCCGAAATGAAGAAGTGTCGCAGATTTAATGTTACTAGACCACGGCTTGTTTGTGAGAGGGCCAGTTCTCTTCCTCGCTTCCTTTACTTCCCTAATAGTAAGAACCCATTTACAGCTGGGTCAACTGGATCGTGCCAATAACAGGAGTCGAACCTGATACCTTTGCCTTGAATAGCGAGTCTTATACCTCTAAAAAGAAGCTGCATAAAAGTTTTTTTGTTTAAATGTGTGTACTTTTCAGCTGTAGGCTAAAATCTAATCGTTGCTACATTCTACGTGCATAATGTATTTTATCTTGATATATTTCTGATGTAAAATTTGTCAAA
Source organism: Ariolimax columbianus (assembly GCA_036924085.1). Taxonomy (NCBI): domain Eukaryota; kingdom Metazoa; phylum Mollusca; class Gastropoda; order Stylommatophora; family Arionidae; genus Ariolimax; species Ariolimax columbianus. The sequence goes on along the minus strand of JAVGWX010000010.1, from coordinate 18,371,861 downwards.
CGATAATCATTTCAAATGTTAAATGGCTCATAAACCCGACTTTCATCATACCATGGCACCCCCGTTTGTGGTAAGTCCCTTTCGTTGTATCATGGCGCCCCCATATGTGGTAAGTCCCTTTCATCGCATCATGGCGCCCCCATATGTGGTGAGTCCCTTTCATCGCATCATGGCGCCCCCATATGTAGTAAGTTCCTTTCATCGCATCATGGCGCCCCCATTTGTGGTAAGTCCCTTTCATTGGTGAAAGTGCCGACGACAGATCACGAATAAGTTAGCTCTCGCGTCGGCTCGGAACTTTTCACCTCACTTAGTCAGGTACCCAATTACAGTTGGGTCAACTAGAAAAACGATGATACCATGAAAGAAACCCGCACGATATGTTCAGTCTATCAAACTGAGTTCTATGGGATTCAAACCTTGCACGCTGGAATGATAAACCACTGTAGACGGATCATTTCAGAAAACTTGTGTCAACGACTGTTTTTTTTTTTTTTTTGTAGCAATGAAAAATTTACCTAACTTTCTTGCTTAGAAATGGACATACGTTTTTTTTTATAAAAAAAAATTATATTTAGAAAAACATACAGACTAAAAATACTTATTTGGGGAAACAAAAAGGAGAAACGTCAGACAGACATCCATATAGAAAGACCGACAGAGAGACAGGAAGGGATAGCCTTACAGAAACACAAACAGAAAGTTGGAAAGATAGACGAACGGAAATACAACCAGACATACCGGTACGGTATATATATATATATATATATATATATATATATATATATATATATATATATATATATATATATATATATATATATATATATATATATATATATATACATATGTGAATGTATGTATATATGTATTCATGTGTATGAATGTAAAGAGAGGCAGAAGAAGAAAACAGAAACAAATACACTTAGAAAGAGATACCTCAACGCTCCACCCCAGCGATAATATGAAAGGAATGCACAACCGAGAAAATGAGGCAACACGCTGACACCCTACTGTCTGCATCCGAACCCTTTACTAGAAGTCTTGACGATGTCTTACCTTTAGAACACGTTTGCTCCGGAAGAGAGAGTGAGGAATACCCTGCGCACAGCCGCACTATAAATAAATTGCTCAACTCACGACATCCCCGTACTGATCACACCCTGACCAGCAAAATGCAACCTGTAGGGATCACAAACGTCGGCGGTGGAACGGGCAGAAAACGATCATGAAAACGACTTATAACGCTATCGACATTGAATGTCTGCAAGCTACTGGACAATGATAAAACGAACAGACCCGAACGATGGACAGCACTGATCGCAAGGCAACTGGCTAGATACAATTTCTGCATAGCCGCCCTGGGCAGATCACAGAGGAAGACGTTGGATATACTTAGGTAGCGACCACAGGCCAATTAGGCTAGAAATTGACATGGAAGTAGGCCCATAGGAAACAAAACTGCTCCCACGTTGGAATTACAAACGAGCCGACTGGGACATATTTGCAAGCCTGACAGATGGGCTGTTTGAAACCATCAACACACGGAACAACAAAATGAAGCCCATGGTGGAAAGCCTAAGCAAAGCAATAATACAAGCTGCCACTGAAACCATCCCAAGAGGGGCAAGGAAAAATTATAAGCCCTATTGGAATGATGACTTGCAAAAAGCGGAAGACGTAGTCACAAATGCTAGGAACATGGCAGAGCGAGAACAATCTATGGAGGCAAACATCGCCCTCAAAGCCGCCACGGCGAAATACAAATACACCCTAAACCAAACAGCAAGAGAAAGCTGGAAAAACAAAACGGAAAGCCTCAACCTAGACAAAGAAGGGAACAAACTATGGAAGTTAGTCAGAGCCATGAATGACGAAACCCCGTCAAACAAACAAACTACCATCAAGCAGAAAACTTGCGCACTGGAAAAAAAGCCGCAAACGCCTTTGTCGAACACTATGCCAAAGCGAACCACATAGATGTCCCTGTAGATAGGCATACGGACATTAATGAAGAACAAAAGGGGCACGACAACATCAATATGGCACCAGAAGAGCATATGATGGCAAAACTAACAATGAGCGAAATGGAAGAGGCCATGAGAACATGAAAGAAAAGGAAATCTCCCGGAAAAGACGGGATAACAAACGAAATGCTGATGGGGCTGGGCCAATCAGCAAAGAGGAAACTGCTTTCAGTCCTGAACCAAAGCTGGAAAAGGGGTATTGTACCCCAGGCATGGAAAGACGCAGTACTTGTACCAGTAACAATGACAGGAAAAGACAAAACCAATCCAAATGGATACAGGCCTATCAGCCTACTGAGCTGTGTCGGCAAACTGTTGGAACGTATGATAAACACCAGACTGATGCGGCATCTAGAAGAAAAACGGATACTAATTCCACAGCAAGCAGGCTTTAGACAGCACAGATCCACTGAGGACCAGGTCATCCTCATAGCCCAGGAAATAGAAGATGCCTACCAGGAGCAAAAGCATACAGTAGCGGTTTGGGTGGACCTGGAAAAGGCATTTGACAAAGTCTGGAAAGATGAACTTAGAGTCAAGC